>OY748296.1:13449544-14192442 GCA_963556515.1 Nudaria mundana
GGCCTGAAGCCGTATTGCCGATCATTTAATAGCGAGTGATCTTCGAGGTATCGCATGAGCTGCTTGTTGATGATGAGCTCAAACACCTTGCAAATGACTGAGGTGACAGCTATGGGTCGATAGTTGCCTGGATCAGACCCTTTCTTGGGGATCGGATGTACGTTCGCCTCCTTCCAGACCTCCGGAACGATTTCTGTGGAGTAAGACAGGCGGTACAGACGAGTTAGTACAGGAGACAACTCAGCTGCGCATTTTCGTAGTACCACCGCCGGAATGCTGTCAGGACCACTGGCCGTGTCGAGTGATCACAGCACTGCCCGTACATCGCATTGCCTGAGTACAATGTCAGGCATAGTGTGGCCACAGTTGGCGATGGCGGGGGGCTGCAGGCCACGGTCGTCGACCCGGGAATTAGCCGCAAAGAGGTCTGCGAGCATATCCGCTTTCTCTTGGGTTTTGTGAGCCAGTGTTCCATCTGGGTAACGCAGCGGTGGCAGCGAGGGCTGACAAAAGTTAGATTGCACGGCTTTGGCCAGTTGCCAGTATCCACGGCTGCCCGTGGGATGGGAAGTGAGCTCCTGACCAAGCCGCGCGACGCGCTGGGCATCCGCTCTCTTAAAGGCCCTCTTGCTGGAATTTGTGGCCCGGTTGTACGCTGCTTTGAGGTGGCCCACGTTTGGGTCGCGCAAATCCCGGGCCCTGATCCAGGCGCGATATGCCGACTGTTTTTGTCGAACAGCTTTGGCACAATCACGCCCGAACCAGGGACGGGCTCTGCGGATACTGGCGACATCAGTGAAAGGGATGTAATATTCCATCCCTAAACTGACCACGCCAGCAATCGCAGAAGCGCTATCCGAAGGAGCCTTTCCTACAAAGCAGCGCTGGCTCCAGGGGACGGACGCATAATAATCGCGTAGACCGTCCCAATCCGCTGACGAGTAGTGCCATAGTCGTCGTGACATTTGTACAGCACGTGCAGGAGGTGACACCTTCATGCCAGCGTGAACCACACAGTGGTCGGAACTACCCAATGGGGCTCCTACCGAAACACTGTATTGGGCTGGGCGACTCGTCAGCAGTAGATCCAGCAAAGCGGGTGCATGATCTGACCTGTCTGGTATCCGGGTGATCCCGCATACCAACTGGGTCAGACCGTGGGAGAGAGCGAACGCATGGGTGGCCCTACCCGCATGATCAGTCCTGAGGGACCCCAGCCATTCAATGTGATGACCATTGAAGTCCCCCAGAAACACTAGGTCAGCGTTCGGGAACCGCACCTGCGCATCATCAGCCGTCTCGCTGAGGTACTGGAAGAGCTTTGTTGTCTCAGAATCCCCTGTGTGGGAACGGTAGACGCACACGTAGATCTGGCTCATAGAGCCATGGTCTACGCGCAGCCAAAGGACGGAGTGGCCAATATCCGCCCTAACGAACACGCATGGAAAATTTTTATTGTATTGATTACATTTTGTTTGATATGCATGTCAATAATGTCAATGTCAATAAATGAATAGTGTTCATTAATGTAATAAGAAGAAAAAAAAATTATAAGAAGAAAATTAATATTTTGTTACATATTTTTTTAAATAAAGATCTCTAAAACCATTTTTTAGTACTTATAAATTACACGTAGCACGTAGAGCACGCAGAGTCAGTTCGAAAGAATAAAGAGTTATACAACTTACTTTATATAAGGCGCTGGTCTTGCAGCATAACATCCTGGCTGAGCAGTTATATCAAAAGGTAGCGGTGTAGGCGCCTCGGGGTCTATACAATGCATGAAAAGTCCTTGTCTCCAACCGGCTGCCATGAGCCAATCTGCCGATGCGAGGCCCAGGACCATAAGAATTACGACTAGTAAGCCGCATATTAGCGCGATCACCTGAAATGAAATGAACCAGCTTATAATATATTATTATGAAGTATCCTATAAATATGTTAAATGTGAATTTTTTTCATCAAATCGAATCTTCGTAAACGTCGAAAGATCTGCTGAAGAAATTGGAAGTAATTGGGCATCTGATTCATTTATAATATTGATACGTAGCAAACGTCCAGCTTGGAAGTGGGATTTTGTGAAATGCTGCAGCAGAAACAACATTACCATTACCATACAATGTAACAAGCTTTTGATTGTCCCCGAAATAAAGGAGCTCTGTTGTTGACAAATGTTGGTTTAACCCATGTTTAACCTCAACTTCTAACAGCTCAGAAATCGTAACACGGGTTAATTTGATAAGCTTAAAGACACACCGGAAATTTCGTACCCAATATAAAACGGGATTAATGGATATAACTTTAACTAACACATAATAATAGGTTATTTTTAAGAAACTTTTTAGTAGCACGTTCGACAAAATGATGCAGCAATCTTTCAATAGCTTTCAGTGATTCAGCACCCCCGCTTAATTACATGCTTGCTGAATGTCGAAACAGGACGTATTTCACGTATTCAGTCAATTTTAATGTCCTTTGTTCAGTTATCGGATTTCTTTAAAAAGTCTCATTATTGACAACTATAAATAACTTTATATTTACATACCAACTCAATACAATTACGCTAGATTACGATTTAGGTTTAAGTAACGATGTTCGTATTTGGGGCAAACACCAAATGAATACAATGCCGAATTAGTACATTAACAAGAATAACATTCATATTAAAACAAGTGGAAATAAAGTAATAAGGCATCTTGCCTATAATTATCATTCCCTAACTGTACCTACGCCGTATTCATTGTGAAATTTAGATACATATATCTATACTAGCGAATGAGATAGGTTTGGAAACTCTGAGAGTCACAATAAGCAACACCTCGTAAATTTGAAAGTAAGAAAAGCGAGGAAAATGAGACGGGGAATGTCTAGAGGTGAAGAGAGGGGCGAGCGAGGGGTGCGGTCATCGATCGCAATCCCCGACGGCACTAGGGGCCGCGGGGACTCCCATCAGCTGTTGGAGACGGTGTCGATTTGCCTCTCCGACTCTTTTGAGTATACTTAACGCGACGCTCCTTATCTATATCCCACTTAACTATTGTTGCAAGTATTACAAACTTAAGCACGTTTCAATAACACAAGTCGTAAATTTGTCTTTAGTTTTTTATAACTACTTGGTACATAGGTATTTTGTATTGTAGGTATATCTTAGAAAACCAAAATAAAAGATCTGATTTCATTATAAACAAAACTATTTTGAATAGCTCGGGGGTCACATGCCCATTAATTCTTGCTTAAAACTATAAGCGGAAGCGTCTCTTGAAAGAGGGACTGCATTCATGACATTACAAAGCGAATTAGCTAACATACACAACAGTCCTGCCTGTCACCCCTCACATAGTTTAAACAAAGCCCGTGGTTTCTATAGATATTATGTAGCTTTTCACACCTGGCTTGAGTTTCATTATGCTTGTGCTTCCTACTAACTTTACGACATAAAAGCTAAGAACTTGGAGGTCAAAGAAAGCCTCATCTGCACGCGGTGCATCTATGGATTGAAGAACCTAATTATTTTACACATGTTTTATACCTATGGATCCCTGAATAAGAATCTCTTATATAAAATTATTATTATGTCCCACTGTCTGTCTGCACGTTCACTCGCCTTTAATAATCTGATTCTTGCAATGATTTCCTGTCCTACGAGAATTGTGGAAAAAGTTTTTCTGGCTATTGTTGACTATTTAAGCGAGTACCTGCCGTACCTACTTCATCCAACCTGGGGTGGAAATATCGTTTTCTATATAACCCTTCGCTTCTTTTTTTTGCAAAGTTTGTAAGAAGTTTTTACTGTTTCAAGATTTGTGCAGTTCTACAAGGATTTATGAAAGCGACAGTAATATAGACGTAGAACTCATTATTTTTGCAAAATACAATCATGTAAGGTCACAATAATTTCAATTTATTTCAGTTAGCAATCAGCCTTCGTTCTTGGTCAGTTCATGCAGTGTAGCTTTAACTTCTTCTATCTAAGTTTCTCATCATGTTCCAAATTCAAAACTCCTAATTAACTACTTTTGAAACAAAAATTTGTTCCCTAATTCCCCCAGGCGATTTACTTTGAACATCTCGCTTTGTGCTTAGCCATTCTACTTTATAATTCTTCAGAATCTTGACGAAGTAGCAATAAGCATGAGCATAAAAGACATTTATGTACTATTTAGATTAGTTAATAAATAACAATAATAATATGTACAAAGGCATTTTTTATAAGTTGTAAGTACAACTTTCTGATGCGATGATAAATAATTGTTGACGAGCTTAGTTGATATGATAAGATAACCTGCGTAACAATTAAAGCGTAAAATTAGTTATTTTATTTCGAACCTGTGCAATTTGATTGGCAGGCATCTCGACTTGATCAGAGGCAAACTGCGGTGGTGGTGGTAAAACAGGGGGCTGGAGGGCGCGCGGGTGTGAGCGGAGCCCGCTCGGGCCTTCGCCCGCGCGCCCCTGCATGCGCTCGCTACCGGACCGCCACCACAACACGTGACTCTGTGCTCACCTCAGCAACACAGGTACACACAACACTACACTTATATGAAGAAGACGAACAAACGCGCATACACCCGCACTTAATACACCTCTGTGATTGATTATTTTACCCCAATTTTCCAAAATACTTGTATTATTCAAGATCTATTTTTGAGACTGCAAAGCGTACCAGCGATTTAATTACCTATAATAATTGGTGTGCAAAGTTGTATAATCAGATTGCCGTATACCTAATATTTATACAGTTAGCAATTCTTACTGAACAAAGTTACAACCAAAGACCGCAATGGAACACGATCAATCAAAGACGAATGGGGTCCTGTCCCCGCGATTAAGTAAATTACTGACTGATTGGGGAACCGAAAAGAATTGAAAGGGACCGGCATGATATCGTCCGTAACCGCAACGAACGCGCGTGCTGATAAATGACTTCATTCATTACATGAAGCAAGGCTACTTTCAGGTTCATTTTTGTTCCGACATCTTTTGTAAGATTTATGATTATATCATAGTAATAACGCAATAAACCGACGATTTGAGGATTTCCGCGGTTTCATAATGTATTGATAGTGTAGAGAACGGACAACTCCGAAGATACAATAACAATTATTTACTCCCCTTCTTATCGTAAAGACTGTGGTTAGCGCCGTAGTCTGTCGGTCAGAATGACTGTAGGATAGCCGAGACTCGAGACCTACCTACTTTTTACATGCTCTCCGAAGAACAATGGACAAACAGATAATATGATCAGTCCTACTGTTTGGTCACCCATTCAAAGGATAGAGTTGTTTTGCACGACGCGGGATTCTCATCCCGACCCAACCCCCGCAGAGACCATTTAACGCACAGCCCGAGGTGTACCTATGCTTCTTATTCTACCTACTTTATAGTTAAACTGTATTGTTTGATAGCGACCATTTTGCTAGTCCCTGAACATCATCCTGATTCTAATTAAGTGCCTCTTCGTTGAAGCTCAGATTATGAAAGTTCCTTATATTTACAGTCAAGTCTAGTTGTTATGTAATCTATAATTTCATGGCACATTTTTAAAACAATTTTTATGTTGTGAATAGTAATAAAACACTAAATTATTAATTCCTCTAAAAAACAAATATTCAAAATGATCCAGAGAAAGAATGAACCCTATTCGTTGTTCTAACCACAGCTGTTTAATACGTATTTGGTCGAGAATGTTTGTTTTTCTGGATTAGTCCGGAAACTATTGAAACAAAAATAAGCTGATGAACGATAATTAAATAATAATCAATGTTAGAAATACGGAATATCGCTAACACCGTGTCATGGCCTATTTGTTTGTGTTCTGTGTAAGAAAACCAATAAGTTTGTTCATTCATACAAGCTGACGGTGATCGAAGCCGGGAATGTTTTGAATAGCAATATGTACGTAACACTTTAGTTTCTTTGGAATTGCGTTTAATTAAAGTTCTTTGTTAAAAAATATAGGTTGGTTCATACATTTCTTTTTATGCCTATTTCTAGTTATGCCTAATTGTTAGTCTAAATAAATTGCTTCGCTTGAAGATAGAAAGTAAGTAAGTGCAATTGAAAGTAAAATATTTAAATTCTCAGGAGCTAACGCAAACATTCTACAAGCGCCGAGGGAGGATTTTAGACGTGTAGCGAACTTCGTCACGGACTTCCAGCCGCGAGTTACATAATATTTAATCAAATAGCGTAATAGCAGATCAAGATTCCCAAACATTATATACTCGGACGCTCGGGTCTCCTTTTTATTTGGGATTGTATAGATTGGTTTCAAGACCTGTAAGGGCTCTCTCCATTTAGAGAAAAATTTAGGTATCTCTTCAACTACAGATCATCTGAACTGACATTTACGTATAGTTCAGAGGTGCCAGTTTTTATCTTATGAGTATCGAATCAATCTGGGGATTGCAAAGTATGTACCTAATGTTTAAAAAAATAAATTAAACAAACTTCAAAAATACTAAAAACTAATAGATAATACAGATATTGATAAAATATTATTGTATATATGTATATGTATATGTATACGTATTACTAAAGTATTTAAAGTCCGTGCCACATATACACGGTAACACTACTATACGCTTTTAGGTCTTTTTTTTTTTTTTATATTTGGATCGCCAAATTGACGCCGCCCGCCTGGTGGTAAGTCGTGACGACGTCTAGCGATTGTGGGCCACTCTCACAGCACACATTACTATTGAGAGTGGCCCTCAACTTGACGACCTACTGATGTGCCTCTTCACGCTCCGCTTAAAGAACCCAGGATTATATGTGGGAGGAAACACGTGCACAGGCAGGGCGTTCCAGGCCACTATCGTTCGGCAGAGAAACGAACGTTTAAAACGTTCGGTTCTCGCGAACATGCTATCCACTGTGTGGGGGTGGCATCTCTGCCCGGCACGAGTCGTTCGGGATCGGAAGGAAGAGGGTGGGATCAGATTGAAGAGCTCTTCAGAACACTCGCCGTGGTAAATACGGTAGAATGCGGCCAAGGAAGCTATTGTTCGGCGCTGAACTAGCGGCTCAAGGCTTCCCGTTACCTCCGGACAATCTATAATACGGATAGCCCGTCGTTGCATAGCGTCGAGAGCGTCCAGCAGATACTTCGCGGAGCCGTCCCAGAGGTGAGAGCAGTATTCGACGCAGGGTCTAATCTGCGTCTTGTACAACAGACACCTCTGGTCCGGTGTAAAGAATCTCTTTACCTTATTCAGTATTCCTAGTTTCCGCGAAGCTAGCCCTATACATCTTTCGATGTAGTTTTTATTATTGAGCTCTCGACGAACGTCTATGCCAAGGATATCAAGGTTGTCCTTGTTTTGCGGGCATTGAACTCGACCAGGTTCTCGGTACCCCATTGAGAGATACTGTCGAGGTTACGGTCGAGATCAGCCACGAGTCGTCGTCTCTCCTCCTCAATCTCAGATCGCCCCGCCGTCGGACGAACCGAGTAACTCCCGTGCAGTGTGCTGTCATCTGCATAGCAATGAATGTTCCCGAGGGATAGCATATCATTGATATGCAGAAGAAAGAGAGTTGGTGATAGTACGGACCCCTGCGGTACCCCGGCATTCACTTGCAAGAAGCGAGAAGCCTGGCCATCGCAGAGGACCCGCACTCGGCGCTCGTTTAAAAAGCTGGCAATCCAGCTGCACAGTTGAGGAGGTAGACCATATGCCGGAAGCTTGGAAAGGAGCGAAGCATGCCAGACCCTATCGAAGGCTTTGGCGATGTCCAGGCTAATAGCCAAGGACTCGCCGTGCCTTTCCATAGCCCCACCCCAGACATGCGTTACGAATGCCAGAAGATCACCCGTTGATCGCTTTGGCCTGAAGCCGTATTGTCGATCATTGATTAGCGAGTGATCCTCTAGGAATTGCATGAGCTGGTTATTTATAAGGAGCTCAAGCACCTTGCAAATGACTGAGGTGACAGCTATGGGTCGATAGTTGCCTGGATCGGACCGATCCCCTTTCTTGGGGATCGGTTGTACGTTCGCCTCCTTCCAGACCTCCGGCACGAGCCCTGAAGAGTATGACAGGCGGTACAGACGCGTTAATACTGGAGACAACTCAGCTGCACATTTTCGTAGCACCACCGCCGGAATGCCGTCAGGGCCACTGGCTTTCCGCGTGTCGAGTGACCGCAGCACTGCCCGTACATCACATTGCCTGATAACAATATCAGGCATTGTGTGGCCACAGTTGGCGACGGCGGGGGGCTGCAGGCCACGGTCGTCGACCCGGGAATTAGCCGCAAAGAGGTCTGCGAGCATATCCGCTTTCTCTTGGGCTTTGTGAGCCAGTGTTCCATCTGGGTAACGCAGCGGTGGCAGCGAGGGCTGACAAAAGTTAGATTGCACGTGGGATGGGAAGTGAGCTCGACGGCGCGACGCGCTGGGCATCCGCTCTCTTAAAGGCCCTCTTACTCGACTTTGTGGCCCGGTTGTACGCTGCTTTGAGGTGGCCCACGTTTGGGTCGCGCACAGCCCGGGCCCTGATCCAGGCGCGATATGCCGACTGTTTTTGTCGAACAGCTTTGGCACAATCTCGCCCGAACCAGGGACGGGCTCTGCGGATACTGGCGACATCAGTGAAAGGGATGTAATAATCCATCCCTAAACTGATCTCGCCAGCAATAGCAGAAGCACTATCCGAAGGAGCCTTTCCTACAAAGCAGCGCTGGCTCCAGGGGACGGACGCATAATAATCGCGTAGACCGTCCCAATCCGCTGACGAGTAGTGCCATAGTCGTCGTGACGTTTGTACAGGACGTGCAGGAGGTGACACCTTCATGCCAGCGTGAACAACACAGTGGTCGGAACTACCCAGTGGGGCTCCTACCGAAACATTGTACTGGGCTGGGCGACTCGTCAGCAGTAGATCCAGCAGAGCGGGCGCGTGATCTGACCTGTCTGGTATCCGGGTGATCCCGCATACCATCTGGGTCAGACCGTGGGAGAGAGCGAACGCATGGGCTGCTCTACCCGCATGATCAGTCTTGAGGGACCCCAGCCATTCAATGTGATGGCCATTGAAGTCCCCCAGAAATACTAGGTCAGCGTTCGGGAACGGCACCTGCGCTTCATCAGCCGTCTCGCTGAGGTACTGGAAGAGCTTTGTTGTCTCAGAATCCCCTGTGTGGGATCGGTAGACGCACACGTAGATCTGGCTCATAGAGCCATGGTCTACGTGCAGCCAAAGGACGGAATTGGAGGGGTTCTCTAGGCAGCGCAACCGGCGGCAGCAAACATCCGCCCTAACGAACACGCACACCCCGGCTTTGTCTCGAAATTGTTCCTCGATGACATAGCCGGGGTAACACAGGTAAGACGTGTCGTCAGGGCGGCGTATTTGTGTCTCCGTGAGGAACATCACAGCGGGCCGTGCCGTCTCAAGGTGGTGGTGGATGGTATCGAGGTTCGTATGGAGTCCACGGACGTTAGTGAACTCCACCTCGAAATGTGAAGTTGTGGGGTTTCCTAGGGCCGCTGTGTAACGTTTATTTCTTTTTTGTTGCACTGCCATTGTAGATTTTGAAGAAGAAGCGTGAAGACAGGGCGACATTTGGTGCAGCAGTAAGTGACAAAGCGCAGGGGCTAGCTTTGTCTAGAACCGTGTGGTTAGGTCGGAGCCGACTCGCCGGACGGAAGGGCTCCCAAACCCCCCTGATGCAAGGCCGCCGCTACCCCACACCGGTTACCACCCGGAGCGGCGATCCAACATCAGGATTATGCGCAACATGTGGGGCAGCCTCCTGGGGTGGTTGGCCCCAGGCGGGCCCCATGACTGTGTTGCGGGCGGCCGCGGCAACGCCGTTGCTAAGGGTCTCCCTGGCCGGCGAATCGACCCACACCACCCACACTAAACTCCGTTTCGCCCCCACTGGTCCCATGCCTGCTGCACCATACATCGCCCCGGGCCCGGCGGTGCAGCTGCTGAACCCCTAACGCAACCCAGCCTGGGCTGGGTTACTTGGGGGGCTTTAGCACAGCTGCACGGTGGTACCCCCCCGGACCAACACTGTTGTACCACCTGGTACCCACGTAGGGGCCGAAGCCACTCCATAGGTACCGTAAATTAACGAGCCTCGTCCGTTTATCAGCAGGTGCGCCACTAGCAGGTGAGGTCGCTGGGGCCCTAAAGATGTTGGTAGAGCCCCTTTGCACCCCTGAGGTCTTTTAATTTTTAAACTTATAATGTTCTCAGATTTGACCAATAAATCCGAAAATCAATGTCAAATTGGAAAAAATAAATTTTACGTAGCATAATATGCCACACCACATGCGACAAATCATGTTCAGAATTAAATTCAAATTCAGTCCCAATTTCAATCACACATTAGCTAGTTTTAAGATATTCTTGGCATCACGCGTGTTTTAATGATGATGTCGGAAAGGTTTCTATTATGAATTTTTACTTTCAAACTGAATATTCGGCTCAATGTGTGTTCAGAAAACAGTCAATGTGTGTTTTGTAATAAACCGATACAATTATAAAACCTATACTAATCAAAATACACCACTTGTGTAGAACTTGGTGTAGAAGACATAATTTTTCGAAAAAAAGACGTAATAAGCATAAGAAAAAGGTAAAAAAATATCGTCCTAGTTTTCGTTATCATTTAGGAGACTTGCGCATTCAGCCGCGCCGGTTTTGTATTTTCACACAATACATTCACATCACCTTTTACAAATTTGACAAAACAATAGCTACAAAGGTTCGCGTATAAATTACAGCGATCTATGTTAAAAGGGGTTTCGTTTAGAGACGTAATTGACTGTGTTGTAGTAGGCTGTGAGGGCGGGTTTTGTGCGCAAGGAGCGCTAAGTCCGGGCTACACGGCACCTAACGCGGTACTGCCGCCCACCCTGTCTCTTCTCTTCTACCGCCTTACCCCTCGTTGTCGCCCTGTCGCCGCCCGCCCATACCCGAACAAAACACAGATTATGGATATACATTTATTAGCCAAACTCTACTTAAATATTGTAGGTTTCTACAGTAACGAACACAATATCGTATAGCATGCTAATATTATTAATATTGTCAGTTATAAAAATACTATTTTCCACAGCGGATTAAACATTGTAACGTGACAAAACAACAAGCCAAATGTAACAACGATACAGCTATTTGTAATTCTTCATAATCACACCTGAGTGATTTGTAGTCGCGGTAGTTCAGGTTGGCGCATTGGTGGACGTCGCGGTCGTCGTCTGCACCAATCGCTAAATGTACGCAATTTCTTCGAGCACGACGCACCTGATGGTAATTTACACCATCTTCTCGTTTCTGTGTCGACTCCGAAAGTTGTTGTCATTCTTTCTCCAGGTTTAGGCATGTCATAAACAATTTTAGGACTATCTACAGATTCAGTGCCAGGTGCGACTCGATATTTTACACCCCTGATAGCTTTTTTCAACCCATTTAAAGTGCGTTTTACAGAATGTTCTTCTTTTACTTCAATTGCATCGTCTCTGGGTATGGCAGTTAAAAATCCGTCCGGTGGACGACTTGTCGACATGATTTTGTCAGGTTTATCCTCCTGTCGTTTGACGAGATGTCTCAGCCTGCCAAGTATTGTCGGAGGAGGATCAGTGTTCGTACCGACAGTGCACACTCGCGGTTTAACATACTCTTGTTCCGATGCTGAATATACTTGAGATGGGAGCGTAGCTGAACGTTTTGGTAATGGACAGGGTTCATCTTGCAAATAAGTTATGTGCAATGTACTAATACTGAGAGGCTGTTGTGGAGGAGACGGCCACAATTCTCTCGTAGGTGGCACAGGTGAGGGTCGCGCTCCTAATATACGACGGGCGAACTCGCCTGGCTGCCATAGGTAGCTAGCTGTCAAGTTGCCGTGCGTCTGCATCACGACACCAATCTTTACTAACAGTATTCTAGTTGTGGCCGCTAATCCTATTTAGGCTTTGTGCACTTGTCGGTATTCCAGTAAGGGTTTTTTTTTCAAATTGGATCAAGTAGGCAATATATAAAGAGAGGTGCACGTGTATGGATAAAATAATGAAGATAGATAGATAATAAAATTGAAGATATAACATATATTTTTTTGCCAAAGAGCAAATGATTGACAAGGATGTAAAAGGTTACAAAGACTGCTGCTGCAAATAGTGGAAATAAATATTAAAAAGCTTAATTACTTCCATTGAACATTCTTGTTAGTATGCAATACGAGAACCACCCAATTTCCCTGCAGGCTTCGATGGTAAATCGTGTATGGTTAACCCGGTTACTACTTCGAGACCTCCTTTCTCATTATTCGTGTGTTAAGTATTATAATTAGACATAAGGTATGAAAACAATGTTCAAAAACCTGGGTAGGTAATTGTATACACGTACATACTTATACAATTAAGACTTGATATACAATTGACTTGTGATATTAGTAGATATACAATTGTGGTATATGTAGATCCCCGCTACCTAACGACAAATGACGAGTATTGAGCAAGTAAGCATGATTTTTAGGGTTTACAGAACCCTAAAAATCATTCATTACTTGCTCATCAATTCAAGTCTTGGAACCCTTATAGTTCCCCTGAGAAATCTTAAATAATCATGATCATGTTGAATTTTGAAGGAAAACCATAACGGCTTAAATTACTCTCTGTTAGTTATAGAGGCACTTGGGCGGTTTTTTTATAGGTCTAACGACTTTTATCTTCTGACCTTTTAACATTAAATAAATAGATATTAAAATGGTTGACCGCGAGACTTTATTTGTCCACATTTGTAAATAATAAATGAAACATATTTTTAGGAGAAAGAGATACCTGCAGTACAAGATAGTAGCCATTATCGTTAGCCACAAAGGTTAAAGTGTTAAACAAAGCCTGTTCTGTACAAAAAATTAAACGCAATACAGGTGTGTATAAAACATGTCACCTTGTGTGTGACTCTGAGATAATGGTATATCCCATACCGTATAAGTACCAAAACAATTACATATATTGCAAATGAATCAGCCACTCCGTAATTATTATGAATGTGATGTTACGTAACAACGCCGTAATACCTTCATGTATGACAGTGCTTCCGTATGAATCATTTATTTTGTATTCAACAGATATTGCATTACGCAAACAATGTAAAAAGCTAAAAAGTTTCAGTCTCCCCAGAGAGATAGACAGACGCGTTTTATATGCCTAAATTTCACACGAATATTGGGATAAATTTGACAAATCCTCATCCATCTTTCCCTTAACACCTGCGTCCTTTGCCGAACGCCCTGGGAAGAAAACCTGGTACTGTTGTAATCAGATGCTAATATAGTAATATCTCTTGTTATACATAGAGAACTTTCATTTGCCCGGAACCTATTTTCATTTCGGAACCTAGTGGCGTCCGGTTCCATTTACCCTGCCATATTTATGTTTGAAGTGGTATGTGATTGATTTTATTATCGAAATGTATTTGTATTTATATCATACAAGAATATCCCCGGCTTGACACAAACAGGTTTAAATGGGCGTCAATCTAAACATATAAACATATACATTTGTAGTTCTTATAATTTATCGCTTATACCTAATTGGCTAGTTCGGTTTTAAGGAGGTGTGGCTTATGGCGTATGCGCAGGTAGAAACTGGTAGAAGCTTGTAGAAGGGACTAGAACCGCCTTCTCGTATGATATAAACGTCTCGTATCAGAGGTGCTTCGTTTAGCTTGCCTACACATGTGCCACATGTTCTTCAATGTCTTCTACATTATGAATAACAACATACACAAAACAAAGTTTTACTTTTGATGCAAAGTCTGCGTACAAGCAAGATCCTTAATTCTCAAACCAACTAACCTGCTAGTTGAAGCACCTGATGGCCAATAGGGTATTCCTCAAAGAGTTAGACTTGATGATGTAAGACTAAAGTCTAACCCACTAACAAAGATTATTGAGTGGAACCAACATGGATACTGGTGTAGAGCATGCTATGGTTCTGGTAGGCATATAATAGGTGGGCCTTTGAGAAAAGGGGAATGATTAATATAATGTAAGTAAAGTATGGATAAATTATTGCAATCTTACCTTGAGAGGTCTTGTTATAGTGACAGTCTCGATTACTGTAGTTGATGCCATTTTAGATTCAGATTTTCTGTGAAAATAAAGAAGTAATGAGCTTTCAAATTGTAACCTAGCGCACACCAGATATAAATTAGGGTCCATACTTAGGTACAGTTCGCTAGGGATAAGCGGAGCTTTGCATTTTTGTGAGTGGCCACAAAAAGTAGAGTAAAAACTGTTTTTTTAAACTTTCGCGTTTTGTACACATTATAAACTTAAGACTAACAGGTCTTTTACGCGATTATTGAGATACGTCGGGTAATAAAGAGGTATGTATATATCTCAATAATCGTGTAAAAGATCCGTTAGTCTTAAGTTTATAAAACTGTTTTTGTATCTGTGTGTACAACACATGTGTGTGTAAAAGAGGTCACATATAATATATGATCCCTCGCGAACTATATGCTATAACAAGGACTTGTGACATCAAACTTGCATGCAAAACTTGCACAATGGTATAACACCCTAAGTGTCAAGGTCTACCCTAACTAAATTGAACCTAGCGTAAGATTGTTTAAGTATACCAATTACACTATGATAAACATTCCATGTAATAGTTTGACATCAAATATCTAGAAATATAGTTATTTTTTATGTATAAAGTAATAATGAGGGCTTCTTAAGAAAGTATATTGTTGAAAGAATTTATAATATAACTTGTTCCAGCTTAAAATCACTAGCTAATAATCTGTCACAAAAGTAAAACAAAGTTACCCTGTAATGAACTGGCCAAAAAGAGTAGAACAAATGACACTGCTAAAGCATCCCCATTCAATCCCTAATAAATCCTTTTGCATTGAAACACCAAAGTGATACACAGCTGGTAATGAACTGGGTTGTCATAATGCACAATGAAAGTTTAGTTTAGTTTTCAAATAAGCCCACATAGTGTACTATTGATGAGAAGTTTAAGATATTGTTTACTTACATAGACCAGCCATAAAAAGTTGTAAAAGTAAGAAGTCTTCCTGAATGCACACTGTTCTACATTTACAGGAGTAATACAACAAATGCGATATGTTGACAAAAACGCTTGAGTTGAAGTCTAATATCAATGTCAGTTGCTGTTTGTTTAATAAAATTAAACCATATAACGCACTCTCGCAACAAAAAAATTATCATCACTAAACAAAATATAAAATTGACAATCGTCAATCTCGGCATTAGGCATAGACTAACTAAAATTTAGTAGAACAAAGTGGCAGCACTCTAGGCAGTTTCTGGACCATAGTCTGACGACTCTTTGTTATGCCAAGGCCGCACTTGTCTGCCCAAACTAAAGTAATGTTCCTTTTATCAGCTACGCACGTCACGTCCATAAATCGCTAGAATATTAGTGGCAGATTCCGGAATCTGACAGTTATCGACCAGAAAGTACTGAATTATAGTTGATAATATAATTACAGTTTTACTTATTATTTAGATTCATGCTAACGTTCTATTAGCAGCCAGCAGCCATGCATTATTTTCAAACCACGTCGTATCGTACTTCTATTATGCTCATAATAAGCACAAATGTACGATGAGTGAAGGGTTTGGCATTTTCAAAGAGATGTCAAATTTACCGGCGGGCGGCGCGGCAGGCAACTATTTAGCGTCGTCTGGCGCCGGGCGGTAAATTATTCTGTCTTCCATTGTCGCGTCTTGAAACCACCGGGTCGGCATACATGTTAATTTTCTAAATTAATTCGTATATTGTTTGCTGTAATTTACCAATACGACTGACATACAATGGCAGTTGTTAAATCAATGGTCATAAGAGGGATTCGGAGTTTTGGTCCAGAAGATGCCGATGAACAAGCAATAACATTTGAAAGTCCTCTAACCCTAATATTGGGCCAAAATGGATGTGGCAAAACAACCATTATCGAAGCTTTGCGTTACGCGATAACTTCACAGATGCCTCCGGGAATTGGCCATAATGATTGTTTTGTACATGATCCCAAAGTAAATAGGACTTCAGAAGTACTTGCACAAATAAAACTCAAGGTTTGTTATTACACCGATTCTCATTGTTTACATATTCTTAATTGAATTCAATATCCGAAATAAATATGACCGAAATATTAATACATTTTGACACCTTGTTTGCAGCTTGTGAATGCGAAAAATCAAAACATGGAAGTGGCAAGGTCCATGAAAGTTGTTGTCCAAAAAAAGAAATCAACTTTTCGAACCCTCGATTCTTTACTGTCTATTACTAACGATAACGGAGAAACTAAGGATATATCCAAAAGATGTGCAGATTTGGATGCTGTTCTCCATGACGAGCTTGGCAAGTTAACTTCTATACTAATAATATGAAGAGGAAAGATTTGATTGTTTGTTTGAAGTGAGTAGGCTCCATAACCAATAATTCAATTTTGAAAATTATTACATCTACATTAGCTACATTATCCCTGAGTAACATAGGCTATTTTTTATCCCGGTAATGGGTTGGGGTGTCGCAGAGGGTCCTATACAAAAATGAAGTCAAAATTTTCTAAGTCCCGGATTGCTTAAAAAGTGTATATTTGGTATTTTGTTTTTTTTTTAAAGATATATAACTTATTTGGTCTAATATGAACGATTAACAGATAGGTCGACGGAGCCCCGCCTTGCGGGGCTCCTATTATGGGTGGTTTAAAAAAAACCTAACCTAGAAGGCTAAGGCGTAAACCATACCATTAACCATAATGATTTTCCAAGGTCATCCTCGATGACCACCGCACCTCCCCCAATAGGTCGACAAAAATCGTAAAAATTTTACAATTCTCTGCCGCCTACAAAAATCAGTCGGAAATTCGGCTATGTCCGGGACAAATCGTGAAAATTTTACAAGTCTCTGCTCCATACAAAATCAGTCGAAATTTTTCTAAGTCTGGGACCCTCTTTGCGACACCCTAACCCAGTAATGTGTTCTCATGGGAACCGGGTACGAGAAAGCTGATCACGCGGGTGGAGCCGCTGCGATCTTCTAGTGTTTTACTAAAATGAATAGTTGACATGATGCCTCTGCTTTTGCTTACAGCACAGATTAGTTAATTGATAGTACTAGTATATGGAAGTTGCACTCCAACGTTATAAAAGCTTCTATATTTACCTACACCACAGCTCTTGTGTTATATCAGAAAAGTAAAATATAGTAAATTTATTGTAACGAACATAGGAATTGTCAATGCCGTTTAACTAACACGAGGCTTCGACTTTCCGGAGGGACATTAATTTGTTGCATACTGTCTGTACTTATCTCAATATGCAAATGACAGAGGCCTGCCTACAGCAGTGGTTCCTAAACACACAGATATTTCTTCATTAGTAGACTATACCACTACTCTACTTATAGCTGGTGGATGTTACACCATGCCAAGTCTATTATAACTTCCCAGTTAGCATTAGTAGGCTTAAGGGTGAAATGTGGCTTTACAAATACCTCTGCTACTGTGTATTTATGACTATTGGATTATTTAACACATTTTACAAAGATTTTTAAATTTTACAGGAGTGTCTAAAGCAATTTTGAATACAGTAATATTTTGCCACCAAGAAGAATCTAGTTGGCCTTTGGATGAAGGCAAGAAGGTTAAGGAACGGTTTGATGAAATATTTGATTCAGACAAATATAGCAATTGTTTCGATAGACTGAAAAAGATAAGGAAGACTTATGGAACAGATATCAAAATACTTAGTAAGTATAATATGTATTTTCTAATGCTTTGCTGTAAATTGTGTTCATTTTACATAAGTAATTGAACTAGTTATATAACTGTGACAAAGATGTAATTTATGTTTAATATACATCTTTATAGCAATACATGTAAATAAACATATTTCACACAATTTATATACGGCTAAAGCTACTGGTAAAAATTGGGTACATAATATGCCTAAACTATTTATTGTTGTAATTTTGCAGCTGAAAGAGTTTCTATCTTAGAAGAACAGAAAAAGGAACTCGACAAAAAAAAAATGGATGTTCTTAATACTGAAACCACTATCTCTGAAACTGAATTAAAACAAAGCGAACTTGTTAGCAAAATTGAACCCATCGAAAGCAAGATAAGGGAAATCAAATCTGTTGAAACCACTCTGGCCACGTATGACAGTAAACTGGGGAAGCTGAAGGTCAAGTAAGTACAGTAAAAAAACTGCAGAACATTATTAAATCTTCAAGCTTATATCTAGCTTTCCTATACTCTGAAAGAAAAGTTGTTATGGACCTAAGTGCAAGTATTGTAAAGAAGTATTTTTATTACTCTAGATTGGAGCAATGCCGTAAACATGAAGAGGACTTAAAAAAGGAAATTAAGAATCTTTTCGAAGGCACACTGCCAGAACTTAAAGAAAAAATAGGTAAGAAAATTTAAGCTATTAAAGGGATTGTAAGAGGGTGCTAGTGGTAGAGCAATACCACGTAAAAGCAAGGAGCGAATTGACCATGCAAACCACGCGGGACCCCGGCATTCCCGGGCCTCCATGAGGGCACATGGCATCAGTGTGCGGCAAAGCCGGCGGCATTCTAGGCCACGGGTGCATCACGGCTTGTCTTGAGGCAATGCCATCTTGTGTGTTTCAGCCATTGATTGTATATCCATGGTGGGAGCTTTTAAACTTTTGAAATGAAAGCTTTATTATTGAAACTTTATTTGAAACTTACTGGGCGAGAGTGGAAGGATGTGTTTGCGCATCAGTAGTCTCACTTTTACTCGTTGTTACCACCATATAGATAGATCGATAAATCCTCTACTGCGCTGCTTGAAGGTCAGCGTTCTTTTTATCTGACACGACCTGTACCAGTGGAGTACCGTTTATGTCAATCCCCAGATCATCATACATAACAACTCCTTTATATTTCAGCCAACTATGATGCTACAGTAAAAGCTAAAGAGAAAGAACTCAAAGAATCATACTCAAAGATAACCAAGTTTAATGCTGAAGAGGAGAAAGTTGCAAATGAAATACAAAATAATAAACTGAAACTGGAGAAACTAAGTGTGTTGGAGAGTCAGAATGAAAAGAAAGTTACAGAGAGAAATGAAATGCTCGGAACTGTGGCGCAAACTGCAGGTGATTGAACATAATATTTATGTCAAACTAATTATGTAATACAAATAATCACAATTGTTTCGTAATTGGGGTACTCCTGATTATTTATTATTATAGGCCCACTTCGTCACTAACATAACCACACGTAAAAGGTTACTAGAGAAGTGCTCAGTCTGTCGGGATGCACGTTTGTTTTGTCAACCAAGTAACAACCTCACCATGTCAACTAAGCCTAGAATCGAGTGCCGAACAAATTTCGTGAAAAATATAACATCAGTACCAATGGCTAGTGAGGTAGGAAAGACATTATATAAATCTTTACATTAATTCCTCCATATAATATTGTATCCAGGTCTTGAAGACATACCCGCAGTGGAAACAAATGAGGCGGCCGAGAATGTTATGGCAGCGATAAATGGTAAAATCAAAGGCTTGGAGAAAGAAAGAGACGAACTTAAGAAATTGGCTAAAACAGAGGAGAAAGAGAAACAGACTCATGTTGATGAGAGCCGTGAAGCTTTGGTAAGTTAAAATAACTAAAGTAAAGGCCACCAATACGAGAGAAAAAATGTAAACAAAGTATTGAGGGGCTTAGAACAATTTCATTTGTTTAATTCCCTATTCAAATCGCTGTATTGTACTGTCTGTATTAGACATGGATGATTCGTTGGAAGAGTCCGAATCAGACGTATTTATGGCAGATCTATCTATTATGTCGACAAATGGTTGACAACTACGGCTCTAAATGTTAATCTGGATACCATGACTACTGTTACCATGAAACACGCAATGACAGCTTTCGTCGATCAACTTACGTTAGTACTGGGTACAACCTGACTGATACTTAATATTCTGTCTCTCATTTATGGAACTTCGCAATATAGACATGGGTTTGTTGTGCCCTATCGAACATTTTGTTCTTGTTCGTGCATCTATAAACTAGATTTACTTCTGCATAATTTTCTCAATACATAATATTCAATAATCTTCTGTGTAAATTCATAACTTATATTTTGTTATTTCGGATTGTAGTCTCGTCACAAACAAAAAATAAGCTCCAAATCGTCAGATATCACAAAAAATAAGAGAGAGGTTGTTAAACTTGAAAGGGAAATTTCTTCTGCAACCGATTCTAAGGGACGTTTGGAGACTGCCGAGGCTAAGTTCAAGGCGGCTGAAAAGTAAGTATTATATGCACATAATTAAACTAGCACTTTCTTAAACAGTAGTTAATGAAACTGTTGTATAAAAACGAGGTATTAGAACACTCGTAAGATACTGTTACGAGCCGGGGTTCTACGGAATGGAAAATGCCGATCAAACTACCACAAAACACTTTATTTATTACACCACTAATTTACACTTCACTATAAAGCTTCACTAAACACTTTTAATCGCACTTGAACTCGCAGGTATAACTCGTATTATCGCTCTGGAAATACTGATGATCCGCCACCGAAGTGCTCCGCCTTTATAGTGCGGTCATTACTCTAGATTACTCTGGAATTTTCACGGAAGAAATATCGCGAACATTCCACACCTTCGAGATGCTTCTAGATAACACGTTACATAGAAGTACCTTGACAGAACATTCCCGAAAGACGTTACGTAGTAGTACTGCGATTTGCTACTAGATGGCGCCGAGTTTGGTAGTCTTATTACTCGCTACGAGATGGCGTTACACTGCCCCCTCCTAAGACATGCTCGTCCCGAGCATTGTCAGGCCCATAATATCGCGCCAATCGATCCACATGAACTATCTTTGGCGCACTTCTTGGACTCTTCCGTATTCGGTAAGTGACATCGTTAATCTTGGTCACAACTCGGTATGGTCCATCCCATTTAGCTTGCAGCTTAGGAGACTTCCCTTTACTGCGGACTGGGTTATGTAACCACACTAACGAACCTTCATCGAAGCTCTTATTGTTTGTCTTTCGGTCGTAACGGGTCTTCATCTTTTCAGACATTTGTTGACCTGATTGTCTGACATGCTCATAAATGTCATTCATCCTGCTGCGCAAGTCATTCGCATAATCAGTGATATTGCGTGGAGCGTCAGGTGGTATACCGGTTAGTAAGTCGGCAGGCAACCGTAATTCTCTTCCAAAGTTCGCATAAGCTGGTGTCACTGACGTGCTTTCGTGAACCGCACTTCGGTAAGACAAAAGAAACGGTTGGATGTGCTTGTCCCAATCTTTTTGCCTGCTTTCCACAACTTTTGCCAGATATCTCTCCAATGTCTGATTAAATCGCTCCACCATTCCATCTGACTGCGGGTGGTAAGAGGTCGTTCTGGTTTTGTGAGTACCCATGACCCGACACATTTCCTGGAACACCTGAGATTCAAAATTTCTTCCTTGATCGCTATGGATTTCTAGAGGCACCCCGAAACGACAGAAGACTTCGTGAACTAATTTATCTGCGACCGTAGTAGCTTCTTGATTAGGTATAGCGAAGACTTCTGGCCACTTCGTGAAATAATCCATCACAACCATGAAGTACTTGTTTCCGCTTTCACTTTCAGGAAACGGTCCCGCAACATCTAGGGCTATCCTTTCCCATGGTGCCCCAACGTTATACAGTTTCAGTGCACCTCTGCTCCGTGTATGAGGTCCTTTCACAGCAGCACAACTCGTACATATGCGACACCAGTCCTCAACGTCGTCGCGACAGTGGATCCAGTAAAACCGCTCACGTATCTTCAACAGAGTCCTTTTTACTCCCATATGGCCCCCTGAACATCCATTATGGTAGAGCTGTAGCACATCTGGGACCTTAACTTTAGGGACGACCATTTGCAAATGACAGCTGTCTCCTCGAGCATTTTCCCATTTGCGGCACAAGACTCCATCCTGAATAACTAAACTGTCCCATTGCGCCCAATAACTTTTTGTGATTGAACTCATTGAAGCGACGTCACTCCACATGGGTTTAGGAGCACTTGCTTTAATCCACTCAAATATTGGCTTGATGTCTGCGTCGTCCTGTTGAGCATGTTGTAGGCTTTCTTTCCATTCGTCGCTCAGATCCGTTTTAAGCATCTTCACAGGTATGGCTTCCTTTATCTCCTGTTTGGCACAGTGCTTACAGTCTTCAGGGCAAGGTCTTCTTGACAATGCGTCTGCGTTGCCATGGGATCTCCCACTGCGATGTTCGATTACAAAGTCATATTCCTGTAATAGCTCAATCCATCTGGCGACTTGTCCTTCTGGATTCTTAAATTGTAATAGCCACTTCAATGCAGCATGGTCGGTACGTATAAGGAATTTTCGCCCTAGTAAATATTTGCTGAAATGCTGCAATGTCTTCACCACGGCGAGTAATTCTCTCCTCGTGACGCAATAATTCCTTTCAGGTTTCGATAAGGATTTGCTGAAGTAGGCTATAACGACCTCTCGATCTCCTTTCCTTTGAGATAACACACCTCCGAGTCCGATATCACTTGCGTCTGTGTCAACTATAAATTCATTTTCCGCATCAGGATAACCCAAAATAGGTGTATTGCACAGACGATTCTTTAGCTCCTGGAATGCGATGCCGCAGCTTCCGTCCCAACAGAATTGTCGCTTCTCCTCCGTGAGCTTGTGTAAGGGCTTGGCAATATCCGCAAAGTTCTGGACGAATCGCCGGTAGTATGAGCACAAACCCAAAAATGCTCTGACCTGCGTCTTATCCTTTGGAACCGGCCAATCCTTAACGGCGATGATTTTCTCTGGATCCGTGCGGATACCATCTTCAGACACTACGTAGCCTAGGAAGCTTACTTGCCGTTTGAGGAATGAGCACTTCTTCGGGCTGAGCTTCAGGTTCGCGCTTCGGATCTTTACAAGCACGCGTTCCAGGTTTTGAAGATGCTCTTCTAACGTACGGCCCACGATGATAATGTCATCTAGATAGACAAGACAGGCGTCCCCAGTCAATCCGGCGAGTACAATTTCCATTAATCTTTCAAAAGTAGCCGGGGCGTCGCATAAACCAAATGGCATAACTTTAAACTGCCACAAACCCTTTCCTGTGGAAAATGCAGTCTTCTCTTTATCCTTCGGATCGATTTCAACTTGCCAGTAGCCACTTTTCAGGTCTAGCGTGCTAAACCACTTCACCCCTGTCAGCATGTCCAACGTGTCATCGATCCTTGGTAAAGGGTAGCTGTCCTTTTTCGTAACGTCGTTCAGACGACGATAGTCGACACAAAACCGCATACTGCCATCTTTCTTCCTCACCAGCACTACAGGTGAGCACCATGGACTTGACGATGGTTCTATCACACCATCTTTTACCATTCCTTCAATCATGGTCTCAACTTCCTTTTCTCGTGCTACTGGCAGTCTCCTTGGTCGCTGACGGATGGGTGCCTCATTTCCTGTATTGATTCTATGCTGAACCAATCCAGTCTTCCCAATGTCAGCATCACTCGAAGAGAAAATATCGGCGTACTTGAGTAACATCTTCTTAGCCTTGTCCATTTCATTCTTCGTTAAGATGTTACGACAGTCTTCTAAAAGTGTCAACACGTTGTTTCTAGCATCCTTGTTGACGATGTTCCCAGTACTCAACTCTTGGCATCGGCGCATCCAATCTACTTCTTCGCAAGTGCCAATCAATGTGCTCTTTTCTATCACGTGTTCCTTATCACTAAGGTTCAGCACACGTACCACTGAGGCTTCATTGGCTCTTACCAGAGTTCGGGCCATTTTCCATGGAAGTTCATTGTATATCCCTTCTATGAGTACACATCGATGTGTTCGCCCAGAATTCTGAGGGAGACTAACTGGTACAGTCGTTTCTGATCTGGCAGGAAGCACGACCTTCTTCAAGCTGTACACTTTTCCTGATAACGCTCCTTCCATGAAAAGTTCCTCTTGACCACATTTCATCGCTCCTTGCTTGACGTCGATCTCACAAGAGTTCTTCCTCATAAAGTCTAAGCCCAGTATGCAGTCGTCCATTATGTCAGCCACGATGACATTATGCAGGTAAATTCCATTGCCCAACTTTAACTGCATCTCTTTCTCTCCTCGGACGGGTATGCGCTGACCCGTGGCCGTTACCAAGTTGATGCGGTCACGGTTTGCAGAGTCCCCAAGGAACTGATTTGCAAGTCGGGAACTGACAACCGTGCGAGATGCTCCAGTATCTATTGTCAGCTTGCATGGTGTTCCATTTACCTCGCCCTTGATGATCAGGCTGTTCCCATCCTGGGTTTGTGAGATCGAAACCCTTGGGGCTCTTCTAAAATCAGCCAGCACCCGCCCCGCAGTCCTGGCATTTATTCGTTTCCCTCCTGTTGCTGGGCGGTGACATTAGCCACCCTATCCTCTTGGGAACGACTTTCTTCTCTTTCAGCAGTCCGCTTTGGGCAACTGGATCGAAGGTGGCCCCTCTCACCACATGTGTAGCACCTAGGGCTATACCTCGTGAAACGGTCGCGAGCCGGTGATGCTACAACTTCCCTGACACGGTGAGATCGATGATCCTTCCGTACGGCTTCGACCTCCAAAGCATGAGCCAAGGCGTCTTTGAGAGTCTCATGGTGCCCGAGTCTGACAGCGGCCCTGACTTCCAGGTCGTGGATGCCGTCGATGAATACTTGCACCAGATTCCCATCGATGAGCGCAGGTACCGACTGGTATGCCTTCCGTACCAGCTTCTCAACTTCCAGGGCCCACTGTTGCAAGTTTTCACCAGAGCGCTGGACACGATCCTTCAGCTGCGCACGATACACGTGTTCCAGGTGAGCGTCACCGTATCTGGTTTCCAAGGCTTCTAGTAGCTGCTCGTAGGAAACATCGTCTCCGAGAGCTTCTAGGATGGTTAACGCCTTGTCTCGCAAACCCAATGTAAGCGCAGTCATGGCCTGGGCTTTGCTCCACCCGTTTGCCTTCTTAACGGCTTCAAACTGCTTTTTATAGGCTGACCATGAAGATGTCCCATCGAATGGCGGTACTTTAAATCCACGCGCTGAAGGTACGGCAGGTAAGGAAGTCGCAATCCCATCTCCAGCTTTCAGATTTCCCAGCTCTTTCCTCACATCTGTAATCTGGTTTTTTACATCTTCAATCCGAGTTTCAGCTTCCGTGATGCGGTTCTCAACATGATGAACTTGATCCTTCATCACATTCATCTCCTTGCCAAAAGTCGCTCGAAGATCTTTCATGAGGAGCGTCTGTTCCTCCTGGCGGCGTGCCTGCTCCTCCTTGTCACGCAGCAGCTGTTCTTCCAACCGGCGGGCCTGCTCCTCCTGGCGGCGTGCCTGCTCCTCCTGGCGGCGTGCCTGCTCCTCCTTGTCACGCAGTAGCTGTTCTTCCAACCGGCGGGCCTGCTCCTCCTGGCGGCGTGCCTGCTCCTCCTGGCGGCGTGCCTGCTCCTCCTGGCGGCGTGCCTGCTCCTCCTGGCGGCGTGCCTGCTCCTCCTTGTCCCGCAGCAGCTGTTCTTCCAACCGGCGGGCTTGCTCCACCTGGTGGCGGGCCTGCTCCTCCTGGCGACGGGCTTGCTCCTCCTGGCGACGGGCTTGCTCCTCCTGGTGGCGGGCCTGCTCCTCCTGGCGACGGGCTTGCTCCTGTAGCATCGCCATCAGCGCAGCAAAGTCTGGAGGTGCTGGCGCTGGAGAT
The DNA here is from genome assembly GCA_963556515.1 of Nudaria mundana. NCBI lineage: Eukaryota > Metazoa > Arthropoda > Insecta > Lepidoptera > Erebidae > Nudaria > Nudaria mundana. The sequence goes on from OY748296.1 coordinate 13,475,266, forward strand.
ACCGTGGGCGGGCCTGCTTCCACCGTTGGCTGCTCCTGACCACCCAACCTCTCCGGCGTATTACCTCCGAAGCGCCTGCTGTCCAACTCCTGCTGGCGCTGACCCCTGGTACGGACGCCCTCTGTGTCTTCTTTCGGTAACACCGGCATTGTCCAAATCCCCAATTCTGACACCAATTGTTACGAGCCGGGGTTCTACGGAATGGAAAATGCCGATCAAACTACCACAAAACACTTTATTTATTACACCACTAATTTACACTTCACTATAAAGCTTCACTAAACACTTTTAATCGCACTTGAACTCGCAGGTATAACTCGTATTATCGCTCTGGAAATACTGATGATCCGCCACCGAAGTGCTCCGCCTTTATAGTGCGGTCATTACTCTAGATTACTCTGGAATTTTCACGGAAGAAATATCGCGAACATTCCACACCTTCGAGATGCTTCTAGATAACACGTTACATAGAAGTACCTTGACAGAACATTCCCGAAAGACGTTACGTAGTAGTACTGCGATTTGCTACTAGATGGCGCCGAGTTTGGTAGTCTTATTACTCGCTACGAGATGGCGTTACAATACTATACAGAAACTCGCCAAGGCTAGTTTCTTTAAAACCTACTTGGGTTCTAATACCTACTTGTGTGCTGTTTCATACTTTACTTTGTCTAATCTCATGTGTTTAGGCATTTAGAATAATACAAACTTGAAGAAGTTGTCGACAACATGGCGGCAATATTCAACAAGGCGGTATGGTCGAAAGACTTAAGCCAGTTTTTACTACTTTAGTTATCAAGTCCTATGTTCCTCCCTTTCTTGTCATATCCTCTTTCACGCATTCCATTAATTTTTCTTGGGTTTACCTTTTCTTCTAAATCCCTCTATTCATACTTTGCACCTTTCTAACCACATAACTTTCCTTTCTTTTCATAACATGTTCTGTCCATACCATGGCAGTCGCTTTCGTCTCAATTCAATAACAATCATAATAAATAACAATGTTTTCTGTATTGATAAAATTGCATTTTTTTATCACAGTGAATATGAAGAACTTGAGAAACAATTGAACACAGAGGAAACACAACAGAGTATCAACGATGATGAAAAAGAATTGGAGAAAAATGATCAGGATCTGGATGCTATTGATAAAAAGGTTCATACTTTTTACTAAACATTTTGTTACTATGTACAGAACTCGCAAGATATTATTAATATTAAGTGATGCACTTTATCGAACGACACGATGCAAAACTGTCTTTAGATTACTTGTTCTATTTTCTTGCCAATTTCATTAGAATAAATCTGATCTTATTATGTGATGCTCAAATAAAAATAAATCAAACCCGGAAATAACCGGAATGGGACTACATGGGAATCACCAGCTTTCAATTGAGAAAACACATTTTTAAAATTGGTTCACTCAGTCAGTTCCTCAAGAGGTAACAAATATTTAAAAAATACAGTTGAATACAGTTGAAAGGAAACTGTTCTCACCGTTTCCTTTTTGGGAAGTCAGTTAATAAACAACAGACGGACATACGGGGAACAAAAATGTTAGTCTCGTTATAACTCATTTTATTACTCTCAGTTCGTTTTTACTTATTTTAAGTGTACTTACAATTTAATAACAGATTGTGTGTCTCGATCAATAATCCATCATAAATGCATTATATTCTTAGATCAAAAATACTATAGATATTAAATTCGGTACAAATACAACGCGGAATCTTGGCACTCGAATACTATACAGGGTACTATACCCCCATCAGCTGATCGCCCAGAACGCCTTTTGATATGTTTCGACCGCGAAACAAGAAAAAAAAGTTCATCATAAAAAAAGTTATATGCGTTATTTCAAATCAAAACAAACGTGTCCCAACACTGTGCTTGACGTACTTATTTCAAACGGCGCGACCTTGACGCGAAACAGAGACAAAATGTTCCAAACAGGAGAGAAAGAGTAGGTTTTTCACAGGCGCGCTTGATTTGTACTACTTATTTGATGTCAATGACCGAATCAGCTGATTTTAGCTAGTGTTGTTCAAACAAGAGTGTTTTATTCGGTAATAATGTTTTTTTTCTGGATGATTTTTTTTCTTGTTTGGCGGTCGACACGTCATGTTGACACGGGTTCTGGTCGACCAGCTGATGGGGCTGTCTTCGGGTTGATATAACCCTTACGTAACATCCTGTATAGGTAATTATTACAAATACCATCTATAAAATAAACAAGATTGTACATTGATGGTTAACATAGAAATAATTCCTAATAATTAATACAAAAGCATCAATGTACAGCGCCGTTGTCGCATCCCTCGAGAGTGAGCAAGCGGAATAGGAACTTAGTACGAAAGCGGCTGAAGCTCCCAGGTGTGCAATGACTGAGGTGAAGTGTGCCGTTTTTAAAGCACTGATCGGTAATCTAGGTATTTTTGATCTAAATTTATATTAAACTGATTCAATTATTAAATAAATACTACACCATTTCAGATATCAATTTTGCAAAAACAAAGTACCAAATTAAAAGAACTACAAGTTAAAGAAGACTTAGTAAAACAAAAGGAGAAACAATTTTCCACATTGAAAAACAAACACAGAACAACTCTGACCGAACTCTTGGGTAATATGCCTGAGAAAGACTATGTCATTTCTGTTAACAAATTGGAAGTCAAACTCAACAGTGAAGTTACCAGTTTGAAGAAGAGTTTGAATGAAAAGAAAACATCGGTACGTCACTAAATATGTGTAATCTTTTTGAAGAAAATTTAACTATAAACTTATTTTTTTAGAGAAAAGCCTGATAATTACTTGTTACTCCTAACATTTGTATTCTACACTAGCTGTCCCGGCGAACTTCTCACTGTCTGATTTTTTTTTACTTTTAAACTTTCCCTGGACTTCCAGGAATATTTTAAGACCAAATTTAGCCAAATCGGTCCAGGCATTCCAGAGTTTTATCGAGACAAACGAACGTTGATCGTTACTAGTTATCCCGACGAACTTTGTATGGATTAGGCGCACAATGCCACATTTTCAAAATGACATACTGTCGCAAAATGACACATTCGGAAAATGTCTTTTCTCAATATGCCACACTAGCAAAAGGCCACACTAGCAAAATGCCACACTAGCAAAATGTCACACTAGCAGAATGCCACAATAGCAAAATGCCACACTAGCAGAATGCCACACTATCAAAATGATCAAAATGACACATTCTCAAATCTGTCTGTATTCAAAAACTTTTTGCGTGACCTGTACAAAGTGTCCTTCAGTGATTCAAATGTAGGCAATTCGACGTCAATGTCCGGAAATTTTAGTTCATTACGTAGATATGTTTTTCAAAAATTTCTTTCACAGAACGAAAATCTTTACAAACGGTTTTTGTTAAAGATCTTTTCCAGTTATACACTTCATTTTTATAGCGATTAGAACCACATTTATGCTCCGTTTTTTTTATTATAACTTGTTTTGAGTTCTTAAGGTGTAATAAAGCACTACAATATTTTCTATGTACACACCGCCACACTGTAATCTTTTTCCTTTGAGATATCTTTGTTTGTTGTACCTATGATCACCACAAATCAGAGATTTGTATCCCTTTTGATTACGAACAATCTTAAACTCTGGATCCATTTAAATCGTAATTAATTATTAATCAGTGAACACAAACAGGATAACAAATAGTTTAACTGTCATTATATTGATTTTATTCACCTTGTGAGTAAACTAATTATTTTTATTCGAAGTACTCACATTCGATTATTAAAAAAATAATTATTGTTCAGATATTAATAATACTTAGACGAAATAGAATAATAATATTATAATACTTATAATTAATGAATGTCAGAAGAATAATTAGAATTATGGTTCAATCCAAAATGTTTTTCCATCGCCATCTATTTATTGGATGTATAGTTAGTCAGTTAAAGGATAATTAGATTGCAGCATTGATTCTATGACTTGGAGTAGTTCTTAAAGTTTTAGCTAGGTGGCGTTATTCGCGAAAACATAATACCATTCAAAATTTCAAAATTGACTGTCTGAATCTGAATAAAATTGTCATTTCGAATATTTGACATAATGCGAAAATGGCATTTTGCGCAAAGGCATTTTGCGAAAATGGCATGTTGCGAAAATGGCATTTTACTAATGTGACGTTTTGCGATGTGGCGTTTTCAGAATATGACAATTTGAGAATTTGTCATTTTGCGAAATTTCAATATGTCATTTTGCGAATGTGGCATTGTGCGCCTAATCGCATAAAAAAAAAATTATATTTCATGCAAATGTATGTAAATTGAAAAACGCGACGGACAGACAGACAGACAAATTGTCGGATTAAATATATAGATTTATTTTATTTATTTATTTATTTATGTACACAAGAAGATCCCATAGCACTAACTAAATTTGGGCTAGATGACGTAAGAGAATGTCCAAAAATATTGATTTATTATCTATGTCACTAGAAAACTAAACTGGAAGAGGAGAGAAAATACGTCCGTAAGAATCTAATGGAGCGTTCTAACGAGAACGCGAAATCTGAGGAAAAATTGTACAAAGTGTGTGGCGCTCAGACATACGAGGCAACACTGGTCAAAGTGTGCGCTAAAGTGGAGAAGTTACAGGTAAATTAACTCTACAACACGTTAGTTGATATATTTTACCTTTAACATGGGAATTAACACGAAATACGGCGTAGATATGCATAAATACATACCTTTTATTGACTGGCGTCGAGTGAAGTAAAATATACATTATGAAACGCGAAAGCTTAAAATATAACGTTAGTTTAAAATTTGAACTAACGCTATTATTCTATCTAATCTAATCTAAATAATTATTTAGAGAATTTAAACTTTAAATTCTCTAAATAATAATTTGCGAAGGTAGATGTTATTACGGGTGACGCGACGGGAACAATAATTACAAGCGAGGGGAATGAGAAAAATCCAAATTATCACACGGACGAAGTCTAGTTACATAATATCTTTAAAATAATTTATAAATATAAAGAAATATGTGGCTTATAATAGGTCACCATTTTTCAAGACCCGCTTTTGCTTACGGGTAAAACGCCCGACTGGTCTTACCACAGGACTTCCATATCGCCAATGAGTCAGGCGGTAGTCGCTCTACGGAAAATATCGAAGTTAAGCCGCTTCGCAGTTAGACTAGAAGTCTGACCCCGACTGGTTGGGAAATGCCTAAGTTTAGTGTAGTCTTGTTAAGTGTAAAATTCCATACCAAAAAAAATGAGTGGGAATCCAAATAACTATGTATCCTTTACAGGATGACCACAATGTGCTACAATCGTCGATGTTCCTCATAAAAAAGTACGAATCTCAGTTGAAGGATAACAGCTGTTGCCCACTTTGTAGTCGCGGATTTGATTCTGAGTCCGAGGTAAGGTTTTATTCAATAATTTACTTCAAAAAACTTGCACTATAAAAAATAATTGGACAAATCAGCAATCACTAGCAGACTTGGACGTCCTGCTTTTGCAGGTAAGGTTAGCTCGAGTCTATGGTATTAAAAAAAAAGTAAGGTCATCAAAACGAGAAAAAAAACGTAAAAAGTCTTGGGGTGTTTAAAACATTTTCATTTGTTTAATTCCCTATTCTAATCGCTGTCGTCTGTATTAGAGATAGATAATTCGTTGAAATAGTCCAAATGAGACGTATTTATGACAGAAATCTATTCTATCAATGTTGTTAAATGGTTGACAACTATGGTACGAAATGTTTACTTGTACCATGAAACAGCTCTCGTCGACCAACTTACGTCATTACTGGGTACAACTAATAGGGACAGAGATAATAAATGCTCGTTATCGCAATTTAACTTAGTAATGGTCCTTTAGTTAACATTGTTTTCTCTCGTTTGTTGGCCTTACTGTAGAATATTAGATGATTAAAAAAAAATATCAAGAAATTAATCTGTTGAATGCGTATTTCCAGGTGACAGATTTAATAACCCAGCTAAATACAAAAGTGATGACTGTCCCAACCCAACTTGAGCAAGTCTCCACGGATTTATCTAAGGAGTCCGCCAAAAAGGATGAATTACTGAGTATGAAGTCTTTGAATGAGAAAATTAATTTGTTCAAAGAGAAGGAGAAACCGACACTGGAAACACAACTGGCGGGGGTTGAAACTGTAAGTTTATACACTCCATAATTTTTAAAAAAACTGTCGAATTGAGAGCCTTCTCCTTTTTTGGAAGTCGGTTGATAACTGCTTCGGTGGCGTGGTCGGTAATGCGCCGGCTTGGCACTCTGGAGTCTCAAATACGTGTGTGATCCACAAATGTTTGTTTGGAGTTTGGGTGTTTTCTGTGTATATTATGTATATATTTAGAAATATATATAAGTATGTTTTTTGTATTTGTATTGGTGTACAATGAAGTATATTGTATTGTATGTTTATCAGTTGTCTAGATCCCATAGCACAAGCTTATAGCTTAGTTTGGGCTAGATGACGTTGTGTATGAATGTCCAAAATATTTATTTTTATGTTCATATAACTACCTACTATATTGAAACATTAACTGATTGCTGCAACTCCGCTCGCGTGGAATAATTTTCTCAATCCCTCAAATAAGATTGGAATATTTATTTAATCTTATAATCTTGTATTTATTTTTAGTTACCAATTGAATCACAATTTGTGTGACATTTTGTCTTTCATATTCCTACTAGATCACATTACCGGAGTAAAAAGTATCCTATGTGCTAGTCCAGGCTGTCAGTTACCTGCATACCCTGGATATTTTTTTCAGCTCTTTAAATGTGAAAAGTAAAATTCCATTACTTGTTTTATTTCAGAAAATAACATCTTTGACTGAAGGTATTGAAGAAATCACAACTTCCTTGGTAGAGCCAGAGAAAAAACTACAGCAAATAAAGCAAGTTCAAGGTGACATGCCCCTACTGGACCGTTGCAACCAAGAAATGACATCATACACCAAAGATGTAAGTATACCTAATAGGAAATAATATATGTCGAATCGACTGTAATATCATTGCCATCATCTGACATAGTGTGAACAGATAGTTAGGGTAATCGAGCAAACAATAATCCAACTTACTGAATTTTACAACAATATTGTTGCACTTATAATCTTACTTGTACAAACGAAACGAATAACAGTTCCCAGCATAGGTAATATACCTATACTGATATAGATAGGCCACTAGCTTAGATCAAAAATACTATAGATATTGGATTCAGTACAAATACAACGCGGAATCTTAGCACTCGAATACTATATAGGTCATTATTACAAATACCACCTATAAAATAAACAAGGTTGTACATTGATGGTTGATAATACAAAAGCATCAATGTACATCGCCGTTGTCGCGTCCCTCGAGAGTCAGCAAGCGGAATAGGAACTTAGTACGGCGCGCGGTTGAAGCGCCCAAGTGTGCAATGACCGAGGTGAAGTGGTGCCGTTTTAAAAGCACTGATCGGTAATCTAGGTATTTTTGATCTAAGGCCACTAGGGTGTTAAAATTGTTAAAACGGGTGTACCTCAAAACAAAGATGGCGGTGTCTTTTTACATTTAGCTCGCTAGATGAAGTATTAGTTACCAAAATGTCCGCTAGATGGCTAGAATTGTGATTTTTTAATGAAGAATGAAGAAAATTAGATTTTTGCGTAATTTTTAAGTATAGGCGAGTATTGACGTCATAGCGACAGTGTCGCCATCTCTCGGTACTCTTGCTGCGTTTTGTTTAACGACTAAATTAAAAACGGTCAGCGACATACAAAAATACAATACATACAAAAAATTAATTTGTTTTTATTTACTTTTACGCCTAAAGCTAACTACTACAGTGAGAGCTGGTAGCCATTTTTAGGCAGGTGTTATGAGTCAATCTGAAATCAGACGCCTTTTTATATTAATATCCTAATACAGAAAAGCAGCCCTGACTGGACGGTAACGGTAATTTTATAATATCTACAACATAAAAAAATATTATAAAAACTGTAAAACAGTATTTTTTGGATGGACAAAATACCATCTAACTGAATATTTTCTAATATCATCTTTTTATATGATTAACAGTATGAAGGAGTCAAGTCTCAATGTGCAGGATTCGAGTCTGACATGACACTAGAAGAGGCGAGAACGAAACAGACGGCATTGAAACAAATGATCAGCACTCTGAAGGCGAAAACTAAAGAGACACAGAAAAAACTTAACTTGCACAACAGAAAACTGCAAGAGCACGCGACAAGGAAAAACAAACTCAAAGAGGAATGTCTCAATTTACAAAAAAAGGTAAAAGGTTTCAAAGCAAAAAAAAAAATAAAGTCAATAAAGATTAACGGCAATAACAGAAGTATGATTTGTAAATGTTGCCATTTATTTTAATAGAATAGGTAAGTATTTTCTTAATGAACGGCAATATATAGTATATTGTAAACAATAGTAAGTAACAATATATAGTATAGTAAAACAATATATTATAGTATATTGTTTTTTCAATAAAAACAATAAATAAGTAAACACTAATTTCCTGTTGGTATGACCAATTATACGTACTTTTAAAATACTTATTTACCTCGGTAGTTAGACAGGTAAATAGAATTTATCTACTCTCATGTCGAAAAAATTGAATTATGATTTCTAAAGTTGACATGCGTGCTAATTCACACCTCGTGCAATTAGAACGTGTTCTGAGCAGCTCATAATAGTAAACAACATAACCGGTTCCCTATCGATAGGCGCAGCGCGATCGTCGCCCGGCCGCTTACCGTGCGCAAGCGAACATGAACCGTATTCCGAATGGCTAGCGGAGAGAATTATAATATAGACGACGAGACCAACCTATTGGAAATTTCCGTTGGTGATCAACTGTGTGAGACTGACCATATATACACATATAGTTTAGAGGAGTCTAGTGAGGACATACCAAATAAGCGAATGAGACTGGAAGAAAGTGAAAAAGACTGGCAGACGGTGGCAAGAAAAAGAAAGTCAATTGATCGCTCCAACATGATATCAACAGAAACTTCGTGGCAAATTTGCGTACATTCCAAGGAAAAATTACCCAAACAATTCGCGTTGACAAAATTATTATCTGAAAATAAGATATCTGGTATTACGAGAGTTAAATACATTAACCCATATAAACTAACGCTTACTTTCGATAATGAAACGAATGCTGAGATGCTTATATCGTGCGCGGCATTTGACAAATTTGGGTGGCGAAGACAAAAAGCGTGGGAGGTCGATTTGTGCTACGGCATTATTAAGGACATAGACATCGATCTGTCAGAGGAGGAGCTGATGACATACATACAGACGGATAAAGAAGTGGTTTTAGTTAAGCGGATGAACAGAAGAACAGATGAAGGATGGACCTCAAGCGAAACTGTCAGAATTGGTTTTAAGGGTAATTCGTTACCAAGCCATGTTTACTTGATGAACTTACGCATTGCTGTCTCACCGTTTGTGTTTCCCGTGACTCAGTGTTCACGATGCTGGAGGTTCGGACATACGGCTAAGATGTGCCCCGCTAGCAAACCCCTATGCCCGAAATGTGGGAAGAACGACCACGACAATTGTAATATTGATATATATAAGTGTGTCAATTGCTCTGGTAATCACATATCGCTATCAAGGGTCTGCCCTGTTTACGCAAGAGAAAAACGGATTCGTGAGATTATGTCACAAATGAAATGCACCTATCAAAAAGCCTTGGTATTTATACCTACTCCTGCCCGTACAACCAATCGAGAAGTAAACAAATCTGTAAGTTCTGATACAATTTTCCCGAGTAGATTACAAGAAGCACCCAGTAACAGAATATCGAGCTGTGAAACCGAACAATTAGTCGAGACCAACGTTCAGCAACAAAACACTTCAAGAAAAAAACACAAAAAGGAGAAAAAGAAAGTTCCGTTTTACTTGTCCGACAACGTTGTAATGGATATGTCTGTTACCGACTCCGAATCAGATTCCGAAGCAAATCCTCAAAGACCGGAAACGACACAATCTCATACAAATCGAAACCGCCCCGGAATATCGTCTCTGTGGCGCTTGTGGGAAAACATAAAAGAGATGATACATAATATAAAAGATCAAATTAAAACACAATTTAAGAATGGACTAAAAGTAGTGGTGGAGTGGCTTAACACATTTCTAAGCAATATCATACCCGATACATCTATGTTAAAAAAAATATTTACATCAGTTAATGGATAACACACCAAACACAGTTATTAAGTTGAACATAATACAATAGAACGCTCGCAGCATTATGCCTAAGCTCAAGTCATTTGAACAGTTATTAATCCAAGAACATATCCATATTGCGGTGGTAAGTGAAACGTGGCTGGAACCAGATACCCATTTAAATATCAGTAACTACTATACTTTTCGTTTGGATAGGGATGGCTATGGCGGGGTGGCTATTATCGTGCATAACTCGATACAAACACAACGGGTTGAAATACGGAGAATCCCAATTCTCCCTTAGAATTAATTCATTTAAAAATATTTAACTGTAATCGATTAAAACATATAATTGCTATCTATTGTCCCCCGGAAGCTTCGACAAATCCTCAGACGTGGGACTACTTGTTTTCCATGGAGAACAGAGAGTCTCTTATATTAGGGGATTTTAATGGTCACCATTCTAACTGGTCTTACAAAACTGATTCGAGGGGAAACCAAATATTAGATTCAATACTAGACTATAACTATATTATTTTAAATGATGGTAGTCCCACCCGTTTTCAGCTAGTAAACAACGTGTGCCGGCAATCTTCTCCGGACATGTCCATTGCTTCTTCTGATATATACTTGAATTTCAATTGGAAGGTGTCAAATGAAACATTGGGTAGTGATCACATGATTATTAAAATTTCAACCACCATTTATTCAAATCAACTATTTCATAAACGAAGAAATTTTAAAAACGCTGACTGGATTAATTACGAACGTTACCTTGACGAAAAATTTAACACTTATAGTTTATCCCCCCTTAATAGATCACAATTAGCTTATGATGAGTTCTTGAATATTATCAATGATGCCGCTGACAAGTATATTCCCAATATAAAATTTAGTGCCAACCCTGCAAGTAGGTTCCAACCAAAGCCATATTGGAACTCCGAGTTATCAAAATCAGTCGCAGAAAGGCGACTAGCACTTGCTAACTTTAGACGTAACCCCACTCCAACCAATTTAATTATGTTAAAAATGAAAATAAGTGTGTCGCGGAGGATGCTTAGACAGGCTCAAAGACAGACTTGGCAACAATTTTGTAGGTCAATAGACGAAACGGTCTCAGTAACTGAACTTTGGAATAAGGTCAGGTGGATTAAAGGTTACAACATACATAAGCAACCCATTAACCTTGATACAGCTAACCTCCTTCTACATAGCTTGACCCCGGATGATGTACCTCCATGTAAGCCTATATTCTCTTCTCAAAATTCGACACTAGACATAGAAATCACATTACAGGAATTAAAACTAAATATTAAAATAAAAGATACGGCACCCGGGTTTGACAATATCTCATACAGTATGATAAGAAAATTACCTCTTAACGCCAAATTTGTTCTATTAAAGTTATATAACTTATTTCTTTCGTCGGGCATAGTTCCTAGTCAGTGGCGAGATATCAGCGTAGTGCCTATCCCTAAACCTGGGAGGGACCCCAACTCCTCATCGGCATTGAGACCGATCTCCCTCATATCTTGTTTATGCAAGATTTATCACGCGATTCTACAGAAACGACTAGAGTGGTATCTAGAAAAAAATGGTTTATTTTCAAATAGTACGTTAGGCTTTAGAAAATGCAGGTCTTGTCTAGATAATTTAAGTCAATTAGTGACAAGCATTCAAACAGGTTTTTGTAAAAATTGCGTAACGATCGGCTGTTTCATTGATGTAGATAATGCTTATAACAACGTAAATATCAATAGTCTGCTATATAAATTGGACGAGTTAGGAGTAGGATATAAAATTTGTAATTACTTATGGGAATTTCTCCGGGAACGTTACCTTAAACTAGAAACAAACGGCTTAACAATCACTCGCAGTACCAGCAGAGGCTTGGCACAAGGGGACCCACTCTCTCCGTTGCTATTTAACGTGGCAACAATTGATATCTGTAAACAACACAATACCGGAGACGTACACGTATCACTTTCGTATCGCACGTATCGCAGATGACTTTGTTATTTACTGTACACATAAAAACATATTTACAGCCGCTGAACAGGTAAATACTTCGTTGCGGAATATTGTGGGTAACTTGTCTGACCTTGGTTTGGAGGTCTCAACATCTAAGACTAAAATATGCGTTTTTAAAAGAGGCTGCAATAGAGAAAACGTTTCTATTACATTAAACAATACTAGACTTCAAACGGTGGATAATGTTAAATATTTGGGTTTGTGGCTGGACCGCTCCCTCAGATGGGCTAAACATATTAGTGAAATTAAGGAAAGAGTATCTAAATTTCTTAACATTCTCAAGTTTTTAGCAGGGACGTCCTGGGGTATACATCCTAAACACTTGAGAAAAATGTATATTTCTCTTTTAAGAAGTCGGTTAGATTACGGTAGTTTTTTATACGGCGCCAGTAGTGAAACTCATTTATGCAAGTTAGATAAAATTCAAAATCAGGCTATGAGGATCATCGGTGGATTTATTAAAACGACGCCCATTCATGTAATGAGCAGTGAACTCGCCATTCAACCATTACACACACGTAGATGCTACTTAGCCGGTAAATTTTTGTTAAAATCTAAATCTTCACTAGTTAACAGTAGAATAATCAGCTTATTAGACGATTTAGCTAACCATTTAATCACATGGCGTAGGAAAAATAAACCAATATTAATTATTATGTATGGACAACTTCAAAATGTAAATATTCATTGCAGCCAAAATTTGGATATGTTTCAAAATAGGGTGTGGATGAGCTATATAGATATTTCCAAAAATATAAAGTATAATGTAGATAATGTAAACAAACCTAAAAAAGAATATGTGACTACCATTTTAAGGGACTTGTGTTTAGAGTATATAAGTTCTTCCTTTCCAAATTTTTACCAAATATTCACGGATGGATCAAGGGAGAATAGTAGTGCAGGGGCAGCCTTCTTCGATCCTCAGCAAAACACATGTAGTCGTTTTACCATTAATATAGAAATGTCAATAATGTACTTAGAATTAATAGCCATAAATGAAGCATTATCCTATATTCATTCTGTTGAGCACGACAAGTTTATCATTTTTACTGACGCCAAAAGTGCCCTTCTACATGTAGCTCGCTGTACCTCGACAATTCGAGGCACACCGATAGCTTACAATATTATTAATCAAATTTTGGAGTTAGAACTAAGTGGTAAAACGGTGCAACTTCAGTGGATTCCATCTCACGTTGGTATAGAGGGTAATGAAATAGCTGACACACTTGCAAAGCAGGCTTGTTCGGAAGGTATATCCATGTCGATACTTCCTTACTTTTCAGACCGACTATATCTAATAAAAGAGTACTGTATAAAGCTTTGGAGGGAATACTTCGACAAAAGGTCTACCGAAAAAGGGATCTGGTACAGAACTATACAACCTGAGCCATTGGTTATTCCTTGGATTGATAACTGTTCTCTGAGTAGACATAAGTTGGTAACAGCTATGCGGTTACGATCCGGACACATCCCATCAAGAAAGTTTACGTTCTTAATGGGTTTGTCACCTACGCCTAATTGTGAAACTTGCGGAGTTGTAGAGGACGTACAACATATATTGATGGAATGTGTTCGGATCCAACAACAAAGAAATTGTGTGCTAAATATTAGTGTAATGGAAACCGGTAGGTGCAACAGTATCCTGGCCAGTCCACAGTCAGACACAGCTAAGGCCATGTACACATTGTATTTAGAATATTTAAGACTAACTATAGTATAATTACAAGTAACATAAAAAGTGGCTATGATGGAGCGACATAGTCATAATTGTGGCTAAGCTCCCTAAATAAAGATTAAAAAAAAAAAAAAAAAAAGTTGACATGTTATATGCCTATGATTGTGACAGCTGTACTAAAAAAAAAATTAATACTTATTTTCTGAAACAGATTATGTATGAGAAAGTAACTTTTTAAACACAGTTGATAGAATCATAGTACAATATAATAACATTCTACTTGCAATAACAAGCAAAGGTCTATCGACCATACCGCTTTGTCGAGTTTTGGTGCCATATTGTCGATAACTTCTTCAATCAATCAAGTTTGTGTTTGTCATAATGCCTAATATAGATGAATGTATATGCACATAATTAGGTATCAGAACACTAACTAACTCTAATACTTGACTGCTTCTGTGGCGTGGTCGGTAGTGTATCCGCCTTCGACGCCGGAGTCTCGGGTTCGATTCCCGGTCGGGACAAAATTTGTGATAACACATACGTTTGTATCGAAGTCTGGATGTTTCCTATGTATAATATGTACTATTTACAAAAAAATGTATATAAGTATTTATATCAGATTATCTAGTACTCTTATCACAAGCTCTGCTTAGTTTGAGACTAGATGGCGTTGCGTGAATTGTCCTAACATATTTATTTATACCCTACTACTCTTTATGTAACTGTTTCATAAACTACATTATATTTCTTAAACACAATGTTATTTACAGGTCCAAGAGATATACAATCTACAGGAAAATAAAAAGCAATTGGAAGCCGACAGAGAGAAGTACGAATTAGAACTGCAAGAGCTCAACACAGGCATCGCTCCTTTAGAAGAGGCTTTGAAGGAAAGGGAAGCGGCCAAGGATGTTGTTGTTGAGAAAAACAGGTTGGTCTCATACCACATTTACTATAATAGGCTCACAAACTACCACACTAATTTTGAAAATTCTTTCATTAATATGTAGCTATACATAATGAACAAACACACTTTTACACTATTCCACAACTTTATTTTATTTCAAATATTGGATAGAATCAGGCGTTACCTGGCGAAAATCCATGACAAAGTAATGGTAAGTAAGATGTTCAAACTTTTTAAAATAATTGCATCATTCTCGCAAAAATATAAGACATTAAATTGTCGACAAATGTTTCACCTCTAAACGAGGCATTCTCAAGACTGTCTCAGAGAGAACAGCAGCTGTTCTCTCTGAGACAGTCTCATCATCTTACTTACCATTACTATATTTTATTTATTTCCATCATCATCTAATGGCTTGAAGATTTGTTAGACAGTGAAGTAAAACACCTTTGATAATGCTTTAAAGCGAAACCGGTCGGTGAAAATAAATCAAATATAGTTGTGGAATAGTACACAAGTGTGTTTGTTCATAATGTATACTATAGGTTCCACCAAGTGCCAACAATCGACATAATATGTAGCTATTTGGCTAGGTGTCCCTGAGTGCCGTAGGCTACTTTTTATCATGATAATGTGTTCCCGTAGTCATTGAAAAGGTTTACTCAACTAATATTATAAAGGGGAAAGTTCTGATTTGTTTGCTTGCATTGAATAGGGTACAAACCTACTGAACCGATTTTGAAAATTCTTTTACTTAAATGTAGCTAACTTAATGTAACATTATCTCTGAGTGCTATAAGCTACTTTTTAACCCGGTGAAGTGTTCTCGTGGGAATTGAGGGCGTGAAAACTCAATCTCGGTAATAAGCTAATTTATGACAATAGATAAAATGTAATAAATTTTCATTTTACCAATGTTTTTATCGAACACAGAGGTAACATCGATCTGAAGGCCGCTGAAATATCCAAAATAAACCTTGCATTTGAGAAAGTGAAGTCCATTGACACAGAGATAAAGCAGCATCTGGAAAGGAATATTCCTCTTGAGAAAACAAAGAGGGATGAAGCGATCAAGAAGCTAGAAGAGAAATTGAAACAAATACAGATTGACAGGCAGACTATCACTAAGAGGATTGAAACGTTGAAAGATGAAATATCTAAGGAGGAGGTTAGTGTACATACAACTATACATACATACTGTCATTCACTGTACACACAGTCACTGTACAATTGAAAATACCTTTAATTGCTTTACCTTTACAGTGACATAGTGAGTTTAAGAGAAGAACCTGGCTATAAAAAATCACGGCCACTCTTATCTAATCGCCAGTAATTACAATTGTATGGTGATATAGATGTCGAAGCGTCCTCGCCGACATCATAGCAGTTAACAGATCTAGTGGGCATCCTTGTGGGTTGAATAGTAAACATAAATAGATCACTGGCACTTTACTTTTAATTACATAGTTTACACTTGCTAGTTAGGTTAGACGACTACATTGTAGCAGAGCAGCGGGTTAAAGACTCCTATCTTGTCACACCGCACAGTACACTCCCTCTCTCATCACTAATTCACCACTCACAACGATCCACACAATAGCTAGTCTAAAAGGTCCATATCCAATGAGAGCTTACATAAGACAGCGCCACTCACGTCAACATCAACAT
Organism: Nudaria mundana; assembly: GCA_963556515.1. NCBI lineage: Eukaryota > Metazoa > Arthropoda > Insecta > Lepidoptera > Erebidae > Nudaria > Nudaria mundana. Next base: position 13,491,748 of record OY748296.1, read on the forward strand.
CCACAAAGTAAAGATGGCGGCTGATAAAATGGCGTCGTTACCCCACTCGAGCACGTAATGTGCTCGTTCTGATTGGTTTGTTATATAGGAAGTGTATTACAGTATTTACAACTTCCAATTATTATTAAGGCCATTAGAATTATTTAGGAATTACAACGATAATAATCACGACAACGTGAACGATATTCATCTCGAGTCATAGCTCCTTCCGACATACACACATATCGGTCGAGTCATTTTACAAGATTTTTCAACGGTCAGAGATTTTCTTGTAAGAGAAAGACGCCGCCCGCCGCGGCCTGGTTCGATCCCCGCCTGATGACATTGAATTATGGCGGTTATGTAAAAATATCGATGCATTGAATAATTTGAAAATATTATCGAAAAACTCAAAAGACGGAACTTAAGTATCGAATTTTCCATATTGTATATTTTCGTTCACGCTTTTCATTACGTACCGAATGACCGAGCTCATAATCGTTTTAGTCAGGATAATAAAAGTCATAATCTGTTTTAAGATCTACAAAAGAGAACTGGGCGACAATCTAAAGTTAAGAGGATACGAAAAAGATATAGCCGCCTGGGAGAAGGAAGAAACTGAAATTAATGAGAAATTGAGTACCATCGACAGGAATATACTAACCGAGAAGGATTCTGCACTAATCAGTCTAAGGAGTCTTACCAAAGAGAAGTCTGAAACTGACGGGGCACTACGTACACTACAGGTAAGATATTCTATATATATATATACTAGCTGACCCGGCAAACGTTGTTTTGCTTTAGGGGTGGACTACCCTTAACATTTAGGGGGATGAAAAATAGATGTTGTCCGATTCTCGGACCTACCCAATATGCACACAAAATTTCATGAGAATCGGTCAAGCCGTTTCGGAGGAGTATGGCAACGAAAACTGTGACACGAGAATTTTATATATTAGATATAGTCGGACTCGCGCACGAAGAGTTCCGTACCAAAACGGCAAAAATATTACGTTTGTTGTATGGGAGCCCCCTTTAATATTTATTATATTTTGTTTTTTTTTAATATTTGTTGTTATAGAGGCAACAGAAATACATAATCTGTGAAATTTTTTTTTTTTTTTGAAAACCTGGTCTTTTTATATTTGCCAGAGACTCGCCCTTTGCTAGGTAGGTGTACCATGTACCATTTGCATGTAAGATGGGATTGTGCCACTAAAATCTTGAGGGTCCATGCAGTATACACCCAAACTGAAGGAGTCTTAAATATTTTCCAGGCAACACTAAAAAGACAGAAGGTAGATTTAAAAGTTGCTCAATTAAAAGATGTTGAGAAGAAATATAAAGAGCGGTTCTATGAGCTAAATATCACAAAGATGTTAGATAAAGATCTGAAGGAGTACTCAGTAGTTTTGCAGAATTGTCTCATGGAGTACCATAAGAAGAAAATGGAGAGTATTAATCTGATTATAAGGTAATTTGAAACAAGTATTGTATTTACTCTTCACTAGCGGATTGGGGACAAGAAAAACGTCATTTTGGAATTCAAGATCTAAAGTAACTAGTATCCGTACCGTCGGAATATCCGGAAGAGCCGTAGAACATCGACCTTCGCCCATCCATGAACACTTTTCGGTAGGCAATATCATAGGCATGTTATAAATAATATTTTAATTAAAAAAATTGTCTCAACCTCATCTGGTTACCAGATGGGTGAAAGTCGATGATATATAAGTCTACCCTACAAAAAGCCAAAATACTTTGTATTTTATTTTTATTAAATTTATAAACTTGTGGTTTATTTTTCAGAGAACTGTGGAGCAAAATATACAGTGGCAATGACATTGATTACATAGCTATAAAAGCTGAAGGCTCTATGAGTGCAGACTCGGAACGTTGTAAATATGAATACAGGTATTTAATTTTATATGCACTTGGTGATGTGATAAGTTTAGTTACTGATCAGTATTTACAATGGTCATGTTTAATTTTACAGAGTGGTTCAATGTAAGAATGGTATTGAGATTGATATGCGTGGCAGATGTAGTGCCGGGCAGAAAGTACTTGCCTGTCTCATTATAAGATTGGCACTTGCTGAAACATTCAGCTCCAGGTATGTAAATGAAGTGTTTGAGTAGGTTCTATTGTGTTATCTAATTTTACATATTGTCATGTCAGTCACATACTAGTCTTTCTCCCCGAAGAGATACAGTGACATTTATTTTCTTATCAACCGACTTCCAAAAATGGTTCTTAATTCAACTGTTTTTTTTTTATTTTTGTTACCTCATAGCTCTGGACTGGGTGAATCGATTTTGAACTTTTTTTTTAAATGAAAGTTACTACTTCCGAAGTCGTCCCATTTCAATTTGGTCCCATTTCGCTCATTTACTATTTATCTCACCATTTATTCCTAGTGCTTACTATGGCCCACTACACCGCTGTAAGAGCTTACACACCATTGAAACCATCTTCGAGCCTTGTCTTATGTGGAATTAGCTAAAATGCAGTTCAGTTCTGTTACATAGGGTATAAATGAAAACTAATGACTTGTGAACTAAGAGAAATAAATGCAACAACTTTTGATAATTTTGTTATAGGTTTGGAATATTGGCTTTGGATGAGCCAACCACAAATTTGGATCAAGAGAATATTAAAAGTTTATGCATGGCTCTAGGCGAGATCGTACAAGAACGTATGATACAAAAGAACTTTATGTTCATTATAATCACACACGATAGAGAGTTTATCGAGTCCTTAGGACAAATTGACAAAGTCACTCACTACTATGAGGTGTCAAGAAATGAGGATGGCAAGTCCAGAATCAAGAAACTTAGATTTACATAAGTGTAAGAGTTTATTAATCATTTGTAATTATAATATAGTAAGAATAACCATTCCTTTAATTTTCAATTCATTATTGTTAAAAAGGCTCTGCCTTGAATACTTTTTATAGCAAATAAAAAAAAATGATTTCCTTTTTTATTATAGCAAATATTAAAGTATATTCTTGAATAAATAAATATTTCTTATTTCAAATTACATAACAATTATTATATTAATAAATCCCTTTATCTATTTCTATTTACATGTTTAGTTTACACAGATACCAGTTACACAATTCAATGGTTCCCCAACTTTACTCTGATCTATCTGTAAAATGTGACTCTCTTGTAACACAGTTAATGTGACTCCCAATAGCTCTGCCACATGTGTTGAAGGAAACGATTGTGCCAGACATTTCGATATGTAAGGCACCAAATCTTCAGTGAAGCATACACACAAAGATACGAAATTTTGCCTTTCTATATCTGTGAAACTTTGCTGCTCCCGATAGTAAAATGCTAAGAGGACTTGTACTGCTTTATTAAATGAAGCCCTGAATGCATTGTAGGCCTCGTTTACCATGTTTAAAGGTGCCGTTACTCTCATAGAATTTAATACAGTTAACATTCCATTGCAATACTCAGCTAACGGGTAGTAATCCAATAAATTTTCTGGTGGACCAGTAGACATACCCTCATTTATGGGACGAGTAACATTTTTAATACTTGGAACTTTGTACACCCTCATCTGGTATTCAAACTGATTATCAGCTTTTTCTAGTCCGTAATAAAACTGAGTTACTATTTTATTTCTGAATAAGGGGGTAAGTACACATCTCATATCTGCACCTACCCTCCCAAAAGACAAACATAAGTACATGCACTGGTTTAATAATGACTCGAAACTGGCTTCATCCTCTTTTGGTAAGTCCCTGTTTAATATATGTTCTAATATTTCCACCTGAAAGTGAGTATTAAAAATTAATATTTGATCTAAAAACTTCTATACATCATCATTGCATGAACTCCTTACATTGCAATCAAGCTGTAGTACGTCTCAATATTTACCTTTAATTTCAACCAACACGACAGAGCACTAGTACCACTCAATTCATCATCATTTATTTTAGATTCTTGTGAATCTGACAAGAATATTGATTTGTGTTGTGTCAACACATTGAACAGATGAATCCTGTGTAACTCCACTATTCTTCTTAATAACTTGTCTGATGCTGAAATGGAAAAGACATAGTTAGTTCTGGGAACAACTTCAACTATAATATTTTATAGAGTAATAATTGGATGTCATACTTTCAGTGTTTTCAGCGTCTTCTAATGCTTTCTCAAACCATGCATTTCTTGCCTTTAGGAAGTGCAAGTGTAGACCATCAGTTGCCAATGCATTGCTACTCTTAATATTGCTTGCATAGAAACTACTTTCATCATCATCAGTGGATTTGTATACAGTATTTGCTCTACGAAGGTATCCTAAAATCTGTATAAAGCATATTTTAGTTTAAAACGTATAACTTAAATATTTTAAAAAAATATGTACAGTTGAAGTTATGCACAGTTACTCACTTGCAGGCATTGTGGCAGAGGCAAATCATAACGTAACTGATTGAACAGGTGATAGAGTGTTTCAAACCATAAAGTCATGATGTCGGCAGTTGTATTCTAAAGAAAATTTAACATTTATTTTTAGTACCTACTGACCTTTGTAAACGTCATTTAATTATGTACCTATATGAATAAATAATTATTTTATTTCAACATTAAAGATACATGCCAACACACAAATATACTGCATTTTTATTTTTGAAGGCTAAAGCACCAAATACCCGATTGAAACATGGTTTTAAACTGTACGAGCGACACAGGTTCTTTTTGAACTTTTCTTTTGTTCTACTTGAACATTGTTGGTTTTAAACAGCCAGCAAAGAGCTTGTCCTCTTTTGGTTTACAATGGCTTTTGCAATCGTGTATTCAATGCTTAAACAGAAAGAGAAAGACTTGGAAGGACTCTGAACTAATTGAAGAAGCTGGTCTGGTGAAAGAACTGACCAGGAGCTAGCCATGACATACAAAAATAAAGGAAAATCTACTGCACAGAAGAGAGCCAAATTCTAAGTTGATGAAAGATAAGGGTTTTTATCTCTAATAGTCGTACCTGCACAATTGGTATTGCTGAATATCGTTTAGATAAATTACGGACAAATGTGAAAATATCCAGAGCACTATCATAGTCCTCAGCATTTAGTGCTTCTCTCATTAAAGACGGTAACTCCAAAAGCTCCAGTAACTTATCACTTTGACTACGTATAGTGCTGTAGCGACTGTAAATGAAAATTATTTTAAAGTTGAAATAGTATTTGAGGTATATGATGTTGGATTTTCTCATATAATTGCACTAATTTCGCTAAATAGAAGACATTATAAACGTCGACATATGTTTCACCTACTCACGAGGTTTTCTCAACACTGTCTCCAAAGACAACAGCAGATTCTTTTCAGACATAATGACCAAAGAGAACCAAGTCAGTTATGTATAGTTATCCTTCATCATATTAACATTATAATATATTATACTGGGTACTTAAGAGCCTCACCAAATTGCAGCAACTAGCAACTATCTCTTTGTGGTTGTTGATGGTGAAAGTATAATTTTATATCATTCAATGAATTTTGCAAATACTCCATATCACTACATAGCATAAAACAAAGTCCTCCCTAGCGTCTGTCTGTTTGCAATAAACTCAAAAACAACTGCACTGATTTTCATGCTGCTAACGAAAAGAGGAAGGTTTTAATATATCATTTGACACGGGCTAAGCCATTAGCATCTGCTAGTCAAAAATATTTTAAAATGTAACCTTTTTTCCTTTACAATGTTACCAGCAACTTGAGAAAACTTTTCACATTCCTGTAGAAAATTTGGTGTGTTATCTAAATAAGATGACAGTGATTCTTTGGATTTGGCAAGATCATTTATGATTGTATGAGATATCTTAGCAGTATCCACAAATGTTTTGTAGTTAGTAAATGCCAATTCCTGAGTCTGTTCAGTTAACTGTTTCATTTCTTCTGTCAATCTTTCGGGCTCCTTTCTGATGTATTCCCAATTTTGTGAGCCCAATTTTTTAATATAGTCTGTGACTTCGCTGAAATTCTCAGCATTTTCTGTAAAGTTAAATAGATATGATAGATGATAATATAATACAATCAAGTACAGGAGAGTGTAGTAACGCAAAAATTGTGTAACAGATATTGATAGCTGATTGATCTTAAGCACTAAATAACATTTATTTGCAAACATGAAAACTTTAATAAGCGTAAGTTGTTAAAAAAACATTATTAACCTTCCTTGGATTCGGGAAAAAGTAGTTGACATAGTTCTTTTAATTCTTTAGCCATTTTGGTGAAAATAACATGTAACTCAATTCAATTTTTTAGTTGACTTGGTGCTTGTTGACAAACTTGCCAATGTTGGATGGAGCTATTACAGTTGGATATTAAACAGTTGCTTGGGATTTAATCTGGAATGTTTCTTATATTCTCTAATAAATATTATAATTTCTTCTCGTACATGGTTAAAGAATATAATTTTGTTATGATTATGTACATATTATGATAAATTAATAGGTACTACGTAACAGTCTGTCGCAACTACATACAAAAAAAAACTATTATGAAACGGGGATAAATTTTAATGGCTCAATATTTGTCTCACTCAATTTCTCAGTCTGTACCGCTCGTTCCTTGATGAAATGTCATGTGTCACTGTGGATGTCTAATCGTTATTTTCAATTTCAATAATAATGTTTTTCTTTGAATGTTATTAGTGAAATAATTGGGAGAATAGCTGAATTTTATTAAAATTTTTGTAAGACCGTTCTCTAGAAAAGACTGTTTTACACATTGTTTATTAAAATCGAATATGAAGTATGTATAGAAAGTGTGAAATATGTAGTTTAAAATCTGGAAGAAAGGACGGCACAAAACGGATTTTCATGGCCAGATTTCCTATGGATGAGAACAATAACACCGGACGATAACAAAATATATAACTACATAGCATGAAAGAATGATGGAAAGACAAATTATCGCTCAAAACATTTGATAAATGTGTTTTTGTGTTCGAACGTGATGTAAACGGTCCTTCCTCGTAGTCAAACTTTTTGGTCAAACTGGTTTGACTATGAGGAATTACGTTTCCTCGTGGTCAAACTTGTTTAACGACCCTCCCTGTATTGCTGTTTAGTTAAAAATGTGTACAGTCGATTATTAAAGTGCTTGTTCATAAGCTTAAAAAAAGGTTGCCCGAGAGAGAGTGTTTAACATTGTATTGTGTGCCGGAGGGTGTTTATCTTTTGTAAAACTGTGTTCGTGTCGCGAGGTGTAAAGGATACAGTAATACACTCGACACTTTTGTTTTCTCAACTGGCTGCAAGCCCAAAAAACGTTCCCATTCTATAGGTGCGCCATTTATAATATTGCTGGCCCTCGAACAGCAATACTGTCCCACCTTTTCGTTTTACACATTTCAAATCCATTTTTGAGCAGAGCGAAGCGGAGCTTAATCTTAGGCGACAAGTGTAAATCGTTTGTGTGTCTACTCCTCCGAAACGGTTCGACCGATTTTGACCAAATTTGGCATGCTGGTCGACATCATACCCGGGAGTGCATATATCTGAAATTATGGAAATAGAGCTGACCACGGAATAATCACCAAAAATGTCCTGGAAATTACCGAAAAACCAGACGATTAAATGGTTACCATGGAAATACGTGCGTCATCAATGAAAATAGTTTTTTTTGCATTCGATTAATTAATTTAAGTGTTCGATTCTGATTCTGGTATGTAATAAAAACATTTGCTCCGCTCAACATTTGCAATTAGCAGCATGCATTGCATACCTAGTTATATTATACGAGAATCGCCGCACTTGACGTTTGACATTATCTTAGTTATCTATGACTGTACATACATAAACTGCATGCATACAGGGCGATAAAAAGTTGCAATGTCAATGAAGTTTGACCACGAGGAAACATAATTCCTCATAGTCAAACCAGTTTGACCAAAAAGTTTGACTACGAGGAAGAAGGGGATGTAAAACCTTATCTTCATAACTAGGTAATCGCTGGAATGCGGGCGGTTACATCCAAATAATTAAGATGGAGAACCCTACCTAACCTCTAGAAAATATAATTAAATTTTCAACAATGACGCGAGCCAACGAAGCCGCGAATTGTTAAAGTGTAATTATAAAGATGCAAAGGTGAACTGATTCCTGTCGGCCTATAAGCTAGGTATATCAAATGAGTTCTGTTTAGTGTCTTAGCTGCATGTTATAGTTGGTAGAAGCTTGATGATAAAGTTGCGGGGTAGGTTGACTTGTAATTTAAAGCTATTGCTCTGATAATTTACTTGTCAGCACATTGCAATAACCTTTCTAGCTCATTCTCATGATATTGTACGAATGGATGGAAAGTAACCTCCATCCAACCGTGAAAGTAAGTTTGACCCGTTAAAGTGATACTGAATTGAGTAACCTGTTGAGACTAATAGAATTATAAAAAGACTAAAGAAAGAGAGTGTGAGTGACACACCAGACAGATATTGGGGACGTTGATATCCTTTGTATTGGTTTCATGTAACTTACTTAATTGGGGATGGATTGAGACGTCCTATGTTCATCTAGGTGCCAAGTAAAGAGATGAGGGACGTCCTTAAAGAGTGTTGGGGACGTCCCTAAAGTAAAGTGAGCGGCTTCCTGTGACGGGGTGTATGTGACCCCCATCAGGACCGCCAGATCAGAGTGAGGAGACGTCCTAAAAGTAGAGTATGGACGGCTTCCTCTGATGTGATGTATTGAATCCACAGCAGGGCCGTCCGACCATTGAGTAGAGTGAAAGAGTTGTACAGTAAAGTGTAGACGGCCTCCGATGATCCACCAGGACCGTCTGACCATTGTATATAGTATAAAGTGAGTATAGTAACTTATTTGCCCTTAGATAAATCATTCCCTGGTTCATTCAATTGTATGCTAAAGAGAAAAGCCTAACCCTTCCTTTTACCTAAAGAAAAGATGAAACCAAGTTTACCATAGTTTAGAATGTAGGATACTTAGACAAGTGACAATGGTTGCTTGAGCTCTAATTTATACTTACAGAAAGGAGAACAAGAGGGACTGTTGGGTGCTATGGACTAAGGATGTATTGGAGGCTCAGATAACCAGATCATCATTACACAATAGAAGCGAAGCAGATTGTAGATTATATAAAACCTTCTAGCCTACTAAAGTGAGTCTTAAATAAAAAGGGTCATAATGTTACACAGTCACCAATACTACGGGCTGCAGAATATTGATTGAAGAAGAAATTACAAATATTTTTAATATACATGTAATGTTTTTAAATAAATATTTAATTTCATGAACTTATCATTTTAAAACCCAAACTGAGCCTATACTCCGTTTTTTAATTAAATGTACTGCCTCCGGGAAATTGAACGCTTATTCATTTTTAACATGTAACTTGTATGACGCAGTACTTTAGTTGAAAAATGGAGTATAGCGTCTGCGAAAATATAAAATTATTTAAAAAAAGTACGGACCACTGCGTTTATCGATATCGATAAATGCCACTGCATTTATCGATATCGATAAATAATATAATATTAAGTGGCACATCTCTATTTTTCCCTTATGTTGGCGACTCTGTATGTGTAACATTTGTTAGGTTGGCTACATAACGTTATCCCTGATTTGACACTTTGTAAGATTATTTTGCACTATGGGAGTCCCGTCTCTTCTTACGTAGTATTGTATTCTCTTTGCTACGTAAGACATGACAGAGATGAAATACAAGACAATATTAAAATTTTCTTTTTTGGTCGCTTCTTTTGATTCTGGGCAGGCTAAAATCTTTCGACCATACCGCCTTGTTATTATTCAATAATATAATTATTAATGATCTCTCGACAACTGATAAACATACACATATATTTCTAAATACATAAATAATATACATTGAAAACACCCAAACTCCGAAACAAACATTTGTTGATCATACAAATATTAAAACAAGACTATTAAGTTTTTATATTGTGGTGATATGTCAACAATATAACACTTGATTAAGGCACAGCAATAAGTAGAGTTTTATATTTAGAGGTAAAAATACAATGAATCTAAGATCGAATATTATATCATGACAAAACGTAACAGAATTAGGTTGCCAAGGGTTCCCACTACCATAGATATATCAATACAAAGAGATGATATAAGTAGGTACGAATATATAGCCTCTTTAAAAAGACAAACAATTTTATTGTCAATAAATTTGTTAAAAAATTGGCCCCAAATTAGTTAAAAAGTCAAAAGTCAGGAAAATTTTGTCAAATACACTGATTGATTCCGAGGTGCGATGCAAGACCGATGCCATAAATGCTTGGAGGATGTCTTGCCCCGACACTGACCCGCCCTCACGGTCACCCCTAGGCTCACAGCGACTGTGGGATTCGCCGCTCTGTAAATTGAGAATTAATACACTAATTGACACTTCTGTCAACATTTCAGAACGTGCACGCCTTCTAGCTGTTGGAGAATGGGAGTCATTGTTATGGATCCAGGCGCTCCCATCGCCCAACATCGGTACAATGTTGGAAGACACAACCTTCCGCATTGCCACTTGCCTTCGGCTGGGTACACCTTGTGTATCCCCGCATCATTGCACCTGTGGAGTAGCCGTCGAAAATCTTGGACACCATGGCCTTTCTTGTAGCAGAAGCGCAGGTCGTATACCTCGGCATGCTATTCTAAACGACATAATTCGTAGGGCTCTGTCCACCGCAGGTCTTCCGGCCGTACGTGAAACAAATGGTTTAGCACGAAGCGATGGAAAGAGACCGGACGGTATGTCGTTGCTACTATCTATCTATGTTGTCTCTTGCTCCAATGCTTTGTGCTCGGATTGGCTCGGATTTCATTCAAGCAATTTCAGTCTCTCTTTGCTTGTCTACTTCAAAGAGAATACAATACTACGACGGTCTACTTTGTTTATGGAATTATGGAAGATAGCCATCCATTTGTGTGATAGGTATTACAGCAAATATATGAACTTATTTGCTCAATGATTGGAGATTAACTTTAAAGACCGCTAATTTTCTAATCGTTAAAATATCATCCATATTGGAGCCTACCTAAAAATCAAAGTGACTTGGTTATATTATTGTTTTCATCCGTGATGAAACTATCGTTGAATTTTATGATTGCGTCATGATAAAAAGTGTAAAGATATGTAAAATAGCTATGATGATATTATTAGTGTAAGATATTCGCCAAGCTTCAAGTTTTTATGTAAGTAATTATAAAGAACAGTTATTATTTCGGAGCCTAACCTTTTGACAGAATAACCTAGCCGTGTTAAATATATATTACAAAGTTGACACCATTTTAGTTTGTTCTGAGCCACATTATCAGTATCACATATGGATTTCAAAGATGTGCTTTTCTCTAGTAGTCCACAAGTTGGATTCTTGTATTTAAGCAACTTAGATAGTAGGTATATTAAAGGTTATGTTGATGTTTTGATTCAAGGATGTTCCAAGTTCCCACTTACTGACAGCAAACTAACAAGGTGCAATATTCAATACCATAATGAGGTCTATCACAAAATACTAGTATTTGATGAACAACTATGTAGTTAGGGCCTTTTAATCAATTAACAATATTAAATTTTCAGTGATTTCTATGGCTTGACTGGAAATGGATTAAAATTAAAAAAAAATGGAAGGGGAAGGAGTAGACTTCAACCTCCAATGGGAGGAAGAAGTAGAAGTAAAGGTAAAAATAAAGATTTGAATTGTTTAATATTTTAAACTAATAGAACAAGAGCTGGCACACATTTCAGAGAAGGTGTTTGTGGCAATCTGGCAATTTCTCAGATTGCTCTCCTAATAATATCTTAACACAGCAAAGCAGACCTGGTTGGAGGACAGCTGTTACTTCACAATCCCTATAGTTTCAAACACAAAAAAAAAACTAAAGTAGGTTTAATTTTTAAAAACAGTAAAAAATATGCCAAGCCTTTTGTGAGGGGACCCAAGTTGAACCCAAGCACTATTCAGGTGATTCTAAAACTGCCTCACAGAGCATGTAATTTTAGTGAGTATGTAATTTTTTATACAATTCAAATTGATTTGAGGCAGGTTGAAGTTTTTACAGACCATTTAAAATAATGGTTCTTTCTTGCTATCCTATAATAATAGGATAGTGAGTTAACAAATTGCCAGATTACCTCAATCTATAATGTGAGCCACCAATGGTTTATACTAAATGTACTAAAGCGCATCAAAATAGCTTGTAACTTTCTTTTATTGGTAAGGCAATATCTATAAGTTTTTCATTTCACTTATATCTATTTATGTCCACTCTAAGGTTGCCTGTTAAGAGATTACCTTAACTCGTATTAAGGCAGTACCTTAACTCGTATTTAGTATGTACAAATAGCAATTTCTACATACTTAAACCGATATCAAGATTCTGTATATTTTATTGGCATACACAAAAGTATATTCTATGACACTTGTTAATTTTTTTTTTTTTTACTTTTAAGCATCATCGAAATGAAATTGTGACTGAAGAAGTAATAACAGGTCTTGATAATGTACAGAATGCCTCATACTCAAATATGGTAAAGTTATACAGTTTTTATAATATGATATACGTTTTTTAAATTATTTCTTTAGGGCACAGTTGTTTATTTTATTTTATTTATATCTGGTTCGCCTAACTGACGCCGCCGCCGCCCGCTTTATGGAAAGACGTTGCGACGCATGGCGATTGTGGGCGATACGCAATATGTACTATTGTGAGTGGCCCTCAATTTAGCGACCTAGTAATGTGCCTCTTCACACTCCACTTGAAGAACCCTTGGTTGTAAGTAGGAGAAAATAAATGCGCGGGCAGGCCTCGATCGTTCTATAGACTAACGATCTTTTGAATCGCTCATCATTTAAAAATTATTGTAAAAATATGCCAGAATTTAAAATCACAATGCCGTTGCTAGTTCTTAATATTTTAAAATGCCTTTTTGATAGTCCACTATACATAATGCTATTTTTAGTTTATCAAACATTGTATGACGTTTAATTTTTTTTTTTCAAAATTGCCAGTACACAATAGCAAAAGACATATATACAAGGGCATCTGCAGAAATACCTAGCATGGATCAAATGGCTGCAGAGAATTTGATGTATCTCGCACAGGATGTAGTGGGAGGCTATACAGAAACCGCTGAGCTGGCTGATGATCCAACTGTGGAGTGTGTTACAGAAGAAGTTATTACTGATGATTGGGTCATTTCTGGAGGACAAGACAGGTGAGTTGAAGTTTATAGTTCTGTGATGCAGTTTTTGTGAATGACATCTTTATTATATAACACATTTCGCAAGTTAATAAATTGGTCCCACATGATAGGGCGCAAGCCTAATATCGCTGCTAGTCGGGAACTTTTATGTTTACAGAGCGTCATCAATAAAGCAACAGCTTTTGTTTGGTTATTGCAGTTGATGTTGTACCCAGATACACTGTAATTTTAATTATTACAGAGCACATTTTGTCTTTAGTTAGTTTTCAAGATTCAATGTTATTAAAGTTTATTTAATAAATTATATTCTTATATAAATATATTATATTATTTTAGAGTGGAAGTCCCTATGGATCATCTGACACATCCAGTGTTAGATGTAAAGGAAGAAAATGATCTTGATGTACCATTGCCAACAGATCAAGTCAGTATTATTTTGAATTAACTAAAAATTTAATTATATTATTAATTACATTACCTTGCATTATTTTTTTCAGGATGAGTACTCAGCAATGCAACCGTATATTATTTATTACATTACTTACGTACAATTTTTTTTTTCAGGATGAATATACAGCAATGCGACCGTTTCCTTGTGATTTTTGCTCACGACGGTTTCGTAAGAAAGCTGCCTTAATGAATCATATGGTGGCCCATCAGAATGATAGGCCGCATGCGTGTAATCTCTGTGGTGTACGATATGTGCGCAAGTGTGATCTCATGAATCACCTCAAAGTTCATGCATTTGCACCAGATAATTCTGATACTATAGACTTTGGTGAGTTAATTGACATTTAAACTTTGCTTTTTAGTGTTCTGTACCCAAAGGGTAAACCGGGAACCCTATTACTATAACTCCGCGGTCCGTCCGTACGTCTGTCACCAGACTGTATCTCATGAACCGTGATAGTGAGAAAATTTTAATTTTCTCAGAAGATGTATTTCTGTTCCCGCTATAACAACAAATACTAAAAAACAGAACATAATAATTATTTAACGGTGCTCCCATTATTATTTCCAACGGGGACGCCGGCGGCAGCCGCACTATCCACCCGCGACATTTGCGGGGCATTTCGTCCATTTCCCTGGATACCCTTTGCGCGCGACTCTGTCTCGTATTTGGCCGGCTTTTATGTTTCTACTCAGTTATTAGAATTTATCACATGATGAGACTTCCCAGTGATGTTTGAATTAGGAACGAGAACTATAAATATTCCACGGACTTTTATTTGGAAACCTTAATCGCTTTTCTATTAATCTAAAGTTACCTGGTTATTTTTTATTTCACAGAATTATTGGAGAGCACCCAAGTTATAAAACCAAAGAAAAAACGTGGTCGTCGGAAAAAGAATCCGGAACCTGAAGAGGTGAAATTTATTGTGTGAAATTTATTCCCTATTGTACTGGATTTTTTTATCCATACCTATACAACATGATCCATATACATATTATGGAAAAAACAACTAAATTAAAAAAAACTTTTCTCAATTTATTTGAGAGAGAGAGGAGAGACAGACATGGTATAAGTACATTAGTCAAAACAAAACAACAATAAAGTACGTAGTTCTAAATTCTATTAAAATCGAATGATTAATAGATATGGAAATTATTTGGTTGTATTCGCAAATACGATGATTCCCGAACTATATTAAGAAACTAGAAGCAATGTACTATTATTTTGTAGAACAGTGTATGGGAGCACATGACGTCAGCGCGCACGCAGCAGTGGTCCCGTCGCGCCCGCTCTCCCCCCAAGCGACCCGCCTCCCCGCCCTCCCCTCCCTCGGAGCCCCCCCCGCCGTCCCCCCCGCCGCCGCCCGTCGACCCCGCCAGGCCGTTCGAGTGCAGGCATTGCGGCATCGGCTTCGCTAGAGAAAAGGCTCTGCAGTCGCATGCCAGGGTATGTATTCTCGTTACTTTTGTATTTAGCTGGTACTGAATTAGACGCCAAAGGGGCTGTTTGCTCGGGATCATCACTGACTGTGGCTACCAGATCAACTGGTGCATAGTCCTGGTGCTTCAGACCTTTTTTCGTATTTCAAGTGCGGAATCCCATGGACTTCACCTTGCCTGCGAGCTGTCATTGAGATCAGCAAATCTACGTTATTGCTCGAAAAGCTTAGGCTAGGGCCCTACTGGTTTGCTTAGTGCTTAGTGGTTTGTACTTTACACGCTAAGCTACAGGCGTCAAGCGCGTGGTGCGGTCGGTCGCGACTATTCTGACGTAAGGCCAACGAAACGAGAGATTTTTGTCAACAAACGGACAGTTACTGAGTTAAATTACGAAATTACGAGCGATTATTAACTCCGGCCTTATCATTCATACCCAGTAATGACGTAAGTTGGTCGACGAGAGCTGTCTTTGCGTGTTTCATGGAACAGGTAAACATTAAGAACCGATTCTCAACCATTTGTCAACATGAAATAATAGATAGTTCTGTCATTAATACATCGGACTCTTCTAAACGAATCATCCATTTCTAATACAGACGACAGCGATCAGAATAGGCAATTAAACAAATTTAATATTTTGACCCCCAAAGCTTTGTTTACATTTTTCCTCTCGTCTCAGGTCGCGTTGAACGTTAATTCTCGCTAGATGGCTGTCTAGGCTCTAAGCAAGTCGCCTGCCTGTGGGGCCTTAGCTTTATACGAAGTTCAAAAACAGAAGGGTAATAGGCTTATGTCCACCAAGAATAAATTGGATTGATGTATGTTTCTCATGACTATTTCCAATGAATAGATAACAAAAAGTAATATAAATTGGTACACAAAATAAAGATTACTGTTATTTTTAGAAACTAAGTTTGGAAAAATTAGGCATTCAGTCACGTGACATCAAACACCAATCAGAAAATATGACGTCACAGGTTGCACTCTGACCACAGAGTAACTATGTATGAACTCTGACATCTTGTGTCAAGTTGTGTCTGTGATATTGTGTAATTTAATTGTTCGTATGTTTTCTTACAAATACAACAGATTTCCTCAGTAAAAGTTCCTCAAACGAAATATCAATATAAAGACATGGAGACAGGATTTACCAAGGCAGTAATATGCCCAAACTGGACTCAACAATTTGTTCGGAGTTTTAATACTCGTACTATTCGTCGTTCTATTCAGGCACTACACAGTACTTGTAATAGTTGTAATAAAACGGATTCATTTTTAATGATGATTTTCATCACAAATAATGTTAGCTGTAGTGCCCCCTGGTAAGTTGTCACCGTAACATCTATCTAGAAACATGTACCAATCTAACTCAAACCCATAACTGTAAACTGCATCAAAATCGAACTAGTAGTTATGGAGAAAAGTGGTAACATTGATTTTCACCACAAATAATGTTTGCTGCAGCGCCCCCTGGTGAGTTATCACCGTAACATCTATCTAAGAACATTCACCAATCAAACCCAAACTCATAACTGAAAACTGCATCAAAATCGGACTAGTAGTTTTTGAGAAAATTGGCAACATTGCTTTTCACAAATAATGTTCGCTGCAGCGCACTTTGGTGAGTTGTCCTCGTAACATTTATCTAAGAACATGCACCAATCAAACCTGAACCCATAACTGAAAACTGCATCAAAATCCGACCAGTAGTTTTGGAGAAAAATGGCAACATGTATTTGCACAAACATCCTCTCACCCCAAACGCATATACCATCTCCGTTCCGTCGTAGGTAAAAAGCTTTGCGTGTCCAGTCTATAGTGTATAATCCTTACAAGTTACATGTTCTTAGAATACGTTGAAGGAAACGCGTAAGCGCCATGAAATTCTCGGCGCTTTTGACCTTTTGGTCGTGAGAAATCTATAACTAAGAAGCGTTCTTGCGCTTGAACATTTATATTACGATTAGACGACTAATTTATTGTTTAATCGCTGCAGCGAACTTTAGTTCTAACTCGTGGCAAAAGGCGTTCGTTTTTTGTTCAGGATAGCTTCTCTATACGTAGTAATAATAACTCAATGCCAGTCAAACACATTTTAGATTTGTTTTGCAACCTGTGACGTCACCCAAGGCGCCATGACAGATTGGAGCGTTTTCGTTACAAATTTAAATACATTTTTTAAATCGCAAAATAAACTATGTAAATGAGTGTTTTAAATCAAAATAATACATTTTTGTGACTACATAGATTCAAAACTACAGAATTAATCAATTTTTGAAATTTAGGACACCAGCCTATTGTTCATGATATGTGCAGATCCACGGCGGCGACTCGCCCGTGGAGTGCGGCTCGTGCGGCGAGTTGTGCTGGTCGCGCGAGGCACTGGCGTCGCACACTCGCTCGCGCCACCCGCACCTGCCGCCCGACGCGCTCTGTCAACAACCCGCGGTGCAGGACTTCGACGATACCGACTCGGGTAATACAGGAGCGAACAACACACTAGATTAACTTTTTTGTACACCGATCTATGGTTATTTATACAATGATATGGTTATGATTAGATGACGACATGGACTTCCGTTTGTCGCCATTACCTCACGGCGGGAGCGGTAGCTCGGAGCGACCCGTGTACGACACTATACGAGGCCCGGAGCTGTTCTGTCAAGACTGCGGAGTCGCCTTCCAGAGGGCCGATCTACTCAGGAGGCATGTTGCGGCTGCACACAGGTAAATCAATATCATTAGAGTTATTGATGATGAAGCTAAATTATGCATTTTTGAAAAATCACTTAATATTGAGATTTCAGCTAACATGTCAATCATCAAGTATGGTTTTGTCTATTCTCGGGATAAATATCTGAATCGTATCCTTCTAGCTTTTCAGTTATTTGTGTACTAATTTTCGATTAGAGGATAATGAATTTACAACGAAGTAATGAATGTGCGTATCTATTTACTAGTCGACGCCCGCGGTAGCGTTGCTAGCACAGAAATCTAAATAATAAGGTAATAGAAATGGCATAAAATGCAGTGATCCACCGAAACTCGTGTCGCCGGAGGGCGGGGCTACACACACACACACACACACACACACACACATATCCATCGAGAACACCATCCAAACTGTACTAAACCGTGTGTCCATACTTGTATGGGTTGACATTACGTCGTATAGCTTCGCTAACTCACACAAATATTGCTGTGTAATCTACACTAGTGCTTGACTAAGTGTAAGGGAGTTTGATCTATAATAAAATTGAAAGTTCTTATGTAGTGAGAGAGAATGTTTATTTATTGTTGACTACTTTTGTATTACAGTACACATTAAAAATGTTTTTAAGTAGGTACATAGTAAAACGGAAAAAGAATAATGATTATTGTCCCGTAAAATGAAGATATTTGTTTAATAACTGTCTTTTTGGAACTATATTTATGGCATTTTTAGCGTAATAATTAAGGCGGATCCCCATATACTTCTCTACTACACACTTAATCAAATTAATGACGTGGTTATCTGTTGGGGATTGATCATACTGGTGAAAATTTATGTCATCGAATATTTTATGACCGAGAAAATGTTGCAAAGTTTTGGTGATAAACTGACACTTAAAATTTTTATTTGCAATCAAGTTTTTGTCAAAAACAGTGTTTTTTAACAACGATTCTGTTTTTTTACAAATACTGATCACATCCTTGCTGGGTATAAGTAAACCTCCGTTGTCTTATAATTTTATAAATTCAACATTTTCATCACTATTATCAGGCCCCAGTAACGCTGATACACATGTGTCACATTTAATCTTTTTTATTAAATAATGAACAACTGCACCTGCTATATATGTTACTACATGTGAAGCAAATTCGGACATATTACTAATATCATATTCACAAAATAAATCATTAACATTGTTATCAGTAAAGTCATTGTCCTGAAATGGCGTCATCGTCGTAATATTTATTTTGTCAATAGCTGACGAGCAGTTTAAAATCGAAATATTTTCCAAGGCTACACAATTTCCACTGTTAAAATCTTTTAATTCTATATGGGTAATAATTTTTTTGTAAATTGATTTAAACTGGCGCGCTGTTGGATTGCTATTACAACCACCGTGTGCTCTAATATGACCAAAAGTTAGTTCTATGTGGTCTTGCGAAAATTTATATGATGGCAAATATTTTAGTTTATTTTCTTTTTCTATTATTTTATAATATTTAATATTAAACTTTTGATGCAAACTAGAAGTCCCAAAAACCCAGTTTTTTTTGCAGACAGCACAAGTTCTCGTCCATCACAAAGTTTCAAAGACTTCAAATACATATCAGTCTTGTCTAGAAATGCAAAAATTTTATCCTTGTTCCTAAAGTAAAGGGGTTTCTTAAAATATAATTGATTCATGTGCCGGGAATTCAAAATATCAAATAAATTATTCAAAGTTTCTAAAAAAGTAACAGTGCCGTCGCCGTCATCAAAATCGGGGTGATTAATTCCAGCACAAAATTTTAAGGCATTGGCAACACTTTGGCTCATAAGCTGAGTTGCCAAACGAACTTTAATTTTCTGGTTTTTAAAAAATATATGTTTGCGTCTCAATTTATTAGCAAGATGTAAATGCTCCTTTTCTTGTAATTTATTAAGTGCAACTAAATCAGTCCACTTAATTAACTTGCCTTGGTTGTCCGTAAATGATCCACTGGCCTCAAATGAATTTCTAACCAGCTTCATCATATGACAAGCATCTAAAAAAATGTACACAGGTTTTTTTGTAATAGGATGTTGAAAATTTGTCACCAATCGATTTAAATCAAATGAACACCCCAGTTTTTTAGACATCGATATGTGAGCCGGACAACCATCAAATGTCATGGAAAGTACTTCGATTCCTGTACTATGAAGAAGTTCTAAGCATTGTAAAACTAAATTAGCCTTTTGTTCACCAGTTAATCCATCGACAAGAAAGTACCCAACTGGGATTTTCCAGGCACCATTAATGGCAGTTACCAAAAACACAAGAGCTTCTTTAGCGACCATTGTAGTCCCATCGTTATCATCTAAGCCTATATCCACGTAACCATGCATACGATGTCCGTCCCACTCTACACGCTGCCGAATGGCCATCTCGTCTAATACAAAGTTACACATTATAATATGCCTAGATGCCTGTACTTTTACCTTAATCGCAGTAAAAGATTCCGTTGTAAATCCTGGCTCTGCATTAATGGATTGATACCATTTTTTTATGGTTCTTGTGTGAGGCAAACACGTATTAAATTTTTGCCTTACAAATTCATACGCTTTTGGCGAATAAAAATGTAATGTCATCGCAAAGCATCTTAAATTCGGAGAATATTTAATTGTAGTTTTATTTTTACCCGACTGCAGCTTTTGGTGTAATCGGCCAATCAACTCTTTTACGGTAACAATTATACCCTCTAAAAACGCACGCCTGGTCCCCACTGATAAATCGCTTATCTTCTAGATTTTTTATTAAGTCTTTTAACCTTAAAATTGATTTTCTGTAACGCCTGGTTTTACACTGTAAACGTTTTATTTTCAAACGTTGTTGCTTAATAATATGTTTCTGTTGGTCAACTTCAGCACGTAGTTTTGTTTTTTTTGGTGTATCTGTTACGACAGCTTCAGATTTAGCCGTTCTCATTTGCTGATTGTCTGTTGACTGAAAAAATATTAGGTAAGTATAAAAACATACTTAGATAGGGTGCAATAAATATAGATACAATAATGCTGTATCAAATTTAAACTTACAATTATTGCTTGCGAAATTGTACGTTTACGTGAACAGCTAGGCGAACTCGGTGCTGCTGACGCCACTGGTACTGCTGAGTTAGGTTCTTCATCATTTGTGACCTACAAGGTAAATAATAAATTTATCGCGTGTTATAAATACATAGATCAGTAGAGTAGGTAGTTTTAGTTTCCTATTATATTATTAACAACGATATACATTACGATTTCTATAAAAAACATTCATAGTAATTCCAACATTAAAAAATATTTATAAAACTGTACTACATCGATTAGTTTCCATGTATTAAGTATAGGTATTGCATCCTTTTTAAGAGTTCGTCGCTTCGTTGAGTTGTTAAAACACTCTTCAGGAAAGTGCAACGAACAAATGCGACTGTTGTTTGTTGGGAACCAATTTCGTTTGCCCGTGGCAGATATCCATTTAACTTTCCTATCTGCATCCTGAGGAAATCTGAAATAAATTAAGATTAGATTGCTATTTAGAACTCGACAATCACAGGTTTTTGTAATAATATTATGCACAATCTCGAGAAAATGGCGCAAGTTTTGAAAGCATTTAGCACATCACTAGCTCGCGACAGTTTTGTGCGGCCGTACCACAACAAATAGGAAAGCATGAGTTATTTTTGTTTGCGTAATACATTTGTTTTTGTAATACGATGCCCTTTCGTTTTCATCAAACAAAAGAGGCAATGATTAGCAAAGTATGAAAATGTCGTAAGTTGTGATATTCATATCGTATTATAATTAAGGTTATGGTTTGAAATTAAATTGACTAATAACATCAATATTACTACATAAATCGACTTACCGATGAAATGTTATCCCTTTATTAACGTAATTACACGTTGCAGATGCATTTCCACACTGGGCAATGCTGCAAAACACCATTTTTCGTAGCACTTGCTGTCACAAAGTTTCGCGAGCGATTGAGCGTGAAGTTCGCGCGCTGGTGTCGTCCAAGCCACCAGAGTGGCGACAAGTTCATGCGGACTGAGCATTTCTATACCTTATTATTTAGATTTCTGTGGTTGCTAGGTTTGGCGTTAACATATTGCCAGAAAATCATGTCTTTTCCAATTTTTCAAGCCGCCTGTACAGCACATTTCAATTAAATCTAATGACGAGTGTAATTAATTAAGCAAAGAGCCAAAACTTTCACATTATTATTAAGAAAATGACAGTTCAATTCAATTCACGTTAGAAGAACGCTGTACCAGAGTGGAGGGGTGTGCTTTTGGTGCATCATGACAGCGTTCTTTATATCTGACGCGACTTATATTGTAGAGGAAGTGTGTTGTGTGTACATCTGGCCCACCTGGTGTTCAATCCGATGTATTTAACCCACTAGGGTGGTAGTATTTATATGTCTGTTGTGTGCAGCTACCAGCGACACGACGGCGCGGGCGCGTGGGGCGAGCACACGTGCGACACGTGCGGCGAGAGCTTCAGCGACGCGCTGCAGCTGCTGGCGCACGCTGAGGGCCACGCCGAGCGACACCACGAGCCCACCGCCTCCACCACACCTAACAACAGGTTATGGCACCAACACGACTACATTCATGTTTATAAGCCGCGCACGATGACAGTGGGATAGAACCTTGTCACAATAACCGCATAGTAACGTCATCAGTCTGACTAGACTGATGACGTCACGAAGCGGTTATTAACAAGGTTCTATCCCACTGTCATCGTGCGCGGCTTATACTTATTTGTATGTACGCAGCACTCTGACTGTCGGTGACGTTAAACTTGAAAATGCAACACAAAAAGGCTGTCTGAACGATCTGAGACTGTAAGCAATCTGTCAGTGTATTGGGTGCTTTACTTGTTTACCTATCTATACAAATATTTGTGTCCGTCCATATTACGGTCAAACATTAGACCTCGCGCAAACCTTTTACCCCAATTTACTCGCCAATAAAAATAAAGTCACCATGAAAAATTGGTTTAGAAACACCGTCTACACAAATTGAACAAAATACTTATACTGTTCCACAACATTTATTTGACCTTTTATGTTTCTCATTTGCAGGTTAAAAAGAACAACTAGGGGTAGAAATAATGCGTCTTCACTGAATAGTTCGAGACAATTTCCCTGCAGAGTATGTGGTGAGTTACAAATGTTCGCATATCCAAACACAAATGTATCTATCTCTAATATATCATTTTGTCTGTCTAATTAAATGTTAAACTGCATTCACACCTAATGGGCGTCCACACTAATACAATAGACTTGCCTACTCGAATCCGAATCCGCCAATAACTCTCATTAGCTGATTCGAGAATTCGTCAAAAGTTTCCAAATCTATTGTCTATGCTTGTACTTGCGCCTAACAAGGCTTTGCATGTAAAATGTAAGGGCAAAGTAACGGTAACTATAACTGAAAACTCTTTACGATGAAAACGATAGTATTATATGTTCCTTCATTCATTCGTTCGATCACAGGGAAAATATTCGGGTCTCGTAGT
Source organism: Nudaria mundana (assembly GCA_963556515.1). Lineage (NCBI taxonomy): Eukaryota > Metazoa > Arthropoda > Insecta > Lepidoptera > Erebidae > Nudaria > Nudaria mundana. Next base: position 13,515,058 of record OY748296.1, read on the forward strand.
TCTCAACAAATCCACATCCGGATACATACCGGAGAGCGACCGTACGCGTGCCGGTTTTGTTGGAAGGCGTTTGCAGATGGCGGCACTCTACGGAAACATGAACGTATACACACAGGTACTGAATCCCTTCACTACTCTACTCTACATATAATATTAAATTGAAACGTTTGTATGTGGTGATAGATATAGATAAAGTTATGTCGATGGAGCTTGGAATATCGCAACGTCTCGTTTTATTATTTTTTCTTAATGCAAATTGGTATCAAATTATAATAGGGAAATCAATTGACATGGATTTTCATTGGATCGCGGGAAGATGGGAACACCTCGCCCATTGAGAGTTCATCGGTAACATTTTAAATGGAACAGTAATACATTTTGTCTGCCAAATAATTACACGCTATACACAGACCCTGTATCCGAAAGATCGTTAATTTACACTAAAACTATTGATAATTTGACTTAAATAACAGTCGCTAAGAAAAATACCCGATATGTAATACAACCCCATTTTTTTGTATTGGTGTTCTCTATGCTAAAGATTGAGGTAAAACTATGATAGGGTATCACTTGTGATGAGTTGATGAGTGATGTGAAATAAGTACATCACTCGCTCTCTCTCTCTCTCTCTCTCTCTCTCTCTCTCTCTCTCTCTCTCTCTCTCTCTCTCTCTCTCTCTCTCTCTCTCTCTCTCTCTCTCTCTCTCTCTGAGCCTGTAGGCTCAGATCGTTCAGATTTTTTCGATTTTCAACTTATCGACAATTTGAATGATCTGTGACTGCAGGCGGAATTTTAGTGTGTGGGTCCCCTTAGAATGACGTTTGACGTGTGTGTACGTTGTGTCAGGCGAGAAGCCGTACGCGTGCGCCGTGTGTCCGCGCGCCTTCAACCAGCGCGTGGTGCTGCGCGAGCACGTGCGCAGCCATCACTCCGCGCCGGACAGACGCGCCAACGGTACGTACACACCAACAATCATCATTTATCTAATCTTTTTAGGGTTTGGTTAGGACTGAGACTTCGCTGTCCGTCCGTCCGTCTGTCTTAGGCTGCATCTCATGAACCGTGATAGTTAGAAAGTTGAAATTTTCAAAGATGATGTATTTCTGTTGCCTCAATAACAACAAATACTAAAAAACAAAATATAATAAAGAAAAATTTAAGGGGGTTACCCTTTTTCTTTTTGCCGTTTTGTTACGGAACCCTTTGTGCGCGATTCCGACTCGCACTTGGCCAGTTTATTTATCATGTTGTGTTCGTAACACTGGGTGCATCCTACTTGTCCTATTAATGCTCACGTGTGAAAGTATCAACGCTCTGAACATTATTGTATTTATTGTTTGAATCATTCATCTTATGTTCGTCACACTTATTTAAAATTGTGCAAAAATAGGTTGAGCCGGAACAATGAATTTTTAACTCAATCTCTTTTGTGCAAAAAACGAGACAAATAATGTTACACATGCCTTGAAAATAATATAAGTTAATTAACCTAATATTTGGCGGTACAACATAATGATTTCTATTTGCATCTTGCTATTGTTCAAAATCGCTTACTTAAATTCAATTTATGATTGTTCTGTATTAATTTTACTATGAACATGTAGGTGGTCCTGCCTATTGCTGCGTGGTGTGTAGCCGGACCCTGCACTCTAGCGCTGAACTTGTCCAACATTTGATTCAACATTGCGATGCCAATACAGCGCTCAAGAGACAGCCACAGGTGAGCCCCTACCGAAAGTATTTTATCGTATATTTATGCCTATTGCCGTTATAATTATGTAAAGCGAAGCAATATAATTTTATTACAATGATTTATAAATACATACTACACGAAGTAACTACAATGCAATTTTGATTACAGACGGGACCGCGCAAGTACAAGCGACGACGAAAACTGAAGACCCAGTCCCCCGTGGCGCGCGGCTGGGAGGTGTCGCGCTCGCCCTCGCCGCCGGCCGCCTCGCGCTCGCCCACGCCCGTGTCGTCGCCCGCCTCGCCCTCGCCGCCTCGCCGCCGCCGCCGCCGCGCCTCGCCGCCGCCCCGCCCGCGCATGATCCACACGGAGGAGCGGCCCCGCGCGCGCGCCCCGCGCCGCCCGCTACCCGCGCCCCGCGCACGCCGCCTGCCCCGAACGCTGCGCCGCCCCGCGCCCTCCCCCTCGCCCGAGCCCCCGCTCAGTCCCGAGCCCGGCGGACCCTTCAAGTGTGAGATGTGCTCGCTCGAGTTCTCGCGGCGAGACTCGCTCCTCCTGCACGTGCCGGTACATATATGACCCCGGGGACGCCCGCCCATTGGGAAAAAAATAAAATCGACAAAACGTTAATATTACACCGTTGGCCATAGACACCCGAACTGCATATCGATTCTTGCCGCTATGAGGCTAAGTGCACACTGTAGTTCTCCAGTCTCCTGTCCGGACGCCGTCACTTGTCTCGTTGAACGAATGGAATGACACGAACGGATCGTGCCGGACGTGCCGAGGGAGCGGGATGAGCGTGAACTATTGTCACCTACCAGTGTTACGTTACCTATGATATCGAATATAAAATATACTAATATGAATGTTATTGTTTTATGTACAGCATTTGTGCACTTGTACTTGTTTGTTGAATATATTGTGTAAGGATAGTTTGTGCTTGGTATCCCTCGAGGTGGTGTGTACATTATGTCATGTTTATGATGAAATCGTAATAATAATAAATATTGTGTAACTTATTCGAGCTAAAGTTCTATTAATTCTACATCTCACAAATGTCGCCAAATCTGTCTGTGGCTACTATAAATTAGATATATAATCTGTCCTGTACAGTGAACAAAAGAATTAAGTGTACTCTATCAAAAATCGCTCACATATTTGTACCTACTGAGACTATGTTAGCACACATGTAAGTTAATTAGCTATGTATCTTACCGTGCCTCCACAGAATCGGCCATGATGGGCAATCAAAGAATATACTATGATTGCCGCCTAAAAATTACATGTATAAACGGTCCTTGAATATATTTTGTTTTCTATGAACAATTATTACTATTACGAATTAGGGGTTGATTCTATTGTCAATGAACGTCTCTGATTGGCTAGCAACGCAAGAAATGCTTCTATATTTTTTCCGTTAACTGTTCATAGTACGTTCGTTATACATTCCATCACCGATCATGGGCAATTGTAGACAATCATACAAAAGAAACAATGATTTTAGAAGAAATCACATTTCGAAAAGATTTTAAACTGATTTACTTTAGTAAAAACAATTGAGGTTCATTAGAATAAATAGCAACTAAGAGATCAAAATATTGAAATCCGCCATTTTGACGGAACCAGCAATTACAGCGCATCGCGTCTCTGTTGAATAAACTTCACTGTTGAATAAAATTAACTGTGTTTTGTTCAATTTTGTTGTGACTGACATGACTGTTTTACAAATGATGACGCCATACCGACTCTATAACATTACGAGCGGCTTTCGTACACTATTGAAAAAATATTAGGAAAGTGGCTTTAAACTTTAGTTTATTCCTAAATAAAGGGTTTTTTTTCGTAAATAGGTAGTAATGTGTACCCATATCTATATATAGAAATGGTGAATGTAATTTTTGTCCCCCCTTAGCTCTCGAGAACTGTTTATGCTCCAATGATGGTTGACCCCTCTATGGATAGTCCTCGATCTGGAGGCAAGCCAAAAAATCGAAAATTTAACCTAGCCCTAAGGGGTCAAAAGTTATAGGCCAAAACCTATGGCGTGGTGCGGCGCGAAGCACCGCGCAAGACACCGTACTAGTTACGAAAGAGAATTTCCAAATCTTTCGACATGCCTCTACAGAATAATGATCGCCTGTGATGGCCTATCATGGTCGATTGTGTGGAGTTGTGGAGGATCCATTATACACTTGTCGATATTACGCACGTAAGCCCTGCATACTTAATTCTTTTGCTCAGTGTACATTGAACTGAATAGATATGACATGGGTGTATGGTATTTAGATATTTTTGTATTATACTAATTGACTGATTTATTGATTAGTTGAATGTAAATTTATAATTATCTAGTGTAAAATTATGTACATATAATATGTATGCACCAGTAACGTTGAACGTTTAACATTTTCATTTGTACTACAAATACAAATTGATGAATGTTTTCGGGGGATTGACAATCTGCAATTGTGTGACAGTGCCATGAGATAGTTATTATCTTCCGATCTTGTTAGGCAAGTTATTCATTTCAAAAAATATCTATCCCAATATATCATTAGATCCAAATCATTAATTTGTTACTCTGCTTTCGTTTTCGATGTGATGTATGTTGTTTTCTAATATTAAAGCAATATTGTGCAATACATTCCCCAAAATACATGGTAGTGTGTATGCTATATAAAATTTGTGTAAGAATATTAGCCCTCGGTTTTAGAATGATGATCTTAAATTGTACATAATTCTGAATAAAACATTTATATATGTACTTGGAAAATATTTTTAATTTTGAAAACATTTTTTAGAACGTAAAGATTATGATCACAGGATAAAGGTATGCCTATTAATTATATACCGAGAGCTCGCCACGGCTCGACTTACGTCTTGTACTTGTACTTGTACTTGTCGACGCAGGCTGGTCTCCGCAATTCCACGTCTATTGCGCGGGTTTTGCGTACGGGTAGGACTCTTCTACTTGTTTACATGAGCCAGCCGATCTCCAGGAACGCCAGCAGGCCCCGCAGGTTGTGCAGAGCTTCAGGGACGTTTTCCGGGTTGCCGAGATGTTTCGCCCTGTAGTTCCTGACTTCCTCACATCGCAGTAGCAGATGGCTGACCGTCTCATCCTCAGCCATACATGCCCTGCAAAGGGGACTGTCGGTAATACCAATCATAATTAGATGTTTGTTTAGGAGGCAATGCCCCGTTAGGACACCTGTGAAAAGACGAAGATGGGATTTTTCCAACGTCACCAGCCTCCTGGCTTGTCGGCAGTCGAGTTCGGGTAGTGCTTCCCTCGACTGCCGACAGTCCGTTAGACCTGTCCAGATTGTGTTGTGTTGAGTATGTGTTTTGTGGGACAATATTGTCCTTATAGTACCTACCGGAAGTGGTAGTATCGGCTCCGGGCCGATTGACTTATGGCTGGAGCCGCTTCTTGCGAGCTCGTCTGCTGCGTCATTGCCTCTGGAGCCGCTGTGTCCTTTAATCCACTGTAGAGTGACGTGGTTGTACTTACTTATCTCAGCCAAGCGCTGATGACAGTCGTAGATTAGGCCTGAGCTGATGCTGTGACTGTTTAAGGCCTGTAGTACTGACTTGCTATCAGAGAGTATTCTAATACTAGTGTACCTTACCTCTCTGGAAGCTATAGCCGTTGCTGCCTCTAGGATCGCATAGGTCTCGGCTTGAAATACCGTGTTGTGTGATCCTAGTGGCGTTGCTATCTTGATCTGTAGGTCTTCGGAGAAAACTCCGCTGCCTGTGCCAGATCTGGTTTTTGATCCATACGTGAAGACTCTGAGCTCTGTGAGGTTTTGGCCTTCAACGTTGTCATTCTCGAATAACTGGGTCTTGTATTTCTTGTCAAAGACAAAGGTTTTCCGTATTCTATCCGATTCCGCCATAAGAATGGGAGAGTCGATATAGATAATATCCAGAATTTTTGTGTGATGGGTATCGATGCTCCTCCATAAGTTTAGAGATTTCAGTCTGAGAGCTGCAGCGGAGGCTTCTTGTGTTATGTGGAGGTGCAGCGGGGGTATGCCCAGCATGGCCTCAATAGCAGCAGTCGGTGTGGTTCTCATGGCCCCTGTCACTGCGAGAGAGGCTTGTCTTTGGAACTTTTGTAGTTTTTTCTGACATGTAGTTTGCTGGCATCTGGGCCACCATACCAGCGCTCCGTAGCATAGTATGGGGCGTATGACCATATTATATAGCCATAGTGTTACCTTCGGCGAGAGACCCCAGGACTTACCTAGCATCTTGCGACAATGCCAGAAGGTGATGCTAGTCTTGTTTATCTTGTCGTCTATGTGTTTTCGCCAGGTCAGTTTATTGTCCAGGGTTATACCTAGGTACTTGACTTCCTTGGAAAGTGTTAGTTCTGTACCGAACAGTCTGGGGAGTCTGAAGTTGCCCAGAACTCGCTTTTGGGTGAACATTACGATCTCCGTTTTTCCTGGGTTTACGGTTAGTTCGTATTTTGCACACCAGTTTTCTACTGTTCGGAGGGCAGTTTGGGTGAGGTCGCATACTATATTAGCTTCCTTACCTGTGATAAGAATTGTTATATCGTCTGCATAGCCGACAGTGTAGAGGTGTTTTTTGTTTAATTCAGTAATTAGGCTGTTTATTACTAGGTTCCACAGAAGTGGTGAAAGGACTCCTCTCTGGGGGCATCCCTTAACCACCTCTACCACCTCTGTATTGTTTTCTAGTAGTAGTGTTCTGTTACTGAGCATGTTCTTTATCCATCCTGATAACACCGGATTTGCACCATGGTGTTCCAGTGCTGCCATTATGCTTGTGAAGTTTGTTTTGTCGAAGGCGCCCTCAATATCGATGAAGGTACCTAGACATATGCCTTTGTTTTGTATCGCCTCTTCCGCCCGGCTTACCACCTGGTGGAGGGCCGATTCAGTTGATTTGCCTGCTGTGTACGCATGCTGATTTGTGTGAAGGGGTAAGTGTGTCAGCACTTTTTCCCGGAGGGTCCTCTCACACAGTCTTTCCAGTGTTTTTGTGAAGAAAGAGGTGAGGCTGATTGGTCTAAATGATTTTGGGTTTGTGTAATCACTTTTACCTGGTTTAGGTATGAAGATTACCTTCACTCTTCTCCAGCTCGCGGGCACATACCTATAGGCTAGGCAGGCTTGCATGATGGATAGTAGTGGTTTGTAGAGCTTTGGTCCCCCCCACTGTAGGAGTGCCGGAAATATTCCATCCGGACCAGGGGATTTGAAAGGTGAGAAACTGTTGATCGCCCATGAGAGCCTATCTGGTGTTATTACATTGCGCGCGTAATTCCAGCCTTCTTCTGATGGAAGTGACCAGTCCGCTCTTGCCTCTGTAATTTGTAGGAACCTGCAGTCGGGGAAATGTGTTTTTATCAGGGTTTGTTGTGCTTCCCCCGGTGAGCTGGTGTAATTTCTGTCTTGTTTTAGGAGACTGCCAATCCCATGGTGTGGTTGGGGCCAGCCAGTACCTTCCTGACACGGTTTGCATGTTCGCAGGAGTTTATACTTGTGGTAAAATTCCTCCATGCTTCGGTAGATCGGTATCGTATTCGTTTTTTGTATTTTGACTTTGCTTCCTTTAGGAGTCCCAGTCTTCGTTTGCTCTAGTGTTCATAGCCCTGTTGAAGCGCTTCCTGACTAGCTTACGGAGTCGCTTCAGTTCGGGTCCCCACCAGTTTTGTTGTTTTTCGGGTGTGTTCGCTTGTGGTGTGTATAGCGGACACGCAGTTTGATAGCTGTAGTTGATTATGTTTGATATAACACTTACCTGCGCTTCAATTTGTTGAACGCCCTCTATGGATGGTGACAGAGGCTGGTCGTCCAGTTTCGTGTGCAGGGTGTTTGTGTACTTTATTTTGTTTGTTTTTCGTGGGTTCCTGCTTGGTGGAGGCAGGGTATGTTGACTTGCATGTCGCATCTTATTCTCCTATGGTCGGAGCATAATGCCTCCTTCGATACGTGCCAATTGGTGATGAGGTCCCTAGTCAAGTCAGTCGTTAGTGTCATGTCAATAATGGTTATGGTAATAATGGTATGTCAATAGTGGCATCGTTTTGTAACGAAGGTAGGTTCAGATCCCTTGTTCAGGATGTTTAAGTTAGTGCTAAAAAGATATTCAACTAAAGCGTTACCTCTATCGTTGCACCTGTCCATGCTGCACAGTGTGTGGTGCGCGTTTGTATCGGCTGCAAGGAGCAGCTCCGTTTTTGTTGTTTCGCAGTGACGGTAACTCTTCATTTTCTGGCATGTATGCTGATGCCATGACTAGTTCCGGCACGATGTGGTTCAGAGTTGTGGAGATCCGGATTGCGGTTAGGCCTCAGGAACAGAACTCAGTGAGTAAATGTGCATTTATGTCCCTCGTGACGTAAATGCATGTTCTGGGGCCAGTACCGTGTGGGCACGATACGAACAACTTACCTCTCATGTTGGAGAGGCCATGTACGCGGCCACTTTTTATCCAGGGTTACTGGATCAGTACAACGGCAGTGGTGTTCTTCTCCAGCCATTTTCGCAATGTCGCCGTTGCCGACATGCTGTGCTGGAGGTTGGTTTGGAGGATTTTAATTGGAGGTGAGGTCGTAGTAGCCATCGGGTACTATTTCCTCCTCCCCCGTGTCAAGGCTCGCGATAAGGCGAGAGATTTCACCGTCCGAGCGGTAGGGCGAATCTTCCCCCTCGGCAACGTGTGATGGTCCTAGCAGCGATGGAGTTTGATCTGCTGTAATGGTGGCAGACGCGTGTACTGAGTCTCCGATTTCGGGTACTGAGTCCCCGATTTCGGGTACTGGTGTCGTCGTGGTGGTGTTTGGCTCTGGTGCGGCACTAGGTACTTCCCCCGATGACCCCCTTGTGCGACCTACAGCTGGTGTTGCCGATGATCTGCGGCCTGGCCCCAAGAATCGGATATATACACTTCCGATTATTGCGGCCAGGCGGCGTTCGTGCTGCATGATGGTTGGTATTAGGGTCTCCGAGATGGAGGCCACCAGGAACCAACCCTCCCTACGTCTTTCTGAAACTTGGATGGACCAGGTGTGCACCAGAGACCACTTGTTCTGCCATGCCAGGATTGCCCCCAGTTCTCTGGCGTCGTTGTATACCCCTTGTGGGTCGGGAACCAGGATGCAGCAGCGTATCCTCGGCGGCATCTCGTCCAGGCCCTTCACAATCAGCTTTTCGCCGGTGCGAAGAACCTGTCCGTCGATCCGCGTCCTCAGCCACGCTACTGCGGCCTGATTTCCGCACCACACTCTAAGGGAGCCGTCTATAAACGCCAGTTTGCCCCTAAAATCGGGGCCTTCCTCGTCGTGTGTTCTATCGAGTGCACTCGTAATCATCATACGAGAGATGTGGTAGCTCGCAGCGTCCGCCTGTGATGGTGACATTGGGGTTAGGCCCTCGGTGACAACCACCATCCCAATTGGTTTCTTGGCCGCTTCTGCGAAGTTAAGCGGGCTCGATGGAGAGTCGTCTATTTTTTCACAGGCTAGGGAATTGGGTTTTGCAATTTTCCACCCCCACCGAAGGGGTTTTTGGGGTATTTGGATGTGGGTTATGTACTCAAAATCCGGCCCCGCCGCGGTTAGTGCGACTACGACGGGAAGATGAGCGCTGGCTGCTGTAGGTTTATGTCAAGGGGGGGGGGGAGGGAAGGTGTGTTGTGGATTTAAAAGGAAAACGGTAGTCTCCGGCCCCGCCCAGCCCAACAAGAACGCGAGAGTTCGCTATTTTGTGGGCGTGACTACGACGGGAGAGTGTCCGAATAGGGGGGGATGGATTAAAGGAGAAAAGGTGGTTTGGGGCTGTGTGGTGTCTCTTCGGTGGGGTTGGAGAGGGGATGGGGTCGGGATGGGGAGTGGGAAAGATGGGTTGGCGACTGGTAGAGTTTGGTTACGTCTGTTTCTGATGGAATCAGACCAATAACGGACAGCACCACTTGAAGGTATCTTACCAGTCTTGGTTTGAGTATCTTTGTAACTGTAGTACTCCTCTCAAACCCATCAGCCTATACACCGGGGGGAAATAGCCGGTGTATTATGATTAGATTACACATGGGCCACAAGTTTGCCGATCTTGGGGATCGGTTGTACGTTCGCCTCTTTCATTTATTCTTTATTGTACACTTAAAAAAAACACATCATACATCGGTAATTTAAGAACAATATGCACAAAGGCGTGCTTAAGTCAATGGATGACTTATCTTCCAGCAGACCCAGAGTTATATAGGATAGGTACAGATTTTACATGAGAGAGAAGAGAAGCAAACACCGCTTTACATTACTTAGAGAGCAGAAATACAAATAATAATAATGCGTTACATATGTACAATGTTACTAAATAAATACATAAAAATAAACATACTTATTACATACTAAAAGCGAATGGTTTGGTACACCATACAAACAAAAATAAATGTGTATAATTATTATTACAAGTCAAAATTTAATTACAAATTTAAAAACCTCCGACTCACAAAAAAAGTGATGTATAAGTTATGACCTTTCATTTTATACCCAACACGGCTATATTTGAACACATTCAATTTTTCATCACCACTTTCACCCCTCATATCTTTGAAATGGCTTAACCGATTTTTATAAAACATAGCTAAGACCACTCTACCCTAACCCATCTTTCAAACAAAAGAAACAATCAAAATCGGTTCATCCGTTTGGGAGCTACGATGCCACAGACAGACTTACAAACACACACCCACACACATGTCAAACTTATAACACCCCGTTCGGGTATCCATCGGGGGCCGGGGGGTTAAAAAAATAAAAAGAAGACGGTAGTAAAATATTGGTTAGATAGGAAATGTTCCCGAACTTGTTTCCTGAAAATGTCCAACGAACGGTTTGCACGTATATCGTGTGGTAGCAAGTTCCACAGTTTGACAGCTTGCCTCTTTCCAGCAGGTGGCAGCGAGGGTTGGCAAAATTAGACAGCACAGCTTTGGCCAGTTTATCCACGGCTGTCCCTATGCAGCTGTGTATCCGCTCTCTTGCCCCTAGTGGCCCTATTGTACGCCGCTTTGAGGTGGTCCACGTTCGGGACACTTGCTGCCCGAGCCCTGACCCAGGCGCGATATACCGGCTGTTTTTTCTGGACAGCCTCGCCACATTCCCGTCCCGCCCGAACCAGGGGCGAGCTTTGTGGATGCTGGCGATATCAGTGAAAGGGTATATAATATTCCATCCCTAAACTGATCTCGCCAGCAACAGCAGCAGCGCTATCCGAAGGCGCCTTCCCTATTAAGCAGCGCTGGCTCCACGGGACGGACGCAAAGTAGTCGCGGAGACCGTCCCAGTCTGCCGTTGCCATGTTATATCCATTAGGCTTTGGTCGGAAGTATTCGCCATAGATAATAACTTATAGATATTACCTATCACGGCACAAGGACCTCCGCTGTCATGCCAGAAATTTACATAAAGAACATTCCTTATCTGTCAACTGCCAACGTGCATAGTGACATCTAATGACACTGACAATTGACTGACATGTATGCGAATTCCTTAGGTACCTACCTACCTACAAAGAGAATACAATTACTACGTAAGACCTAGGTACCTATTCGTCGTCGTCGTCGCTCGTCGGACGTCGGCTTGTCGCGTCGGAATAATTTGGTCGACGAATTGTTATCGGTCGGTCGGTACGGCGGGTTCGGTAAATCGGTACCTATAGAACCTAAAAAAGTTTGTTTTATTTAGATAACAACATACGTAAATGGCTTTATATTATAACACATGATATGATAAACGTCACGTAATAAAACAGTCACTAAGTTTTCAAAGTCCAGTAAAAGCAGTGATCTTGTAGTCTTTTTAGTTTATATTCAGATAGGTTATCAATCTTGTCTTATCAATCATCCCGAACAAAGTTCGCTATGGCTGCTATAAAGAAGACCAACAATATTAAATTATTAACTGTGCTTACAAATAAATATCAGCCGCAAGTAACTGGAAGAAGAAATTTGAATCTACAAGAATTCAGTAGTAAAGACTTACTGAAAAAATATCAGGTTACAGTTCAAGACTTCCGCGTTCTAGACTCTAAATTAGACTCTAAACTCATATCAGACTTCAAAGCTGATGAGTACGTAGTAAAAGCACAAATATTAGCTGGCGGTAGAGGTAAAGGCCACTTTGATAATGGATTCAAAGGAGGTGTACATCTGACGAAAAACTTTAATGAAGTCTTAACACTAGCACAAAACATGATTGGCAACAAACTTATTACTAAACAAACACCCAAAGAAGGTATTACAGTAAATAAAGTGATGGTTGCAGAAAGTGTAAACATTGTTAGGGAAACATACTTCAGTATTGTCATGGAGAGAATATTCAATGGTCCTGCAATAGTTGCATCTCCTGCAGGTGGTATGGATATTGAGACAGTGGCAGAAAAGACTCCTCACTTGCTGAAGACTGTGCCCATTGATATACATGAAGGAGTCACAGACAAAATTGCCTCTGAAGTGGCTGAATTCTTGGAGTTCAAGGGTCCCTTAAAGCAAAAATGTGCTGCAGAAATAAAAAAGTTGTGGCACTTATTTTTACAGGTATTATGAAACAAATATTACTCAAAGAAGAAAACAAATATTACTCAGAGAAAACTTCTGGGAGTGCCCTTAAGTATCCTACAGGTTTATTTATTTATATTTTTGTCATAGGTAGATGCAACACAGTTGGAGATAAATCCTTTAGTTGAAACAGATGATGGACGAGTGGTTTCTGTTGATGCAAAGATAAATTTTGATGACTGTGCAAAGTTCCGACAACAAGAAATATTTGCCCAAGATGATGTTTCTGAAACAGATCCAAATGAGGTGAGTAGTAATAACTTAGGAGTGTAGGCATTCCTTTCATTTTCCAGTTTAGTACATGATTCAGCTCCTTACAAGGTCCATACAAAAGTGTAGAAGACTAACAACATAGTCTTGACACTAACAACCTGTTTACAACCCAGATTTACTGTCTTGCTTATTATAACTTTATTATTCCCTTTATGTTTCAGAGAGAAGCTGCAGCAAATAACCTTGTTTATATTGATCTAGATGGGAGTGTAGGATGCATGGTAAATGGTGCGGGTCTAGCCATGGCAACTTTGGACATCATTAATCTAAATGGAGGGAAACCTGCTAACTTCTTGGATCTTGGTGGTGGTGTTGGCCAGAAACAAGTTACTATTGCTATGAAAATATTAGAATCTGACCCCAAAGTCAAATCTATTTTCGTCAATGTTTTTGCTGGTAAGATTATTTTTGATAGTCAATAATTGACTTGTATTATACTTTTAAGATTAGAATCAGATTCTATAAAGAAACCATATTGATTTTTACAGGTATAATCAACTGTGCTACTATAGCAAAAGGAATAATCGACGCCCTGAAAGAGAGTCCATCAAAGCACCCAATTGTTATCAGACTTGTAGGCACCAATGGAGAAGAGGCTAGAAGACTTCTTATTGAGTCTAAGCTACCTTTACAGATCATTAATGATATTGATGATGCCGCGAAAGTAGCTGTACAGTTAGCCAAGTAACATTCTTCTAATATTAACTTTTGACATATCTACGAATCGTAGCTACTAGGTACTCACCTCCTTGTGCTAGGTTACAGCAATGTTCAATTTGTATGATTGGTGGACATAATAGAAACGTAATTTGTTATTGAAATGAGAATTTATTATAAAAATTTTGAAAATTCAGTTTTTAATATTTTACCATCATATTGTCATTATAATTTAAAATTACGGTCTACCACTTTGGGGTAGATACATACAGTGGACGTTATTAACATTAGTGAACAATGCATGTTGAAGTTGAGAAACAAGTTTTATACTAAACCTGTATGTGAACGTAAACAACGCAATAGGTACAAAACTTTTTAATCCCATTGCAGGGCGTCCCGGGTACGCCCGTATGGGCCGGCGCTCACTGCCGGTATGTCACGGCAGATTGTACTGCGGCATCCCGCGGCGTTCCGTGGCATGGTAGGTTGTGCTTCGTCATGCCGTAGTATGCCGTGGCATTCTGCTGAAAGCCCAGCCACTCTGGCATCAATCAGTTTTGCTCCGCGCGGATTCGAAGTTGGTTGTGTCGTTATGGTTGACTGGGATTTAGATTAATAGCACTTCTAGCTGAAGATGAAGAGAGACAAATGAGAACGGCTAATTTGAAGAAAAGACATTTCTGGGTGCATAATTTGTGGAGAACAAGATCTACGCACCGACCTGACTGCGCCCCATTAACTAAAATGACCGCTGCACAAGTTTCAACCTTATTTCAACCAAATTAGGAATCATAATTCGGCTGTCCCAAATCAAAACCTAGCTAGGGACTTGGAACAAATTTTACAGGAGAGCCAAAAAACGACTTCCCAACTTTGAGTGCGTGCCACAAGTGAGTTATAAGAGATACGTTGATGAAAATTGGCTGAAAAGTTGCAGTTGTTCCTTGGCTTTCATGTTAATATATTATTTCTGATGTATTTATAATACTGCATGTTAGACAGCACTTACTAAGAAAAAACTTGTTTTAGGTACATAAATATTATCAGAAAAACCATTTTAAAATCTAGTAAAGACCTTTACTAGGATTATATCTGGTTTTGAAAAGCTACATGTTAACAAATTGTCAAGTTCATAACCTAGCAAGTACCTAAGCTCAGTTTTGATTTCTGGGTTTACTAGTTAAGTTCAGCACGCGATTTTGCCCGCGTCAGTTTCTTGATCTACTGGGATATTTAATACATTTAATTAAAACTCAAAAGTATTTATGAAAAAGTATAATCATTAAGGATAAGTCTTATACAAAACGCGCATACCTTAGGTATGTGCGTTTTTTGCACCATTAGATTTAGATTTAGATTATATTAGATTAGCACTAACATTAGATGGAACTATGGAAGTGTTCACATAAACCCTTGGACATTCGGATCAGGGAAAATGCTTCCCTGTACGAATCGAAAAGGGGGGTAGGGCGACCAGTGCTGGCCGACCGGGATGTAGAGACACCGTTCCCATTCAGCCAGAGACCTCATCCAGCCGACCATATTAGCAGGCAATTCATGCGCCTCACCTCCCAGACTGATGTGGCAGACCTGGTAGGCGATGCAGTACGTATTTTTACAGACGGCAGCAAGAATGATGGCAAGGTTGGAGCCGCTCTGTCGATCTGGGAACGACAGACGGAAACCAGAGCCATCAAACTTGGACTGTCGCCCTACTGCACCGTCTACCAGGCCGGCGTAACAAGTTGTTTTTCCCTGACGTACGCGCAGCCCACAAATTCGTCGTCAAGGTGGGTACTGAGTACCTGCTCACCCAGATACTCACGGGGCACGGCGGGTTCGCCTCGTACTTGCACCGTTTCAAGTGCAGGGCGAGTCCGTTGTGTGCCTGTGACGCCACCGTCGACAAGACCGTGCCTCACCTCCTGTTCGAGTGTCCCATCTTTGGGGCACAATGGTGTGACCTGCAGATGTCCCTGTCCGCCGATTTTAATGTAGGTAGTGTAGGTAAGATGCTATTAGATAGAAATGCTAGGGGGAAGGTAATAGCCTTCCTCACGTATATGGCAGGTCGTGCGGTGGAGAGAAACAGGACCTAGGAACCCCCGGCTGAACATCTATGATAGGCTTATGCCGCCAGCATACATCGCTCTCAGCCGGGAAGTTAACCGCAAGGTCCTGCTTCTACCCACCGCACCGAAGAAATCTTATGGTGTATTCTGTGTATTTTGTTTTTGTAATTTAATTAGCCTAGCCATAAATTTTAATTATATATACACCACCTTAAACCCTTGCAGCCTTATTAATAAACAAAGAGTAAACTTTACATCGAGTTTTAAGTTTGAAGTAACCAAAATCATTATTAATAAATGTCGGGCAGCAAGGAAGTAAGCTAGTTCGATTGTTGTTTCGCAGTAAAATTTAATCCCAACCGTCCCCTAGTATAACTTGTGCGTATGACTAAACTAAACATCTGATATTTTTCTCATTCATTTGTATTTTTATTTCTAGCTGATTTTATGCCTTTTTTATTTTGGTTTCGCTTATTTGACGACGCCCGCCTGGTGGTAAGTCGTGACGACGTCTAGCGATTGTGGGCCACTCTCTATAGTATTGTGCCCTCAACTTGACGACATACTTATGTGCCTCTTCACGCTCCGCATAAAGAACCCAGGATTATATGTGGGAGGAAACACGTGCACAGGCAGGGCGTTCCAGGCCACTATCGTTCGGCAGAGACACTAACGATAAAACGTTCGGTTCTCGCGAACATGCTATCCACTGAGTGGGAGTGGCATCTCTGCCCGGCACGCGTTGTTCGGGATCGGAAGGGAGAGGGTGGGATCAGGTTGAAGAGCTCTTCAGAACACTCGCAGTGGTAAATACGGTAGAATGCGGCCAAGAAAGCGATTGTTCGGCGCTGGACTAGCAGCTCAAGGCTTCCTATTACCTCTGCACAATCTATAATACGGATGTCGTGATTACTTGTTCATTGACCGTAGAAAATGTAAATAATTTATTTAGTTGATCATTTGAGGGTAACGGATGAGTTAGAAGACTATTTTATTATCAGGATCAAGAAATGAAAAATTACTAATTCATTCCGTACGAGCAGCTTTTATTAATGAAAATTTTGTAATAATTAGGTAAGTAAGACTAAAAACAAATGTGCCTAGGAGAGCACGTTGTCGCGTCGGTCCCCGTTGTCATACGAACATCTATGGCATTCGTTACGGGTATTGGAGCCCTAAATCGAAATCCAACCAGTCTAACTGCAGAACTTCGATATAGCCCGTAGGTTGTGGAGGTGAGATGGCAGTCGCTCCACGTAAAATATCGAAGTTCAGCCGCACCGCAGTTAGACTGGACAGCAACTGAGTTGGGAAAAGGCTCGGTTGATGATGAAGACATACTTACAAATAAATAAAATATCAAGTTTTACAAGGTTTTATTTTATAATTTAACATAATTTTTAAGGATTTTTATAAAATGTCTTGAGCTTCATTCCAGTTGTGCACATCTGAGTTCTTCTCTTTAAATTTCTATTTCTTTATTGAATCTTTTAATTTCTATTTCGATGGCATGGTTTTCTTCAGCTATCAGGTTGTCTTCCATGCTGGCCTGGGAGCGAAGGAAAAACTTAGAATGGTCCAGCCCTTACACAACCCGGGGTGTCGTAGAAGTCGACTGAGGGAGATGGCCCGGTGCACAATAACCAGCACTGCAGGGCACCCATCAGGCGGGGGACAAACCGTCCACAATAGCATTCCCAAGGAGGGTTGACGTCAGGCAGGCGGCCGGTTGTAAAAAAAACCATTGCCAAAACCATTTTTGCAACATGAGGAGCAATAATAGAGAGCGAAATAGGGCTAGGGCGTACCCCACAGGCGACGCGCAGGGACAGCACCCGGTACCTGTGGGAAATGGACAAGGGTTGTCGCATAGGGGGTGGATGCGACGTAAGACGCAAGCCCATCGCGAAAGAGAAGTAAGACTGACGTATGCAAGTTGGAATGTTGGCTCTATGACTGGGAAAGGAAGAGAGTTGGCCGATGTGTTTAAGAGAAGAAGAATAAATGTGGCATGTTTGCAGGAGACTAAGTGGAAGGGTGCAAGTGCTAGAGAGATTGGTGAAGGATATAAGTTATATTACATTGGGAGTGATGGAAAAAGGAATGGAGTTGGTGTAGTACTGGATGGTAACTTGAAAGAATGCGTGACGGATGTGAAAAGAGTAAACGACAGGATAATAGTTGTGAAAGTAGTATGGGAGAGTATGGTGCTAAATGTGATCAGCGTGTATGTACCACAGAGCGGGTGTGATGACAGAGAGAAAGAAATTTTTTGGGAGGAATTTGATAAAGTCATGATTAGTATACCAGAAAGTGAAGAAATATGTATAGGAGGAGATTTTAATGGACATGTAGGAAGAGTAAATGAGGATTATGAAAGAGTGCATGGAGGATGGGGATACGGAACCCGGAACAGTGACGGTGAAACACTACTGCAGGTTGCTTCCTCCCTTAACCTGGCCATAGTGAACACGTGGTTTCGTAAACAGGACTCACACCTAATCACCTATAAAAGTGGTGTTCATTTGACACAGATTGACTATTTCCTAATCCGGGGGAGTAGGTTGGTCTGTGTCAAGGACTGCAAGGTGCTGCCAGGAGAAGGGGTAGTGAAGCAACATAAGCTATTAATAATGGACTTAAAGACCAAAGTAATCTCACAAAAAGGCAAAAAACGCCCCCCTCCTCGAATTATGTGGTGGTTGATAGAGAAGAAAGAATATGCAAGTAAGTTTAAAGAACGAGTGGTGAATAAAATGATAGAAATGAGAGATATGATGGATAAATCAGTGGATGAATGTTGGAATGAAATGGCGAGTTGTATCAGGAAAGTAGCAAAAGAAGTGTTTGGAGAAACGAAAGGTAAAGGTGTACTTGATAAGGATACATGGTGGTGGAACAGAGAAGTGCAAAAGGTAATTAAAGAAAAAAAGAACGCTTTTAAGGAATGGCAAAAAGAAAAAGGGAATGAAAGTGAAAAAGAAGAAAAAAAGGAGAAGTATAAGGAATGTTGCAAAAAGGCGAAAAAAGCGGTAGCAATAGCTAAATCTCAGGCCCAAGAGCAACTATACAATGCTCTTGATGGAACTAAGGGCCAAAAAGAAATCTACCGCTTAGCGAAAGACAGAGATGATAGAACGAAGGACGTAAGACATGTAAGATGTATAAAAGATGAAAAGGGTAAGATTTTAATAATAGAAGATGAAGTAAGAAATCGATGGAAGGTGTATTTCGAAAAACTTATGAATGAAGAGAATGCATGGAGTGGAAATTTAGAAGAGAGACGTGTGAATGTAGGTTTAGTGAAGGAGATTGATAGAAATGAAATAAGAAAAGCGGTACGAAATATGAAGAATGGGAAAGCCGTAGGGCCCGACGGTATTCCAGTGGAAGCGTGGAAGATATTGGAAGAAGATGGATATGCGTGGCTGACATTATTCTTCAATAAGTTGTTGTTCATACATAGATCGTCACTTCATAGTGACGATCCCCGGTGAATGGTGCAATAGTTCTCTAGTGCCCATTTTTAAAAATAAGGGTGATGTGCAAGACTGCGGCAACTATCGAGGAATTAAGCTCATGTCACACAGTATGAAAATTTGGGAGAAAGTGATAGAGAAACGAGTGCGAGAGGAAAGCGAGATTACCCAAAACCAGTTCGGGTTTATGCCTGGTCGCGGGACTACAGACGCCATATTTGCACTCCGCCAGCTGTGTGAAAAATATAGGCGTGCACATAAAAACTTGCACATGGTGTTTGTAGATCTCGAGAAGGCATACGATCGGGTACCCAGAACGGTTTTGTGGTGGGCCTTGAAAGAGAAAGGTGTGCCTGGGAAGTATATAGAGTTAATCTGTGCGATGTATTGTCGATCGAAAACCTACGTACGAACCGCTGCTGGCAACACCGACGAGTTCAGTGTCGCGGTAGGCTTGCATCAGGGCTCGGCGCTAAGCCCATATCTCTTCCTGTTAATAATGGATGCTTTGACATCGGAGATACAGGAAGAGACCCCCTGGTGTATGCTATTTGCCGATGACATTGTACTCGTCGGTGAAGACGGGCCTGAGGTACAGAGTAGATTGGAAGAATGGCAATGTAAACTGGAGAGTGTAGGCTTGAAAATCAGTAGAACCAAAACTGAGTACATGTTCTCTGATTTCGGCGGTCTCTCCAGTCCTACACCCATGGTGTTAGACGGCACACCAATACCAGTTTGCTCCAGTTTCCGGTACCTCGGCTCTCTTATCCAGGAGGATGGGGAAATCGATCGTACAGTGAAGCACAGAATTGACGCAGGTTGGATGAAATGGCGGCAGGTCAAAGTCACTATATGCGACCCCCAATTTCCTCCGAAACTTAAGGGGAAAATTTACAAGACTGTCGTCAGACCTGCCGTCCTGTATGGACTTTCATGTTTGGCCGTAAAAGCGACGGATGAAAGACAATTGCATGCAGCGGAAATGCGAATGTTAAGATGGATGTGTGGTGTGACAAGAATGGATAGGGTAAGGAACGAGTATATTAGAGGAAGTTTGAAAGTTGCACCAGTGAATGAAAAATTGAGAAGCGAGCGGCTGTCATGGTATGGACATGTTATGAGAAGAGAGGAAAGCAATGTCGTTAGAAAGGTGCAAAGTATGACTGTAGAGGCTTTAAGAAGTAGAGGTAGGCCAAAGAAAAGATGGATGGAATGTGTGAAAGAGGATATGACAAGGAGAGGAGTGAATGAAGAGATGACTTCTGACAGAGGTGTGTGGAGGAGAAAGACTTGTTGCGCCGACCCCAAATAATTGGGATAAGGGCAGGTAGATGATGGTTTTCTTCAGCTATCTCCATGCGTCTCTTGTGTTCCAATTCTTTTAATTGTTTTGACTGGGCCAAGTATTTTGAAAATCTACATCCTAGAAAAACAATGTACAATATTATTACCTACATATTTCCCATATTACACATATTTACTAAATAAATATGTATATCTATAATGTCACCATGGGCTAAGGTACAGGGCTTATTATGGTTTTTTGTACTGGGGTTTATTCCATCCTTGCCTGAATTTGTCTTACACAGACAAATCTGGCTTACGACTTAAACAAAACTGTTTTCTCTACAATGAGCCAAACACAGTGGTCAAGTCACCATGTGCATAATAGACAGGTTTGTTGCAATGCGCATTTCCAATATACCTAATATATTTTAATGAACCGATAGTATGAGGGGCTCGTGGTCTAGTGGTAACCGACAATGTTAACACATTGCAAAGGTTAAGCAACATCGAGTCAGGCTGGTCTTAGGATGGGTGACCATTTCTTAGACACTGACCATTCAGCCGAATCGCAGTTAGACTGGAAAGTCGACCCCAACTGAGTTGGGAAAAGACTCGGTGAATGATGATGATGAATGAACCGATAGTATGTCTTTAGACTGTCGTATCATTTGTATGCGCTCACTAAATGTAGATAGATGATGTTTAAAACTCACCAGGCAAGGTCCATCGGAATCATATTTATTCTCATCACTAATTAACTCTGCTGGATTTCATAATTTGGCTATCTCAACATCGGCTTGACTGGGACTTGAACATTAGATCCACCGCCAGTTTTAATAGTTTCCCTTTTGTAGCCACCAGATGCTTTCTTGCATTCATTATCATTCCCTTCCATTATATCTGCAGCTGATTCAAATCTCGGGTTCTCAAGTTCAGTTCTTTGAATCTGAAACAAAGTAGCATTATTATCACTACTTTAATTTATGATAATTTCTATCACAATAACGGTCATAAAATACATAATAATACTCTGTGACAAAAAATATTAAAAATTCTTTATGTATATCCCACAATCCAGTTATTTTTTATCTCATGAAGTAAGTGCAAAGTTGTAATGTTGTAATGAAGTAATCAGTAAAGTAAACTGACAAACTACACGCAACTACTATAAGTGTGAGGTTAATTAGATACTTTCTTTTATGTACTTCAAACCATGCGTTGCCCTTCGCCTTATTGGGGTTCGCTTTTAAAGACTTATACGTATTTTGAGAATAATCTTTCAAAATAAGACGTACTTACCAATTTCTGTAATCTAGCTCTGTATCATTTCAAATTGAAAAAAAATCTTCGTAGGTACACACTTTTCTTCATTCGTTTTTATTCCAGTGTACAAATATTTTACGTTTGTGAGCCATCTTATAAAATAAGATAATAAACAATATCCCACGATTCATGGACAATGAAACAATAACAAAATAACAAAAATAAAAAGACAAGTACGAAACGATGACAGTTGAGTGACGTTTCATTTGACAGCTCCCGACTGATTACTTGTTATTTTAGCATACATTGCGGTTTTTTTCGACAATGTTGCCACAAGGAACGCGTAATCCGAGCTGTAAATAATGTATAGGTTCTTCAACGTTGCTTCGAGTTTATTAATAAGGTTGTTACGTCACACTTAAACACAATTACATTTAGAACCAACTATTTCGGTGTAAACATAAGAGTATCCATTGATTAGGTCTTTTTTATTAATAAGACTGTTGCAGCCTTATTAATAAACAAAGAGTAAACTTTACATCGAATTTTAAGTTTGAAGTAACCAAATTCATTATTAATAAATGTCGGGCAGCAAGGAAGTAAGCTAGTTCGATTGTTGTTTCGCAGTAAAATTTAATCCCAACCGTCCCCTAGTATAACTTGTGCGTATGACTAAACTAAACATCTGATATTTTTCTCATTCATTTGTATTTTTATTTCTAGCCGATTTTATGCCTTTTTTATTTTGGTTTCGCTTATTTGACGTCGCCCGCCTGGTGGTAAGTCGTGACGACGTCTAGGGATTGTGGGCCACTCTCTATAGTATTGTACCCTCAACTTGACGACATACTTATGTGCCTCTTCACGCTCCGCATAAAGAACCCAGGATTATATGTGGGAGGAAACACGTGCACAGGCAGGGCGTTCCAGGCCACTATCGTTCGGCAGAGACACTAACGATAAAACGTTCGGTTCTCGCGAACATGCTATCCACTGAGTGGGAGTGGCATCTCTGCCCGGCACGCGTTGTTCGGGATCGGAAGGGAGAGCTCTTCAGAACACTCGCAGTGGTAAATACGGTAGAATGCGGCCAAGAAAGCGATTGTTCGGCGCTGGACTAGCAGCTCAAGGCTTCCTATTACCTCCGGACAATCTATAATACGGATGTCGTGATTACTTGTTCATTGACCGTAGAAAATGTAAATAATTTATTTAGTTGATCATTTGAGGGTAACGGATGAGTTAGAAGACGTTGAAAACTTTATTTTATTATCAGGATCAAGAAATGAAAAATTACTAATTAATTCCGTACGAGCAGCTTTTATTAATGAAAATTTTGTAATAATTAGGTAAGTAAGACTAAAAACAAATGTGCCTAGGAGAGCACGTTGTCGCGTCGGTCCCCGTTGTCATACGAACATCTATGGCATTCGTTACGGGTATTGGAGCCCTAAATCGAAATCCAACCAGTCTAACTGCAGAACTTCGATATAGCACGTAGGTTGTTGAAGTGAGATGGCAGTCGCTCCACGTAAAATATCGAAGTTCAGCCGCACCGCAGTTAGACTGAACAGCAACTGAGTTGGGAAAAGGCTCGGTGGATGATGAAGACATACTTACAAATAAATAAAATATCAATCTTTACAACAAGGTTTTATTTTATAATTTAACATAATTTTTAAGGATTTTTATAAAATGTCTTGAGCTTCATTCCAGTTGTTCACATTTGAGTTCTTCTCTTTAAATTTCTATTTCTTTATTGAATCTTTTAGTTTCTATTTCGATGGCATGGTTTTCTTCAGCTATCTCCATGCGTCTCTTGTGTTCCAATTCTTTTAATTGTTTTGACTGGGCCAAGTATTTTGAAAATCTACATCCTAGAAAAACAATGTACAATATTATTACCTACATATTTCCCATATTACACATATTTACTAAATAAATATGTATATTATTATCTATAATGTCACCATGGGCTAAGGTACAGGGCTTATTATGGTTTTTTGTACTGGGGTTTATTCCATCCTTGCCTGAATTTGTTTTACACAGACAAATCTGGCTTATGACTTAAACAAAACTGTTTTCTCTACAATGAGCCAAACACAGTGGTCAAGTCACCATGTGCATAATAGACAGGTTTGTTGCAATGCGCATTTCCAATATACCTAATATATTTTAATGAACCGATAGTATGAGGGGCTCGTGGTCTAGTGGTAACCGACAATGTTAACACATTGGAAAGGTTAAGCAACATCGAGTCAGGCTGGTCTTAGGATGGGTGACCATTTCTTAGACACTGACCATTCAGCCGAATCGCAGTTAGACTGGAAAGTCGACCCCAACTGAGTTGGGAAAAGGCTCGGTGAATGATGATGATGAATGAAGCGATAGTATGTCTTTAGACTGTCGTATCATTTGTATGCGCTCACTAAATGTAGATAGATGACGTTTAAAACTCACCATCCATCGGAATCATATTTATTCTCATCACTAATTAACTCTGCTGGATTTCATAATTTGGCTATCTCAACATCGGCTTGACTGGGACTTGAACATTAGATCCACCGCCAGTTTTAATAGTTTCCCTTTTGTAGCCACCAGATGCTTTCTTGCATTCATTATCATTCCCTTCCATTATATCTGCAGCTGATTCAAGTCTCGGGTTCTCAAGTTCAGTTCTTTGAATCTGAAACAAAGTAGCATTATTATCACTACTTTAATTTATGATAATTTCTATCACAATAACGGTCATAAAATACATAATAATACTCTGTGACAAAAATATTAAAAATCCTTTATGTATATCCCACAATCCAGTTATTTTTTATCTCATGAAGTAAGTGCAATGTTGTAATGAAGTAATCAGTAAAGTAAACTGACAAACTACACGCAACTACTATAAGTGTGAGGTTAATTAGATACTTTCTTTTATGTACTTCAAACCATGCGTTGCCCTTCGCCTTATTGGGGTTCGCTTTTAAAGACATACGTATTTTGAGAATAATCTTTCAAAATAAGACGTACTTACCAATTTCTGTAATCTAGCTCTGTATCATTTCAAATTGAAAAAAAATCTTCGTAGGTACACACTTTTCTTCATTCGTTTTTATTCCAGTGTACAAATATTTTACGTTTGTGAGCCATCTTGTAAAATAAAATATTAACAATATCCCACGATTCATGGACAATGAAACAATAACAAAATAACAAAAATAAAAAGACAAGTACGAAACGATGACAGTTGAGTGACGTTTCATTTGACAGCTCCCGACTGATTACTTGTTATTTTAGCATACATTGCGGTTTTTTTCGACAATGTTGCCACAAGGAACGCGTAATCCGAGCTGTAAATAATGTATAGGTTCTTCAACGTTGCTTCGAGTTTATTAATAAGGTTGTTACGTCACACTTAAACACAATTACATTTAGAACTAACTATTTCGGTGTAAACATAAGAGTATCCATTGATTAGGTCTTTTTTATTAATAAGACTGTTGTAGTATGTATCTAGTTAGAATTAAGATTATAAATTGTATGTGTTATTCATGGTATAATTAGACAGTAAAGCCTTGCTAAAGGCAGGGAGGAAGCTCGCGGGCCAGGCCACAGCGCCTGGACAATAAAAAAATAAAAAAACCTAACCTAACCTACTAACGATCCGCTCACGTCCGCACTCTGCGACTTACTAAAACATGGCGCGAAATTTATCGCGTATCGACAGTTTTCAAAACCTAGTATGGCACAAGGATAAGATCAAAGCCTAGCAAGGGACTATCCCTTGCTAGGTTTTAATATTGTCATTGTGCCATAATATGTTTTGAATTTGTTTTGGTAGCAAGTTTTTGTGACCTATGTGGACATGCTAGGTTTGTATTTCCATCATTACGCGTATTTTGGAAAAATTGACACTGCGAATTCGTGCGTAATGACCTAGTAAGTAGCATCCAGTAAAAACACGTTTTTTTTCAAAATATGTCCCTTGTTAGGTTTTGAAATGGGACAGCCGAATTCCTCGACACAAAGTGACCCATACGTCTCGCAAGTCATCGTGGTATCGAAATAAAGTAACATGAACTCTAAACCCATTGAAATAAGATTCAAAATAACTTGATTAGTAATAAAATCCTTTGCCATACCGTGCCGGCAGTGAGCGCCGGCCCTATAAGGATAAACCTAGGGCGTAGGCGGACTATGGTCACGGTCGTGGCCTTTGCAAAGGCGGAGGTGCGATTATGTGCAGGGCCACCCCTCCACATAATCGCCCCTCCGCCATGATCGGGTCCTGAGGACCCCACGGTCCTCAGGGCTGTTAGGGTTAGGTTGGTGACGGCTGGTCCCATTGACTAATCTTACTTACGGCAAGTCCACTCCCAGTAGCCATGCCATTTTCGTAGAGGAAGTCATTATTGTCAATGTCAAAAATTAAAACTGTCAATGTCATATTGTGTAGATGTGGAGTTGTGGAGATGTCTATCATGATGAATTGAATTGTATTTAATCAAGTAGGTTGTTAAGGAGTATAATAAAAGACGTGGAAAAGTGAATAGCTAAATTACAATTTTAAAGTAAACAAAAACATTATTCAAAAAACCTCATAGCTAAAAGTTATTTTTACGGTTTCTGAATATCCAACGATATAATATAGCTTGACTTTGTGCTACACATTTCAGATTACTACCTTGTGAAATTGTTAAAGAAAGACCAACAAAACGGCAGGACGAAACACCATGCGTCGTGCCCGAGATGGGTATCAATATCAACCAGTTCCTCGAGTGGCAACTGAAGATGCACTGGAATATGAAAACGAACGTCTGGCTGAAGAACTTAGTGGAAAAATTAGTTCACTAAAAGACATATCAATAGACCTGGGTAATGAAGTCAGACAGCAAGATAAAATGATACGCGGATTAGATGACGACGTCGATAGAAGTACAGGGTTTTTGGGCAAAACAATGGGTAGAGTTCTAAGATTAGGCAAAGGCAATCACAACTACTATATTTTCTACTTATTCCTTTTTTCGATATTTGTATTCTTTTTGCTTTATATTGTATTAAAGTTTAGGTGATTACCAAGTTGGTGGTGTTCTATACCTACTGCATATTATTCATTCCTGTATTTATTTTCACTATTATATTCATGACGGTTTGTAAATAAAGATCTTGAAAATGGTTGTAATATTCATATTTGCAATAATAATGTAATCAAAAAGATTAAGAAATAATCTTAAGTTTCATTGTTCTGGGTTTATGTTTAATTAACCCTTTTTTTTAATACTGCGGTTCAAGGCCACAGCCGCTCCCACATCCTTTGCTGGGCGCCTCTGGTATTTCTTAGCAGAAGGTATTTCCAGTGGTGCCCGGTTCATTAACACAATATAGATAATATTGAAAGGGGTTTAAAACACCTGACTTATTATCTTGCACTTGATGGTGCAAGAAGTCCTGAGTCTGGGTCAACTATATTTTATTATAGAACCTGAGTCTTAAGAAGTTATAAAAACATTAGCTATTGAAGAATTTTTAGTCCTCAGATCCAGATTATTATTAAGGATTGAAGCCTTTTTTATAAGACTCCTGTAAATGTTTTAAAGTGGTTTTAGTAAGATCTCATACCTTACAAATTAATCCCACCTTGTACACCCACTATTTGACAAACCCAGTCTGCTAACAAATGAGATAAAAAGATTGGTGAAATACATAATGAGGTACTTGCTCATTATATTATGTATAGATAATAAATAATAATATGTATAATAATTATTTATTGTTTAAAATACCTACCTACTTAAATAATACTGGTTGGTAACATTCAACTTGAATGTTTTGAAAGCTGTATACAATAAAATTCTTGTAAAGTCTGACAATAATCTTCATTAACATCATTTTTAGAGACGGAAATTAATAATTTACATGAAGTTTTAAGTAAAGTCGAGCAGCTTCGAGTTGTGTCTAATAGTAAAGCCACAATACCACAAGCATTCTGTATACTCTTAGTTGCACTATAGGCACTTATATTATCCAAAATAATGGTAGATGGAATATTTTTCCAATCTGGAAGTGTTGACAAGCCTTCAATTAGAGAGTCCAAGCTCTTAACATACAAAAATGATATCATTTTCATGTAGTGTTTATTGACTGAATTAATATCTTGAGACAATTGAGGTAATTCATCCAGTTCCTCATGTATTATATACAAGACTCTGCCATGTTCAGCACATAATAAAGCTTCTTTAAAAAGTTTTTTCCGAGCTATTCCCAACTCATCAAAATAAAGAGTAAAATCAATATGTTGCATTTTAGTAGGTACCTATGTCAATTTGAAGCACGCCACAAGGTTTTAGTTTAATTGAAAGTGACTCCTTTGAGAATCACAGAACTTAGGAGACGAGTGCGAAGCGAAAAGTACGTATCGAATGGGTATGTACTATGTAGGCAGCTGGAGCTAGCATCACATCTAAAATCTACAATTTCATAACACTAAGCTTGAGTTCGTACTTTCGTAGTAATTCATTCCATATTCTGTCACTTATCCTATTATCAAATCCGACCAATATACAGTAGGTAGGTAACTAAATAGAGATATTTACAGTGTTTAGGATGTTAAAATTTTATCGTAAGTTTCTTTTTGGGTTTTACCCAGAGACTTGGGATGCCGACGATACCGCTCGCTTCGCTCCCTACTCTACATCTAACATACATACTATATCTATCTATGGTTTGTACCTTCGCGGTTTCAAGAAAAAGAAACAGACAGAATGAATGACACATTATTATTATTGTTGTTGTTGTTAAATTTGTCCATAGGGACAGGCTAAGGTTATTTCAACCATACTGCCAATTCTTCAGTGTATCTGAGTATCTGGGAGCCCGATTTTTGCGGAGCGCCAAATATTTATGTCAAGTGTCATCTGTCAGAATGTTTTTGAAATTTCTGGCATGGCTTCGGAGATCTTTAATTTATAAGTGTATTTATTTAAGTACTGATATGAAAAAATACAATTGAAACTAACTAAATAAATATGTACATTACCTATTTTAAAATTATACTTTCTAATTACATCTAAATTCTAATATGCGTCAAAGAATTCCTCCGCCTCGTCGCCGACTGGCAATGTTCCGAGAAGGCTGGCAGCATTTCCACGTTGTATGGCAATGCTTATTCTTTGTGCCAAATAGTAACCAGCCTTCTGGTCTTGAGAAGTGTCGATCATGAGTTTAGATAACATTTTGAATAGGCCGCGAGCACTCGGACCCCAAGGTCCCAGCGTCTCTACCCCAAACGGCTCAAATATGTAGTCTCCAGCTAAATTGGAGTATTTGCGCCGTTTTAAGGCTTTCCGCTGATGCAGCAGCAGCGCCCGCACACCCCGCTGTACCAGGAAGGTGAGAAGGCGCCAGAGTGTCAACGCACGTAGCGTCCCATACTAAAGGCCTTCCCATCTTCCATGGCAGTAACGACATTCCATCAGGTCTCTTTCCATCGCCACGTGCGAGCCCATTTGGTTCACGAACTGCTGGGATACCGGCGGCGGCGGTCGAAAGAGCCCGACGGATTATGTCGTTTAGGTTAGCGTGTCGAGAAATACGACCTGCGCTTCTACTGCAGGAAAGACCGTGATGTCCAAGGTTATCGACTACTTCTCCACAGTGGCAACGATGCGGAGAAACACATGGCGCACCCAAACGAAGACAGGTGGCAAGGCGGAAACTGGTATCGTCCAACATAGTACCTATATTGGGCGAGGGAAGTGCTTTGATCCACAATCCAGACTCCCACTCTCCCACAGCCAGTAAACGCGCTCGCTCTGAAACATTTGGAAACGTATAAATTAGTGAATCTCGCCTTAAATTACAGAGCGGCGCATCCCACTGCCTCTGAGAGAATGGTTGAGACGGCAGATCAGTGAAGGGGCCAGTAGCCTGCCAGGCATTTATGGCATCGGTTTTATACAACACCTCAGAATCAGTCAGTGTGTGAGTTAAAATCTTCCTGGTTAAGTCTTCAGTGCTGTGAACCGATGACAGAAAACCGACAAGTTGACAAGTGAAAAAAAAAAAAAATTATAAGTAGGTAGGTATGTACTTAAGAGCTGGATGCAACTTAAAAATTCTTGTTATTGTAATATTTTGTCCTCACAGACATGTTAAAATCATTGCCCTAAAGTTACTTTTATTCATTGACTCAAGCTCCATTATATTATTCAATTATTAGTCGCGAGAATCCTTGACATAATAAAAATGTCGAGCATTTCCAAATTCTTGTGCGAATTGTACATCGTCGGTTTTGACAATGGTACACTTGCTGCACTAAGGCTGTATCATCATCATTGATCGGCCACACCGAACACGAAACTAAATGACTAGAGTACAATCATAATTAGGTTAAGTTGGATTTAGTTACAACTATATGTACCTAGTCCAGCCATAAGTTTTGTTACAAATGAAAATGCAAATTATTTCTAAATGTAATGTAATATTATAAAAATTTATACCTACATATTTATTAGTCTTAGCAAAAAATAAAAATATATATTATTCGAAATGGCCACCTTTGGCTTTTATACAGGCCTTTAATCTGTTTGGCCACGAATCTAAGGATTTACGCACTGTTTCCAAGGGAAATTTTGCCACTGCTTGCTCCACAGATTTTTTAAGAGACTCAATGTCGCCGTGTCGTTTAGAGCAGGCCATCTCGTCTAAAACTGACCATAATTTGTAGTCTAAAGGGTTGAGGTCTGGGCTAAATGAGGGCCAGTCTTCAGCTCTTATAAAGTCCGGAACGTTGGTTTCTAGACAAGCTTGGGTAGTTCGTGCCTTCCTGCTAGAAAGTCCACGGTATATTTTTAAAAAGTGTATTGCTGAGAGGTTTCGCAACATAATCCAAGACAGATCTTGATACACTTTGGCTAAAGTTTTCACTCCTCTTTCACAAAAATTTAGTTTTGTGACTCCCTGATAAGACACGCCCCACCAAACCACGGATGATGACCACGTTGTACCATTCCGACCACTTGAGCAGCTTCCTTGGAACAGCGTTCACTTTATCATTTTGCTTATTGTAGTGTTCTTCAATCGTGATTTTTTTTTCATCGGTAAAGAGGATATTTCTGTGCCTTTCACTTGCGTATCGCGACAGAAGGCGCTTTGATCGATCCACTCTCTTTAATCGTACCTAAATATTGATTTAGGGCATGTCCTGTATATCGAAGATAAGCACCGAGCTTCAGGTCTGTCCTAGCGGGAATCTTCATTTCTCGCGATAAGATTTTTTGCTTCCTTATGGGGTTTCGACGAATTCTGGCTTAACACCACTAACCTTTGTAGTTCTAATAGCACGCGGCCGCTCCAATCTTTTCTGGATCTTTGACAGACGAAGTGTTTTATTTTATTTTATTTTCTTTGGGGAGCTTACGGCTAATTTTACAAAGTAGGTCCAAATGTGGTCAGATATATGCCAATTATAAGCCTCCACATACAGTTACATACAACATAATATAATAACCTTACTTAAGTAAGGTTATTTTTTATTTATTTATTTTCTAAATAAATAAATAAAAAAATTAAGTAGGTACATATGAAAATAATACATAATGTAGTTTTAATTACCTAACTTAACTAAAGAAGGAGTTCGGTTACACTGGAAAGGAATCGTTTTATTTGGGTAGTGCTTTTTTTTTTTTTTTTTTTTTTTATTTCCGCGACCCAAGGCCGCGGCCGCTCTAACGTCCGTTGCCGGGCGTCTCTGGTTACTAGCAGAGGGTATGTCCAGTGGCGCCCGGCGGACTTTGACCACCTCTGTGGTCTCTGCGGGTGTTTGGTCGGGACGAGAATCCCGCGTCATTGGGGTCGGGTTTTATCCCGCGTCAGTGAGTGAATCTGATTGCGTGCTATGGGGCAAAGGCTCCGCAGCACGCAACCCTTCTAGCCTGCTTCTGTAAGGACGGTGGGTGGCGATCCCGCCGTCCTCAGGCCCCGATCATGGAGGACGATAGTCTTGGGCGTAGTCGCGTAGTCTGGGGCGGCCTGGCCGCCGACTACGGAACTCGGCGGGGAGGGTACGCTCCCTCTCCCTCCCGGCCGCCTCCTTCGCGAGCATGACTTGCTCGCAGAAGGACACGGCCGCGTTCCACCTACTCCGGCTGGAGACCATGGCTTGAAGCATGGTCTCCAGCGAGAGGGTATCCACGCCCAGACCCACTACGAGGTCCCGGCGCTGACTCGCCCACGCTGAGCACTCCACCAACGTGTGGAGTGCGGTGTCGTCGTCGGAAACCTCGCAGTGTTGACACCGGGGTGTGACCTCACGATGCATGCGAAACAGATAGCTACCGAAGCATCCATGCACGGCAACGATCTGCGTCGCACGGTACGTGAGGTCACCATGCTGCCTCTGCAGCCAATCGTCCATGATCGGTCTCACCGCCGCGATGATGGTGGTACCCCACTTGGATTGCTCAAGTCGCACCCTCCATGACTCCATGAGATCCTGGCGGAGTTGGGACCGCTGGTCCTCGATTTCTCGAGGCGCAGGCCTGTGGTCCCGCTCCAGCGCCTCCTTGCGCCATTGGAACAATGACGCAAGGGCTCTCGCTTCCAGGTCCCATGGAGGGGTCCCGGCTAGCAGACATGCAGCCTCTCCGGAGATCGTGCGGTACCCCCGTATGGTTCTGACGGCCAAGGTTCGAAGTGATCTGTTTAACAGAGTCACGTTCCCCTTGACCGCCAACCTATCCGCCCATACGGGAGCCCCGTATAGGGCCATACTCCGCACGATCCCCAGGTACAGTCTCCTGCAGGAAGCGTTGGGTCCCTTTAGGTTGGGCATCAGTCGCGAAAGCGCGACCGATGCCTGTGTCACCTTGGGGACCAAACTTCGGAAATGTGGTCCGAAGTTCCATCGGCTATCAAGTACGATCCCTAGGTACTTCATCGAGGGCTTGATGCCGATGCTAACGCCTCCCACATTTATGCTGGAACCTTCGGGTGGACCGTTCCGAGGTCTGTGAAAACACAGAACCTCGGACTTGTGCAATGCCACCTCCAGTCCCAGCTGCCGTATCCGACCCACGACTCGAGCAACACCCGTCGTGACCTTGAGTGCTGCCTCCTGGTACGTTGCACCCCGCGCCGTGACGAGGGTATCGTCGGCGTAGCACGTTACGCCGACGCCCCTAGGCAACGCACCCCGCAGCACCCAGTCGTAGCCGATGTTCCACAGAAGCGGCCCCAGGACCGACCCCTGCGGAACACCGCACGACACATCTCGCCGAGCTGGCCCGAGCCAGCTGGGGAAAGCTATGGCCCTCTCCGAGAGATAGGCCCCGACAATACGACGGAGGTAGAGAGGCGTTTCGTGATACACGAGCGCCTCCCTAACGCAGCTCCATGGCAAGGTGTTGAACGCGTTGGCGATGTCAAGAGACACCGCCACCACCACCTTGCCCTGCGAGACTGCTTCCTCCGTCAGGCTCTTCACGCGCATGATCGCGCTCACGGTGGAGCGTCCCCGACGGAAACCGAACTGGTTATCCGCCAGGTCAGGCCCAACACTCGTGAGATGCTCGACGAGGCGTTCCGCGATTTGGGTAGTGCTACAATTAAACAAATCAACCTGCTCATTGAGGTTCAATCTGTTGAAAAGACGGCACACTAGGTAGAAAGCTA
The DNA here is from genome assembly GCA_963556515.1 of Nudaria mundana. Lineage (NCBI taxonomy): Eukaryota > Metazoa > Arthropoda > Insecta > Lepidoptera > Erebidae > Nudaria > Nudaria mundana. The sequence continues at coordinate 13,548,051 of OY748296.1, forward strand.
TTACGTCTGTAATTGGTGCGACAGAATGGCACGCGTAATAAACTATTAACACGTAATCGTCTAGGTGGTACATATAGTGAGATCTTGCTAAGGAGCTCAGGACAATCTAACTTATTCTGGGCTATGTTCAATAAGAAAGATACATCGGCTATCTTTCTACGGAGGTGAAGTGGTATAAGATGAAGAGTGATACACGTCTGGTTGTAGTCGTTGGGAGGCAGCTTAAATTTAAAACCTAGATATCTGACAAAACGTTTTTGAATCCTCTCAATATCAAGGCTATACTTCTCGTAACAAGGATTCCAAATCATACTACCATATTCAAGATGGCTGCGCACATAAGTACCTACAATAGAGAACCTTTAAAGTTTTCATATTTCTAAAATGATAAGCCGCGCGGAAGATGAAACCCAAGGACTTGTATGCTCTGTCAGTAATGCGATCTATATGCTGATCGAAAATCAATTTACTATCATGGAAGACACCCAAGACCCTCATAACCTTTACCGCCAGTACCCTCGAACCCAGCAATTCGTAATCAAACCGAATCACCAAACGTAAGTGTTAAAACGTAGTGCTTATATTCTCTTTGCCGAATTACATTACGCTTTCTGGTGAACGTGATTGCGTGACATTTAGATACGTTTAAGTCTAATTTCTTTATAAAACAGTACGCGTCAAATCTAATGATATCCTCCAGCAGAAGTATCGCATCAGTAAAATTATTGTGTCCGCTTCGACTGCTCGGCCACTATGTCGTAGAAAAAAAAAACTTATGTCAGCATTTCGAAGGAATTTGTAAAATACGAACAGTGAAAACCGCAAATTCGAAGAGTCAATATTTAGAAAGTTATAAGGGTTTAACCGTGGCCGCGCAGTCCGCACGAATTCAACTGCGCGGCCACCAGTTCTCTTAAACGGAGCTACGTACAAGTTTAATTCTTTTTGCTAATCACTGATACGATTTCGAAGAAAATGTAGATTATAAAAATAAAGCCCTACTGTTTGGACTTCACGACCTACAGCACTCCAAAGTTATGGCCGCGCAGTCCGCACAAAGCAAACCGCGCGGCCACCAGTTCTCTTGAACGGAGCGTTGTAGAAATCTAATTCTTTTTGCTAATCACTGATACGATTTCGAAGAAAATGTAGATTGTAAAAATATAGCCCTACAGTTTGAACTTCTCGTTCCACAGCACTCACGTAATGGCGAACCGCGCGGCCACGTGTTTCTTAAAGTGGAGCTTAAACGGAGTTTGGCAGAGGTCTCATTCTTTTTGCTAATCACTGATACGATTTCGAAGAATATGTAGACATCATGAATGAAGCTCTAATGTTTGAAAATCACGAGTTACAGAACTTAAACCCTGTAACTCGAGTTAAAAGAAGGGTGACCATGATTTACGTTGCGTCGACGAGATATTCCCATAAAAGACGTTTTAATGTCACGTATATTGCTATACTTTTTATCGTAACAAGCATGTATTTTTAGTCCTTTGGTTTGAAATTGAATAGAGAAGTATACTTATAGGATATAAAGAAAAAAAAAATACTCATCGATTGATTTATATTTCAGTGAATGTTGATCATCACAATATACATATTGTTTAGTATTTCAGACTAATTATATATAATGGGTAAGGTAAAGGTATCACGAGTTGAAGTCGTCGTTTTCTACCCATCGTTCTGGAAAAAAGAATGTATCGTGTTATGTGAAACGTATCTAACTACAATTTATAATAAGATGTTTTCCGTGGTTTAATTAACAAAAAAATGAGTTTCATTCTTTACATTTAAGTTATCCTAAATGCAATATTCTGATTTCAGATATTCGTACGCGACGCAATAAACCATTTGAGTTCGTTTTACTGTGTGTACTGACTACTGCGCGTGACGGTAGTAAGGAACGCTATGGCGAGCCAGAGTAGATGCGCGCACTTCTATACGAGTTTGACCACGCGCACAGCCAGTTACGCTACGGCGTGAATGGCCGTGAACCTCCATTATCGTCAACCGGGCAGTGTTAAAATACAGGCAATAAAATAAACTGCATTAACATTTTATAAATTTAATTATTACCAAAAGTAGGTACCCGTATATACATCAAGTAATCATATGTCTCAGTATGTGAAATTCAATTTTCCTTTTTTCCCCACATTCCTCTGATATTGACTTCATGCATGCTACCACAGATAATTTATAGAATTCTTTTTTCAAATTTATAAAAGTTTAGCTGTTTTTGAAAGCCGCGATGTTCGTGTATAACGTGTCTAATTATGATACGTCGATGTTTTCGACCATTTTTAATTGCTGATTTAATTTCAAATGCTTTAGTTTTACGTAAATTGTATCGAAATACCACTTAAATTACATGCATGTTCCAATACATTACATGTTTTACGTTTTGAATAAGTACTTACCGCGACTATCTAACACTGCACTGATAAACACGGTCGCACTCGGTAACAGCTGAGCCGAGACTGAATAAAATTAAAAAAACCACGCGGACCCAAGCTCCCCGCCCCGCTTGTCTTTTGTAGCCATTTTGAGAGTCTTTATAGACGCAACTAGGTACTTACCTATACTCTCGAATGAACATAATAAAAACATACCAACGCAAGCGCACAGTGACATTTTTGGGAAGTTATTTAAAACAGCTTACATCTTGGATATGAAACGTAATGCACTAAACTACTTAGACGTCATCATTAAAAAATAATTAAAAGATTTTTAAACAAACACACTCAGCGGTAGGAAGATATATTTTTGGCGTTCCTTTCATTCGCAGACAGATGTTTCATATAATTTCGTTTTGCAGAAAATATGTCATATATAACATATAGTTCCTGTACGTTTATGTTGAATATTATTGCTTCAAAGACTAAGTACCTACTGACCTAAAATAACATGATGCATAGACGAAAACACTCAATGAGTTTGAACAATTTTAATAAGTAAGTACATTGGTAGGTAGTAGGTACTTATGTCAAATAAACAATCAGTAGCTCTTTTTACAAGAAAAGCTACTGGTTATATATATATATATATAAATATATATATATATATATATATATATATATATATATATTATATATATACCTATATATATATTTACACTATGATATTAAAATGGAAAAAAGCCTGGATTCACACACTATAAATCTTGGTCACCCTATTTTTTCCTTCGATTATAGGTTTTAAGTTCTGTAGGTCGTGTAGTTCTTAATTTTAGGCTTTATTCATACTGTCTACATATTCTTCGAAATGGTATCTGTAATTAGCAAAAAGAATGGGAGTTCTACTAAGCTCCCTTTAAGGTCCATTTAAGAAAAACCGTGGCCGCGCAGTCCGCACTAAGCGAACCGCGCGGCCATAACTTTGGAGTGCAGTAGGTCGTGAAGTCCAAACAGTAGGGCTTTATTTTTATAATCTACATTTTCTTCGAAATCGTATCAGTGATTAGCAAAAAGAATTAGACTTGTACGTAGCTCCGTTTAAGAGAACTGGTGGCCGCGCAGTTGAATTCGTGCGGACTGCGCGGCCACGGTTAAACCCTTATAACTTTCTAAATATTGACTCTACGAATTTGCGGTTTTCACTGTTCGTCTTTTACAAATTCCTTATTCCTATAGTGGCCGAGCAGTCGAAACGGACACAAATTATTAATGTTATTGTATCTATTGATAGTTCGATATACGAACATACGGCTGATACAAAGTTTTTGAAGTGTCTGGAATATGACCGACGGCTCCATACCCACTTTGACCAAGGCGATCACGGCGATCCTATTTTCTTTAACACCCCATTCCATATAACATAATATTATGGAATGGAACACGAAAAAATATGTGAAATGGCGCGAAATCGAAAGAAGTTTTTAAAATAATATAGGGAAGTACGTCCAAAATGACATAGTGTTTTATTAATTGTCTATAACTTTTATATTATTCATAATAGGAACATATTTTTTTCTTACAATCTATATATTTAATACGACAATTTGTCTGTCCGTCTGTCGGCGTTTTTCAATTATAATTAATAATATTAAAAAAACATACATTTGCATTACATTAAAATATTCTTTTTTTTTTTATATTTGAGGCGATACAAAGTTCGCCGTGATAACTAGTATTGCTTATATTAATTGGTTATAAGAAATTATAAAGGTTTTGTCAGAAAATTCAACACTTACATAAAGAGTTTTAGTAACTGCCTGTCTTCTTTTACGAGTTGGTTTTTCAGCTTCGGTCTCTCGTTTGAGTTTCAAAACTCAAAAACTACTGTGCCGATTTCAAAAATTCTTTCACCATTGGAAAGCTACCTTCACCCTGAGTAACAGGCTACTTTTTATCCCGGTAATGTGTTCCCACGGGAACCGGGAACGAGTAAACTAAATCACGCGGGTGGAGCTGCGGCGATCAGTTAGTTTACTATATTTCTATACTTCGGTAAACTTCTATTGTTGACTAAGGGAGCAAAGCGACCGAAGTCTCCGTTTCAACTTGCAGACTGGGGAATTTCTTTCGTCTGTACACATCTCTACATCTCTACATCTACGGGTTCCGTCAGATCATGTTTGTGGCCGTATTTATCAACCGATTTTCATGAAACTTTACGCACACACTCCTTGCTTACAATGAATAACATATGAATGAAATTTTTTGGATTGGATGAAAAATGAAAGAGTAATAAAGAAAATTTAAAAATAAATTTTCTAAACAAAGCTCCCGAAGTCTACGGTCTGTCAAGAATGCAATCCGTAACCATAGTAACCGATATAAATAAAATCAAAAGTCATGCAAATAAATACAATTTAAGAATAAACAAAGCCACTCCCGAAGTCTACGGTTCACAGAACCACTAGTTTATGCTTGTTTAAAAATAGGGTAAAATGCCCAATGGTGGCTCTAGTATTTTTGAAATATAGGTAGATGAGTAGTTATTTACTTATTCTTCATCTTTTTTGTTTTATTACAACAGGGTAAATGCACCAACACTGGACATACAAGGGGATCTATGCAAATCGATCACACTACGTAAGTGTCTGCAATTTATAGGAACCTTAAATAGATAAGTACGAAGGTACTTTTATATTGGTTTAAAATTAGGGTAAATTGTTCTGTATTGGGTCTTTTTTTATATAACGTGCTTACGAGCTACGCCATCCGCCTAGTGGAAAGCCGTTGCGACGTCTGGCAATTGTGGCCGACTCTCATAGTACACAAATAATGTACTATGAAGAGTCGCCCTCAACTTGGCGACCTAGTGATGTGCCTCTTCTCGCTCCGTTTGAATAACTCTGGGTTGTTATTAGAAGGAATGCGTGCGCAATCAGGGCGTTCCAGGCCTCGATCGTTCTACAGAGGAACGATCTCTTGAAACGCTCAGTTCTGGCAAAGATTCTATCTACTGTATACGGGTGGCATCTCTGCCCAGCAAGTATTGTACGGGGTCAAAAAGGAGAGGGTAGGATTAGGTTAAAGAGCTCTTCAGAACACTAGCCGTGGTAAATGCGATAGAATGTGGCCATGGATGTTCGGAGCTGCACAAGCGGTTCAAGGCTTCCTGTTGACAATCTATAATCTGAATAACCCGTCCCTGCATAGCGTCGAGTGCGTCTAGCAAGTACTTCGCGGAACCGTCCGAAAGGTGAGAGCAAAACCTACTCGACACAGGGGCGCGTCTTGTACAGCAGACACCTCTGGTGCGGTGTGAGGAATCGTTATACCTTATTCAGTATTCCTAGTTTCCGCAAAGCTAGCCAATACATCACTCTATATAGTCTGTATTATTGAGCTCTCGACGAACGTTTATGTCGGGAATTTCTAGATTGTCCTTCATCGGTAATATTGCATTCTGAAGAGTGGGTAAGGGAAGGAAGGGGTGCATAGGGGCTCTACTAACATCTTTAGGGCCCCAGCGACCTCACCTGTTAGTGGCGCACCTGTTAATCAACGGACGAGGCTCGTTAATTTACGGTACCTATGGAGTGGCTTCGGCCCCTACGTGGGTACCAGGTGGTACAACAGTGTTAGTCCGGGGGGTACCACCGTGCAGTTGTGCTAAAGCCCCCCAAGTAACCCAGCCCAGGCTGGGTTGCGTTAGGGGTTCAGCAGTTGCACCGTCGGGCCCGGGCGATGTATGGCATATACATGGGGCACACTAAAAGTTTTGCACTTCTAGCTAATCGGAACTATTTGAATTTCGAATCTTATATTTTTTTAAACGTTGCAACCTTCTTAGTTATTCAAAAAGCAATCGACTGGAAATCATTTGTCAATTGTTTTTTATCACACATCAAAGTTCTACGTATGCAACGAAAATGGAATTAAGTCGAAAAGATTTTAGAACGATGATTTTTTATGATTGTAAAAGTTCTCTCTCTCCGCAAGTCTGTGCCGCTCGTCTTCAAAATGCTTTTGGGAGAGAAACACATTGTTTGAGCACCGTGAGGCGATGGTTTGCTGAATTTGAGAGAGGTAGAGTTTCTTTACATGACGAATTTCGTGAAGAGCGGCCTTCAACTGCCGTCAACGAAAATAATGTGGCTACTGTTAAGCGGTTAATTGAAGAAAACCCGCGGATTACCTATGAGACAATTCGAGGACTATTGGGGATTGGTATGAGTCAAATCCAGAAAATTTTACACAAAGAATTGAAAGTTCGGAAACTTTTTTGGATCCCTCATGAACTGACAGCGGAGCAGAATCGGGCTCGCGTGGAATGGTGCTCATGGATGCTACTGAAGTACGACCACGGACATTCTAATGCTGTTTATGACATTGTCACAGGAGACGAAACGTGGATTTATTGTTTTGAACCCGAAAAAAACAGCAATCTTGTGAATGGGTGTTTGAAAATGAGAACAAATCATCAAAAGTGAGGCAGGCGAGAAACGTTGGTAAAAAAATGATCGCGTTTTTTTTCTCAGCTACGGGTCCCATCTGTACAATTCCACTTGAAGATCAAAAGAGTGTTAATGCCGAGTGGTGTTCTACCATTTGTTTACGGTGCTAGAAAAAGTTCGCGAAAGACGACCCAAAAGCCGAGTTCTCCTACATCATGACAACGCTTCTTCACACACGGCCAACAAAACAAAGTCATTTTTAGCTTCCGAAAAAGGGCAATTCGTCACCCATCCTGCGCATAGCCCCGACCTAGCACCCTGTGATTTCTGTATTTTCCCAAAATCAAAGATTTGATGAGAGGTTTCACTGTTACCAACTTCGAAGAGGCAGTGATAGCGTTCAATCAGCACTTAGAAAACATGCCTTCAGATCTGTGGTCCTCCAGTTTTAAAAAATGGTTCGATCGAAATGTTTAAAATGTAAAGGAGAGTATTTTGAAAAGCAATAAACATAATATTTTGGTTTTAACATGTTGTTTTTTTAAGTTACGCAAAACCCATAGTGTGACCTACGTATATGGCATGTTAGTATATGCGTCGCACGATACGTGAGGTCACCATGCCGCCTCTGCAGCCATTGGGCATTGGCGGACGCCACCAGTTTTGGTGACAACCGCCGGAAATGCTCGACAAACCCCCAACGACTGTCGAGTAGGAGACCCAGGTATTTCAACGTCCTCCCGACAGTGATGGAGGTGCCACTCACCACGTCTGAATTCTGGTTAGGTTAGGTTGCCTCATACGTTTTACGAATGAGGCAACTCGTCCGAGGATCAGTCTTGGCTCGGACGATTAGCCCTCGACCTCCATGATCGGGGTCTGAGGACGGTGAGATAGTCACCCGCCATTCTTACAGAAGCAGGCTAAAACGTCCCACAGCACGCAACCAGATTCTCAACTCAAGCCCAACGACGCAGCATAGAACCCGACACAGGTGGCCAAATTCCGCCGGGCGCCACTGGATATTCTCCATGTACTACCGGAGGCGCTCGGCAATGAACGTGGGAGCAGCCACGGCCATTACAAAAAAAGAAACTTGCCTATACGGGGCTCTACCAACGACTGCGAAATGTATTCCGCACATATATTCATGCGTATCTATAATGTCACCGTCAGATTGTATAGTCAAACCAAACTGAAAACATGTATTAGTGGGACTGCTACAGTTAGCAGTTCTGATCCCAAGGTATAATATAAATATATTGTCAAGCTAGGTGTCAAAAGGTCTACTACACTTTTGTAGACTTCTATGATGGAGTGGTAAGGAGTGAATTGTAGTCAGCGCTGTCCATATATGGAGTAAGCAGCAATCTGAAACGAGCATTGCAATCATTTTATGAGGGTTCCAGTGCGTGTCCGCATAAACGGGACTTACACGGACTGGTTTGGTATCGAACGAGGTGTCAGGCAGGGCTGTGTAGCGTCACCAATTCTGTTTTATCTATACATGAATAACTGTCTGAAAGATCTGAAAACGAGTGTGTGTGGTTTAAGAATGGATGAATTGACCATCAACTGCCTCTTATATGCTGATGACCAGGTAATACTTGCGTCGTCGGCGGAGGAGTTGCAGGTCTGTGATAGTTGATATTATGAATGACTCTTTGAAAAGGAAGGAAACGTAGTGAACGTAAATAAGACAAAAGTAATGGTATTTGAACGAGACGAAAATATGTCGAACTGCGATTGTTATTGAAGGAGAAAGAGTGGACCAAGTGTATGGTTTGTGTATGGTTCAAGTTTACAAAGGAAGATGTGACGATGACATTGAAAGAAGGGTTATGGCGGGAAATCAATTGAATGGGGGTCTGCATAACTTTATGAACAGTCAGAAGATTTCTCGGAGGGCTGGTCCCTAAACTTATGTATGGCAGTGAATGTTGGGTTTGGCAATAGAACATGAAAGTAAAATAAATGCAGTGGAAATGAGAAGTTTGAGAAGTATGACTGGGGTGACATTGGTTGATAAAGTAAGGAACAGCGTGATACGAGAACGTTGTGATGTGTCAGAAGATGTAAGATAGAAAAAGGGACGCTTAGAGGGTTGGGGCACGTAGAAAGAATGGAGGAAAGCAGATTAACGAAATAGATACATAAAGCGATCGATGAATGGACAGGCAGGTAAGGGTCGACCTAGGCGAACGTACTTCGACCAAATTGGAGATGTTTCGACCAAAGGTCAGCATGTGATAGTTATGTGTGTGCATGAAGATAGTTATGAAAGTGGAAGAAGCGAAAGAAGTATGCCAAGATCATAGCAAGTGGAATTCCATAGTCTCTGCCTACCCCCATTGGAAAGAGGCGTGACAATATGTATGTATGTATGTTATCAGCATTCAAACACACACCCACACGGAGAAACACATATTCAAACACACACACTTACACACCTACACACACACACACACAGGCATACAAATTTGTTTGTACGCCTGTGTGTTACTGCTAACTGCTAACTGTAGCGACCTACCTTCATAAAAGGAGGAGGTTCTCAATTCGTTCGTATTTTCATTTTGCGTTTTTTATGTATATTCTTTCTTCTTCATTTCAAAAGGTTTTTTAGAAAATTTCTTTCTTCATTTCAAAAGATTCACTTTTCAAGGGTTCACAGGTGGTCCCATTTAAATTATTGAAATCGATAGAGGAGGTTTTATTTTGTATGCAATTGCTTCTGTACCATTATAATTAAAGTAAAATTATTTGAAAATATTTATTTTATTGTAGCTGAAACTTATGAAATTAGGTATTACTAATACCTAATTTCATATTTTTTTTGTATTTTGGCAACATTATTGGGTTTATCATGTAAGACCTAATAATGTTGTTTGTATCCAAATTTCAGACGGGTTCGATTATTGGGTCGTTTACCCTAGTATTATATATCTACCATCTTTTTTTTTTTTTTTTTAATTCCGCGGCCCAAGGCCGCGGCCGCTCTAACGTCCGTTGCCGGATATCTACCATCTTGACATTTTATAATGTATTTTTTTTGCTTGAAAGATTTACCGTTTTACGTTCACCTACCTTCCTCTCGCTGGAGACCATGCTGCGAGCCATGGTCTCTAGCGAGTGCCAGTGGAACGCGGCCGTTTCCTTCTGCGAGCAGGTTATGCTCGTGAAGGTGGCGGCTGGGTGAGGGAGCGGACCCTTCCTGCTACGTTCTGCGTGTAGCTGGAAGCGTGTGGTGGGGACGCCGCTGACGTGAATACGCGCAGGACCATCGACTTCCGTGATCGGGCCTGAGGACGACGGACTAGCAATTCACCATCCTTACAGAAGCAGGCTAGAAGGACTGCGTGCTGTTGGGACTCACCCCACGCACATCTTCACTCACTGACGCGGAATAAACCCCGGCCCTAAAGATGCGGGATGAAACCGGACAAAACCCCCGAAGAGGCCACACAGGTGGCCAAAGTCCGCCGCGCGCCACTGGAAATTCCCTGGGACTTCACCAGAGGCGCTCGGCCAATGGACGTAGAAGCGGGCGGGGCCTTGGGCCGTAGAACTTTAAAAAAAAAGTTAACATATCAAATTTTCTAGGTGTAGGTATGTACCTACAGTATTCCAAGGGTATATTCAAGGTATTTCTAGGTACATAGGCAGACTATGTACATAAAGATAGCGAAATAAAACCTTTTATGCTACTAACTTTACTTATTATTTTGGTTTTTTTAACTTGGGTACCTACCTACTAAGAAATTAGAAGACCTAAATGATTTGATACCAATTCACCATAATTTCAAGTACCAAGTATTTGTATTTAGAAGACACTATAAGGATTATCCCGAACAACGCGTGCCGGGCAGAGATGTCACCCTCATACCGTGGAAACTGTCTTCGCGAGAACCGAGCGTTTTAAACGATCGTTTCTCTGCCGAACGATGGTGGCTTGGAACGCCCTGCCTGCGCACGTGTTTCCTCCAACATATAACCCTGGGCTCTTTAAGCGAAGCGTGAAGAGGCACATTACAGGGTCGTCAAGTTGAGGGCCACTCTCTATAGTATTCCTGTGTACTGTGAGAGTCGCCCTCAATTGCCAGGCGTCGCCTCAGCTTACCATCAGGCGAGTGGCGTCAATTTGTCGACCTAAATATAAAAAATAAAAAAAATAAAAAAAAAAATAATAAAAAAGGAAGTCCCTACTTTGTATTGATATGTATGAATTTTAGGAATTACACTTTTATTTGATGTAGACCTATTTCTAGCCCACTGACAAGCTAATCTGCCCTATACTACATATAATCCTTTATAATAATATGATACATACAAACGTGTAACGAGAAAACTACTGGACTGATTTGCTTCAGGTTTGTTTCAAATTAACTGTGACACCCATGGCATGTTCTAAAAAATACAAAACTTACAAAAAATGAATGAAAAAAAAAATACAAAAACTATACGGGATTTTCACTAGTGTTTATAATAATATACCTAATCAAAATGCAAAGAACGGCAGCTTGATGCGACGTTGTCAAATAAAGTTGTACTCGCTCTGTCCCCGTCGCACACTCCCCTCGCGCCGCCTCTGGTCCCTCCGAATATTCACGCGATTCGTTACGAAATCTGAATTTTCGCTGACCGCCTAACCCCTCTTAACGAGTTTTATTCCCCTTGCAAAAAAACCCGGGAATTCCCATTCCACAAAAATACCCAAGATTTCCAGTACCCCATATCTCAGAAACTAAGCACCCCAGGTAAATTTTGACCTCATTTTCGGCCCACTCTAATTTTTTGTTGTTGTTTGAACCCATAAAATGTTTCTTCTCATTTCCCAACCAAAAAACTTGTAATTGACATAACTTGTTGGATGTGTTCTGTGAGTTGAGCTCCCAGAGGGCTGCGTCCTGGTGGTAAAAATCATCTCAAACATGGTGGGAACAAAATAATGGGAATAACCAAATCTAAAAACTCAACTAAATAATACCAATTGACAATACATGGTGATTTAATAGAACTATACTATCGCGATGAGTTAAATTCAAACACAAGTAACTTGTTGTAATTTATTTAAAACTATTGTTCCATCAGTATAGTAGGGTGATTCGCAATAACTAATTACATATAGATTTGTCTAAATTAAGGTACATTGAATATTTAAACTTACGCAGTGAGCGAAATATGTTGTTTCGAATGTTGGTGTCCAACATACAATGCGTCAATACAAATATGAATAGGTACGAACATTTCATTGTTCAATTTATTAAATCGATGAATGGAGTCTTACTAGGAAGCGCGCGATTAAATGGTGTAGTCTATTGGGAAATAAATTTCTTTAAAAAACTCATCATTCAAATCAGCAAATCCATGAAATAGTCATGTTCGTACAAAAACATCAGAATTAAAAAATCTAACAAGATATACATTTGAAAAATCGGTGGAAGGCATTATTAGATATATTTATAACATCGCATACGCATTTTACAAACACAACTAAAAATGGTTTGCCATTAAATAACCCACAGCTGAACCTTTTAACACAATGAAACACATCCTTAGTTAATTCACCTTATAATACATTTAATTCTGTGAATGAAACATACCTTAAAAATACAGCACTCGTAAATACGCAGATTGTTCATTACTTCCATGTTTATTCAACACACGCAATATTTACATTTCACATTCATACAATACCCCCCTATCTTACAATTAAATTACATTATGTATTCATTACTAAGAGAAAACAATATCAGAAATAATAAGATATTGTAGAAATTGAATTCCATTGTGGCAATCAAAAGTTACAGAGTAAGAGCCCATGACGACCAGACATACGTTATTTTAATAAGCATGAAAATTTCTTGCGGCTATAGGCTAGACGGCAATAGGCTTGTCCCCTATTACGTGGAGCTTAAAAAATACTGGAAAATTGTGGGTGTGTAATGCACCTCTGCCTACCCCTTCGGGATATAGGCGTGATTTGTGTGTGTGTGAAAATTTCTCTCAGCATGGCCCCAACAAAGGTAAGCACCATCAGTGAGTATGGAGTTGTAATTGTGGTTACTACTTTTTCCAAGGCGAATAAAATAATAGGTACATACCTCAAATTCGCTAATTCCTATAGCTTACAAATAAAATAAATAAATCTTTATCTTACTATATCATTTGGGCATACCACCTAAGTAACATATTTAAAACCCAGCTTTCATACATACTCTAACGGTGGCAAAATGGGGATGATTTTTTTAAAGATTTTTTAATGATTGTAGTTAAAGATCACTAAAATAAGGGGATAATATTCTATCCGTGCGACCACATTACTAAGTGAGCGACTAAAAATACAGAGAGGGTTAATTTCTTCTTTAAATAAAATGGGTAGGTTAGGTTAGGTTAAAACTGTGACGCACGAGCCGAGCGAGGGAAGCGAGCTGCGCCGTGGCAGCGGCCGGCGATTGCCAGAAACGACTTGCATCGCTCAATTCTTATGAAGTTTCTCATTTTGTATTGTAAGTTGCTGTTCTGTTGATTTCTCGTCACTCGCAGTCAGTCGCTCACTTAATTACTTTTGACACAACTTTATTTTACAGTCACTCGTTTTAATACTAATAATATGTTAGTTATTATAGCATATTATTAGTATTAAAACGAGTGACTGTAAAATAAAGTTATGCATATTAATAATATGTTTATTTAATTATACAGGATTAATAGGTTAGGAAAAATGTATTTTCTTTCCTATTGAGGGCGAGATCGATATTTTATTTAATAAAATAATACTATAAAATACAGCATTCCGCCATCATTAGTTGAACACCAATCAGAATGAATGACGTCACGACCTCTTGAACTGACAGGTTGTCAAGTTTAGTTAGCGTTCCAATGGTGCCGCCACATTTTATTAAAAAACGTCAAAAACGAGATTTCAGAACAATAACGCCATACAATTATATTAGTCCCATTTTTTGCAACGCGCCAACTTATACTTGGAGGGTTGTACGTCGCTATGTTTTCGTATGAAGTTTAATCAAAGTACAAAGCCTACAAAGTATATAGGTATACATGTAAAGCATAGTCAGTGACGCGCCGGGCGCCACTGGACATACCCTCTGCTAGTAATCAGAGACGCCCGGCAACGGACGTTAGAGCGGCCGCGGCATTGGGCCGCGGAATTAAAAAAAAAAAAAGAGTCGTGACGTCACAAATAGACGCCATAACACCGGCGAGCGTTATGAAACGTATTTTAAACTTAAAAATAAAATAACATTTATTTTATAATAAAACTTTGTTTCCTGTAGAAATATTTTATATTTTGCTAATAGTAAATACTTTAAGACAGTTCTTCAGACTTGATGACTGACCCCATTAATTACTATAATGTACTAAAGTTTAGTAGTGCGTGCAGGAGGTCGCAACCGTGCTAAGTGTCCGACAGGCAAAAGATGACATGATTTAAAATATTATACCAAAAAAAAATCTCAAAAATTAAACTTTATGAATTAACGAATTTTGATCTGAATATTATTTTATACACGAAGCGCGATAGTTTTTGAGTTTATTGCGAACAGACAAGCAGACGCGGCTGAGGACTCTTGTTTTATATTATGTATGATTACTACCCGTTATATGCCCAAGTAACCACAATCCCAACTATATGTTCACTGGTCTTACCTTTGTTGGGGACATGCTCTAAGAAATTAAGAGCTTTATAAAATGACCTATGTCTAGCCGTCGTGGGCTCCTAGGCTATTACTGCTGTGTTCTGACATTGCACCCCTTCTCAAATAAAATGGTTAGATTGGCGTAGAGTTGACTCATTCATAGTCTGCTTTGAGAATCAAAGTCACTTGAGAAAAGTTATTTAGAGAAACAATTGCTCGTTTATCTCGGAATACTTATTTTACGAAATATCTTTGATTGCCACCACATTTTTTTTAATCTAACTATCATAATTATTGTAATTTACACCTGTTTTATCTCTCGCACCATTCTTGATGATGTTTGCGAAGCTTAGTACTATTCTTGAGCTTTACTAGCCTCAGTTATAGATTCGTATTGTTCCTTGTCCAGCTCAGTCATGGTCAAGCTGCCATCGGGCAACATAAGTACCACTCTTCTCGTGCCACCTGTAAAGAAAGCATAATTTGTTGTAGGACAAGATCCTGAAGCGGCCAGACCTACATTATTTTTAAGCTGAAAATTATTTCATGGAGTCCCCAATGCAAATAAGAATGATAAGTGAGTATGAAGTTGGGATTAAGGTTACTTAGACAGGTAGCAGGTAGCAGGTAGTAAAGGTGTAAAATAGTAGTATCTCATCATCTGGCAATGGATGACGTGATTGCTAATGGTAACCCTAAGAAAATATAAAAAAGTAAGGTTTGTGCATTAAAGAATTTGGGGCGCCATATTTTATACACCTTTGCTAACTGCATACTCACTGATCCGTTTTACCTGGGTTGGGGACATGGTTTGAGAAATTTACTTTATAAAATAACGTAGTATGCTTTTATAAAATAACGTAGGTCTAGCCGTCGTGGGCTCCTATTTCGTTCTGCCCCTTCTTAATTAAAATCGCCATCAGCCTAAGCCATATACAAAGCACAAGTCAGAGTTCGGGGCCATGGAGGGACAAAGTTCGCGCAGACGGTAACCGGTTGACCCACTGTGACGTGTGACCAGAATACTGTAGTGTATATGAATTATGTGTGTATAAGCCGTGTTCGATGACAGTGGGATGGAACCTTAACGTTCATGACGTCACTGTCAGTACTTCTTAGCTATAGATGACGTCATGCGATGCAGTTATTGTGACGTCGTCGGTTCCATCCTAGTGTCATCGTGCGCGGCTTGTATGTACCGGGTGAGGGTAGGTCGGCCTGTAGCAGCTGCGCTATGACCTGCGTGGCGTCCTCGCCGGGCTCGCCCTCGACCTGCACGGCCACCTGCTGCAGCGCGCCCACGCCGGAGCCCACGCCTCCCGGCATCAGCTGCGCCAGCTGGCTCGGGTCGATGGCCAGCACGTCCTGCACGTACCACACACATACATAATACATGATGAAACATTTTAAAATTTACAATTTAAAAAATATTATAAAAATGACAGAACAAAATACAGTGTAGTTTATGGAACAGTAACATCATGTGCTGTACTGTAATGGCTGTTTCAGTCAAAATGGCGGATTGCAAATGCAATATTTTAAACTTTAATTTTATTGAAAATCTTATTAATCTCAAATTTTGAAATCAATGTTTTAAATTTTTGTATATTAGTGTCGTCACGCCTATTATAGTTACTAAACTTATCGTTCGGCACAAAACCTTATCAACTCCTCATGCAGTAGTTAAGTGTGGTGTGTGGTTTTAAAATGGCGAACTGATTAATTCATCTAATAATATTATAGTATGATCCGAAAAACTGTTTGTCTTGGGCTGTTGGGGCTGGTCTTGAACCGCGACTGTTACATTTTCATTTGCGTTCCATTAGGCTTTATACATCTGCATGTAACACAATTGCAAAATTTTCAAATTTTATACACTTCCAAAATTACCAATTGGCAAAAATGCTGCATACTGCTTGTTATGTACAATTTATTAACTAAACTAACCTGTCCATCCTCCCTGGTCACGTACACAACATCTCCGTCCCCATCCACTCCACCCTCGACTCCCTCCACGGACCCTTCCACTCCCTCCGCCGCTACTAGTAATGTCTGACCATCCTCATTTTCTCCTGCAACCTATATTATAAGAGAGAAATATAATAATAGAATATAGTACATTGGCCTTTCAAAGGGTTGATACTTTTCACACTATTTAGGCCTCTATAACTTAAAGAGGTACAATACAAATCCTAGTAATATTATAAACGCGAAAGTTTGTGAGTATGGATGGATGGATGTTTTTTACTCTTTCACGTAAAAACTACTGAATGGATCTTAATGAATCTTTACAATAATATAGCTTATACATCAGAATAACACATAGACTACAATTTATAAAGACATTGTGTGAATTGTTCAAAATATGACGATAAGTGTCAAGTAAGTAGGAAGCGACGATGACAAACCGAGTGCGCGATACTACGGGAACGGGAAAAATCCGAACGAAGTCGCGGGCGACCACTAGTACTTAATAATATTAAATCATGTTTTTCAATCAATATTAAGTCATGGTTTTACTATTATGTAGGATAGGATTATAGAATTATTATCAATGTGGAGTTATCCGCTTTTACTTATGCAAGTTTGTTTTTGTGGTGTCAATGAACTTTATTCTCAAGTTATTTAGAAAATTGGCATAGGGATAATTTTGGGAATGGAGAAAAAAACGGAGCGGAGCTGCAGGCAACAGCTAGTCATAGTATATCTCACCTGATAGAGCACTCCATCCTCCCCTCGGATCATGATGGGCGTGTGTCCCGCGTGTAGCAAGTTGACCTCCTCGCCGTCTTCACCCACCACACTACCTTCTAAAAACTGTTTCACTGTACTCGCTTCTACCTTCACTTCAGTCTGACAATAAACAATTCAAAGATTAGAAAAAGGTATCTGATATTGGGAGCTTGTACTCGTGAAAATTCAAACAACCTTTACCTTTTGATATTGAACAAAACTGATATACTTTTTCACTACATATATTACATACACTACTTTTTGAACATATTATATATTATGTATCGCAAGTTCTACGAAGTGCCAACAGAGAGTATCAACGTTTTGGCATTTAACATGATAAATAACATCGGCCAAGTGCAAGTCGGACTCTCGCAGGTAGGGATCTGTATCATACTTTAAAATTTTGAGGGATCCAAGGAGATAATTTGTGGTCAAAAAATCATGTCTGTTGTATGTTAGGTCCCATTAAATATTTATTGTATTTTGTTTTACCTTTTAGGCATGGAACCCTTAAAAGATAAAAATGAAATAATGACACAATCAATGATAGCACTTACTCCATCTTCATCGGTGAGTACAGGGAGCGAGGGCTGCGCTCCGTCGCCCTGCACCAGCATACCCGTGGTGCCGCCCGGCGACATCTCCACCTGGCACACACACATCTATCAGCATATTGCAGCTAATATACATAATAGTGTCGAAACCCACCGGGAAATTATTGCCTCTGTGTCTTGTTGATTTCAACAAGAATAATGTAATGAATAAATAGCAAATCTACAGAGACTTGTAAGAAAAAAAAAACAGTTTTATTGTGTTCAGTGACAAAGTGTGAAAGTAATAGAATTTCGAGAAATCAACGTGGATTCAATGTAAATAAAATAATATACTTGGGGAGAATAGCGTTGAGATCTGAGAGCTACAGGGGGTGTTAGCAGTGGGTGTGTTACCTTCATGAGCATGGTGCCGTGCGGTGGCGGCGAGGGCGTGGCGGGCGGCGGCGTGGGCGGCGGGCTAGGCGTGGGCGGCGGCGTGGGCTCGCCCTCGGCGCGCGCCAGTCGCTTGCCCGTGTCGGGGCACAGCGTGAGCTCGCGTTCCGGGCTGGCGGGCGGCAGCGGGCCCAGCGTCGCGGGGAACGGGTCCTCGATGCCGTCCGACGTGTCCGACGACGCGTCCGACTGCACACACCACACACATTAACCAAAATCTTTAGTTTACACCTATTATGTTTATGAGGAACCAAACCTCTAGTAAGAATAAGCTGCGATAGTGGCATTTTTTGAAATTTGTAAGGTAAAAACAATAGAAAGATATTTTATTTTTCAAATAAAATAATATAGGCTCCAAATATAGTATGGGATTATAGAATATGCCCACTTCATTTACGTTTAACGTTGTATCTGTGTTAAAGGCGGTGATCGAAGTCGCGCGATGTTGCGTAGCGTTGCCGAATATGTTAAGCGTCATGTCATCACAAATCAACAATGCCCAGCTTTTATAGAGTAACTGAAAATACATCATCATTCACCGAGCCTTTTTCCCAACTTAGTTGGGGTCGGCTTTCCAGTCTAACTGTGATTCGGCTGAATTTCGATATTTTCCGTGAAGCGACTTGTGAAGTAAAATACATACTTGGTCAAAATCAAATGAGACAGGTATCTTGTTTTCCCGTAACCGCACGATGTTCCCCGCGGCCGTGGACACCGCGAACCCGCCGCGCCCTCGCCCGCGGCTCGGACCGCCACGTCGCAGGAGACTATCGCCACTCTGAAGACAGAACATACATGTTGACTAAGAACTTCAATAGTAGTAAAGAACTTCAATACAACAACAAGTATTATAATCGGTTGAGAATGGTGTAACCCCTTTCGCTTTATGTCCCAGATAGTCAACAAGGCAGTTGAGGACAGTTTGGATTGGACTCTTCGCTATATGTACCGGATGCTTAACAAGGCCCTTTTGCATGACGCCCGAATTATAATCTATAATAGATGTCTAAGACTATTAAAAATGTAATCATAAAGGTACACACATTCATCACAAATATAACGTTTCTGGTTATTTTAAATGGCGCCACGTTTTTGTTGGTTTTATTTTAAGTTTTGACATAATATAATCAGCTTTACTCAGCTAGAAATGTGTTTTTTTAAAGGAAAGCCGATAATATAATCCTGAAACCATACATACCGCGAAAAGGCCTAAAATTACCAAACCGAGAAAGGGCCCAATCACAAACAAAGCTAACAACGAACGTGACATATCGACAATCATTAGAGTTTTTTATGGACGGGCAAGTCAAAAGGGCCCAAACCCAAAAACGGCTTCGGTGGCGTGGTCGGTAGTGCATCGGCTTTCGACGCCGCGCCGGAGTCCCGGGTCGAATTTAATATTTTTGCGATCCACACGTGTTTGTTTTAGAGTGTGGATGTTTTCTATGTATACTATACTATGTATGTATTTACAAAAAAAAAATATATAAGTAATAATATCAGTTTATCTAGTACTCATATTAAAAGCTTTGTTCTAACATAAAAAAAATCCTACTGTAGAAAACAAAGATGTAAGATTTCATAAAGTCACATCTTTACAAAAATAAAAAAACCATTCTCAACCTTATAATCAACCATTATACCTACCATATTCCACATTATAAGACCTTTAATATTGAAAGATACTAGTCAATAACTTCGTACTTTCAAAAACAAGTTTAAATTATGAACTATCCAGAAAACTATAATATACGTGGGGTTCTCCGTAGGAGCACAAAAAGAAAAAAAATACCATGTTGTATGGGCAGGGGCCCATACAACTTATGGTATTTTTATTAAATATTTATTATTTTCTGTTTTTTAGTATTTGTTGTTATAGAGGCAACAGAAATACACACATCTGTGAAAATTTCAACATTTTAACTATCATGGTTCATGAGATACAGTGCAAGACTGACAGACGGATAGCAAAGTCTCAGTAATAGGGTTCCCATTATACCCTTTGGGTGCGGAACCCTAAAAAGGTTAAATTATTTTTCATTCCGACTAAGATTGTTAAAGGGAATGGTCAAGCAAACAGAAATTTATCAGAAAAAAATTATAATTGCGAAAATACTGAGTACTTAAAACCAATCTTTGCTTTGCTAAATGTACCAAGTCTCAGAGTCAAGAATAATTTCTTATAATCTTCTGAACATTCCTTTCCTTACCTGCGCAAGTTTCTTATTGAGAATAGTGACAGGTGACTTGCTGTCACCCTGTCCCGCTGAACGTTGTATTGTTCGTTGGATAATCTTCTGCCCAGATGGAGTGATTATTGTCTTTTCTGTCACTTGTTGTCCTCCTGAACCGTAAGTCTTTTTGATCTGTAAATTAATTATTTTAAACAACCATTAATTGACAGAGCGAGTGAAGCTTCTACATTTCGAGTGTGGATAATTTTGCATTTGTCTGTCAGTCTGTATGTGTCCTGGGTTAGCAGCCAGTTTTTATACGGTTTCTACTAAATTTGGCACAAGTTTTCTTTGGTTGGATATAATTTTTTTCATCATGAGCCAGGCGCGGATCCAAACCTTAAAAAAGGTTGTGGTCATGGCCAATCGAAAATCGGCCATGTGTGAGTCGGAATATGAACTCGCTTGTGATCGATATAATGCATTATTACAAAGAAATTGATTACAAAATAAATGACGCTATGACCAAGATTTTGTTTAGTGGTGCTATGGTGTTAACATTTTACTGTAACAATACTTTTTTTAAACTTATTTCCAAATTCAGAATTTCCAAAGTCAAAATGTGACGTCATTTTCTCAATGAAGGCGGTGGGCATGCTCATACTGCCCACCACGGTGGATCCGCGCATGTCATGAGCATATTTTGATTGGGGGAGAAATGAGGGGAAAAACAGTCTAAATAATGCTTTTAATGTTCGCGAGGTCTACTGTTCGACCACATGGGTGACGACTAGTGCTAAATGTACAGTCAAGGTTCAAAAGTGCATACCCATTATTACAATACTATAAATTGACTGTATGCTTATGCTTAGATCCTATTTAGTATACTAAAAAGAGTCTGCAGTTTGAGCCTCAGCACACAATCAAGTTATTGCATTGTTATAATGGGAATGCATTTTTGTACATTACCTTACTACAATTTATAATTTGAGACATAATAATTAAAAATACACATCAAAAATAGACACATCAGCCAACCAAAAATTACCGAAATGGGACCAAATAATCGTCAGAATGGGACCAAATTCAAATGGGACTTAGGAAGCACTATAAAAAAAATAAAAAAATTGAATTGAGAACGTCCTCCTTTTTTGGAAGTCGGTTGATAAATACAAATCATTTTCATATACTGAATACACATTATACCTGTGATGCTAGAGGAGTGCGAACTGGTGAAGTCTTTTTGGATTCTTCTATTTTTTTCTGAAATGGAAGACTTCTATGAATTTTATATCTTGGAAAAACATATTAATTTATACAGCTGAACAAAGTGAGTTTACCTGTTTGGCAGCTAATATCTGTTTCCTAATAACATCCTGATCTATATTTAGACCCGGACCTAATTTGCCAGGCGAGTCAATCTTCATTATGCCCGAACTCTTTGACATAATATAAACGCCTGTAAACAACACATACGAACTATTATAAGATGACAATGTTAGAGCAAAGCCAGCACATACATCTATTCAAAAGGCTACTGATCGCTACTAAATACCTGTTGTAAGGTTAGGCATATGCTTAGGGTCAACTTTAATGACTCCTTTAATGTTGGGCATGCCCTTCCCACCGAGGCCGAGTGACTTCACCAATTCGGGGTCCAGACTGGACTTTGGTGATGATTGTCCATTCAATATTTTCTTGTCCGCTGAAATGTTTACTTTATTAATATTAGATGTTTAGTACTAGGCCTTGCATTTTTAGACAGAAGTGTCTGTTTTTTTTATTAGACTATTATGAGTAAAACATAGTACAACACAATTACTTGAAAAAAAAAAGAAAAAACCTTTAGTGGATTCAGGATCTGAGTAGTCCTCGTCTTCACTAGAAATTTCTCTTTTAACTTTCTTCATGGCTGGTTCCGAATCCTCTACACCACACCATGCTTTAACCTGATCAAGTGCACGTACTTTACTTGAGCGCTGAAGTCGGCTGCAAACAAAATGTAATATGCAATAAAATGTCTTAAAATCTTGAATCAAAAATACTATAGATATTGGATTCAGTACAAATACAACGCAGAATCTTGGCACTCGAATACTATATAGGTCATTATTACAAATAACATCTATAAAATAAACAAGGTTGTACATTGATGGTTGATAATACAAAAGCATCAATGTACATCGCCGTTGTCGCATCCCTCGAGAGTCAGCAAGCGGAATAGGAACTTAGTACGGCGCGCGGTTGAAGCGCCCAAGTGTGCAATGACCGAGGTGAAGTGGTGCCGTTTTAAAAGCACTGATCGGTAATCTAGGTATTTTTGATCTAAGCTTAAAACAAATGGTTTGAGTAAGAGCCAGTTGGTTTTGCGTTAAACCTTATGGTGCGGCCAAACGGTGTCCGCTCGTGTTGCCGTAAATGTTATCTCAAAGGTGTGTATTTGTACAGATCCAAAAAAATATCGTAATAAGCTTCCATTCGAGACTTTACATGCCCTATTGTTCGTTGTAGCTTTTATTATTCTCGGGAACAGCGCAACTTTATATTAACGACTAAAAGTGGTTCGAGCGCAAGTCTTAACTTATCACGTATGAACAGTACTTCCACGGGCAAGCGGCGAGGCGAGTAAGTGACCACATGATGTTCCTCGCTACTTCCCTCACTATTCTTCGAGTCGTGTAACCACGGTCTAACGTTAAACATTATGCCCATAACCAACAATATACAAATATTTGTGATTCTAGAAGTTTTAGAAACTATAGTAAGATCAGAAAACAAGTACTTCCGTACTTACCCAGTTGGTGTAAGAGCAGGGGTCTCCTTCTTAACAATTTGCTTAACCACCTGTGGTAGTGGTGTGCTTATCTGTTTCACCTGCACAATAATATCATTCATTGTAATTGGTATTAGATAGGAAATAGATTAAGAGTCCTCCTATTAAATTTTACCGTTTTCGCTTATTTTACAGACGTGTTTTTACACTGAAAATACTGTATTTTTATAAGTTTTAATGCACAACATGAAATATCATTTCAATAATGATCTAATAAGTGAGCTACTTTCTTATTTTTGTCATTAAATTTTGATTAATCGACCTAAAACAATCGGTAGTTTTTCGTATCTTTTGCTGGAAGAGGTCTAGAATATCACAAATTCACTAATCGTTTTGACGTCTAAAAAGTATTACAAAAATACAGTGTATTCTTGTAAAAGTCATCTATCAAATGTATGGATTACTTTTTATCACTTTCATAAAAAAAAATTGAGTAAACAAATATTTAAGTTAGTCAAATTTTAGAGAAAATGGGCAATGAATTGGTTCTTATTTCGGCTACATAAAACTCTCGTTCATAAAATTAAAACAACATAAATAAACCTTGGTTCAAAATCAATCCATTTCCAAAAAAAAAAAAAGCTAAATAATAAAAAATAGGCTGTAAATAATCTTTTAAAAACATCTAAATTTCGCTTTATAATACTCGACGCATGCCTCAAGTAAACAGTCCGCGCCAAGCGCTTACAGGGAGAGGACGTGTCGCTCTGCGCGCCAAAATTCGACGCCGTCTACAGACGAATATAGCGTGGCGTGAGATTTTGATACTTTGGTAATATTAGTTATTATTTTGTGATGATTAGGCTTCTTTTTAAATACAACAAGTGATTATGTAGAATGTATTTATCATTGTTTTTGTTAAAAAAAGCTGTTATATTTTATAAAGCTGAATTACTCACTCATTCACTGACACAATTTTATTGTTCTCCTTGATGGTGGAGGGGAAGGTACCTATGTTTTTTTTGCAGAAATGTAAAGGGGGTTCGGGGACCTAGGGAAAATTCCGAGTTTTTGAGATTTGCCCTCCAGTCCCCCAAGGGGGGCTCCCGAGTAGAGTCAAAATGAGTAATAATTTTATAGAGGTAGTTTTTTATTTTATTTTTTTGTATTGGGTTCGCCAATTTGACGCCACCCGCCTGGTAGTAAGTCGTGACGACGTCAAGCGATTGTGGGTCACTCACAGCACACTATACTATAGAGAGTGGCCCTCAACTTGACGACCTACTGAACCCAGGATTATATGTGGGAGGAAACACGTGCACAGGCAGGGCGTTCCAGGCCAGTATCGTTCGGCACAGAAACGAAAGTTTAAAACGTTCGGTTCTCGCGAACATGTACCTACTGTGTGGGAGTGGCATCTCTGCCCGGCACGCGTTGTTCGGGATCGGAAGGAAGATGGGATCAGATTGAAGAGCTCTTCAGAATGCTCGCCGTGGTAAATACGGCCACGGTAGAATGCGGCCAAGGAAGCTATTGTTCGGCGCTGAACTAGCGGCTCAAAGCTTCCCGTTACCTCCGGACAATCTATAATACGGATAGCTCGACGCTGCACAGCGTCGAGAGCGTCCAGCAAATACTTCGCGGAGCCGTCCCGGAAGTGAGAGCAGTATTCGACGCAGGGTCCAATCTGCGTCTTGTACAGCAGACACCTCTGATGCAGTGTAAAGAATCGCTTTACCTTATTCAGTATTCCTAGTTTCCACGAAGCTAGCCCTATACATCTTTCGATGTAGTTTTTATTATTGAGCTCTTTACCAACGTCTATGTCAAGGATCTCAAGGTTGCCCTTCATTGGTAATAATGCATTCTGAAGAGAGGGTAGGGGAAGGAAAGGGGATTTCTTCGCTGTAAATGCACACGCCTGCAATGTGCTGTCATCTGCATAACAATGAATGTTCCCGAGGGATAGCATATCATTGATTTACAGAAGGAAGAGTTGGTGACAGCACGGACCCCTGCGGCGCCCCGGTATTGTTCCTCGATACATATATACATAACCGGGGCAACACAGGTAAGGCGTGTTGTCAGGGCGGCGTATTTGTGTCTCCGTGAGAAACGTCACAGCGGGCCGAGCCGTCTCAAGGTATGGTGGACGGCATCGAGGTTCGCATGGAGTCCACGGATGTTGGTGAACTCCACCTCGAAAAGTGAAGCTGTGGGGTTTCCTGGGGCCGCTGTGGAACGTTTACTTATTTCTGTTGCACTGCCATTATAAATTTGAAGAAGAAGCGTGAAGACAGGGCGACATTTGGTGCAGCAGTAATAAGTGGCAAAGCGCAGGGGCTAACTTCATCTGGAACCGTGTGGTTAGGTTGGAGCCGACCCGTCGGACGGAAGGGCTACCAAACCCCCCTGGTGCAAGGCCGCCGCTATCCCACACCGGTTACCACCCGGAGCGGCGATCCCACATCAGGATTATGCGCGAGAACATGTGGGGCAGCCTCCTGGTGTGGTTGGTCCCAGGCGGGCCCCATGACTGTGTTGCGGGCGGCCGCGGCAACGCCGTTGCTAAGGGTCTCCCTGGCCAGCGAATCGACCCACACCACCCACACTAGACTCCGCTTTGCCCCCACTGGTTCCATGCCTGCTGCACCATACATGGCCCCGGGCCGGGCGGCGCAGCTGTTGAACCCCTTACGCAACCAGCCTGGGCTGGGTTACTTGTGGGGCTTTAGCACAGTTGCACGGTGGCACCCCCCGGACCAACACCCGGTACCCACGTAGGGACCGAAGCCACTTCATAGGTACCGTAAATTAACGAGCCTCGTCCGTTGATCAGCAGGTGCGCCACTAGCAGATGAGTTCGCTGCGGCCCTAAATATGTTGGTAGAGCCCCTTTGTATAGAGGAGGTCAAATGATTTTGATTAGGAAAAAAAATTAGCACTCGCCCCCTCTTTGAGAGTGCAACGACAGAGGAAAGGTAGAGGAGTTTTGATTACGGGATCATACGAGTATAGAGGGTCTTTTCTTGAATTTAAGGAGAGAAAAAAAACACCCCCCCCCCTCCTAGCCCTCTTTTCACCTCCCCCACACAAGACACTATTATTATAAAATGAAAAAAAAAGATCAAAACCATGTAATCGCCGTACCTACTGGCTGACCACCATCGGTAACTCCGGACTCACGCACAAAATGTGTCAAATACCTAATTCCGCCCGTTTCGATTCTGCATACGGACTCTTAATAAAGACTTATTTGTTCGTAGATTTGTTGGTAAGGGATTGTGTGCAAACCATATAAAGTTGAATATTGTCTAAAAGCAGAAGTGCATGGAATTGAAAGCCTCAATCAAATGGGCTTTTTTATGCAATGGCAAATGACCTATCATTAACAGAGTCGTCAGGGTCATAAAAGTCGAAAAATATAGGAATATGCAGCCTGCCGGAGGGTTCCTAATGCTCCTTACACGTAAATGAAAGCGAGATAAATGGTGGTTTGGTTTATGACCCGAACGATTCAGTTCATAACGCACTTACTATACTATACTCAAATTTCAGGTAGGATGGATCCGGTGACGTTTGGTATTTGTCGTAATACTGCGGCCACACACTCGCGTTGAAAACAGTTCTAGGCATGGAGATGATTGCTACTCTAAAATAATTATCATTTGACTAAAAATATCTGTGATTTCAACCGTGATCAATCACTGCGTATGATGTGACGAGCATAATATAGTGTAGCTAAGGCATAACGTAAGTAACATATACAGCATAAGTTCAGGGTACATTTTTTGAAAGCGCGTGACGTGTTATCAGGGTTTACAAATGCTTTGATCAAGCCTAACCCAGTCGTGGTGCGGTAGTAGTGCAAAAGCGCGCTCCTCGAACATAGGGACAAACGTCACCGGAGTCTTCCTATGTGAAAAATACTATACATATTTTCGACATCCAAGAGCCCACAGCCTACAGAAAGGTAAATATCTAAAATTACAGACATGTCCCAGTTCCCTGAAGTTGGTTTATTAGCAGTATTATGCTTACCTGTACTGGATGTTGCTGTTGTTGAGCCCTAAGTGCCTTTAACTCCTTCTGTCTGGCAAGTTGCTTTTCAAATGCTTCCAACAAATGCTTACACGTTTCCATATTTTCAATTGGTTCCCAAGTGTTTTGTTCACTAGAAAATTTTCACAGTTGAAGAAATAATAATACAAGTTCTTATAAAGCACATCTCTTTTTCTAGTAACAACTTACGAACGATTATCTGGCAAAAGTGAAGATAATTTCTAAACACAACATCATCTAGTTTCAAACACAGTTTAACTGATAAAGCCTTTAGGGAAAGGTCACAGGTTGTCGCAGGCCACATTACATTCGATTTTGAGAAATATAATTTCTTACTAAATTATATTACTAAAAATTCTAAAAGCAAAATCGTTGCATTCAATTAGATAAAACCTTGTTCACACATATCAGATATCGGCACAATGAAAATAATAATAGACTTGTGAATTCTTATTGGCGTATTCTAGAATCCCGGAATGAGATTTTCACGACTAAACAAAGTCATTCGCTGATTCTGGAATCTACCAGAGTGGCGTCTGACAGGACGTGTCCACTAGGTTATACTTAGACTTACTGAGGATAGCCCTCCCACTTGAGTAAATACTCGTATTGCTTGCGACGCGGGTTGAACCTTTTGGCAAGTATCTTCTCAACAACATACTCGCCCGCCTCGGTATCATCTCCGACGCGTTCAGTTCGACGCGCGATACGCTCTTCGGGAGGAACTCGCTCTTGTGCATTACGGACTGAATCATTCAGATCCTGTGGAGCAGTTAAATACAACTTTATGATATAAATATTTTTAACATTTTCACACATCATAATCAAAACATCTAAGCCAAACTAAACTAATAATAGTATAAGCTTGTGTTATGGGATCTGTGATGGTTTATAAATTCACAATTAGACTCTGTAGGTGGCGCTGCTGTTACGGCAAAATACGTACCGCCACAGTTACGCCATCTACCGGGTCTAATTGGAATCAAACCCCACATCGAAAGAGGATGCACTACCAACCACGTAACCACAGCATATGAATGGAGTATGGAAATGACACACCATAACCTGTCTAATTTAATAGTGAGAAGGCAATTACCTACTCTGAAAATTATGAATAGCAAGGTATAACAAAAGTGAACCTACCTTAGCTTTGTTGGCTTGTGGTATGGGTGTTTTATTGACCTTGGGTCCAGTATTAGCTTTAGCAACCTCATCGCTTTCCTCACCCGAGGGCTGTGTTTCAGAGTCCTCCTGCAAGTTAAAACTAGTAAGAATACTGCAGGATATAACCAAACACTATGATGATGACAGAAAGTATTTTAACTTACTGCCTTTGGAAGCTTCTTTGGCCTGCCACGCTTTTTGTTATCAATATGTGTTGGACTTTGAACAGGAACCAGCTGATCTTCAGTCCTTAACTCCATCTACAAATAAGCAGTTATTATTGTCACAAAGTCATAATCCTTATATTTGCCATCATGCTTCTATCCTTTATTTATAGTATTACCCGCAACTTCACTCTCTGGACAAATTACATAAACAAAAACCTTCCTGGAGAAACAGTCTATCCATTGGTGAAACACATATATCACGCCTATATCCCCGAAGGGGTACACAGAGGTGCATTACACACCCATAGTTTGCCAGTAATTTTAGTCCCACGTGATAGGGGGCAAGCCTGTTGCCATCACCGGACACACATATAATGGGTTATGTCCAAAATGTGTGTTATAATATGTAGTGATAGTAAAGTGATACCAAAATATACACTTACAACTTTAGCATGTGCAAATTTGGACAATGCCTGAACATTGGATCCGGCCGTGATCCAGGCTGTTCGCTGTGCTTCAGCCATACGACACCATTGCTGATACAGCTTCCAGCTATTGTCCGTGGTGATTGTAGAGCCATCTTTAGATGAACACTTCCATAACAGGAAAGCCCACACTTGAGCTTTGCTTTCACTCTGAAACAAGAAGAAAAACATAACTAATATTTCTATTGACTCAAAGAGTAAACACACAGTTCATCATGTCTCATTATTATTTTAACATTACAGATTAAGTAGGCAGGTAGGTACTTACACTATCTCTTACTGGTGACTTTCCAGGACAGCTATTTGCATCTTTGTGCTCCTTGAATTCTTCTACAAAGTGAAATGCTGAATGACATTGGCCACATACTAGCACATCTAAGGTAGTCATTTGCTCATGGGCGTCTGTAAAAATCAATGAATTAAATGAAACAATACCTCACAATCGTGAATAACAACATTATGTTTATCAAAATAAGACTATAACATAACTATGAAACTAAAGAAATGATCTTTGATATATACATAATAACACTGGTGTTGGTGGTGTTTTAAGCTTCGTCCATTTGGTACAGGTTTTCAGAACAGAACAAATGGTATAATAATGACTATATCTTGCTAGTAACAACTAGTTTTCTAGTTCTACTCTAGCCCCAGACTAAAGCAACACAAACGTTGGGTATTGCTAGTCATCAAAGGTAGTCATAGGATAAAGTATCACCCAAATAAAATCAAACAAATGAAAATTAAAACAAACCTTTGAGAGCAGCTGGATTTTTGGCTAAATCGTCCGGATTCCCAGCTGGCACATCTTCAGACGGCGTCCCGCCTTCTTCTATTGAAGTCATAGCGATTTTCAATCTATAAAATTCGATTCCACAATAATATATTCGATAATACTCATGTAAATAAAATCATTACTAGCTTTGAACAGCTGTGAATAAATATGATTATCCGGATAACCAAACATTGCCACCAAACCGGCATTCCCGCCAACTCACTCATTGCAGTACGCTTCTGTTTATAAGAAACAATTAAAATCATCGTAACTCCATTTGCATCTGAAGACAAGTGGCAAGAGTGCATTATACTTTTAGGAATTTACTGAACTTATTCCAAATTAACTTCAAAAGAAACTATTTTCAAAGGTTATAATTTATGACATAAATAGGTTAAAACTGAATAAATAGTAATCATTACAGTTAGGGCCCGAGCCATTACATTTAAATGCCACAATCCGAAAAGATTTATGCAGGTAATAATTACCGTAGTATTCACCAACAAGTTTACGACAATACAATCACCAAGCAATGTCACTTATCAAAACAATATTTTTTTTATAAAAATTATTGAAACTTTTCAGTAAACACAACGCAAAACGGAACAAATCACTTCAACAATCGAATACCAAATGAAATGAATGAATATAAAAAAACCTTTGACCGACACGCTTGGGGTGCCATCTAGCGTTCGCCGACAATTATTGTTTTCTATGATTGCTTTCATCCTATTAGCCAATAACAAACTACCATTTATAAGTGACAACCAATCAAGGTGAAGTTGATTTTCAAGTATATCAGAACAAACTTGCAGTTTCGTGGTTTGCCACAGTTTTTGCCGACAATCGCGATTGACCTAAACTTTACACCGATATTCTACAATAATGTGTAAAAAAATGTAAGATTTACAATAATGTGTAAATTGAATATTCTACTAATAAATAATATAGTCTGCGAAGTACAAGTTTTAGCGTGGCGGAATGTAGATAATCTAAGATATATTTTGATCGGGTTTCGTACTCATTATCGATAGACATATTTGCGAAGCCCATTTCTACAAACGCCAAATCATCGAAGAGCCATTTAACCGGTGGGTAATTTTTTCTTTACAGTAGGTAATCCTTCTGAATATCATTGTTCTGGACTCGACGAGTGGCTGCACATGGACGGGTATCTAAAGCATCAAATACACGTAACGGTCTGCGGTATACTTGCGCAAACCTAGTACAAAATCAGTTTGCGCAAGTCTAATTTGTACTAGGTATGCGCAATGCAATGATATTTACCCATGTTTGGCACGTTTGGATATATTTAGCAAATTCATCCATCGAAATCCCCCCCCCGTGTCAACGACCGCTACGAGGCCTCCGGCGAAGACACGACACGGTCATTGTTGGTGGTCGACAACTTGGTGGGGTGCTCAGTGTGGACGAGTCAGCGCCGGGACCTCACTGTGCGTCTGGGCGTGGATAGGTACTCTCCCACTGGAGACTATGCTACGAGCCATGATCTCCAGTGGGAGTACGGGGTGGAACGTGGCCGTGGCCGTGGCTCGCGAAGGAGGTGGAGGAAGAGGGAGCGTAGGTACCCTCCCCGCTGAGGTCCACCGCCAGATTTACCTACCTACGCGCAGGACCACCGATCTCCATAATCGGGACCTGGAGGACGCGGGTTAGCAACCCACCGTCCTTACAGAAGCAGGCCAGAAGGGTTACGTTCCCCACGCACGCCTACACTCACCGACGCGGGATAAAACCCGACCCCAAATATGCAGGATAACCTGACCCAACCGCGTGACAGAGGCCACATAGGTGGCAACATCCGCAGGCGGCGCTTTAGGGAATTCTTCGAGCCGACCTAGGACGACCGCGGCCTTGAGTCGCGAAATATTAAAAAAAACTAGTTATCCCAGCGAACTTTGTATCGCCTCAAATATATAAAAAAAAAGAAGAAATATATAAGAAAAAAAGAAGGAATAGGCATAGGTGCATTACACACCCACAATTTGGCAGTATTTTTAGTCCCACGTAATAGGGGGCAAACCTATTGCCGTGTTAATTGCTAAAAAAATTGAAACTCGTTGCCTTGCGATGAAATGTTGATGAAAGGAAACAAAGCGTATTTGTTGCAACATAACATAGCGGCCTGTGAGGGGGGGGGGGGATGTTGTATTACCTGGATATAGACCCCCCCCCCTCCCATAGACACCTACTCAAAGAACCCAAACATGTCCAGCCGTCACCGGTAATATATCAAAGTTTTTGGGAATTGGGAATATTTTTCATGGGAAGAGATGTGGTTTCATTACCTTATTTTCGAGATACGGGGTACTGGAAATCTTGGGTATTTTTGGGGGATGAGAATTCCTGGGAATGTTTTTGCAGGCGAATGGAACTCGTGAGGGGGTGCAAAATAGAGAACAAAAAATTGCTTACAATTGGGAAGCTCGGTTCCGGGGATATAGAGGCTGACAAGGTGGTAATCTCGGTGTAACTAAATCCAACTTAACCTAATGATGTTTGTACTCTGCAGTCATTCGTTTGGTGCCTTTCTGGCGCCACCCTGGCGCGTTGCTTGTGAATTTAGCAGACTGGGTTGTGAGAGTGTGTGAGAGATGTGAGTGAAATAAAAAAAAAAATAACAAAAAAAATATTGTGCTGTGAGAGTTACCACCAGGCGGGCGGCGTCAATTTGGCGGAGCCAATATAAAAAATAAAAATAAAACTACCGATTTTTTGACCAATTGCAGTTGTAACGAAGTAATATGGCAGCAGCATAGCGTTTTACGTACATTTTCGCGACTTAACTTAACGGCGCCTCGGACTATATCGGATAATACAGTGTGTCCCAAGATTTAAAAACAAATTTTAACTGCAGTGAACCAGGAATCGAACCTACCAATTAGTGTAAAATGGTCATTCCTCTTTGTATGAATGTACTCGTACTAAGTTCAAAGAAAAATTGGACTTCTGCGGATGAGTTGCTGCAACTGTCAATTTGGAAAACTTTTGATTAAAAAGGAAATCAGAATACACAACCTAAAATCCCTTCTTTATCCTGAAGGGATAGACAAAGGCATTAATTATCCCCACATTTCGCCCTTCGATTAGTCCCACATAATAGAGGGCGAGCTTATTGCTGTTCCGGGCACTTAAAGTACCTACCTATAATAGCCTATGAACATCTCTAGAACCCAAATCATCCTCATCTGTACAGCAGTGCACACGGTGCACCAGCTTCGTGACCCCCATTAAGAGGCTTGACATACACCGATTTAAATAACATGGATGAGTTAGTTATCAAATACCTTACATACAGTTTTAATTATCGCAGTAAGTACTTAAAAACCGGCCCAAAGCGAGTCAAACTCGCGCAAAAAGGGTTCCGTACCAAAACGGCAAAAAAAAAACACGTTATTGAATGGGCCCCGTTAATTATTTCTTTAATTCTGTTTTTTAGTATTTGTTGTATAACAACGGTAACAGAAATAGAAAACTTTCTAACTATCACGGTTCAATATAGTGTGGAAATACAGCGTGGAGACAGACGGACGGACCGACGGCTAAGTCTCAGTAATAGGGTTCCCGTTTTACCCTTCGGGTAGGGAACCCTAAAAAATAACCATGTATAAGGGAAACCTTTAAGGAATATTTCGTAAATAATCATAATTATGTAGTAGGTCATGGTATCAAGTAGGTACAGTTCGCGAGACTGTACCTACTTAATACCATGAGTGGCTCGTCTAACAATCGCAAAAAGGTTAACTAATGAAAAGCATAAAATATATAGACATAATTTACATTGGCATAACGAAATGAAGCATAATTATCATAAGGCAATAAGGCATAATATTATTAAAAATAATGCTTGTTGTCATAAATACTAATAACATAATAATAATGAAGCATAATTTTATAAAGTATAATGTTAGAAACGCATAATGATATAAACACATAATGTTCTTTAGAATAAAACTAAAATTACAACCATGAACCTAATGCTTATCGAGAATAGGTAAGTTTTTCATTTTTACTGTCTACTTGTTTGATTATAATTCATACAAAAATAAACATGTTCGCGGCTCATGGGTGGCCCAAGGGCCACCCTCGCCGCACTTTAACCTATTCCAATCGAGTAATTCGCAAATTATAATAAATAACCAATTATGACCTTTTTATATTTATGGCTCACAATTAATAGACGAATAAACATTAAGCCTTTAAAATTTATGCAACTCCTTCTTATGGCAAAACATATTATACTAAATGATAGTTATGCTAACATTTGCATTATGCCAAAGGATTAGTAGTATTATTATGCTAATAAAAGTTATGCGAAAACGTTATACCAAACTATATTATGCCTTAAAATTTTATGCCAAGAGGAGGGATCCCTCGCAAAAAATACGGGACGTCAGCGACAACTTGAAGTTGTAAGTCAGTAGGTCCACATTCACGATGAAACCATTATTTTGGTTTTTGCAACCATCATTTGTCTCAATTGACAGGCCAATATCCCATTTTTGATGGTTGTCGAAACATTTTGGATTTCCAAATAGATTGAGATCCACAGATATACTATGTAGTTGAAACCAAAATGATTACATCGTGAATGGGGACCTTAAGTACCTACTATTCCCTGTGGTACTATGACCTTTTAACTAAGAATATTTTATAAAAAGAATAATAATTTACATAGCACCGAAGAATTAGTCAGGAAAATTTTGTCAAATACACGGATTGATTCCGAGGTGCGATGCAAGACCGATGCCATAAATGCTTGGAGGATGTCTTGCCCCGACACTGACCTGCCCTCATGCCTAGGCTCACAGCGACTATGGGATTCGCCGCTCTGTAAATTAATACACTAATTGACACTTCTGTCAATATTTCAGAGCGTGCACGCCTACTAGCTGTTGGAGAATGGGAGTCAGGTCGCCCAACATCGGTACAATGTTGGACGACACAACCTTCCGCATTGTCACTTGCCTTCGGCTGGGTACACCTTGTGTATCACCGCATCATTGCTCCTGTGGAGTAGACGTCGATAATCTGGGACAGCATGGCCTTTCTTGTAGCAGAAGCGCAGGTCGTATACCTCGGCACGCTATTCTAAACGACATAATTCGTAGGGCTCTTTACACCGCAGGTCTTCCGGCCGTACGTGAACCAAATGGTTTAGCACGAAGCGATGGAAAGAGACCGGACGGTATGTCGTTGCTACCATGGAAGATGGGAAGGCCTTTGGTGTGGGACGCTAAATGCGTTGACACCTTAGCACCTTCACACCTTCCAAGCACATCCGGATGTGCCGGCGCTGCTGCTGCATCGGCTGAATGCCTTAAACGGCGTAAATATGCTAACCTAGCAGGTTTATTACATATTTGAGCCGTTTGGGGCTGAGACACTGGGGTCATGGGGTCCGAGTGCTCGCCGCCTTTATAGAGACATTGCTAAACGCCTAATCGATGCTTCTTACACTACGAATATCATTGATATTAGTATAGACAAGCGATTCTGCCGCCCCGGGCGCCACTGGACCGCCGGGCGCCACTGGAAATACGTTCTGCTTGTAACCAGAGACGCCAAGGAACGGACGCTAGAGCGGCCGCGTCCCTGTACCGCGGAATTAAAAAAAAAACAAATATAAAGACAAGCGATTTTGAACCTTATTGACAATTAATGACAAAAGTTTTTTTCAACCGACTTCCAAAAAAGGAGGAGGTTCTCTATGGGACTGTATGTTTTTTATGTTTGTTATCTCATATCTCTGGACTGGGTAAACCGATTTTGATTTTTTTTAAATAATGCTACTACTTTCGTGAGTAGTAAGTTAATTAGTAGTAAGTTAATTTGGTCCCATTCTATTATTTGACTATTATTTGGTCCCATTTCGGTCATTTGAAGTCGGTTGCTGTGTCAATTTTTGACGTGTGTTTTAGTATTTCTTGCTCGCTGGCATTAATAGGTACGAAAAAATAGGTGTAAGTATTTTACTCCGAATTTATCATTTTACGAAAAATACCAAAAAAAAGTCTCTCATACTTTGTCAATAAGGTTCAAAATCGCTTGACTACAAAAAAAATATCAGATTTTTTTTCTTACGTCTAGCGGATCGTATGGGGTCGTAACATTAGATAGGCTGTAACCGTAAAATACTAAAATTATCTTTGAATATTATCTTAATAGCTCGGAGTATAGAATGTCATGATGTATATGATGACATATTATATATAATTAAAGAAAATTACATACCTACCTAAATGTTACCACGATATCGATATGTTTTCTCGTACTTCATTTACCTACCCCTTAATTTTTTTGTGAATTTGGCCGTGTTTATGGCATAGGCTAGAGCCCATAGACCATAATGCCTCCTAATATAAGCTGTGTAGTGTGTACATTTCTAGGGATGTCTGATGATTATTTTCCTCGATTTAAAATCGATTGAGTTGTGAAGTTGAACGGACAAAGGGTGTTTAGATGGTTGTGTGTTTGGTTACTTTAGTTTCAGTTTCTTTGTGTGAGTATTGTCATCGTCAAATATACTGATGAAATTGTACGAGCGAGCGAAGTCTACATTTTGAGATTGGACAATTTTGCTTTCGTCAGTTTGTATATCTGTCTGTAAGTATGCGTGTTCCCTATGTATTATCCGATCTCCACGAAACTTGGCACAAATATTTCTGTACTTGAAATATGTTTTTTTATCGTGATTTTTATTTTAATTGGGATTGGAGAAAATCCCAAAACATATTATAATGTTTGCGCGAGTTCTGTTTTAGCCTAGGGTGACAACTAGTAGTACTTAACTTAGTAAGTATTTACAGTGCATTCCCAGAATATAACTTTACGTTGGTGACGTATACTCTAGCGTACGACGTAGCGGAGTCTTCTCTAAGATGGGCCCAATCGAAAATGTACCTATGTAAAACGATACCGGTCGCAATTTTAAACCTATCGACTTGAAATTTGGCATGCAGATAGAACACATTAACGTGTTTTGCTGTATAGTTTTTGGTATATGTGGCTTTTATAGTTTTTGAGTTATTACTTACGTTCTCCGTCTTTTTTATTTCGACGTAACCGCCCGCGTTCCGGCGAATACCTAGTATGTAGTATGTAAGTACTCAATATCCGAAGATTAGAAATGGATGAGATTTTATCGATTGAATACTCGATTATAATTTCCCATCCCCATCCCTATAAAAAAAAACTTGATTGACTTCATTTCGTTGTGAGTGGGACGCTTCGCGCCGCGTAAAATTAGTTTTTTCGTATTACCTATATCTTTGTAAATATCATAAGCGTGAGTATTCCTTACTTAATTCGTTATACCTAGTTCTGTTATGGTATTGTAGACGAATATTTTGTTCCAGACTATGTCAGGCATAGCGAGTGCACGTTTAGCTGAAGAAAGAAAAGCCTGGCGGAAAGACCATCCTTTTGTAAGCAATATGACGTTTAACATTGACTTTTCTTTACTTTGATCGTAATAAATCAATGATATTTTGTATTTCAGGGTTTTGTAGCCCGACCTATGAAAAATCCTGATGGATCTTTGAATCTCATGACTTGGGAATGTGCTATTCCTGGAAAAAAAGGGGTTAGTTATAATTCTAGAAACTTGGAATTTTCAGCTTTGATTTATATTCACTAATAAACCTGTATGTATTAACAAGTATCAATAGTTATGTTGTTTATTATTTATTATCATTAAGTTCTATAACATCAAAACAATCAAGTGTCTGACACCTTTTAGCTAATAAAATCAATTTATTTGATTACAGACTCCATGGGAAGGGGGATTGTATAAGCTCC
The DNA here is from genome assembly GCA_963556515.1 of Nudaria mundana. Classification (NCBI taxonomy): domain Eukaryota; kingdom Metazoa; phylum Arthropoda; class Insecta; order Lepidoptera; family Erebidae; genus Nudaria; species Nudaria mundana. Next base: position 13,585,699 of record OY748296.1, read on the forward strand.
GTATGATTTTCAAAGATGATTACCCTTCTAGCCCTCCAAAGTGCAAGTTTGAACCACCTCTGTTCCATCCAAATGTATATCCCTCAGGAACAGTGTGTCTATCACTGCTTGATGAAGAAAAAGATTGGCGCCCTGCAATCACAATCAAACAGATACTTCTTGGGATTCAAGATTTACTTAATGAACCCAATGTAAAAGATCCGGCACAAGCTGAAGCCTATACAATATACTGGTTAGTTTATATTGTTTGTTCATAATATTCTATGCATGTATAATGTATGTCTTATGCTGCTTCATAACTCTAAGCATAATGTTTGTTTTCGATTTTTGCAGTCAAAATCGTTTGGAGTATGACAAACGGGTGCGAGCGCAGGCGCGAGCAATGGCAGCCACTGAGTGAACCCAAGATTATTACACAAACTTCAAACAAAATCTAACATCAAATATGAACGAGTCAAATTGCAGAAAGCTATTGCTAAATAATGAATATTTAGGCAGAGACAAGATATTATAATGAAATAGAACTTTCTGTAGTATGGCTTATATAGTTCATTAACATTATTGTTGAAATCTAGTTATGATCAAACCAGATAGTTCTACAATAATTAATGTATCATTTTAATGTAGAGATTCCAATTACTTATCATACTTAGAATATTGATATGATTACTCTTAAGGTTTGTTTTATTTATTTGTTTAATATCATAACATAACTGTATCACTTACAAACAGAATAAATAAAGGTAAACAATTATGCTTAAGTGTGTTTAGGTAGGATAATCTCATGACTTGTTTTGCAAATAACCGTGAGGAACTTTATCTATAATTTTAAACTATTTTTGTATTCTATGTTAGCCCCAGTAATAAATTCCCAATTGTATAATAATTGTCTTTACTTAGATAAAGTGTATTAGCCATAGCCTGTTGTGTTACAGCCAAAATTGCACGTTGGGCCCTAATCTATTAGGCAAGTCCTGCATGCAAGTATGACATCACAAGTTGTATGTAACTTGCAAATGTACCTATACAATGAATGATGTAATATACTTGCATGCAAGACTTGCATATGGATAACACTTGTTTTTTTAGTTCTGTGGCCTAAAATCTTGGCCTCTCCTACGTCCATTGCCGGGTGTCTGGTACGCCAGTGGCGCCCGGCGGACCTCTGTCTGGGGTTGGGTCAGGTTTTGTCTCGCTTCGGTGAGTGAATCTGGTTGCGTGTTGCCGGGCTGGCCCCCGCAGCACGCAACACTTCTAGCCTGCTTCTGTAAGGATGGCGAGTAGGTAGCTCGCCGTCCTCAGGCCCTGATCATGAAGTTTTGGGCGTAGACAAGTCTGCGGCGCCCTGGCCGCTGATTTTGTAGCTCAGTGGGCAGGGGACGCTCCCTCTCGGCCGCCTCCTTCGCGAGCATGACCTGCTCGCAGAAGGACACCGCCACGTTCCACTTACTCCCGCTGGAGTAAGTGGAACGTGGCGGTCCCACTTACGCCCCATGGTTTGAAGCATGGTCTCCAGCGAGAGCGTATATCTATCGTAACTCTCAGACACATTACGAGGTCCCGGCGCTGACTAGCCCATGATGACATCGATAGATCCGCGGCTCATGTCCAACGGGGCGTTGGACATAGCCGCGAAAGCGCGACCTATCCACCCGATATAACCCTTACTGTAACTTGGATTCAGTACAATAGATGCTTTGCGAAACCAAAAATAAAAAAAAAATGTACATTAAAAGTAACGTAGGTACTCTGACCTGATCTCAGAGCTATTATGAGGGGGTTTGGTTGTTTGCACTTCATACTTAACACCAATAATTCTAAGGCCATGATTATTAGAGGCTCATGGGAGCTATTAAAAAAATTAAAATAATATTTCATACGTTCTGATCGACTGCTGACCTGACCAGCCTTGGGATCGCCCATGGCTTGTCAGGTCGACAGTCGCTAGTCGTGCAATCGAAGTTCTGTTGTTAGACCGGTTGGATTTTTGATTTAGGGCTCTCAACTACCCCTAACGACTGCCATAGTTGTTTGTATGACAACCGGGATCAGTACCGACGCTTTAACGTGCTCTCCGAGGCACGGAGGGGTCTCAATGTCTTAAGAAATGGTTACCCATCCTAAGACTGGTCTGTCTAGACGTTGCTTAACATTTGCAATGTCAACATAGACGGACACACGGACATGGAAAAAACATCAAAAATCTTACTTTGCTTTTGAACTACAGACCCACGTGCTACATAAGAGCACGGCTTACCAAGCAATGACACTTGAACTATTTTGAACCACAGACGCAAAGACCTTATAATACAACGGACATAGGATCTAGAACAAATCGCAAGAAAATAATGTCCCGAGTCGACCTATACATTATACATAGGCATACATAGATATAAACAAATTTCATATTAAAATTTAAACCTTGATTCAACGGAATAGTGTTCACTTTTGTTTGCACTTATTTATCGCATTACGTAGCTTCTATCTGTCCGCCTGACTAATTCACCTTATGCAGCTTATACTTGAACTACGTGAACATAGAAACAATGGAGTAGGTTTATTTTGTTAAAGTCTTTTAAGGATTCCATGATATGTACCTACGTAGGCGTAATAATTAATGTAAGACTACAATAAATTCCATAATCTTATAAATTGTAATTACTTGTTTATGTTAGACGAAATAAGCTGAAAAACTAATTAACGACTGACAAAGATTTTTTTTTTCGAGTCAGTTTCATAATAAGTAACTGTAGTGTATGAATAACAAATAGGGAATTAATGAATTTAACTAATTATAATATTATAAATGCCAAACTTCTTGCGGGTGTCAAAGTTCTTCCGCTTTCATTACTATTTTCATAACGCTATGTCGCTACGTCTACTACAAGATAGCCGTGTTTCAAGTGACTGAATTAGTTGCTAAAACTGCGCATCATTAATTTATTTTTATCTTATGGTTAATTTTTGGGATACGAAATTATTGGCTACTAGCTGATCACCGTGACTCCGCCCGCGAGATATAGTTATCTCGGCCCCGATTCCCGTGGGAATACATTACCGAGAATCCAAATAAAAAGAAAATAACAGTACATACACGAAATAAAATGACATGTGTAATTATATTTATGACAAAACAATGATACCCTGTGAAAATTAAAAACATTTTTGGGCTTATCTCCTCCATTCAATCAAGGGATTCTTGTACAAGTTTCATAAAGATCGGACCTCTTTTTGTTATGTCCATAAAATGAGCCGAACAAACAAGATTGTTATTTTTTGGATCAAAATATTCTTCTCGCCGTGCTAGGGCAATAATATTTTTCCATTGTGCACAGTGTACTGGATCCCGAGGAAAACTGAAATAGATGTTGGTTCATATAACGAAAAAAAAATCATAAAGAGCCAAGGCGTCTCCACTATAATCTTTGTTCCAAATAGTTTTATCGCTATCGGTAATCCGAATAAATCTGAATGGTCATTTTGTTAGTACATTATTCAGTGAAAATGAAATGGTCTCTTTCTTTTTACTGAGCTTGGGATGAGTTCGAAAGAGATAGATAGGTACTTCGGTATTGGACTGGATTGCAATATTTACTTTTGTCTTTTAATTTATTATCGACGAAATACTGTATTTTAAGTGAAATAATAAATTGCAAATAATAAAACAAAAGCTTATTTACTGAAAATATGATACACCGTCTTCAATTTGCTTTTTTTTCGTAGTTTTTACACGTTTTTACAATACAGTACGGCATTGTGCAACGTGTTGTCGTTCAGTTGTCAAAATCAAGACTGGCGCGCGATTGTTTCTCTTTTAGCGTTTTGTTTCTCTTTTAGTTCGGACACTTTTGAGCTATGATCCGAAATCCATTGTATTTAAAATCATTGCACAGACGGTATAAGAGCGTCGCTTGAATAGACACACCCCTGTCAGACCAACTCCGACTGTCAAAATGTGTCACTCAACACGCAACACACATAGGTAGGTACTGTTAGTGTTGTTCAAAGAGAATACAATACTACTGGTGTTGTTGTTGTTTGTTGTGGACAATTTCAGTTACCTATTTTCTTTCTTTCTAGTTGTTGTGCTAGTCTTCAGCTATAACATTTTTAAGAATCTTATAGCGCCTATTAAGTGTGGATTTGATCCGTATTCGTCTCAATGGCAGACGATGAACAAGATCCAAAAGAATACCGGTGGGAGACAGGTTATGAAAAAACTTGGTAAGTTGTAGTTTATTTGCAATATGTATTTTTGTATGATGAGTATATTTTATTTATATCTACTTAAAAATATAATTTTTACCAAGGGAGGCCATTAAAGAGGATAAGGATGGTTTGGTCGCTGGTCTCGTGGCGGAATTTGCTCAGAAAGCGGCTCGTAAAGCAGCGGCACCACGTCGTGGCCCCGTGCGGTTGGGGATGATGAGGCACTTGCTTGTCGCAGTTGATTGCTCAGATGCTATGAATTCCCAAGACTTGAAGCCATCAAGATTTTTATGCACACTAAAGGTATCTTGCATACAGAACTTCTAAGCTATTCATTTTTACTAATCTTTACATAGTATAAAACAAAGTCGCTTTTCCTGTCTGTCTGTCCCTATGTATGCCTAGATCTTAAAAACTACGCAACGGATTTTGATGTAGTTTTTTAATAGATAGAGTGATTCAACAGGAAGGTTTATATGTATAATACATGTATAATATACTAGAGTAATACCGATAATTTTAGAGGTTTCTAATGTAATGTCGTAAATAAACACATTTTATCGCGCTTTCATTGCAAACGCTGACGAAACCCTACGAGACAGATCAAAATAATGTACTGCAGTATTGCACACCATAGAAAGGTCTACAAAAAAGTCCGCGATAGCATATGTCTATCTCTTAAGCCCCCCATATATGATACAATTCATCGTTGCGATCCATCGCTACCGACCAATCGAAACTAATGATCTGTAGTGTAGCCGCTCATACACGAAGCGATTGGTCGTTACGATTGATCATTTATACATTTGAAATGGAACGATAAAGATGTGCTCAAAAATTCAATACATGTCCTGTAGACTGCCTCGGTGGCTCAGTGGTATGAGTATGCGACTGCCGTTCCTGAGGTCCCAGGTTCGATTCCGGGTCGAATCGAATTATTTGTGTGATCCACAAATGTTTGTTTCGGAGTCTGGGTATTTTCTATGTATAATATGTATGTATTTAGAAATATATAAGTATGTTTATTAGTTGTCTAGATAGTTGGCCAATGAAGGCAGTGAACACAGAGATTTTAAGCAATACAGCATAAATCCTTATCCAACTAAGTACCTTAAATACATTTTGCTTTTAATATAGATCAATATGGCCCTTTACAGCATGTAATTTAAATGAATATTTTCGAAGATATTACAGATTAATAGGTCATTCATTCAATTCATTTGAATTTTTTTTCGAAATTCATAGTAGGTACCTTGGTTGGATAGGAATTAGAATAAAACATAATAGAATTAGAGCCAAAAAGCGGTTTAAAGTAATGTATTTAAGTTCAAAAAAGAACTGAAAAGGATAGGTATAAAGTGACGCGGAGGATTTTTTAAACGATACTTTGTAATGTAAATATTTTTAGTCTATAATTATGTTTATTTTGTATATTGTAATTCTTATTGTAAATAAATAGTATGAGAAATTGTTCTATGCGGTATAAAGTCATATTTGAAAGACGTCGTCGTTCAAACATAGGTCGTAGTACAGGGAATGCCCAAAGAGCACGTTCAGCTAGAGACGAAGATTCGTCAAAGGAATGTGAGGCTCGGCTCAGCCAGCTTCGAGTTAGATATAGAGCTGAAGGAGTAAGAGAATCCTCAGTTGAGTGTGAGGCTCGCTGCAGCCAAGATCAGGAAAGACATACTGTTCGGAGAGCCAGAGAATCGTCTGCCGAGCTTGAGGCTCGGCTCAGCCAGGATAGGGGTAGGCATCGATTACAGAGAGCCAGAACTAATTCGTGGGTAAATAAAGAAAATTCTGCCATGAATTACGATCCATCGATTCCTTAGGGTCGACGCTAAGTTAAGCGGGCGTCCGCAACGGGCAGCCGTCGCCTGTCTACGCGCGCGGACACGCGGGCGGGCTCCGTGGGAACGCGACGGCGACCGTCGCGTTCCGCCAACGATTGGAATCTTTGAATGATTTGACGATTGCTCTTACTGGTACAGTCCCAAAGCTGGATATCATAAGTCCATACTGGCATCAATACCTGTTTGTACATGGGGCACACTGAACAAGACCGTGCGTGTTACCGCTGGCGGGCACGGCGCGTGCCCCCGTTAGTTAGTAGGCGGGCCCCGTTGCGCGGGTGCCGGGCGCGCCTCCCCGTGACGGACGCCCGCGCAGGTCCCCGCGACGGAGCACCTTTGTATGAAACCGCGCCCGCACCCGCGTAACGCAGGGTCGGCCCTTACAAGGACGATTGATAGTATCAATTGATAGCATGTCAGTAGAGATTGAACATTGTTTGGCATTGAAATTCAAAGACGAATCTAATTCCACAATTATAATATTACAGATAAAGACAATCATTCTACCACAGATAAAGCATCATTCAACCAATGCAAAGCATAGAAATATTTTCATTAGGATATTTGAATTTTAAGACTGACATGCTACAAGTCTACATTGCACCCGTGCGAAGCATGGGCGGGTCGCTAGTTAGGTATAAAGATCAGTGTACTGTAGTTCCAACTGTAAATATTCATAGAGCCTCTACTGTCTGTCCTCCTCTTTAGGCAACCTGTAAATCCAAAGTTCTCATAGTACACTTTTACCGATAGGACTACCTTTTGCGTTATACCTATTCAAATATTGCTGAAAATAATTTGGTACATCTGTTTTAGCGACATTTAAATATAATCTTTGAAATACCATTCATTTTATTGTCATTTAACAATTTTGTAATTACAATTTAAATGTAGTTTTTATGAATTATTAATTACCTATTTTTTTTATTTTTTTTTTCCTCGTGTTTATGTCGTAACATAGTAATAATATGTTACTTCATAACTATAATTACAATCTAGCCTTAAGACCAATAAGTAATTTGTATCTAACTTAAATTGCTAAATAATTAAAATGTAAGAATGTGTCCATTGGCACGTTTCTTATTGTCTCTATATTAATGAATAATGACACTATGTTCTTGTTGTCTTAAAGTATAGCACTCACTGCTCACTGCACTATAACACTACACTAACTCGTAAGGTTTAGTCCTTCTCAGTCTTCTCACTATGTCCGTGGTGTCGAGGAGCTGTATGGCCTCGACATTCACATGGTGTATAAGTCTATTTTGATGAGCTTCTGCGTATTTTTGTATGACCTTCACGACGAGGTCCACACCTAGATCACGGTGGATGTCCTCATTTCTCACATACCAAGGAGCGCTAACGATACCCCGGAGTACTTTATTCTGAAACCTTTGTATGATCTGCATATTGGTCTGTTTGGTACAACCCCACAACTGTATACCGTATGTCCATACTGGCATTAGTACTTGTTTATAAAGAAGTACCTTATTCTGCACTGACAGTTTAGACTTTTTGCCAAGGAGCCAGTACAGTTTTTTATAGCGAAGTTCTAGTTCTTGACGCTTCTTTTTCACATGAGCCTTCCAGCGGAGCTTTGCATCTAACGTCATGTCGAGATATTTTGCTGTGTTTTCGTGTGGTACTATTTGACCATTTATGTATACCGGTTCAAAATCCGATCGCTGATTTGTAAAATCTATGTGGATCGATTTAGACTCATTTAGTTTGATTCGCCACTTTTTTGTCCAATTGACAATGGTGTTAACAGCCAACTGCACCCTGTAGACTGCTTCTTTACGAGTATCTTCCACAGCCATAACAGCCGTGTCATCAGCGAAAGTGGCGATGGTATTATTTTTTAATTCAGGGATGTCACTTGTATAAAGGAGATACAATATAGGTCCAAGAACACTGCCTTGTGGTACACCGGCTTGAATACACTTCAGTTCCGAATATGCATCCTCATGCCTCTCTAAATGTCCTTTCTGTTAAATATGATTCTAAAATATCTACAAAATGCTTAGGAAGCATTTGTCTTAATTTGTATATGAGGCCTTGGTGCCATACCTTATCAAAAGCTTGAGCAACATCCAGAAAGACTGCGGTACAGACTTTCTTCTCTTCTAGAGCTTTTTCTATCACATTGGTTATTCTATGAACTTGGTCTATCGTTGAGTGTTTTTCTCTAAACCCAAACTTGTAGTTAGGTATCAGATCTCTGTCTTCTATGATGGGTTTTAGCCGTTTTAACAGTATTTTTTCAAATAATTTTGACATAATTGGCAGAAGTGAAATGGGTCTATATGACGTTACTTCAATAGGCGGCTTTCCTGGTTTGGGAACCATGATCACTTCTGCAACTTTCCATAGACTTGGGACGTGTTTAATCCGTATGGTAGCGTTGATAAGGGTTGTTAATTTAACTAATGCTCTTCGCGGGAGGTGTTTTAGGATGTCACCAGTTATAAGTTCGTATCTAGGTGTTTTCTTATTAGACAATGTCTTTATTATGTTATAAACTTCTTTTGGTGAAGCAAGTTTTATGTGATGGTCATCGCATGAGTCTTCACTAACTTTCTCTTCAAGCTCTTCGTCTCCTACTGTTTGAAAGGTTTTCTCTAAATGTTCTGCAAACCTAGAGGCTTTTTGCTCATTATTAACAGTCCATTTTCCATCTTCTTTTTTAATGGGCGATGCATGTAAAATGGGTTTGTTTGAATTTTAATTGGCTTTCCATAAAGAGTACTCTGCTGTGCCGTTATTTGTTAACAAACTGAGGTAGTTATTTGTGTTATCGTCGTGGAAGTTCTGAAATGGTTTTGTCTGGCGGATATCGCGAACATTGCCACTTATGTCTTTGTGCCCGCTTTTTTGCAATGAGATCTGTTATTTCCTCTGGATAACTGTGACTAGCTGGCCTTAACTTTAGTTTAGGTGTATTCCTCCAGGCACTTAGTTGGATATCGTTAATAAATTTTGCTAATTCGTTATTTAATTGATGTCTATTTTTGAGTGGCACTTTAAGGTCAGTGATGTTGTTTAAATCTATTTGGAAGCTTTCCCGATCAGTGTTTTTGTTAGTTAGCCTTGGAGCACTTTCTTTTTTCAGAATAGTCTCACTAAGTGTTAGTATAATAGGTGAGTGGTCCGAGTTCATATCATAACCCTCTACTATGTCAATATATGAACAAGATAAATTTTTGTAGATAAAAAAGTCGATCAGATCTGGAATTTTAGAAACGTCTGTGGGTCAGTAGGTTGGCTTTTCCGTTGATATTACTGTACATTTTGCTTCTTTAACTGCACAAAGTAGTTCCCTTCCTTTGGTAGAAGTTAGCCTAGAACCCCAGTGAGTATTCTTTGCGTTAAAATCACCTCCTAATATAAATTTATTTCTGAATGTTTTAAGAATTCTTCGATACTGGTCTACTTTTAAGGCATGCCTTGGTGGACAGTATATAGAAGCTATAATTATATTATAGTGTTTAGTTTTGATATCAACACCTACTATTTGAGCATAGTCTTCTTCCCATTTAAATTCCAAGTTATGTTGGATGTTTTCTTTAATAACAACACTACTACCACCTCTAGCATTATTGGAGGGGTGAATAGCATGGTATGTGGTATAACCGTCTATCTGAATGTGAGATTCTTTTGTAAAATGCGACTCTGATATAAGGCACACATCAATTTGTTCGGTTATTAGAACAGCCTGCAACTCGTTTCGATGCTGCAGGAGTCCGTTTGCATTCCACGCCATAATTTTTAACGTATTCTTCATTTTGGGTTTGAAATTGACAACCGTCTGGTGTTATTGGACTCTAAGTTTTTCAATCTCTTTTCAAATGTGGTCAAAATGCTCAAAATCTTGGAAATATTATTATCTGTTGAATTTTCTGTCTCTGAAGACGGTTGCGGCACAGGTCTTGGTTGGACTTGTTTAGTTATATTCGCGAATAACAGGTTACTAGTAACTATCCGAGTGATGCGTGGCTTGTTGTTCTTTGAAGTTCCAGACAACTGGGGTATTGGAGGAGTAACCTTTTTTCTCTGGTTGTTTCTTTTTAGGAGTTGCAGTTCTTTTGCAACCAAACACCCTCTGTAATTAGCAGGGTGGGGTTGACCACAGTGAATGCACTTAGGCTTTGCTTCCGCTGGCTTTGTGCAGTCTTTGGTGAAGTGCTTACCAGTGCATTTGACACATCTTGGTTCCTTGGCGCAATACTTTTGCGTGTGGCCGTAGGCTTGGCATCTCTTACATTGTGGGATTAACTTTGATATTGGATAGAAACAGGCGTTACTTGGCGAAAATCCATGACAAAACAATGGTAAGTAAAATGTTTTTAAGAAAAAACCTTTTAAATTTATATAATAGCATTAATTTTTCGCAGAATCAAAAGGACAACAAAACGTCGACAATTGTTTCGCCTCTAAACGAGGCATTATCAAGACTGTCTCAGAGAGAACAGCAAAATTCGTGGTTGGAACGTTTTTGCTTATAAGTAAACGCGTGCAAATTTCATTATCGCGATGTAGGATTCTTTACAATAACTAATGTGGGTAGAACCCTCAGATCATGCTAACTAAGTTCCAAAAATAGGTATTCACCAATACTTGACCTTATCTGTTTGATTTAATTACTATATTTTCGTAAGTTGCGTAGAAACCCAAATGACACACACAAACCAACAACAATTAATGTGTCTGTCTGTTCGTAAATAGATTAAGTAAGGGAGATGTGTGAAAATCTACTTGTTCGTTGAGTAAGGTGTCCGCATCTCTTCTAATTATTTCTAGCCTTTCCCAAACACTTAAGGGCCCAGATCGTGAAAATCACCGAAAAGAGTGTTACGATTTTTCATATTTAACCTATTTACATATGATTAATAACAACGATAATTTGTATATATTAAAATGAAAGACCAAAAATGATGTTAGTGCTAATTTTAACTTTTAAAACCCTGTAGTTGTTATATAATAAACGTCAACAAACGCACAAAATTGAGAAAAAATTCGAAAACGTGCCTTCGTATTTTTCAGATTTAACCCAATAAATCAACACAAATTGATAAAAAGAAACACTTTTTGAACACTGAAAAAGCCAATAAATATAACCATGTACTTTTTTTTGTACCTTTACAAACAAAGACTTCCCCTTTTAAAGCCCTAAAATCTAAATATGTTTTACGTAAATTCTCCATAGAAAAATGTATGCAAATTCAAACGCGTCCCGATAGAACGATCGTCGCAACTAATCGCCAGTGCGCCATAGAATTTCAAAGTGACTCCACGCGTGTCGGATGCTACAGCAAAATTACGTGTTGTGAATTTGTGTTTTTTGTGAAAAACTGTAAGTACAATATTTTTATAACTAATTTACTTTCAGTAAATAGAAAGTACCGATATAATGAAAGTCTGAAAGAAAACCATGATGGAACTAGATATAAATCGTAAGAAATACAAAATTATTTACTTTGTTGCGTAGGTCATTTTATGAACCTTGTAAAGTAGGTATCAATTCAGGCTTGAAACAATCAAAGCCCTGCCCACCTTATTTTCTCGAGATATGAACTGGCGGGGTATATAGTTCTCTGCACGACATACATAGATTTTTCAACATGATAAAGGCAATAGGTATCATAAACGTAATTGGTAATCGAGGGTCTCTTTTCGCAGGATAATTTGCTGAGTGCCATGCCAGCGAAAAGAAAATTTAGTACGCATTATAAAAACGTGAAAGCCAAAAGATCTCGGAATAAAATGTAAGTTCCTCCCTACTTATTTATTTACCTGCCTACTTGACTACGTCTTGTCCTAAATACCTAGAAAAAATTTACTAGATTTGTGTTAGTGTCAAGTAAAAATCCTAGTTTTATTACTTTTATTTGTGTGTATGCTTATCATGTCTTAGTAGTAATAATAATATAATCTATTTGCATTTTGAACAGGGTAGGTACATTACAAAGCAAATAGGTACAATGATTTAGATCGCCTGATTCAGACATATACCTACAACAGCATGTAAATATTGATTTGACATGTAATTAGATAGGTACACAATTAGGTATGTCAGTCTAAGAAGAAAAATTACAATGTCCAGTAGGTAATAATTACGTAATTTCAATATCTATATAAGTAATAAAGTCAATTTCTATAGGAACAATTTTCATAATAATAAATTTTATTACATAATATAGTATTAGTTTTCATATATTTATGTATTTCAAAGCAATGAGTTTGCTTACACTATTATTAGTTACAGTATTATTAGTTTTCATGTTCATCATGTCTAAATATGTGGAAGTGGAAGTAGGTATGTTTCCTATCAGAAATTGCACGGGCGCGCGCGCGCCGTGCCTGGCGTAGGGTTGTACAAAAATTACAAAATAAATAAAAAGTTGATATTGATGAATAATATTTCCAGTACTGAAAATGAAGAAAACCTTCAGGCCGAGACTCCGAGCAACACTGCTACGCGCTGTATAGAGGTAAGTTGTTATACGTAATTCTTGTAGACTTGTTACATAAATAAACAAACTAGCTAGTGATGGGCGAAGACAAAATCTCAGTACCTACAGTTTTTTTTTGCAATATTTATTATTTTCATTGTGAGACAAACACATACTTCTCAATTACTTTCTCAAAAGAAAATTCACGTTCAAATCTCGTATTTTACCAAAATCAAGAATTTTTTTTGTAAAATATTATCTTTTACGCGACTGGTGTACGTATGTATGTATGTATACTAAGTAATATATCTTTGTGGCACGATAAGTTCAAAATTATTGAACCGATTTTAATGTTTTTAGTATCATTAGAATTGTCTTCTAAGCCCGAGTGACATAGAATAAGTGACGCCATAAAAAACCAATACGTATAGCGTAAAGGAAATTTATAATTTCTGTTCATCACGAACATAATATTGTATGAACTCTTTTGCACTTTTATATTTGTCTTCGCCAGTTATGAATATAAATAAATAAACAATAAAAATGTTAAAACCCGACAGATTAAAAAATGAAAATGTGTAATAAAAATAAATAACAACACCATTGTAATATAGCGTATTTAGCAGTCGGGGCCTATTTCTAAAGAAATATTTAGCTAGTCAGGAATATCTTCGAGCCTGTGAGGATTTCAATGGGTCTCAACTGTTGAATTCGATTTATTACAATAGTGTTCTTATTTATTTTTATGTAACATAATTCAAGACCGTAGACTTGTTTTCTTTTTACCTTTTGAGTTTTTATGCATATAGTGTCACATTATGTCACGCTAGGGTCAAGCGAGAGCGCAGTACAAGCGATGGAGAATAATATTATGACGTTATCCGATAAAATTATCGTCCTAAACCGACTTTACAAGCAACCAGTTTTTTATTATGTTTATTTATTCACTTTCATAATTGACGAAGACTGATAAAAACGTTTAAGATTTTGATCTAGTGTTCTGTGTTTCAAAGATGTATTCTAAGGGAGTTCTTAGCTATGTTTGAAGAAATTTGGCCCATACCTTTTGAATTATTTTTTATAAAAAAAATCAAGCCATTATCTTTCTTTACAGGAACTAGTTATTGACAACCGTCAAGAGGGAAAGGTGGATGAAGTGGAAGTTGGGCGTAGAGTAGTGGATATTTCTTTTTTTTTTTAAAGCTCTTCAGGCCATAGGGGACCACGGTCCAATGGATTGTAAGTTAAGTTACCTCAGTATAATAGGTGAAGTAAAAGTTGGTCTGGACTCAAAACTCATCATAAAATGTAGTATGTGTAATATGAAATTTACTGTGTGTTTGGTTGAAAAGAAAGAAGATAGCATGGAAGTGAATCATCAAATTGTGTCTGGTATCATATCATCTGGTGGGAGCTACTCTCAGTTAAAAACATTAAGTGCCGCAGTAGCCCTACCAATCATGTCACCTTCATTGTACAATGAAATTAATAATACGGTTTGCGATTGGTGGGAAAAGACAGCAGCACATTCCATGGCAGAAGCTGTCAAGGAAGAAGCGGAGTACGCAGTGTCTATAGGTAGTGTTGATAAAAATGGTACACCATTAATATCTGTTGCTGTTGACGGTTGTTGGAGCAAGAGATCTTATGGTAAGAATTTTTCCGCCTTATCCGGCGCAGCTGCGATAATTGGCATTAAAACTAATAAAGTATTGTTTTTTGGAGTTAAAAATAAATACTGCGTAGTCTGTGCACGAGCCGCAAAGAACAACAGTCAGCCCCCGGAACACCATTGTTTCAAGAATTATTCAGGATCATCTACCGGGATGGAATCGACCATAATAGTTGAGGGGTTTAAACGTTCCTTTGTTGATCACGGTGTAATTTATAATAAATTTGTAGCAGACGGCGATTCCAGTACTTATAAAAAAATATTAGATTCGCGTCCGTACGATAATTTAATAGTAGAGAAAATTGAATGCAAAAATCATCTTTTACGAAACTACTGCAATAGCTTGGAGAAATTGTCGAAAGACACTAAGTATCCTTGCGAGTTGCGGAAATTCCTAAAAGAAAGGTATTTGCGTTTAAGAACGGGTGTAAAATGCGCGATTAAATATTGGGGGGATCAAAATCAGTCACTCGAAGAAAAAATAAAAAATCTTAGTGAAGATATTCTAAATGGTCCACAACACGTATTTGGTAATCACCAACATTGCAAGGAGTATTTTTGTAGACCTGACACTCGTCGAATAGAACCTGTTGGGTTACTTCCAGCAATTGTTGGATGCGGATTAATGGACGCGGTAGAAATTTTAAGTAAAAGACTGTCATATCATTCTAGAAGTTTAATTCATAATTGCCTTGTGCAATTATGAATTAAACTTCTAGAACTTCTTTAATATTGCTGAACTTCTTTAATATAGTTGAAAGTTTTAACGGAGTAATTGCCAAATTAGTTGGGGGTAAGCGTGTAAATTATTCTTCCCGTGGTTCTTATGCGGGCCGATGCGCAGCTGCTGTTGTGTCTTTTAATACGGGATCGATTCATAGTAAAACTCATGAAGTCATATTTAAATCTAGTCCTAATCCTTTGATCGCGAAAGTGGAAAATAGTAATCGTAGAAACCGTTTAATTGCTAAACCTAAATTAAGATTGAAAAAAAGCCACAGCGCTGTATAAAACCTGATCTGAGTCCAGAATTATATGAGAAAGCCAAGTCATCTTTTTTAGTTGATTTAAAGTTGTCTTGTGCTGAAAGAGAGGAGCTTGAAAGGTCGACCCATTTGCAAAGAAGTAGTGCTGAGTGGATGAGTACAAGGAGAAAATTACTAACCTCATCATCGTTCGGGGAAGTTTGTAAAAAACGAGAGAGCACAAGTTGTGCTGCTCTTGTTTGTAAAATCGTTTATGGTAGTAATATCTCCAGTTTGCCTGCTGTACGGTACGGTATCGAAAACGAAGAAACTGCAATTAGACAGTTAGAAATTCAAGAGAATATTAGTATACAAGGTTGCGGTTTGTTCGTCGACGATCAATATGAATTTCTTGGTACTACACCAGATGGCATTTATGCAAACGGTTTAATTGAAATTAAGTGCCCACATTCTTTAGCTGGCATGACTCTTGATGAAGCAATGGCCAAACATACCTTTTGGGTTAAGGACAAGGCTTCCAAGGGTTATGTCATAAATAAAAATCATTACTGGTATTTCCAAATTCAGGGACAGCTACATATAACTAAAAGAAACGTTTGCATGCTTGGCATCTGGTTTGGTGCTACTGTACCTATGAAAGTTTATATTATAGAAAAGGACGACAAATTTTGGAAGGAGAAAATGGAGATGAAATTAGTTAGATTTTATTACGATTGCCTCCTTCCAGAATTAGTTGATCCTCGGCAGTCACGAAGCATGCCTATTCATGACCCGCCCAATGTCATAGAGGCTATGAAAGAGAGGAAAGAAAGAGCTTTACGTGTTTTGAAAGAGAAGAACGTCTAATGATTTTGAAAGAGACTGAGGTAACTTAACTACCCAGCCGGTCGATTCACGTAAACACGCCAGTTCAAAAGTCGTTTTAACTTAGAAACTTAGAAATCGCCTTTTGGTTTTCTGTTTTTAACGCACTTACTTATCTAGTCTTGGATTGTCATAAATCTTCCAATAGCTCAATTTCTATACAATTCCTATACGATTTTGAAGAGTTACCTGGTGTAAACCCAAGGTCCGATCCTAATGAAATTAAAATGTGACCACACGGGATCACCAGCTTTCAAATAAAAAAAAAAATCATCAAAATCGGTTCAAAAAATACAGCGAATTGAGAATCTTCTTCTTTTTTTAAGTCGGTTAAAAAGTGTGCGAAGTGACATTTTTAAGTCACTACGCTACGGTTTTTATTACGTGAATCGGGCAGCTGGTAACATTTTCATTCTGATAGGTTTTGCAATAGCAATTGATTTTATCATCAAATTAGTAGAAATCAGAATTTGATCAGTAATCATTAAAATGAAAAAAACATTAGAAACTCTTAAACTCATATTTTGTTATTGTTTACTTTCGTTTAATTAAGTATATGAATAATTTATAAATTTCATGTTTGTTTATAACTAATTTTTGTACAACCCTAGCACGCTTTTTAGGTGGCGACTCATATTTTGTTTACTTTTAATTATATGAACCATTTTTATACTTGTGTTTCATTTATTGACAATTTTTTGTACAACCCTAGAAGATTTTTTAGATTGCGAGGTGATCGTAAGCAAAAAGTATTTGAGTTTACGCAATAGGCACATTTCCTTGCGTAGATATAAACACTAGCGAGGAAAGGCGTGATGTTATTTCGACCGTACTTCCTACTGAATTTGCAATTATTTTATTGAATGAAAATTTATGAAATAAGAATAAACTTTGGTAGTAAAATTACAAATAAATACATAGGTACTCGTAGTTGGAATTTTAGGTAAGTAGAATACAAAAAGGTCAGTCCGGACCTGCTCTTGATTGTTTATTATAAATAGAAAATCATAAAAATTGTGTCTCAAACTACTCTTATTTATTTATCTAGTAATTAGGATCATTTTATAACGAAAACTACTCTTGGAATATTTTACAAATAGGCAGTCGTTTATTTCCAATAATTCAACATTTTTGTTATGCTGTAAATATTCAACTTCAATAACAATAACTCAACGTGGAACGTTTGTCGCAAAACATTTTCAAAATCGCGCTCTCTGGGTCATTCACCCGCCCGTCGGATGATTCGGGCAACAATAGCGCTGCTGTCGCTCAAAATCGACTTTGTCCGTGCGCGGTCTGGGCCCTTAACTTGAACCCTTTCTCACATAAACGTAAAACTTTAAAAGTGTTACTATTGTTCAAGGAATGACCAGTGTCAAGAAGATGCTTCGCGGCAGGTCCTTCGATATTAGATATAAAGAACATAGAGCGGCGTCCCGCAATGCTTGGCCTGATAAGTCTCTCTTCGCGAAGCATCTTCTTGACACTGGTCATTCCTTGAACAATAGTAACACTTTTAAAGTTTTACGTTTATGTGAGAAAGGGTTCAAGTTAAGTGTTTGGGAAAGGCTAGAAATAATTAGAAGAGATGCGGACACCTTACTCAACGAACAAGTAGATTTTCACACATCTCCCTTACTTAATCTATTTACGAACAGACAGACACATTAATTGTTGTTGGTTTGTGTGTGTCATTTGAGTTTCTACGCAACTTACGAAAATATAGTAATTAAATCAAACAGATAAGGTCAAGTATTGGTGAATACCTATTTTTGGAACTTAGTTAGCATGATCTGAGGTTTCTACCCACATTAGTTATTGTAAAGAATCCTACATCGCGATAATGAAATTTGCACGCGTTTACTTATAAGCAAAAACGTTCCAACCACGAATTTTGCTGTTCTCTCTAAGACAGTCTTGATAATGCCTCGTTTAGAGGCGAAACAATTGTCGACGTTTTGTTGTCCTTTTGATTCTGCGAAAAATTAATGCTATTATATAAATTTAAAAGGTTTTTTCTTAAAAACATTTTACTTACCATTGTATTAACTTTGATGTTTTCAACGGCTGTACATCAACTTGAAAACCTAGTATGGACTTGATACGGTATATCTTGTCAATGTCTTCCTTTCTCTTTGTCAAAGGAGAGCATAAACATGTTAAGAGGTTCTTTGTTCCTCCAACTTAATTTGTTAACAGCCTCCAGTATTTTAAAACCCTGGTCCTTAAGGTCTTCGACTATTCTATTTGGTAGGCAGGTCGAGTGTAGATTTTTAACCATCACCCTAATAGGTCTGTCTTGTTTATTTTCGTATGAGTACCAAACACAGTTATTTTGCAACAGTATTTTGGTAATGGCTCTATACGATTCCTCGTCCTTGGCATTTACTTTGACATTGCTTACGTTCATCATTTTGAGAGTGAACGATTCTTTTTTAGTTACTGTCAATAAAAAGTCGTATAACTTTTGGTAGTTTTGTACGTTTTCGACAATTATTGGTGGGGGTGATAGTGGTTTTTTAACAATGGGTATTGTACTGACCGGGGTATCCTTCGACGTTTCGCTTTGAGAGAGTGGGGAGAGTGAAATATTTAACTTTCGTTTTTTCTTACTTTTTTGACGTACCCACTCGGTCTCTCTGGCAAGGTCCTCTTCATCAGTCTCATACTGAATTATTTTCTGAGGACCCTTTATGGCAGTGCCCACCTTCTCAGAGGTAGCACTGTTTTGTTCCTGAATCAGTTTCAGATCTTTTTGCAAAGTCTCAATCTGATTGCTTAGATTGTTGACTAACTTTTGCAGTTCTAGACGCTCATTCTGCTCTTCCTTGAATCGAGCATATAATTTATGTTCTAGTTCAGTTTTCAAAAAGATTTTATTCGGAGAATCCATGATCGAAGTTAGTTATAATTAATAAATTATAACTTACCAAAATAATGCATAAGCAGACGAGAGGTATTCAGGTCATTGCGCTAAACGTGACGACCAGCCGCGACGGATATCACAACCGCGTCAGCGTTTTTACTCGCTCATGAAATAGTGTCACTGCGTATGCGACGCGACCGTCTAATCGAAGAGTCGATTGCTCACTGAGTTTATTACCTATTGATACAATTTATATCTCCTAGAGATTACTTTAATAACCTTGAAATATAACCATTTTACCACAAATCCTTGAAACAATCTGTTCTAGCTACTAGAAAAATTTGTTGAAGAATATTTTGACCAAAATCCCTTGAGTCAACTTGGACTAATTCTTATGAAAAATAAAAGAGCTGAAAAAATCACTGAACTTTCTGGCAACATTAGAAAGCATTTAAAAGCTTTACAAGGGTAAGTTTCTTTTAAATCTTCACTTGAATAACGCTTTTCACTTTAGCAATTGTTGTAACAATTCCCCCAGTGATCTGGTGTTATCCTTATGAGGTAGTAAGAAAGGGCGGCCGTA
This sequence comes from Nudaria mundana, assembly GCA_963556515.1. Lineage (NCBI taxonomy): Eukaryota > Metazoa > Arthropoda > Insecta > Lepidoptera > Erebidae > Nudaria > Nudaria mundana. Next base: position 13,605,187 of record OY748296.1, read on the forward strand.
TAATAGAAGCCTATGGCCACTCAGCGCTGCTAGGTGCAGTCTGTCAGTTAGCAGGTGTGCCAGGTGAAGGTGAAATTTACTTTACTCCCAGCAATTTTTAGGAAGCCAAGGTAAGCTTTATCAAGTTAATGGCTGGCGACATTTGACTATGGAAAATACTTGATTGGTGTCCCACAGATTAACCGAGATGGCTCTAAGTGGGGAGCCTTCACTTCAAAACACGCTGGAATTGGCTGGGCGCATACTGAAGCCATTGCCGGGTCATGCCTCAAGAGAGCTTCTCATATTGTTTGCATCACTCACAACATGTGATCCTGGAGATATAAATACAACAATACAGGTGACTACATAATACATAAGTTGCTCTTGTATAATCCCGCTATTCAGTGCAGTTATATATTTATTTCTTCAGTGCAGTTATATATTTACTACGTACTGCTTGAAATTTTACTTCTAAACCTTCCCTGAGTTTTCACAAAAATTTCAAGACCTCAACCAACCAAATCGGTCTAGCCATTCTCGAGTTTTGGTGAGGCAAACGAACGGCGATTTATTTTCATTTATACAAATAGATAGATTATATTTAAATAGTATAAAAATAAACTTTAATTAACTGTACGGTTTTAGTAGAACTTAAATGGGACTAAATTGTATACCCAGAAAACCCTTGCCACAATGTAAGAATTTTATTTTTCTACGCCCATTTGACGCCCCCACTTCTTAGTCTCAGTCTAGTCTCAGTCTGCGCGTGCGCTTCCGTCGTGCGGACGCGTTATTGATACCTGCGTTAACATAAATCACGAGTGCACAGTGCTACGTAACTTCCCTTTTGATTTTGTAAAATTAGTTGCTAGTTAACTTAGTTATACTTGAAACAAAAGTAATTATGGTGCAGTGCACGCTTTGTAGTGTATCGCTCGACAGAGTGAAAGCGGACAATGTGCTAAGCTGTAAAGGATCGTGTGGCGGTACCTACCATAAAAAGTGCACGCAAAAAATAAAGGGCTTTAGCGGTACGGGTTTATGTGAAGACTGTAGGGGGGAGACACCGTCGCTTAGATCCTCCATCGTGGTAGATATGGCAAAGACCACGCCGGAGAAATTATTGGCGGAGGTAAATTAAAAACTGGCAGTCGTTTTCAAAATGAAAAATACGCTGGAGGGTATGTCGGAGGACATTAGTTTTTACGCCGAGAAGTATCAAGAGCTGGTCGAAGCGAAAGAAAAAAGTGATAGAAAGATAAAGGCACTCGAAAATAAAAATACACACCTGGAGACATCTAACAAGGCCCTAGAAGAAAGAATTGCATGGTTGGAAAATCGGGAGTATAGAAATTGTAGGATTGGATGAGTGTGAGAATGAAAATCTGGAGGTCGCGATAGAGAAATTGGCCAGCAAGCTGGAAACGGACACCACAAAAATATGCGATATGAGGCGGGTAGGTGTAATAAAAAAGGGTAATGTGGCCGCCAACGAGCAACGAGCGAAAAAGCCACGCCCGGTTATCATCACACTTACCTCTCGCGATGCCCGGAACCAGTGGCTAGCGACAAGGAAAACGCACCACTTGACTAATAAAGACATTTATGTGAACGGGAATAGTCAGCGAGTGTATGTCAATGAAGACCTGTCTAAGTATGTCCGAAGCCTGTTCTGGACAGCAAAAAGTGAACTTAAGCATATTTTCAAATATATCTGGGTCCAAGATGGCAAAGTCCTCGTAAAAAAGGATGATCCAGCGGACACCAAAATAAGAACCCTGCGTACCCTGGGGGACATTGACTGCTACGTTACAGGTATATAGGCAGATGGAGTGTGGGCGTGTCACAATCTATTAAAATGTGATTACAAAAATTATAAAATTCAACGATCAAACATTACACATAAAATCCGACATTAGATACTATAAATATGCTGACATTAATGAATGGCAAGGATATTTAAACAAGAACAACTCATATTTGAACGTGGTTCACCTGAATATAGGCTCACTGCGGAAGCATTTCAATCAGCTGCAGGTACTTATGGGTGGCTGTGCTGGGTGCTTGGATATTATAGCCCTAGCGGAGGTAAACATCTTGGAACACGAATTACCGTTGTACAACTTAGACGGATACGATTTTTATGCCGAAACCAAAGAAACAAGAAAGGGTGGTGGCATTCTGATATATTATAAGAACAAGCTGAACTTCACCGCTACACCAGTTGCCGCCAAGTATTCACAAATTATGCACGGACAACTCCTACTGGAAGGTTCGAGGAAAATACATATAGTAGTGACGTATAGATCTCCGAGTACAAGCAAGCCTGGATTTGTTGAGGAGGTACATCTCTTCCTGTCTACCTTCCCCAAGAATAGCGAGGTGATATTGATTGGCGACACGAATATTGACCTACTTGCCACACCGAGCAGTGTGCGCAGTCTGTATGTAAACAATATGTGTGAACTGGGCTTTAGAGTGTGCCATCAAGGACATAACGCGGGAGCAAGTGTATGGAGATATAGTGACTCGGACCTGTATAGTTCACGCGTGGGTTCGAACCCGAGCCGCAGTATCAGCGTATGTTTTGTCGTGCGAAATCTCAGATCATTATCTGATCGGTGTGTGCTTACCCTGTGCGAGGACTAATTACACAAAGGATAGGACTAGTATTACGATGATTAGTGATAAAATAGTCGCAGAAAAGTTATCAGAGGTGACATGGGATCATATAATGAACTGTAAGTGTCCGTTTCCGGTCGTCCAAAAGGTTAAAGTTGTTATAAAAGTGTTAAAAGTTTTTAATAAAAAATCCTGGGAAAAAGTGCACACAGCTTAATTTAGGCTGCAGAAAACCATTCACCAACCAACCAAAAACAAAAAACTTTGATTTGCACCAGGAAACATTGATTTATAACGAGAAATAACACAAAGGAGCATTTCGAAAAACTACGTTACTACAATTTGAAGGTGAGAAAAAGTTAAATTTTATCAATAACAATTGAAGTAAATACATATTATTACCTACATTGTTTTGAAAAATATTACGTTTGACGGCGCCAATACTGTCAAATACACACTGACACAACAGCAGTGCTACCAACATAATAAGCAAAATCACGCTCCGTTTCATTCCACGCATATTACTAGAACGTTTAGTTACTGCAGCATGGATACCACGGGAATGTCAGGGGATATGTTGAAGTTGTTTCAAATGATGAAAAAAGAACTCGAGCTACAAACAACTACAATCACTCAAAACATTACTGAAAATCTAATGCGTCACATAGACGAAAAAAATCAACCTATCATCGAAGAAAATAAATACCTAAAGGGAGAAGTGGAGACATTGAAGAAGAAAGTTAAACACTTGGAGGATAATAATAGGAAAAATAATATAATACTACATGGAGTTAAAGAAACTGAGAATAACTATGAAGAACTATACAGCATAATAAAAAATATTTTAAAAGAGATGAATATTGGTGTAGAAAAATTTGAAATAAATAAATTTAACCGACTCGGTCGTAAACAAGAGGGAAAAACTAAACATTTACTGATAACCTTTTTGTCACAACAAAAGAAGATGCTGAAAAATAAAACAAAAATGCCACAAAACACTTATCTGACTGAAGATTTTTCGAAGGAAACCATAGAAATACGTAAAAATTTACAGCTGCAAATGAAACAGGAAAAGGAGAAAGGGAACATAGCATTCATAAAAAACAATAAACTGATTGTAAAAGATAAACAGGAATCTGAAAAAAGGAAAAGGGATCTCTCTATTTCACCCAGTACTGTACAATCACCTTGCTCTACAGAGGGAAAAGGCATTATAGCCCCTTCCAAGATCCACAAAACTGATGCATTTGCATATATGAGGGCTAGATCTTTCTCATTGTCAGAAAAACACCCTGAACCAAAGAAAACATGAAAACTACCAGACACCGGAAACGTGAAGATTACAAACATAAAACTAACAAAAAACAAACAGTTCCCCAATACGGCTGGTCACCGAGGGGAAAAAGACCATAACCCCCGAATGTTTGCAGAAACAAGATCAAAGAAAAAAAATATTTCAGAATATTCCGAAACCAATACGAAAGGACACAGAAATAGATTTAATATAGCTACATTCAATACAAGAACACTGAAATCTCAGGAGTCCCTATTAGAACTAGAACATGCATTAGAAAACGTTAACTGGGACATGTTGGGAATATGCGAGACCCGAAGAGCCGATGAAAGAATTGAAGACTACGAAAATTACATACTATATTATAAAAATGAAACACCAGGCTTATACGGCGTTGGGTTTATGATTAAGAAATACCTAAAAAGTGAAATAATAGAGTTCCAAGGAATATCAGATAGGATCGCTGTTTTGAATATTAAACTTCCAGGCTACAATGAACCTACTTCAATAGTCCAAGTATATGCTCCCACTAATAGTTCCCAAGAAGAAATTAAAAATGATTTTTATAGACAACTATACAAAACTATGGAAAACATATATAATACTCAAATATTGGATATAATACTGTTATCATTATAGGAGACTTTAACGGTAAACTTGGAAAAAGGAACAAGAATGAAGATAAAATAATGGGACCATATACAACAGGACAGCGAAACGATAATGGACAAAGATTAATTAATTTTGTTTTGGAAAATAATTTACATATCATGAATAGTTACTTTAATAGAAAATATAACAGGAAGTGGACATGGGTATCGCCCGACGGGAAGACGAAAAATGAAATAGATTATATTATAACAAATAAACCTAACTGGTTTACGAACATCGATGTTGTTAATCAATTTAATTTCAATTCCGATCACAGACTACTTCGAGGCCAACTACACACAAAAGAACAGAAAAGAATATCTAGAAAACACATTCAAAACACAAAAAACCCGATACCCTTACTGATTCCGGAAAATATTTTAAAGACCCTAGGAACAAATATGAAAAGAATAAACAATCTTAACAGCGTACAAGAAAAATATGATGGTGAACTAAAAGAGTTCGAAAATACATATAGACTAAATAAAACTGAAAAAGATAAATTAGGACCTATAGCAAGAGATTTGATTCAACAAAGAAAGATCTTATTTAAGAACAAAAATCAATAAACAAGAGATTGTAACGCTAAGCAAAGAAATCAACTTACACATACGGAAACATAGACAGAACATAAGAAATGAAACAATCAATTATTACATAGAAAAGACAGGTGGAGTTAAAAAATCTTGGCATCAATTAAGAGAAAACACGAATTGGATCGAAAAAATGACTAATCGAAAAACGGAAAAGCACAAAACAAACAGAAGCGAAATACTACAAGTAGCCACAGAATATTACCGTGACCTATACAGTGACAACGAAACGTTACCCCAACAGAACATATACTATGTCAATGATACCGAAGAAGAGATTCCAAATATAATGACAGAAGAAGTAGCTAAGGCTATCACATCACAGAAAAAAGGAAAAGCACCTGGTGAGGACTGTATATCTAACGAACTTATTTTAGGAACTTCAGCCATAACAATAAACATTATTACAGACTTATTCAACCAAATACTACACACAGAATATATACCTCATCAATGGACTTCATCAACAATAACTTTAATCCATAAGAAGGGAAATAAAGACGATATATCTAATTATCGACCCATTAGCCTGATGTCCAATGTATATAAGATATTTTCCAAGATACTGCTAAATCGCATAACAAACATCTTAGACGAAAACCAGCCAAAAGAACAAGCAGGATTTCGCAGTGACTTTTCCACACTAGACCATATACATACTATAAAACAAATTATTCAAAAATGCAATGAATATGGTCTTACTTACTATTTAGCATTCGTTGACTACAATAAAGCATTCGACTCATTAAAACATGCAAAAATATGGCAAGCATTAACAACACAAGGAGTGGAGTCAAAGTATGTACGCCTGATTAGCAATATATACAAGTATATGACAGCTAAAATAAGAACAGAAAGATTGGGTGAAGATTTTATAATAGAGAGAGGGGTCAGACAAGGAGATCCTTTGTCACCTAAACTTTTCTCAGCGGTTCTTGAGTATATTTTTAGACGACTCGACTGGACCAAATATGGACTAAATGTTAACGGAGTGCAACTACACCACCTGAGGTTTGCGGACGACCTAATACTTATTTCAAGCGACGTAACTAACCTGCAAGAAATGCTAGAACAGCTTGTATATGAAAGTTTCAATGTTGGACTATCAATGAATACCGCGAAAACTAAAACAATGACAAACAAAGAAAAAATTCCAATTGTAGTCAGCGGTGCTTCCATAGAATATGTCGAGGAATACATATATCTTGGACAGGTAATATCTACTACAGACCTTACAACAAAAGAAATAAATAACAGAATAAACGCAGCATGGAAAAGATATTGGTCTCTTAAAGAAATTGTGAAAAACCCCCAGGTGCCACTAAGATTAAAGAAAAAGGTATTTGATTCGTGTATTCTGCCTATCATGACGTACGGATGCCAAACATGGAGCTTAACACAACAGAACATACGCATGCTCGAGACCTGTCAACATAGCATGGAGCGAAGCATGCTCAATATAAAGCTCAAAGACAAAGTAAGACTTGAAACAATACGTCAACAAACGAAAATTAGAGATGTGACATACTGCATTAAAAACCTAAAATGGCGGTGGACAGGTCATATGATGCGAAGTCAAAGAGATAAGTGGACCAAAAATGTAACAGAGTGGTGCCCAAGACAACATAAAAGAAGGAAAGGAAGGCAACGTCGTAGATGGGAAGACGACATTAAAAAGATAGCAGGTTTCACGTGGACAAGAAAAACACGTAATCGTACACTGTGGCGAGCTTTAGGGGAGGCCTATGCTGGGAAGCAAGATAATCTTCACGAAACTGGTGTCAATATCGACTAGATTTAGATAAGTTATAGATAAGTTTAAGCTTATGTAAGATTATTAAATAAAGGCTATTATTATTATTTCGTTTATTCAATAACATTCTTATTTTATACATTTTTAAATAGATTTATAAAAAACACAAATACATTTAAAAATATAAAAAATAGTGTCCCACCAGTAGCGGAGTAGGACCCAAACTACCGGCGGTGGAGGCTACAGACTGAGAAACCTCCTAACAATACGGCACGTGTCGAGGATAACAGCCTTCTGAATCTGACTTGATCCAACAATCTAACGAGTCTCTTGAGGTGTTGATCGAAACTCTTAGCTATTAGTCCGTTTGCCGAAACGACCATCGGGACAATGATCGTCGAGTCTACGTTCCACATGGCGGTTATCTCGAAGGACAGATCAAGGTACTTACTAAGTTTGTCCTTCTCTGCCTTAACAAGATTCTCGTCATGCGGGACGGCGACATCGACGAGCACTGCCCGACGCTGGGTCCGATCAACCAACACGATATCGGGCCTATTGGCAACAATAGTCCTGTCCGTGATGATTGATCGGTCCCAGTAGAGCAATGCACGACCATTCTCAAGAACTGGCACTGGTGTGTACTTATAGTACGGTACTTCAGACTCAATAAAGTCATATTGAAGAGCAAGTTGCTGGTGGATGATCCTGGCTACTTGATTGTGCCTATGCAAGTACTCGGTGTTAGCAAGATACAAACAACCGGAAATAATATGGCGAAGTGATTCACCAGGACGGTGGCATGCTCGACAAATGTCGACCGTACCGTCCTTCATGATGTATTTCCGATAGTTGTTCGTCTTGATAACCTCATCTGCAATTGCACAGGCAAAACCTTCAGTTTCCCCAAAGAGGTCCCCAAAACGCAGCCAGTTCACCGATGCGAGCAGGTCTACATCGAGTCCTGTTAAGACTCGGTAGAACCGCCCGTGTAGCTCCTTGCTCTTCCATACGTCCTTACGGTCTTCAGTACTTAACACCTTTGGTTTACGCCAGTTCTCGTTAGCCAAGGAAAGAGGTGTAAGGCCCTTGTCAACTTTCACAACATCGCAATGAATGTCACATCCATTCTGTAGGAAGTAATCCCTGAGACTGCACACTTCACGGTTGTGGAGGTTCTTGGCATTCAAAAAGCCTCGACCCCCCCACTTCCGTGGAATGTACAGTCTCATGACAGACGATCGTGGGTGTAACATTCGATGCAATGTCAGTTGTTGACGGAATCGCCTATCCAGGGCGTCTAGTTCCGTTTGAGTCCACCTAAGTATGCCAAAGGAGTACAACAATAAAGGTATCACCCAACCGTTGAAAGCCCGCATTTTGTTACCACCGGACAAAGAACTGTTAAGAACTTTTGTCAGGCGGCCAAAAAAACGTTCTTTCACCGATTTCTTAATATCCTCTACCGCTATACCCAATGACTCTGACATACCTAGGTATTTGTATGTTTCGGTCTCGGTGAGAGATCTGAGAGTTATTATCTCAGAAAGTTGTAGATTCGGTGAATTTACAACCTTCCCCCGCTGTACATGCATAACCGCACACTTATCAACACCGAACTCCATCTTAATGGCATTACTAAAAACTTCCGTAGTTTTTAATAATGTCACTAAATCTTGGTGCTTCGGTGTGAATAGTTTGAGGTCATCCATATACATCAGGTGAGAAATAACCTCACCCCCTCTACGAAACCGATAGCCTAGCCCTGAATCCTTCAGCAATGTGCTAAGTGGATTCAGTGCTAAACAGAACCACAATGGACTCAAACTGTCGCCCTGGAATATACCACGCTCAATCCTAATCAAGTCACGCGGACCAGAAGCGCACTCACCACTACCTGGTTGACGAAGGACTGTGGTCCACTGCCCCATACACGAGACTAAGAAGGATTTAAGAGTCGGATTAATTTTATACAACTCTAAAATCCTCCCCAGCCATGAATGAGGCACCGAATCATAGGCCTTCTTGTAGTCCATCCAGGCAGTAGAGAGGGCACCCCTACTCCGCTTAACCTGTTGGCTAATGGCCATGTCAATAAGGAGTAGCTCCTTAGTACCACGTGACCCAGCCCTACATCCATTCTGAGCACTATTTAAGATGTTATTTGACATTATATGTGAGTTTATTTTAGTTCTCAGAATAGATGTAAGGAGCTTGTAGATGGTAGGTAAGCAAGTGATAGGTCTGTAGTTCTTAGGTTCCGTGGTACTACCTGATTTATGGAGCAGGAAGGTGATGCCAGTGGTCATGAAAGCGGGTAAGGAACCAAACTCGAGGGCTTCTTGATACTGTGTTGCCAAGCGTTCATGCGAACTACGAACCCACTTTATCCAAAAGTTGTGCAATCCGTCCGGCCCAGGACTTTTCCAGTTCGGTGCCGTACGCATTGCACAACTGACGTCTTCGGAGTCTATTGTAATAGACTCCATGGGCTCGATGTTATCGCATTCTCGCTCAACAACACTGATCCTATTATTATTATTTCGTTTATTCCTTTACATTCTTATTTTATACATTTTTAAATACATTTATAAAAAAAAGAAACAAATACATTTAAAAATATAAAAAATAGTGACCCACCAGTAGCGGAGTAGGACCCAAACTACCGGCGGTGGAGGCTACAGACTAAGAAACCTCCTAACAATACGGCACGTGTCGAGGATAACAGCCTTCTGAATCTGACTCTTGATCCAACAATCTAACGAGAGTCTCTTGAGATGTTGATCGAGACTCTTCGCTATTAATCCGTTTGCCGAAACGACCACCGGGACAATGATCGTCGAGTCTACGTCCCACATGGTGATTATCTCGAAGGACAGATCGAGGTACTTACTAAGTTTGTCCTTCTCTGCCTTCACGAGATTCTCGTCATGCGGGACGGCGATATCGACGAGCACTGCCCGACGCTGGGTCCGATCAACCAACACGATATCGGGCCTATTGGCAACAATAGTCCTGTCCGTGATGATTGATCGGTCCCAGTAGAGCAATGCACGACCATTCTCAAGAACTGGCACTGGTGTGTACTTATAGTACGGTACTTCAAACTCAATAAGGTCATATTGAAGAGCAAGTTGCTGGTGGATGATCTTGGCTACTTGATTGTGCCTATGCAAGTACTCGGTGTTAGCAAGATACGAACAACCGGAAATAATATGGCGAAGTGATTCACCAGGACGGTGGCATGCTCGACAAATGTCGACCGTACCGTCCTTCATGATGTATTTCCGATAGTTGTTCGTCTTGATAACCTCATCTGCAATTGCACAGGCAAAACCTTCAGTTTCCCCAAAGAGGTCCCCTAAACGCAGCCAGTTCACCGATGCGAGCAGGTCTACGTCGGGTCCTGTTAAGACCCGGTAGAACCGCCCGTTTAGCTCCTTACTCTTCCATACGTCCCTACGGTCTTCAGTACCTAGCACCTTTGGTTTACGCCAGTTCTCGTTAGCCAAGGAAAGAGGTGTCAGGCCCTTGTCAACCATCACGACATCGCAATGAATGTCACTACCGTTCTGTAGAAAGTAATCTCTCAGACTGCACACTTCACGGTTGTGGAGGTTCTTGGCATTCAAAAAGCCTCGACCCCCCCACTTCCGCGGAATGTACAGTCTCATGACAGAAGATCGTGGGTGTAACATTCGATGCGATGTCTGTTGTTGACGGACTCGCCTATCCAGGGCGTCTAGTTCCGTTTGAGTCCACCTAAGTATGCCAAAGGAGTATAACAATAAAGGTATCACCCAACCGTTGAAAGCCCGCATTTTGTTAACACCGGACAAAGAACTGTTAAGAACTTTTGTCAGGCGGCCAAAAAAACGTTCTTTCACCGATTTCTTGATATCCTCTACCGCTATACCCAATGACTCTGACATACCTAGATATTTGTATGTTTCGGTCTCGGAGAGAGATCTGAGAGTTATTATCTCAGAAAGTTGTAAATTCGGTGAATTTACAAACTTCCCCCGTTGTACATGCATAACCACACACTTATCAACACCGAACTCCATCTTAATGGCATTACTAAAAACTTCTGTAGTTTTTAATAATGTCACTAAATCTTGGTGCTTCAGTGTGAACAGTTTGAGGTCATCCATGTACATTAGGTGAGATAGAACCTCACCCCCTCTACGAAACCGATAGCCTAGCCCTGAATCCTTCAGCAATGTGCTAAGTGGATTCAGTGCTAAACAAAACCACAATGGACTCAAACTGTCGCCCTGGAATATACCACGCTCGATCCTTATCAAGCCTTGCGGGTCAGAGGCGTGCCCACCACTACCTGGTTGACGAAGGACTGTGGTCCACTGTTCCATACACGAGACTAAGAAGGATTTAAGAGTCGGATTAATTTTATACAACTCTAAAATCCTCCTCAGCCATGAATGAGGCACCGAATCATAGGCCTTCTTGTAGTCAATCCAGGCAGTAGAGAGGGCGCCCCTACTCCGCTTGACTTGCTTGGCTTGCTTGGCTAATGGCCATATCAATGAGGAGTAGCTCCTTAGTACCACGAGACCCAGCCCTACATCCATTCTGAGCGTTATCTAAGATATTATTAGATACTATGTACGAGTTTATTTTACTTCTCAGAATAGATGTAAGGAGCTTGTAGATGGTAGGTAAGCAAGTGATGGGTCTATAGTTTTTAGGTTCCGTGGTACTACCTGATTTATGGAGCAGGAAGGTGATGCCAGTGGTCATGAAAGCGGGTAAGGAACCAGACTCAAGGGCTTCTTGATACTGTGTTGCCAAGCGTTCATGCGAGCTCTGAACCCACTTTATCCAAAAGTTGTGCAATCCATCGGGCCCAGGACTTTTCCAGTTCGGGGCCGTACGCATTGCACAACTAACGTCTTCGGAGTCTATGGTAATAGACTCCATGGGTTCGATGATACTGCATTCACGCTCGACGACACGGATCCAGTCACCCTCCGAATGTTCAACGGGCCCGACCATATGTCACGCCAAAATTGATTCATGGCGTGAGCATCTGGCAGTTGTCCGTCGCTCAAACGTTGTCCAGTTCCCTCCCACTCTCGGTACACCTTCCTTTGGTCACTTTGGAAGATGCGATTCTGCCAGTATCTATTTACACGCTCTCTATAACGACGGATACGGCTTGCCCATGCATACACTTTCTGTTTCAGAAAGTCAATACGTTCCGTGACATTGGCTAAGTATTGCTGGGGACGAATACCGGTCCCAGCAAATGCCTGAGTCACGAAACGCATGACCCGGGGACGACTATTTCCCCGGCTGAAAGAGATAAGCTTTGCAATGAAAGTCCTAAATGTGCCGATACGTCGCTCGATTCTTGCCTGCCATACGGGAACACCATCCGGTCGTGGTGCACGGTTAACTTCGGGGAATTTAACGCGTGCAACACGACAAGCGGCAATGGCTCCACAGTAAAGAATCGAGTGAGTATCAAGCAAATCACTGCTAGTCCGTAAGTACGGCTCTAGCAATGCATTCAGGGCTCCCATCAACGCCAGATTTCGTTTATGCATTGGTAAGCGTGGTAGCCGCGGTCTAGAATTAGGTATAAACCTATACTGCGAGATCACATCTTCCAAAGTACTCCTCAATTGCTCGCTTACCTGGATAGATGTATCACTCGTATCATTTCCCGCGTCGGGTGCGGGCGTCGCTAACGTCACACTTGTAGCAACCGTCTGTGTCACAGATGACGGTGCTCTCGTTGACACTGGAGCTGTACGAGTAGATAATACTTCCAGGCGTAGTCGATCAAGCACAGATTGATCCAACAACTTACATCGTTGGATAGCCCGCACTTGATCCGATAGTCGTTGGACGGCAACGGTCATTGTTGGTTCAAGAGCCTGAAACAAAGGAAGCATCCTTGAACGGTACGCAGTCAGGTTGGTTTCGCCATCTGTAGCCTCATAATATGCCCGCATGACGTTTTCATTGATGGATGAAGTCCATCGCATGCGGTGCACAATACCACCGGTAGTGGAGACCCTACTCGAAGCTGGTAGGCTTCGGGGCCCCAAACTGCTCGGCGGCCGGCCTCTCCCGCGCCGGCGTACTGGTGTTGGCGACGTCGGCGGAGAGAAATACTCGTCACTTGAAGAGCTCGACGCCTCTGCGAGCACCTGTGTCAGCGTCGATATGCGGTCCGGTGCCTGCGAGGCGGAGTTTAGTGACGAGTCCGGGGGTGTTAATTGTGCATTTCTGCTTCTGGCTCTTGTTTGCATGTCAATCACTTCATTTTGAATTTAGCCATAATATTGTTGATATTTTCGTAGGTATTTATATGACATGTGTCAAATCTTCTATGCTAATTTTGTAGACTTTGTTTATTGTTATAAAATAGTATAAAATCCTTTATTTATTGACTTTTTGCTTATATTAATTTGGTATCTGAAGTAATTGTATAAATTTAGGCAATAATATGTAAATAAAAATATTAAAATATTTTAAGAATGAAAATGATGTATGAGATGTTCAGAGTTGCCAGTTATTATAACTATTATTATTATTATTAACTGTCCGTTAATTTTGTATGACGAAATGTGTTTAATCTTTTCTAAAATCTATAGTGAAGCCAAAGTGCAAATTAATTTAAATAAAAAAAGACAGTGTAAGCCATGGGTAACCGCGGCACTCAGGGAAATGATGGCTAGAAGAGATAAATTATTTAGGCAATGGAAATGTAATCCTAAGGATATGAACTTGCGATTACAGTATAACAGTTTTAGAAATAAGGTCAATAGGTGTATTAATAAAGCTAAAAACGACTATCGAAAACAGGAGATTCTTAAATGTAATAATAATGTGAAAAAAGTTTGGTCTAAGATTAATGAATGGACCGGGCAAACAAAAAACAACATTGACCGAGTTATCTTAAAGCACTTGGGCAGAACGGATAGTACTGTAAATATTTGCAACAATTTTTCTGACTGCTTTACCCAAGAAGTGTTGAATATAAAGCATGTGTGTAGCCATAAGTTTCTGGAGAGATCTAGGTATACATAGTGAGAAGTGAAGTGTCTATGAGATTTCAAAAGGCGCAGCCAGGGGATATAGATAAAATTATAGGTGCCCTCAGCTGTGATAAGTCTCTAGGAGTAGACGCAATTAGAATAAAAGAAATTAAATTGTTAAAAAATAAGATTAGCCCAATTATTTCAAATTTTATAAAGAACAATGGGAAAATTTGTATGGGCCATGTCCTATCGGCGGCCACGTCTGAATTATTTATTTCCAAATAGGAAATTATGTGTACGTTAAGACCACAAAATATTACTTCTGTGACTTCCTTGGAAAAAAAAATATGATAGGTGAAAGTTACCCACTTTGGCCTTTTCGTACACAATTGTTTCTATTAAAAAAACACCTAAACTACAATAATGGTTGGGCATTCCTGCGGTGATACTACGGAAATGCGCAGCTGAGTTGTCTCCTGTACTAACTCGTCTGTACCGCCTGTCTTACTCCACAGGAATCGTACCGGAGGTCTGGAAGGAGGCGAACGTACAACCGATCCCCAAGAAAAGGGATCGTTCTGATCCAGGCAACTATCGCCCCATAGATGTCACCTCAGTCATCTGCAAGGTGTTTGGGCTGATCATCAACACAGCTCATGCGATACCTCGAGGATCACTCGCTAATAAATGATCGTAATACGGCTTCAGGCCAAAACGATCAACGGGTGATCTTCTGGCATTCGTAACGCATGTCTGGGGTGAGGCTATGGAAAGGCACAGTGAGTCCTTGGCGATTAGCCTGGACATCGCCAAAGCCTTCGATAGCATCTGGCAGGCTTCGCTCCTTTCCAAGCTTCCGGCATATGGTCTACCTCCTCAACTGTGCAGCTGGATGGCCAGCTTTCTGAATGAACGCCGAATGCGGGTCCTCTGCGATGGGCAGGCTTCTCGCTTTTTGCAAGTGACTGCCGCAAGGTCGTGCTGTCACCAACTCTCTTCCTTCTGCATATCAATGATATGCTATCCCTCGGGCACATTCATTGTTATGCAGATGACAGCACATTGCACGGTAGCTATTGGGCTTGTCCGGCGGCGGGGCGATCGGAGATTGAGGAGGATAGACAACAACTCGTGGCTGATCTCGACAGGAACCTCGACTGTATCTTTCAATGGGGTACCGAGAACCTGGTCGAGTTCAATGCTGGCAATACACAGGTGTGTGCATTTACAGCGAAGAAATCCCCTTTCCTTTCCCTACCCTCTCTTCAGAATGCATTATAACCAATGAAGGACCACCTTGACATCCTTGGCAGCGCCGAACAATAGCTTCCTTGGCCGCATTCTACCATATTTACCACGGCGAGTGTTCTGAAGAGCTCTTCAATCTGATTCCACCCTCTTCCTTCCGATCCTGAACAACGCGTGCGGGGCAAAGATGGCACTCCCTCACAGTGGATAGCATGTTCGCAAGAACCGAACGTTTTAAACGTTCGTTTCTCGTCCGAACGATAGTGGCCTGGAACGCCCTGCCTGTGGACGTGTTTTCTCCCACATATAACCAAGGTTCTTTAAGCGGAGCGTGAAGAGGCACATCAGTAGGTCGTCAAGTTGAGAGCCACTCTCTATAGTATTGTGAGCTGTGAGAGTGGCCCACAATCGTCGTCGTCACGACTTACCACCAGGCGGGTGGCGTCAATTTAGCGAACCCAATATATAAAAAAGAAAAAAATCTTGGAAAGCACATGTCGCGATTGTATTCGGCATCGCAGAAGCCAAACATTAGTAGGTAATCAAACAATAATTATCGCAAAGTACTCAACGAAACAAATGTCAACGATGGACTGCGCCGAGTGTGCGTCGTGGAGGGACACCGGACAACAATGCCCGTGAGTTATTCGTACTCGACGCTGATTGGTCGCACGAGGCCGGACAGGTAGTAACTAGTTTTAACAATGAACAATAGTCCCTAGAGTTAATTGTAAACAACGAAAGGTCCCGATAACGAACTCCTGTTTGGAATGATTTTTTTTTGAGTAATTACTTAAAAATAATCTTACATTTAAACGTAATATTTTTATTGATTGATGTATATGATGATTATATATTTTCATTGATTGTGTATTGATGTATTTTGTTGTGTTTTGTCATAAAAATAAAAGTTACAGAATTAAAAAGTATGTATTTTACCCTTTCCTACCTATCTTTTTTTCCAAATGATATTTAATAGATCTCCTTGAACATTTTTTGTCTGCTAAACCCTCATCTTTCAATTGATACTAGTTTCATTAATGGCCGCTGATAGGACAGGATGCCCATTGTTCTTTATGTGTTGAACGGGGGGTATACCCACATAACCTAAAATCGGCGTTAATAAGACCTATCTATAAGCAGGGGTCACATTGTGATTATTCTAACTACCGGCCTATAGCAATTCTGTATGTCATAAACAAAATTGTAGAAAAATATATATAGTCAATCAACTGAGTACGTTCTTAGAAAAACATAATATTTTAGCGGACACCCAGCACGGTTTCCGAAGGGGGCGTAGTACGGCTACGGCGCTGGGGCTGTTCGCTGATGACGTCAATGAGGGTTTGAACCAGCGGAAGCAGGTGGTGGTAGTATATATAGACTTCCGGAAAGCTTTTGACACCTTGGAACACCACCAGCTGCTTCAGGTTATGGAGGAGTGTGGGCTCGCAGGGCCACTAAATAGATGGTTTACTGCCTACCTCGAAGGTAGAACACTACGAACCCTGGTTGACGGCGTCAGCGGGTAGCCTAGGAGTGTCACATGCGGCGTGCCGACCGGCTCGGTGTTTGGCCCAGTTGGCTATATTATGCATGTAAACAGTATGTCGAATTTAGTGTTAAATAGCCGTGTCTATATGTATGCCGACGATACTTGTTTAGTATATATGGATAGAGATATGACTGTTATAGAAAGTAAATTACAGGAGGACTTCACAAACATTATCAAGTGGGCGCATGATAACGGTATTGTAATTAATTTAAGTAAAACTAAATGTATGCACATTTGTTCGCCTTATGTAAAATATCCGATCCGAGCGCCGCGCATAGTCGGACATAGCTATGACTGTTTACATGGCTCGGTGCCGACGCACGCGGCTTGCGCGTGCGCCAGCATCGAGGTAGTCAGCGAGTATAGGTACCTAGGGCTTACTGTAGACTCCGCCTTCTCGTGGAACACGCATATTATAGCGCTAAAAGATAAGCTAAGGGCAGTGCTGATGAAATTTTACCACCTTAGGTTTGTTCTGGATAGAGGGACTATGTATGCCGTCTACTACGCACTTGTTGATGCAATGCTTTCCTATTCGCTGACTGTTTATGGGCGTACGTTCAAGTCATACTTGGATCAAATTAAATCACTGCAAATCAGGTTTATGAAATTGTTAGTAGATGATAATACAAAACGCCGATGTAAAAGTACTGGTTACGAACAGTTATTCATTGAATGTAAAATGCTTCCTGTGCACGAATACATAAGGCTTCTTTTAGCAACGGAACAATATTGTAGTGACGAGTTTAAGACGTATTATAAGGCACGCCCGGTGAGAACAAACACTAACCTGTTAGAAAAACCTATTTGTCATAATTACTTCGGGGAAAGAAGGAGATGCTTTTTGGTTCCGCACATCTTTAATAGTTTGCCATCAGAAATTTTAACGAAAAATGTCACAAAAAAAGTGTTTAAAAATAAAACTAGAAACTTTCTTTTGACTTGTAAGCAAGTAAAATAAAATAAATGTGAGGTACAAAAGTAGATAGTATAAGTACAACACTCATATATGCACTATGCATGCTCGGTTTCTGAATGTGTCTTAGCATGGGTATATTATATATATATATATATATATATATATATATATATTTATATTTTTGCTGCTGTGACTATATTATTGTTAAGTAATGGTATCTAATTGTAAAATTTTATAATATTATATAACGGGAGTTGGCAGTTTGGCGGAGATAAAGATAAATTGTACTATGTGTATTTTTTCATGAATAAAGGATTTCTATTCTATTCTATTCTATTCTAACATAGGTCCCCAGGGGGGAAGTTTAGCCTAAGTATACCACGCTGGTCAGACGGGTTGGTTGGTGTTGTCATTTACCTGTGTACCTCTTTTTCTTACAGTTGTTGAAAACAGAAGGCATTCGATGTTCAGTGATAGGGTTGGCAGCTGAAGTTAGGATATGTAAGAAGCTATGTCAAGACACTGGTGGAGAATATGGGGTAAGTCCTACAGATTAATTTAAAATCTGAATTTAATGGCTATTAAAACTTACCTTAAATTTTGTATATTTTTTAAATATCCTGCATTCTTACCGTGGAAGATCAACCCTTACCCATCTGATAACCAGATGAGACATTTTTTTTATCAAAATATTATTCATAAACAAACATGCCTATGGTAAGTTGCCTTGAGCACAGATATCTATAAAATACTTAGATGCGGGATACGCGTTCTAAGCTGGCACGTGAAATGTGGATCCATTGTCACACCTCTACTTAGTCACGTCCGCATTACGGTCGAGAGTTTTCGCTTCATCGTTCGTGGGTTTGTTGAACAAAATATTGAATAAGCCGTCCTGTGTCTTGAAATTTTGTGTGAACTATACTAGAATAACTACAAACAGCGATGGGATCACTTATCATTCGTGAGTATTACAATTACAGCAATATATTTATGATTATTGCCAACTAATAGAAAGAAAATGGACACTCGCTAAGTGTGATGTGTGCAGAATAGTGTGAATGAAAAAGAAACTTGTCGCTATTGGTAATTGGTACAGTACCAAGTTATTATGTTTATCCCTTTTTAGCGCGAGCAATGAAACGTGCTATCTCACTTGCACTGCTTTGTGTTTTGTTCTTTCATTATTATTATGAAGCTGTAAGCATTTCTTGTGTAAGTGCCGCTCAAAGGCGACGTTTGCCTTTTTGGTACCCTATCTATGTATTTTTACTAGTACCTATATCTATCGAAAATGATAGAGTCTATATAGTATACTAGCATTTTTCGAGAGGCAAGTTATCAAGGCAGGTTTGTTTATGAATAGTACTAGAAAGGTGTCTTGCGCGGTGCTTCGCGCCGCACCACGCCATAGGTTTTGGCCTATAACTTTTGACCCCTTAGGGCTAGGTCAATTTTTAGATTTTTTGGCTTGCCTCCAGATCGAGGGCTATCCATAGAGGGGTCAACCATCATTGGAGCATCAGTAGTTCTCGAAAGCTAAGCGGGGACAAAAATTACATTCCCTTCATTCATTTAGATGTCCGACCTTCCACGGCTCCTCTACCATTACCAACTTTCAGGTAGTACTAGACGACGTCCACTACCGCTCGCTTCTGCTAGAGTCGACGTCTCCCCCACCGCGGGCGCGCGCGCTGGACGCCGGCCTGGTCAAGATGGGGTTCCCGCACTCCGCGCCGCCGACGGACGCGGCCGACCCCGCTGGGAACGCTGACCCACCCATCTCTGTGTGTATGTGGTCAGTAACATCATACTATTTATTTGTTTTGTAAGCAATGAGTTTGCTTCTACTATTCTTAAAATATTTAGATATAGAACCTACGACCTTTCCCCAACAAGGTTGGTCCTTCGAGCCAGTACAATTTATTTTAATTGTACCCTTGTACAATTAAAATAAATTGTACTGGCTCGAAGGACCAACATGTACAGAATAGTAGTAGTAGACTGTGTAAACATATTTTTATTGTCAATTGACATTGATGAATTGATTAAATAATTAAATTACCAATATAATAAAGATAAAGTATTGATTGCTTTTTTGTTTTGTAAGTGGTGTTAGGTTGAAGTTGTGTGGTTATAGCACAGGTAAAGTAAATTGCTCGATTTATTATCACAACAAAATAACCACGCACGATAGTTATATAGCAGTTAGTTAGTTATACTAGTTATCACGGCGAACTTTGTATCGCCTCAAATATAAATAAAAAGAATATTTTAATATTTCATGCAAATGTATGTAAATTGAAAAACGTGACGGACGGACAGACAGACGGACAGACAAATTGTCGTATTAAATATATAGATAGTTAGTCAGCGATTTTACTCTGCTACACGACTTGTGTTCGTTTTAAATAGGTAAGTATGTAAAATGTGGTTTTTTGTGGAGTCAGCAAAGTGTACAGGCTCGTATAACATACATGTGTATAATATGTATGTGATTCTTTTTAGTCGTCATATTCATTGTTTGAAACGAAATCGTAATCAATAATGAGATGTGTACCGTCTGTACAGTCATGAACATGTAAACATTCTCTGAAATTAAAATTTAATTAAATGTGACAGTTAAAACATGTAATTTATTTATTTATTTATGTACATACGGTATATAGAATATTGTGAATGTAAACATTATATACATGTACACAGAGGCACCATTTATCTCTAAAGAGATCTCTTCCAATGGGCCTGAGAGAGAAGACGTTAGTACAATCAGGTGCTGGTGTCTGTGCAGGTTAATACTGTTATTCAGGTTAATAAACTTACATACACTTTAACTACATAAATACACAAATACATATTAATTAACCTATCATAAACATAGATACATAATAAAACAATGGAAAATTCTATTTGACGCATAATGACCAAAAACGCATTATGACCTTGTGGCATGTCGAGCAATACGCGTAACGACCAATACGTACAAAGACCTCATCGCTTTATGACCAAACATATTTGAAGAGCAATACGCATAATAACCAATACGTACAATGACTTATTAGATTAAGGACACATAATATTTTCGCATAACGACCAATACGCACTAGGACCTATTTGCATAAAAAAACCAGCTACTAACTTTGGTTGCTCAAGTCGCACCGTCCATGTCTCCATGAGATCCTGGCGGTGTTGGGACCTCTGAGCCGGTTCCGCTCCAGCGCCTCCTTGAGCCATTCAAACAATGACGCAAGGGATCTCGCTTCCAGGTCTCATGGAGGGGCACAATAACCTTTGGTTGTAATGCTCCTTTTCGGCCATCTGGTCCACTTTATCATAATGTCCACTAACTAGGCTGGCAATTCTGGATGACGTTTCACTGCATGGAAAATTTCGACGTTTGCTTAGTCTACGAGTTTAAAACGAGACACCTAAATGAATATACATGATATTTCTCGTTTTGCGTAGCGGTCCTATTCCGTTTGGTCCAACGGAGTATTGGTCTTTTTAAGTATTGGTTTATTTGCGTAGCGGTCCTATTGCGTTTGGTCCAACGGAGTATTGGTCTTTTTAAGTATTGGTTTATTTGCGTAGCGGTCCTATTGCGTTTGGTCCAACGGAGTATTGGTCTTTTTAAGTATTGGTTTATTTGCGTAGCGGTCCTATTGCGTTTGGTCCAACGGAGTATTGGTCTTTTTAAGTATTGGTTTATTTGCGTAGCGGTCCTATTGCGTTTGGTCCACCTGAGTATTGGTCTTTTTAAGTATTGGTCTATTTGCGTAATGGTCCTCTTGCGTATCAGTAGGTTGGTCCTAACGCGTCAAATTCGGAAAAAATACGAGACTATCTCAAAGAAACAGCAACAGAAAGAGACTCTTTGAGATAGTCTTGATAATGCCTTGTGAGTAGGCGAAACATATGTCGACGTTTGACATGTCTTCTATTTAGCGAAATCATTGCAGTTATTTAAATTTCAACATCAATTTTCCATTGTTTTATCATGGACTTTCGCCAGGTAACGCCTGAATCCATTCAGTATAGATACATAAACAATACAGTAATTGTTAATGACTGTACCCTAGTCACCTGGAGGAGGGCGAGGGCGTGGGCGGCGAGGGGCACCTGTGTCCGCAGTGTCGCAGCAAGTACTGCTCGCTGCCGGCGCAGTGTCGCACCTGCGGGCTCACGCTCGCCTCGGCGCCTCATCTCGCCAGGTAACACGCACACTCCTTATATCTACCTAATATGTTACCGCTAAACCAAATAATACACGGCAAAAATGTACAGACTTCAAAATATGGAAATGGGACCAAATAATTGAAGAAGAATTGAGAAGTTATAGCTTTCATTAAATTTTTTTTTTTTCAAAATATGTTCATCCAGTACAGAGATATGAAATAACAAACATTAAAAATAACTTCACTTGTTTTTCCGATGCTAGTCTATTTGGTAGGCGGCTGTCAGTTGAATGAACTGATAGATCCTGTTTCTTGCTACTATCGACTAGTTTCTTTTGTAGTTTAGATTTTTATTATTGTCTTTCGACTCCGGAGTCTCGGGTTCGATTCCCGATTCGAATCCAATATTTGTGTGATCCACAAATGTTTGTTTCGGAGTTTGGGTGTTTTCTATGTATGTTATCAGTTGTCTAGATCCCATAGCACAAGCTTATAGCTTAGTTTGTTCTAGATGACGTGTATGTATGAATGTCCATAAATATTTGTTTAATTTGTACAGATCGTACCACCATCTGTTCCCCGTAGACCCTTACGAGGAACTAACTAATGAAGGGCAGGCCCAGTACTGCGTCGCGTGTTTAAGGAATTTTACCGACGTAGATAAACAAGTAAGTTTAGTACGTACTTATTCATTTCCGAAATATATACAGTATGAATTTTTGAAAAGGGCTTGGATGGCCAAATCCGATACTTTTATTTATTTATTTAATTTCATTCATACATCAGTCATTATATGTTCTTATCCCAATGCGACAGTGTAGTGATATTAGTCAATTATAAAAAAATTACATACTTTATACAATCTTACAAACCATCATTATGAGTCACTAAATAAATTAATTTAATCAATTCATAATACCTAATTCAAAATAATAAATCAATAAGAATAATGTCAAAATATTAGTCCACTAAAATAATATTCAATAATAACTAAAAAATCATAAACAATATCATAACCATAATCACTATCATAATCATAATCATAAATAATCACTAATAATCATAAACAATAATTCAAAAATTATCTAATAATTTCATACAATAATAATTCGTTTAAAATTTTGTTCAGTAGGTAATTGATCACAAACAAAAATTCTAAATTTTAGTCATTTAACGACTTATAGCACAACACAAATAATCCTATCTTGGTGAATTCACCCAAACAACAAGTAAATACGTCAATTCTGTCTGACACTTCGTTGAGTGTCCGTAAGACACGTCATTGGCGCCTTATCAAGTAAATTTGTCCGTCCTCTAGGCACAGCGAACAACGGCGGCTTTCGTCGCTTCTGTGTGTAATTATCGGGCACATTTAGCGACATCAGCATTAATACCTCCGGATTGCATATCTTTCCCCGAATTACCTTGACTAAATACGTGGTAAGAGTCAAATCCCTTCTAACCTCCAGTTTGTTGTACCCCACCATGCCCAACACAAACAACGTGGGGTACATCAACGGTTAGTAAGGATATACACCATACAATTTGAGATATAGATATCTAGTAAATTTGTTCTGGATGCATTCTAGCATCCCGCAGTATTTCTGTTCATGAGTTAAATTCCAAATGACTCCTAACAAGTGCATTATACAGGGAATAGCATGTATGTTTGTAAAGTCCGGTAATAATTGTTTTTGCTCAGGTGCTCAGACAACAGCTTTACAAGAGCAAAGTGCATTCGTCAAACGTTTTGTTTATCGACCTACGAATTATGAAACCTAATTTTTGGAATAACTTCCTACAAACATTAACTATGTACTCTCTAAATGTCAGCTCAGTGTTTATGTTAACCCCCAAATCACGCACCGTATACACTTGCCATTTTGGCGCCATCTAACTCATAGTCGTATTGCAAGGGAGTCTTCATTCGTCCTAATGTTAGGATGGAACATTTTTTAACATTGAATGGGAGTTTATTTGTTCTGCTCCACTCGCCGACTCTCTCAACGTCTCTCTGTAGTCGCTCACAGTCACTTTCATCCTTAACAGCCAAGAGTAATTTGAGGTCATCTGCAAATAATAGACAAGTTGCGTCCCTTACCACATTCGGCAGGTCATTTATCATAATAATAAACTGTAACGGGCCAAAATTACTTCCTTGACTCACTCCGGATCTCGTATAATATGGCTCAGATCTGTAACCAGCATAATCAACGTATTGTTTTCGATCCTTCATGTAACTTGCCAATAACCGGAGCAGTTGGGGAGTACATCCCACCGCAGGTAACTTTGTCAGTAAGATGTCATTATCTACTATAGTCCGGCAAGCTCGTGCGCGACCGTCCTGCGGGGTGACAGACGGTGGCGGGGACGAGGTACTAAAGATGTCAGCGGGTAGCGGGTGGTGCAGCGGGGAAGGGAAACGCGTGCATCTGCGCGTCAAATACGGCAGTCTCGGCCGCGCAGTCGAAGCGCGCAGCGAAGATTAAGATCTCAGGATGAGTAAGGCTATCTCAAGACAAGTTAAGGAAGTTGTACATAAAATGTACCAATTTTTTGTAAGGCGAAAATACTGCCGAGAGGTTAAGTCAATAATTTTCCTAGATGAAACCTACGTGAATAAAAATCACGTGACACAAAAATCCTGGCAGTCTAATACAGAACGCGGGGCTATGCAAAACATCGGTAAAGGACGTCGTATTGTAATTGTACACGCTGGCAGTTGCAATGGCATTGTACCTAATGCTTTATTGATGTTCAAATCGCATTCCAAGACCGGTGATTATCATAAACAACATTGATTATCATAACAAATTTTCGAAAATGGATCGATGAAAAACTGTTACCAAACATTCCTCCGAATTCTGCTATTGTAATGGACAACGCCGCTTACCATAGCACTCAGATCGATAAAAAACCTACAATGAGTACCCTGAAAAGCGAAATGCAGCAATGGTTAGAACGGCGAGGTGTTCAGTATGATAGCGCTATGCGTAAATGTGATCTAATGAAAATAATTAATGAGCAAAACACGGAGAAACAGTACAAAATTTATGAAATATTAAAGGAAAATGGACATATCTTCGCTTACCCCCATACCATCCGGATTTAAATCCAATTGAACTCGTGTGGGGGTACGTAAAAGGCGAGCTCGCAAGGACTTCCCTTGATTCGAACTTAGATAAAAAGTTAAAAGATTTAAAATTGCTTTTTTCTAATTATTCGGTTGAACAGTGGCGCGATTGTGATAATCATGTCATAAAAAACGAGGACGAATATTATAATTGAGATCGAGTATTTGACGATGAAATGGACAGGTACGTTATTGTTTATTAACATAATCGATTATTATTGCTTTAACTTGGCAGAGTGCTCAAGCTATAATCTCGGAGCCATGTCATTGTACGTGAAGTTGTTTATTATTTCTATAGTAAATTTTTGTCTTTTTAGATTCATAGTTCAACTAAAACGACGATGATGATGACGACGAAAGTTATGAAGAATATCAAACAGAGGGTGAACATGAAAGTGATATGGAAATTGATTTATAATAAAATCATAATTTTAGTTTTCCTAATAATTTGTCCTCAAGCATAATAAAAAAAATTAAAACAATAAAAGTAGTTCCATCTTTTTATTTACTCCTATATTACGTCACAAGTAAGTACAACTTATCGCAAGATTTATCCTGGCAAACTTCTCTTCGTGTGTAGCCGTGTGCTAGAATGACGCGCTACCTCGTCCCCGCCACCATCTGTCACCCCACGGGACGATCGCGCACGAAATTGCCGGACTATAGATCAAACGCTTTTTTTAAATCAAAATAAGCAGCATCAACTTGGACTCCAGCATCCACATATGGTACCGCATATGACATAAAAGTCAATAAATTGCTTGTGGTACTGCGAGCTGGCCTAAATCCATGCTGAGCGTCTGACAATTGAGTTGACACCTGGCTTAGTACGCTTTTTTGAACAATAGATTCAAAGACCTTCGCTGCCGTTGATAAAACTGCTACCGGTCTATAGCAGTCCACAGTCGAACCACCCTGTCCTTTTGGTATAGGGGTGACACGCGTCATTTTCCACCTATCAGGGAAATGGGATAATTGAATGCATTGGTCATATATGTGCAAGAGAGGCGTTTCTAATACTGCCCTACAATCTCTAAAAGAGAAACGCGGGAATCCCATCCGGTCCTGCATTAAGGGAAGTTAATGCCCTAAACTAAAAAAAACTATAAGGAATAGCGAAAAATGCTCAAAGGAGTCACGAGCCCGATTTTGATGAAACTTAAAACCTCATCATTAGATTTTTGGAAAACCAATAATCCTAGCAGGGAATCGAACCCGTTGATTTTGAAAAAAAAAAAACACCCTTTATCAGGATCAAATTCTGCGAAGTATGCGCTTTATGAACGCAATTGAACCCAAAAAAATGGAGTATAGAATTTTAGTTTTTTGTCTGTTTATCTGAATATTTGAACACGCTAATCTCAGAAACTGCTCACCCGATTTCAATGCAGTTTTCAGTAATGCGTTGTGGTTTATTCAATTTAATATTTAAGGTTTGTTTTATTTCAATCGGTTCATAAATAAAAAGTTATGTCGATCTAACTAAAGTAACACGCAGGCGGAGATGCGGGCAACAGCTGTACATAATAAATCAGTAACTGGTGATCAAGAAAACTAAAACACGCAGGCGGAGCTGCAGGCAACAGCTAGTATATACATAAAAACCTTCCTCGACTCCACTCTATCCATTGTTGAAAACCGTATCGAAATCCGTTGCGTAGTTTTAAAGATCTCTAGAAGCAAACATACGCGGAAGCGGCTTTGTTTTATATTATGTAGTGATAGTGATGTGGGGTTGAACGACATTGGTCAAATCTGATATTCGTCAAATCGGCATTTCGTCCAATGTGACAATGGTCAAAGCTATAGTTCGTCAAATCGTCTGTTTGTCCAATTATGAAATTTGCCAAATACGCTATTGGTCAAGTCTATGTACTGTCGATGAAAACATGCATTTAGAAATACATAATTTGTAAGAACTTACAAAAGGAGAAGGCGCCCGTTATAGGTACCCAAATTATGACCATTTTTAAATATTTTTGGGAAAAATTTAACATGGTGTGTAGACAAATTATTCTGAACAAACTGTTTTATTTACGCATATTATATTAAAAATAATATTGGTTAATTAAAATGTAGTAAAACAGAGTTGAAGTATTCTGAGGTTTAATTTGGATCAACTATTACCTCCTTTGTATGTTTGCGGTATAGAAATAGCATTAAATACGGATTTGATTTTTGTAGATGGCACTTTTAGAACCGAACTGCGGCCTATTTTTCATCTTTTATCAGTACAAGTAGACGTGGGCAGTACAAGAGCAAGCACCAATAATTTTCCCATATTTTTTGCCTCATGCCTAATAAAACTCAGCAAACCTATGAGAGTGTATTCTCAGTTTTGCGTTTCCAATTCAAGCTTGATGTGCATTTTCTAAAATGTGATTACGAAATGGCAATATTTAACGCAGCAAAAAGCATTTTCCCTGATGTGCCAAAGGCTGCTTTTTCCATTTTAACCAAACAATTTATAAAAAAGCAAAAGCACTTGGGATGATGGCTGACGATAATCTGAAAAAAAATTTTAGACTAACTACGAATCTAGCGTTACTGCCCTATCAGTATATTCCTGAAAGATGGTTAGCTATACTTGAGATGATGCCAGAAAATGATAACAGGGCGGAAAATTTTCAAAAAATATTTTACTGAGCAATGGCAAAAAAAGGATTTCTCAGTACATCTGTTGTTGTGCAAATGAACGCCATCGTAGTACTAATGCGATCGACGCTTGGCATAGGAGATTAGGGATTAAAGTTCAAGAAAATCATAATATTTACATGTATAATATAAGTATTTTAAAAAAGGAAGTGAAATATTATTTAAATAAAGTCAAAAGAGAAGATGAGAAGCAGAGGAAAACATCTAACATCATAAAATATACAAAAATAGAAAAGTTATTGCGTGGAAAATCAGACGCGTTACAGTGTTTAAAACAGTTGTGTTGGGTATGAATTCTGTAAATAAATATGAATTGAATAATTAATAATTAAAATAATTAAAACTACTACGGTACTTTCATTTTTGTGGTTGGTTGTACTAAAATAACTTGACCAATAGCGTATTTGGCAAATTTCATAATTGGACAAACATACGATTCGACGAACTACAGCTTTGACCATTGTCATATTAAACGAAATGCCGATTTGACGAATATCAGATTTGACCAATGTCGTTCAACCCGTGATGTGCCATGTATGAATGAAAAAGTGTCTTTATTTAAACACGTCTGACAAATGTGTTGCAATTTTTCATCTTGAGTTTATACTTGCGTCTGTTGTCACGACCAAAATCTATCAGATATATCTATCTCCTTGTCGAATTTCGTTACAATATGTTCAGTGATTGAGCCACGAGGATAGCAAAATACATTAAAAACACACTAAATACAAGCTTGTGCTCACGGTATCGTCCGCACGACATTTTTTCTGGTTCCCAATTACCACAAGAACACATTCTCGGGATAAAAAGTAGCCTAAGGGACGGTTTCCTTTTCATAAGCAATAGTTTATTTATTAAAATTCATTTGTACTAATATTTGGCACCAATATTTTACCCACCTTAACGCTTCTCTCTAAATACCTGTCCATCCTAAGGTTGCCGGTAAGATATTGCCTTTAGCTATAAGGCCGCCCTTTGTACATCCTGTATCTGTTGTATCCTATGATTTTTAATTTGTGTACAATAAAGTTTATTCTAATCTAATATAATCTAATTGGCAGATACCTAGTCCCGTATTAAAACAGACAACTCAATTTCATTTATTTGTATAGATAATCAAAATAAATGAATTAACAGATCTACCGCTGCACACGTTGTCAAGAGTTCTACTGCTGGGAATGTGAGAGTGTAGTGACGAGTACTCTACACGTGTGTCCCGGATGTGCGTCACGACCACACTTGTACCAACGACTGCCAGACTCGAGTTCCACACATCACACATTGACATAGCGCTGGCTGACACATAGACTAGTCACATAGACCTCTCAACACTCGACACACAAAATAATACGCGTTATATTCGATGCCAGTGGAAAAAATGACAAATGCATTAGTAACATTTTACTGTTATAATAGTAGAGAGAAAGAGGTAGTCAAGATGTGAGTAAGTGTATACAGTATGTAATATAATTATTTAAATATACCAGTTAAACAAAATTGTTGTTATTATTTATAATATATTATAAGAAATAAGCTGATCGCCGCGACTCCACCCGCATGATATATTTTTCTCGTTCCCAGTTCCCGTGGGAACACATCACCGGGATAACAAGTAGCCTATGTTGCTCAGGGATAATGTAGATACATATCAGTGAAAGTGGTGGGGCTCGTCTAGTGGTAACCGACAATGTTAACACATTGCAAAGGTTAAGCCGCAATTTCACTAGGAGACATTTGTTCCGCGACTCAGTCGCTCGACACGAAGTTCACAGGGACATTTACGGGTCGCTCGACACTCCTCGGGCGACTTACTGAACACGACTGGCCAATGTGAACAAGGGAAAAATCGAGCGACATTGTCCCACAAAGTCGCAGAAACATACTACGTGAATGTCGGGCGATATGTCTCCGCGACATGTCCCCTAGTGAAAATGCGCCTTTAAGCAACATCTAGTCAGGCCGGTCTTAGAATGGGTGACCATTTCTTAAGACACTGAGACCCCTCCGTGCCTCGGAGAGCACGTTAAGCCGTCGGTCCCGGTTGTCATACGAACATCTATGGCAGTCGTTAGGGGTAGTTGGAGCCCTAAATCAAAAATCCGACCGGACTAACTACAGAACTTCAATATCGCCCTTGCGTTATGGAGGTCAGATAGCAGGCGCTTCACGGAAAATTTCGAAGTTCAGCCGAATTGCAGTTAGACTGGAAAGCGACCCCAACTGAGTTGGGAAAAGGCTCGGTGAATGATGATATCAGTGAAAGAATTTTCAAAATCGGATCAGTAGTTACATAGCCTATACGCTTCCAACAAATAATCAACTATTACCTTTTTATAACATTGGCATAGATTACCTGATACCCGGAGTTTCGCTCACATGATACTCCCACTTCAGAATGCCCCACAATAGTATCGACATTGCACCCGTGCGAAGTCGGGGTAGGTCGCATACATAACATAGTACATACATATAAACCTCCCTCTTGAATCACTATTTGATTGATAGAGTTGAGCCAACGTCTTTGGAACATCATAATCCGTAACTATATTATCAGTCGCATCAGTGTATAGACAATAGACTTACGGCCTTACAAACACTCATTGGCAGATTCCCAACCAATCACGTAACCCGAACACAATTTTTTGAAATTTTATGTTTTTGGGTAGACTGAAGTCGACGCTGATGACTGTGCTAGCCCAGCTGCCAATGAGGCTTTAAGTCTATTATCTATGCTCATACTCGACTGATAACATGGACACGGCTTTAGCTACCAGCTTACTTTATAAGGTTCATGGCTACCAGGCTATGTTTTTGGTATAACTTCATAAAGAAAACAAGTTCCATATAATTCAATAGTTTATTAATATCACAATTTGGAATTTCCTATGTGGTAACATAGACTAATATGATAACTGATCTTACGCTAAAGTTTGAATGTTATGCATATCAGCAGGTATACCATAAATCCGAAATGCTAAAAAATGGTCCCTACAACTTACAATTACGGCACATGTACCAGAGGCAAGCTAAGGTCAAGCCAACCTCACTTGCTAACACGTCATCTGCTGACAATCTAAGCTCGAATAGCTTGTGACACTCACTTCTTAAAAATAATAAAAAAAAGAGCAGACCCCGGTCTACAACATCTACTGGAAAATGACGCCAAGATCAACATGTCATGATAGCTCAAACTATTTTGTACAATTTCAGATTTATGATGTACTATGAATCATTCTTAATTTCTATTATTTATTGTGTGTTTAGTCGTGTTATAAAATGAGATAATCTATATCTTTCTACCAGTTAGCACTGCTAATGGTTGACAACAAATGGAATCATTTTATACATACATATATCTACCTAATTATTGAAGTTAGCTCTTATTTCACTTTTCACAGTACGGAAAACAATCTTAAATTTTAGATTATACTTAAGACCCCTTTCAGATGCCATGCGCGTTTACATAATTACTACATAATTTTATAGATTGTAAATATTTTTAGTAGATACATAATTATGTATATTATAGGTAATTGTTGTTGTTCAGAAAATTAGGTGTTTATTAACAAATTCTATTCTATTCTGTTAAAAAATCCAAATACATACATACATTTTATTGAATCTACTCACTGGGCCTAGAATAAAATGTATCAAAAAGCGTATTGAACGCTTGTCATCTAAACGGAGTCTAATGGTATTTTTTTGGATTTTAAGGCTTGGTTTCAAGACCTAGCCAAACGGGTTCTCTTCTAAACCGACAAGCACAGGATACAAGAGCGAAAAGCTAACACAATTCGCCGGCTATTGACTTCGCGTGTAGCTATCACAGTATAGGAATAGATACACTACATCGTTGGTTTTACTTATTGCAGACAAAATTACGCTAGATACTATTTATAATAATCGTTCGTTAATATTTGTACAAATCTGTACTTTACTATACAACGTGTTTCATATTAGTGTGGTCATATCTCAAGGTTGCATTGGGTAGGGCCTAAATAATATATTGCGCGGGGTCTTTAATTAATTTAATAAAATATTGACTTATAATGACATAGTCGATAAATTTTCCTTTTTATCGATATCTCATTGAAATGAAGCTCTAAGACTGCACTACAAAATAAACATATGATTAGAATGAACTCTAGATTTGACCTCAAGTAGGTTTGCCAAACAGTGAAATAGATTCGGACAGTCTCGTTGTTACTCAAAATTTTAACCAACAGATAAAGTTACTTTATCAATAGTTATCATACAAAATAGTTTCCGAATCACAACTTGGGGTCAAAATAAAGAGTGCCTACTCAAAGTTATTTTTGAAGTTTTTCTATGAATTTATGTATCACGTGATTGTCGTGAATGTAACAACTCACACGTAATTTGTTGTCAACCTACTCAAATACCAGGAGCAACGCATTTGCTGTCGAAGAAAAGAGAAGAAACATTTATGTTCTTGTCTTCCTTAAATTTACACTTTTTATAAATTGGTTCCGCACAGATATTTAAAATACAACTGCTGTTTGTGTAGAAGTTTATGTTGTAGCTGTTGAGAACGCTGGTGGGTATAGTAGTATGTAGGTATTCAGTTTCGGGATAGAGAGATCGTGGATGCCAGTCACTGCACTACCATATCGTGAACTCTCTTTCGACTCATTTACCATGAAGTAAATGATCTGCAAGGTGTTTGGTTATTTTTGACCGACTTTAAAAAAGAGTAGGTACTTAGGTTCTCGATTCGTCATGATAATGTGATGCATAAAAGTTCATAAAACATTATCGCTAAAAGTGGCAACTTGTATGGTTGAACGAGGATATCAGAAAAAGTAGGAGGTGTTGGTGTCAGTTTCACTAATATGTATCTTAAGGACCCCTAAAAATTACAAAGAGAACCGCCCACTTTTTTGATTGGAGCCGCTTTGAAGAAACTAGGTATCAGTAGCGATGTCGGCATATATCAAAGACGTACACGTCACAACACGTAAATTTTACCGCAAAACCCATATTATTCCGGTGTTGCAAGTTAACGCAATGTTCTTCATAAACGGGGACTTAGCTTTTTTTATGCTGGATATTTGTTCATTTTAGCAATTGGTAATAAATTACTAATCTTAGACTACATGGATAAAGAAAGTCGCTTTTTCCGTCTGTCTGTTCTAATGTATGTTTAGTTCTTGAAAACTACGCAA
Source organism: Nudaria mundana (assembly GCA_963556515.1). NCBI lineage: Eukaryota > Metazoa > Arthropoda > Insecta > Lepidoptera > Erebidae > Nudaria > Nudaria mundana. The sequence continues at coordinate 13,637,966 of OY748296.1, forward strand.
CGGATCTTGAAGCGGTTTTTTTTTTAAATGGGTTTAAGTAGGTTTCGAAATGTATTTACATGCATACTATCATGCGAGCGACGCCGCGCTGGCATTCAACAATTTTATTTTATTTCATAGGTCTTAGGGAAATATCCTGTGTTTATGGTAAATAATAATTATGTTATTATTTATCTCTTAAATTATTTTATACTAGGTACCTACTAGCTTTTTTTCATAAATAAAACTAAGTACCTACTTGGTACTTTTATTAGATTTTTACCAAAATTACGACGTAATTCAAGGAAATAAGACATTGCACTTGGGCAACACTTACAACTATCTAATTTCTTTTCAGTTGCAAGTAAACTTTGATATTAGGCGTACGTAGTAATCTGTGTTAATCGATCATGGCGTATTTAAGTAATAGTGAATATTATGAAATGATACTTTGCGTCGGGGCAGCCGATGGCAGTCTGCGTGAAGCTCGTCGCCTTTATCGAGAAAGATTTGTGGACAATAGACTCGAAGGTGAACGGCGGCGGTTACCATCTGTGGAGTGCTTCCGAAAAATGGTGAACCGTTTACATGACACTGGTTCTTTCCGTGGTTCCCGCTCAGAAGGCAGACCATCTGTTGTACCACCAGAGCAAGAAGAAAGTATTCTCGAGCATTTTCAATCCAATCCCAGAACAAGTACTCGCCGCGCTGGAATTGTTCTGGGAATGAATCATTTGAGAGTATGGCGCGTGCTAAAAGCAGATGGTCAACATCCGTACCACTTCAGGCACACCCAAGAACTGACACCGGCTGATTTCGTACCACGTCTCAACTTTTGCCAGTGGTACCGAGAGGAAGCACAACGATCCCCTAGTTTCGCGAACCGTATTTTATGGACCGATGAAGCATCTTTTACTCGTGCTGGTATCAGTAACCAACATAACGAACATGTATGGACTCATCAGAACCCACACGCATCTGCAGAAAACAACTTTCAGCATCAGTGGCGTGTTAACATTTGGGCGGGAATAATCGGAGATATTTTAATTGGTCCTTTCGTGCTACCGAGTTCGCTAAACGGTGAAAATTACCTCGCGTTCCTTAGAAACGTCTTAGAACCCGAACTTGAAAACTTGCCTGTAACATTGTACACAAATATGATGTACCAGCAAGACGGGGCGCCAGCACATTATGCGAGAGATGTACGGGCGTATTTAGATGAGCGGTTTAACCAGTGGATCGGACGTGGTGGTCCCATACCTTGGCCTCCGAGGTCACCGGATCTCACACCACTTGACTTTTTTTTGTGGGGCTATGTCAAAAACAAAGTGTACAGTGCGGTATGTCTCACGCGTGAAGATATGGAGTCTAAAATATTTGATGCATTTAGCAGTGTAACTCCAGACATGCTGTGTAATGTAACTGCCAGCATGATGCGACGGACCCAACTGTGCATTGATCAAGGCGGCGAACATTTCGAGCCGTTACTTTAGTACCTACTTTTTAATTTTGTGTTTATTAGAGGTAGGAAGTGTATTTTTTATTAAATTCAATAATGTTAATCGTGATATTAGTGAGTTAGTTGTGTTTATTGTGGAACACGGTACCTACCTATCTACCAGGATGACATGCACAATGAAATCGGTTAGTTTTTGTTGTTTTAAAGTCCACAACCTATCATTACTACAAAATAGTATTCTGTACCAGGAGCATATGAAATAAGAGTTGTTTACGATTCATCGAAGAGGACTGAACCTTACGAATAAATTTGACCCTAGGTAGTGTTGGGTTTATAAAATATCGATTAAATGAACAAATCAATTAAATTTACATGACACCTTAAAAGTTTTAACTAAACTTGTATTTGCAATTTTGTCCGTGCGTATAGTTAACTCAACGCGCATGTGTAACGAGGGTCAAATATGACCACACTAATATGAAACACGTTGTATACTTACCTAATTATAATTATGTACCTGCCTATATTGTAAAAGGCACGGAAATGGACTCCTAATAATGTGTGATAGTGATAGTATCTACAGTGAGGCAAATCTTTCGGCCTTTGAACTTTGAATTGAATAGTGTTCCTGTAGCCTGTGCTTTAAGAATTGGTATTCTGACCAATTTAGAACGTTTGACGATATTAACTATACTTATTTATATCACATCAGCAGTATCATCATCAGCGGCCTTTTGCTTAAATCACAGATAAAAATCTCTATCGTTAGCTAATAAACAAAGTATCTAGGCTTTTCGCGGATATTCAATACCGGTCGCCATATTGCTTTCCGTTTAAAAAGATTTCGAAATGCGTATTACTTGGACACCCCGTTTTAATGAGAATTGAACTACTTATTGGTAGGGGTTCACTATCCATTTGCATAAAAAAAATACCCATAAAATATTTTGGCATATGGTAATTTAGACTAATGATATTTATGCATAATTTTTTTATCCATAACAAATTTAGCATATTTGTCTTAATCATAAATAATATTAGCATAATCATATTTAAGCATAAAATTTATAAGCATAGCTTTATAAAGGCATAAACGTATCAAACTATAATGAATACAGTCATAATCATCTTACGCAGAATAATTAAATATGTAAAATAATTAAAAGGCGGCTTAGGAGTGGCCCAAGGGCCACCCCCGCCGCACCTAAACCTACTTTGACACTATATAATATAAGGAAATACTGGTTAAAGTAACTTGTTTTATTTTTCATTTATTTCATTAATTTATACCTATTCATTTTTAGTAATATATACTATTAGGCGACTGTACACTATGCCTAAAAACATTGTGCAAATTATAAATATGCATAAATATATTAGACCTAAATATAATTATTCCATAGTACATATGCTGCTAAAAATCAATTATGACCAAGTATAATTATGCCAAAAAAAGTATGCCAAATTCATTGTGCTAAAACATTTTAGGATTACATATATTATGTTAACGAAAGGGGATACCTTTCGTTAACATAATATATGGTAGGTATAATATTGGTAGGTATGTAAAATATAATAGTATATTATTTTATTGTTTTAATAATAAGTATGTATCTCAAAGTATTAATATAAGTCACAGAATAAAATTAACTATTAAATATAATATGATACTTATTTACATAATTATACAATTTTAAGCATTGCGACTACTTAACTTCCAGTGTACACAGTATTATATAATATATTTATTTTTATTTATAAATGCATTGTTAATGTATATTTAGAATATTTAGTATGTTCAAAAGTTCTATTTAAAGCAGTAGTCTACTAAGGCAACTGTATATACGTCTCGAGCCAATGTATAAAAACAGTCAAGTAAAATATTTGTTAGTACAATATAAATATGGTCTCACAAATATACTAAGTACAAGAATTCATTACATATGTCCATCATATTAGCTAACTGGTGATAGACTACAAATAAATATAGTGTTTTATCAATAATTTCCTTTCAATGTCTGTGGCATAACCTACAGTGAATGATTATATTTTTGTGTATTGTTAGAATCAATATGATTCTATGGTGATTGGATTACAATTTTATTAGGTACGTGGCACCAACAATATCTGACAAGAGGCGAACGAGTGACGCTCCCACCTACCTCGAGTCTATCCTATATTTTTTAACACTTATCTAACTAAAAAAATTGTATGAGGTACATGTATTATGTTATGTTATGAGTAAGTACCTACGTAATATGAAGCACTTAAGGTATTCGTTTTTACAGACATACCAATACATGTACTTCCCAGCTGCAAATTTCATCAACAGTTAAAAACTTAAGTACAAAAAAATAAATAATTTATTTATACTTACATAAAAGTTCAGACCCCTCAGGTTGGTACATCAGACTTATTACGAGTTTGCCAAATTAAATTAGGTTTCTCATAATATTGTTCAATTTGAAGGAGAGACTTGTCTTTAGTCTCTGGTAATAACAGAAATAGCATGACGGTCGCTACAGCAGAGGCGCCACCGAATACGCCGAACACGCCCGCTATGCCTATATTTCTGTTCATAATAGGATACAGTTTCGTGAAACCGAATAAGAGAGTATTGAATAGGCCGAATATGTAACCTCCGCAAAGGCCGCGAACTTGAGCCGGTAGAAGTTCTCCAACCATAAGTCCGGGTAGCAGGAAGAATCCTAAAGTGTTAAAGCCGACATAGGCCATCACTAGTACGGGTACGGTGTATCCCGTGCTGGGTCCTTGTGAGAGGATGAAGGCGAGAGCGAGCGCGCATATCGCCGAGCCCACCCCCGACACCAACACCACGTGGCGGCGCGCCGCCTTCAGCAGCAACACGCACGACAGCACCGACACGCCCAGCCGGGCTATGGCAGTGGCGTTCGCGGACACCTGGGAACAAACAGAATAAGTTCTGTTAACTTCAGGCTAATCAACATTACAACTAAGATATTCGTGAAAATGCCTGAGAAATACGACTACTTTGTGGCTCGATTCTGGGTACTTCCTCCACTAGCTGATGGTCTGATGGACAGATGAGGGTTTTGAAATCAATATAGACGTAGAAATAAGGTCTTGGAAGGCAACGGATACTAACGCTGAAAAAGATTAGATGACGAGCGATGTAAGTTCTAAATTTAGTGGGTACCTAGTATGGTAATATGGTATGGATACTTACAGTAGGATCGAGGGCGCCACCAGCGTCTCTAACAATGTCAACAGCATAGAAGATAACCACATAGGCACCGGACAAGATCTGCAGTATGTTGAATAAGTTGATCAACACTAGTGGCTTCAGTACTTGCGAGCGCACCACCGTCGACAGGAACTTCACCTTCTCTTCACCGCGAGCCTTTTCTTTCTCCCGCGCTGATATCAATTCGTGGAGTTCTCGTTGTGCCTTCATATGAAAAATATCAAGTTATATTACAAAAAGGTTAACGAGTGTCAACTTTTTGTTGGCAGCCTGTAGCCAGGAGGGTGGGTGTCTAATTCTCTAGATATAATAGGTTAGTAGGTAACTTATAGCCTATAGGCCAACAGTCATACCAATACTCAAGTAATTTTATTAGTTTTGTTTACATACATAGATCCAGAATAAAAATTGAATAGAGCGGAGACAAAACATATACATCCTAACTTTAACCGCTGCAAGTGGATTGAGACAACCAATTTAATTGTTGGAAGTGCTTCAAAGCTGACATGGTCAATTAACGTTGTTGTCTGTTGCTTGTTAAGCTCATTGAGATAAATTGGTAGCGATGAGATTGAAATGGGATTGCATGACTATTAATCACATACCTACCTAATCTAAGATAAGACTACCTAACGCCACAATGAGCCTTTGAATAAGAAAACATTTACTCCGTTTTGTAATATTTGCTGCTTATTGATGGAACTGAACAAACACTGCAGCTTTGCGCAGTAAGTACTCACAGTATCAGGGTCACCTCGAAGCCGCGCCATCGCAGCCATTGCTTCGTGGAAGCGGCCTCTTCGAGCCAGCCACGTGGGGCTCTCAGGTGAGAAACATAAAGCCATGAATGCCAGCACGGGCAGCACCATGGAGAGGAAGGCCACCGACCGCCAATGCAGCGAACCTCCCAAAGCGTACACGTACAGTACACCAAGGGCATACGCCACGAATGGTGTACTTATCAGCAAACCTCTTAATCTTGGCTCCGAAATTTCACCTAAATAAACCTGGAAAAGAGTAGGTATTTTAAATGTAGTAACGTCTAAATAAGTATAGTACTTTCAAAAATTGAAGTCTACAGGCTAAAGGTAAAGCCTTTCTAAAGTTACGATGACTTGGTATGTACAATACATGTGAACAATACTGGTCAAGCAATCTTTAAGCCGTCACCTGAAGGCAAGGGCGTAGCCAGGATTCCATCAAGGGGGGGCAGACCTAATCCTAAAATAAAGGGGGAGGGGTGAGCACCCCCGTAAAGGGGTAAAACCTGGAGTCCCCCCCCTTAAAAAGGGGGGATATTAAAAATATTAAACATGATGTCAAGACCTTTTTCTTTTTTTAAATCCGCGGCCCTAGGCCGCGGCCGCACTACGTCGATTGCCGAGCGCCTCTGGTACACACTAAGAGAATGTTGTTTTCCAGTGGCGCCCGGCCTGTGTGGCCCCTGCGTGGTGGTCGGGTTTTACCCCGCATCCTTGGGGTCGGGTTTTATCCCGCATCGGTGAGTGCACAACTCACTACACATCTTGACGAGCTGCCCCGAGCCAGCTAGGGGAAGTTATGGCCCTCTCGGATAAATATGCCCCGACAATACGACGGAGGTAGACAGGCACTCCGTGGTAGATCAGTGCCTCTCTAACGCAGCTTCAGGGTAAGGTGTTAAAGGCGTTGGCGAAGTCAAGAGACACCACCAACACCACCCCGCCCCCATCTACCTCCGTCAGGGTCTTTGAGCAACACGATCGGCCGGTACCCGGACGGTGAGTCCGCTAGCCGCCCCGGTTTCCGAATCAGGACCAGTTTCCCCGTCCTCCACACCTTGCGAAACTGGCCCCTTTCGAGGCATGCGCTGAAGAGCCCCCGAGCAGTCGAGGCCTGAGTTCATTGAGGGCCACGACCCATGCACAGCCCGGAAAGCCGTCGGGTCCAGGGGTGGTGATTTTCCGGTGACTGAGCCGAAGTACCACTGCTCCTAACTCTCTGACTTCGGGTACGTCGTCTTCGCCGCTGCTATCCGCGTTGGGCGCCTAAGACCGAGCCATGCCCGGAGGGAAGTGCTCCTCCGCGCTCTGACCTAAAGGAACGGTTGCCCCCATGGGTTCAAGTGGCGCTCCAGGGTCTCCAGGAGCTCCTCGCGGGCTGATGATGGCAAGACTAAATTGAAAGCATACATTACACTTCCATATACCTATCCAATTTTTAATTAACACTGCTCTTCAGAAATTGCACAATGATGCAGGTACGCAACGGGCGACACTTGCACCACAGAAGAGAATGAGAAAGAATTTGATCATTTCTTCAACTAAATGTGCTTGCACTTTTGCACTACCCTTCCCGGCCTCGCCTGTCGTGTTCGACACAAGTGCTTTACTAGGTGGTGACCCCAACAGAAAGCGCAGTATAGTCCGTACAGAAGCGGGATAGGATATCCCGCGCAAAAATTCCAGGAAGTGAATGCATTTTGAGATGCGATACTGCCGCGTTGCTTCTATTATTGATTTTTTCTTTTGTCGTTTCTTATCCTTTCTTATTAGATTTATTTCAAAATATTAACAAGCGGGTTTATGAGTATTCTAGCTAACTCTATGCTATACTATAACATAGAGTAGAGACTCGTAGGGGAGGGGGGGGCAGTTGCCCCCCCCTGCTTGTACCTGGCTACGCCCATGCCTGAAGGCGAATATTTAGTTGACGGCTTAAAAGGCAGACCGCCCCTAGCCGATTCAGATAAGTAGAAAATATTAGTAGGTAGGTACATATGTCAACTTAAGTACGCGCATAATGAGGAATATAAATCTTTTGTATGTGGGTAGTACCTGCGAAGGCGCCGACATAATGCCAACAGCAAAACCGCATACTACCCTGCCAAGTATGAGCAGAGCGTGATGTGCGGAAGTGCCAATGATGATCCACCCAAGGACGAGCGGTAGAGTGGTCATCTGCAGCGTTCGTCTCCTGCCTAGCTTCTCCATGAAGGGACCTGATAACATCGAGCCGAAGGGCGTCGCTGCTGAGTGTATGCTGGCTGTGGGAAAGAAATTCTATTGTTAGTGAGGATATTTCGGAGAATATACCTACTTATACTTACAAGGTACCATACACCTACTAAGAGACACTTAATCACTTAACCCCACATATTTTACACCTAATCTGCACTATAGTTATCTTAATGGTAGGTAGGTACCTACTACCACAGAATAGGAAATAGTACTTAACATACAGAACTTGCACTCCGACGTTAATTAAAGCACATTCTTTTGTTTACAGAGAACATCATTCAAACGTTAGGGTTGTCAGGAAAGTACCAGCATAATTTGACAAATAATTATGACGTTAATGCATCAATATCAACTCTATGGTTAGTGCCGTATCACAAACAAGAGACAATCCTTACTGACTTACAACTTCAATTTGTCGCTGAAGTCACGTTATTTTTTGCGATTGTTAGGCGAGTGACATAGGCCTGCTACTACTCCATAACAACTGTCACATTTAAATATCTTTAATATCGAGGTTAGTGTTTGAACTTTATACTGTTTATATGCAAAACCAGTCGTTACGTCGCGAGTCGCCTGCACAGAATAAAAAGCGCTCCACGTTGATCACGTTTATCTTGTATGATATCATGTATCTACTTATATTCAAATCTAAGATCCTGTGTTATTCTTTTTTGCTCTGATTAGGTAATTATTACATGATCGTGCTTTGGATAATTAACCAATCGATCTTCTTAAGAAAGAAAAGTAGGTAAATCGAGGATCTTCCGTAAGCGATTAGGTACCTATCTATTATAGCCGTTTTTCTGTCTAACGACCTTAATTTAACAAATGTTATACAAATGCAAATGCATGGTTATGCTGCAAACTGTTATTAGGTAGGTAATCTTCTTTAATGCATACCTAGTCTATTATGAAATATCATAAGCTAAAACATGAACCAACCATCATACATTCACGTTATAGATACTTACCTACCTTCTTAGTTCATAATATTCAAAACATCATTATTTCTTATGTGCACGTACAAAAACATAAAGTAATGTTTAGTATGACAACGTGACCTCGCCAGGATTTGCTTAACAAATTATTATCTCGCTACTGACTGAATTAATTTCGTTGTGTGCGATTCTGGATATGTTCTCATACGGCTGCAATAAAATAGTAAACCAAGTAAGCCAGTCGGTAGTTCGTCTGTCTAGAGTACCTTTTTTTTTTAATTCGCTCAAGCGCGGTTGCTTTTACATCCATTGCCTCTGGTATGCACCAGAAAGTATTTCCAGTCTAGAGTACTCCAGAGGAAAACCTTTGTGCCACATGGCAGCTATTGCTAAACCTACAATTAGCTTGACAGACTTGTACAAAGTGTAGTTATTTGGCGATTCCTAGGTACAATGTATCTACTACCTATAATTATCAAGATAAAAAACACCAAGACGTATGTACTTACACCAAAAGTAGTTATTCTGTGTAATACTGATTGTGTTAATACTGATTTTCAAGTGAAACCTTGTTCTAGCAATGAAAAGAAAATGAGTACTTAACAAAAAAAAATGGTATACCGCCGTTTGCCCGAATTTTATTTGCCCTAATTTCATTTGACATAATGGTCAACAGACATAATATTATATGACATAATAATCATTTGCCCTAGGGTAGGCTGGTAGCCTATTAACCGCGTGTACCGTATGAACCAGCATAGGTAACAACAAAATGCAACGTTGTCAGTTCGTGCATTTAACGTGTCAGGACTCGTTCCCGCGTTGGTATGGTTTGGTCCAGTCGCTGGCCACTTCCCGCCATAAATCGCGTTTTTGTGTTTTCGCGCGTAAAAACGACGAAAAAAACGTGAGTTTATATTTTTATTAATCTTGTTATTATAGCTCTTACTATGACGATACTATGAGTGCGTTCTGTGTATATTATGGGTTCTTGTGCTTGTTTGAGTATGTTTTTGAAATCGCCTGGAATCACTGAATGCCTACAATATTATCTAAGGTTTCAAAAAATGGGAGTGGTACACAGTTTACCATTTAATCTGGGTACGCAATGAACCGTGGTTCAATGTCTACCACATTTAGGTTCCTTGTGTACTACATAGCTGGTTTTACAATATTTTTAGATAATAATAAGTCTCATCCACCGAGCCTTTCCCCAACCTAGTTGGGGTTAGCTTTCCAGCTTTAATTGCACTAAATAGGTACTATTATTTCAGCATGAGCCGAAACACAGTGGGAAGGGAAGCCCGTAAAAAAGGAACAATTTCGCCCACAGCCAAGCAAAAAGGTATAGAACTGCATTTATCTGGGTTAAGTATCTGAAAAGCAGCCAAAGAACCTTCCCTATCCAACATTACGAAGATACGTATAAAAATACGTCAAAGATCCGTTTTGTACTTTAGAACCGCTTTACAACGCCAGTATTTTTTTTACTAGCAAGACGAGAGTCTGAAGGAATACGTTTTGGACTGTGCAACTAGATTTTATGGATTAACATCTAAAGACTGTCGCAGAATTGCTTACCAAATGGCAGTTATTAATAAAATCAATATGCCACCTTCTTGGCAGCCGCAAGAAATGGCTGGACGAGACTGGATGAAAGGTTTCAGGGCAAGACATCCTCAATTATCAGTTAAAAAACCGGAGGCCTGTAGCATGGCTAGAGCTACTTCCTTTAATAAAGTTAACGTCCAGAAATTTACTACTTTAAAGTAATAAATATTGTAACTCAAAAAGTGTTTTATTTATATTGTTTTAAAGAAACAATCGACATATCCTTATCTGATTCATTGTGTACCACACGGTTCAATCCATCATACCCCCTCTATTCATAGCGTACCCTACAGTGTACGCAATGAACCTTTTTCCTTTTTTTTTTAATCTCGATATTTGTGAAATCATTTAATATTACCCAAAATTAAGAACACATTACGTTACTTAATTAAATAAACTACGTGTAGATAAAAAAATCGTTCTACACTTTAAAAACAACTATAGTAGAGCTCTTCAAACTTTTTGTGGTTCAATTCAAATACCATACCACCCTACTCTTAGTTGCTATATTAGTCACGTGCTAGAAGCTTTGTTTCCCATAAAGTCTCTTACCATAATATCACTTATTATGTCATAATCATTGTAAGCCCTAATTATCACATGCACTAATTATCACATGTCCTAATTATCACAAACCCTAATTATCACATGCCCTAATTATCACAAACCCTAATTATTACATGCCCTAATTATGACATGCCATAATTATCACATGCCCTACTTATCACATGTCAAAACATCAGTGAGGTTTAGGTTATGTTAGAACATGAAAGACAACGCACGAGCCGAGCGAGCGAAGCGAGCGTGCCGCGGCAGCGGCCGGCGAAGTGCCACAATCATTTGTCATAATCATAGCCCTTTTTTTTAATTGGCCGCGCCTTGACGTGGCCATACTGCGTCCATTACCGGACGCCTCTGGTAGTTGCGGTGGTATTTACCCAGTGGCACCCGGCTGATAATCATAGCCCTAATTATCAGATGCCATAACATCATTTGCCATCGACATTGAGGTTTAGGATAGGTTAGAACATGAAAGACAACCCACGAGCCGAGCGAGCGAAGCGAGCGTGCCGTGGCAGCGGCCGGAGAAGTGCCAGTAAGCTAATAAGTAGGTAGGTATTAGAATTAAATCGCTTACAAATGTTTTGTCTACCCACCAATGTATTTATAACGGGTTTGTAAATCATTTTAGAGCGCTTGTAGAAATATCATGAGCAAATACGTAGCTTGGAAGGAGGTTCGAAAACAATTTATTATGGCGCTTAAATATCATGTGTAATGATTATTATGGCGTTTAAATATTATAGAATAGAATAGAATACAATAAAATGTAGGTACATAATTACAAAGAGATGGTTAATACAGTTATTGTTTCCATATACATTCTGCCGTTTGGCATACAAATATTTAATCTGAGCATAAATTCGTGAATAAATCTTAAATTCAACAATACCTAAGACAATCAATAATTCTAATAATATTTCAATTTAGTAATTAATAATTCCAGTTCATGATGTCATGTAACAATAAAATCTTAAAGTCCAAAAGTAAGTCAATCAATCATTCCAAGAATATTTCCAATTCAATTATTAATAATTCCTATTCCCTCAATTCATGATGTCATATTACATTAAAACAAAGTCATACAATATCTAAGTCAATTAATTAAATTAAAAGGCAAAAAAACTAAAGAAAATTAAAAAGTTTTTTAAGTATATTGGTAGAGGTAGTCATATGTCATATAGATCCTAGATAGCTACTTATCCTAGATAGCTACATATGTCTAATAATTATTATGGCAATTAAAAATATGAAAAACAATACGTATGGCACTCGTATCTTATGGTATCTAAGTATCGGGCAGTTAAAAGTATGTCATATGTATTTTAGGGCAAACAAAACATTCGGGCAAATGAAATTCGGGAATATGATGATTATGGTATATAGTCTTCGGGCAAACAATAGACAACCAAAAAAAATATTAAATTCGTATCGGTAAAATATTTATTCGATATAACTATGAATGAGGTCAAATATATTTTCATAAACATGGTCATCTCGAGATCACCAGTCACCACAGTTGCAACGTGACAGCCATAATTGTATAACTATACTATATGGGTACTATGTATATACTATACTATCAATATAAATTTACCTAATCGTGCTATGAATAATTTATAAGTAAGCACAATTGTGTACCTAACAGCCCTCCAGAAGTTAAGACTTGCCAAAATTTCGACTAGTTTCATACCAGTTTTATATAGGTAGGTACGCAGTAGGTAAGTATGTATACTAGGTATATGCCACGGCCTGGTCAATTATTAGTGACTGGTATGTAGTACGTTTGATACTAGACAGAGAAAAAGCGTGGCAACAACATCGCAGAAATAACCCGGCAAACCGACCTGTGAGTGGAATTTTCTGCGATATCATTGATTGCTAGCTGGTCAATTAAAGTAGGTAACCCAATTCTACGGGGTGCGGTTGTAGAATAATTTACCTGCTAAATGAAATCGCGTTAAAATTGAGTTCATGCGAATATGTAATACATAATTAAATTGCTTTGAGGCTTTTCGTAATAATTGTGTTTACATTTTTGCGGTTGTCGATCCAGATACTTAAACAACACCGGTAACCACAAGTTGTCACTATCCCAATCAACCAATTACATAAATTAACCAGAAAAGAATATTTCGTAGATGAACTCATCGTATCAGAAATGCTGTGTCATACAATAACATTGTAATTATCACTAACCAGTAGTTAAGAATCACAATTCCTTTGTCATTGTTACTGAGAAGGCGCCCGTACGTACCACTACCTATATTATCGTCTGTTTTGCGGTTTTGTCATGTTAAGAGTAGGAAGGAGAATAAATAGGTTTTTTTGGACATTCTCACAATACCTACGCCATCTTGCCTAAACTAAGCTGTAAGCTAGTGCTATAGGATCTATCTATACACATTTATAAAATACATAGAAAACACCCAAATTCCGAAACAAACATTCTTGGATCACACAAATATTTGATTCGACCCGAGATTCGAACCTGAGACTCCGGTGTGAACGCAGACTTGGCTGGAGGGTAGTGGTTCATTTACAACCCATACTAAAGTAGGTACTTACTCGTATTTGGATTTCTTTTCGAGTAATATATCGATATAATATCATATGAAGTTACCAATTTTGTACACGACTGTACTCCATACAAATGTACGGCAAACGAAAACTTTTTATTTTCAAATTCAATCAGCTCAAATTAATTGTAGCTTCATACGACTATTTCACGACTATTTTTTGCATTAACCGAAAATCGCAGCGTTCCGGAAAAATTTGAAGTTTTCAAATGTTCAAGCCATAATCCTCATCAGGTTACCTTTATATCTCTGGAACCTTTTAAGAACTATTTCTGAGATTTGGCATGTCGTTACGACTATTTCATGACTATTTTTTGGAACCTAAACCAATTCAATAGGCTTTACCGTTTGCTTGCACCAGAGATGAGGATTACAGCTTGACGTTCAAGCCATAATTCTCATTAACGTATAGCTATAACGCCGAAACTATAATACGACTATTTTTTTTACATGTACGACTATTTATGACTATTTCATGACTATTTTTTAGCGTTGTCAAAATTCGTTTTCATTGAGATTTCAAATATGATAGGATTACAGCTTGAAGCACACAACAGTTTGGCCAGCGCACGCAACGGAAGTTCTCAAAAGAAATACATTTTCCCTGTTTTTTAAATGCTGCTCCGCTCCTATTCATCGTAGCGTGATATTATATAGGCTCCCTCGATAAATGCATACAACAAAAAAAGTTTTTTTCAAATCGAACCTGAGATTAGCGCGTTCAAACAAACAAACAAACTCTTCTGCTTTATAATATTAGTATAGATTAAAAATTAATATTCTATAAAAGACAAGTAATTTTTGTGGTTCTGATTGTGATGCGATATTTTGTACGATTATCTCTGCTATTTAGTAATATATTACGGACGTAACAATAGCTACTTTGGTACCTAACGTAGATATCTCAAATGTTAAGAATCTGAGTAGCTCTATTGTCTGTTAGCAGGTGTGGCGGTTTAGTAATTTCAAACCTGTCCGCGTATTCTCGGAAAAAACTTTATTGAGCTTTATGAATGGTACGGCCAGAGCCCGGGCAATATCTATAGAACGTTCATACCTAGCCACTCCGTAATTCAAACCAAATACCCAACAGCCACTGAATAGAAATAATAATAGAATAATAATAGAATAATAAATAGAATAATAAATAGAATAATAAATAATAGAATAGATAATAATAGAATCTCTGCAGTCCGAGCGTAAAAATAAGCATTCACAGAATCAAGAGACTGAACTTAGTACATACCTACCTAGGTATACCTAATAAATGTTTTAGATAAAAGTGTGAATATTATAAAATAGGGTCACACTCTATCCGTTAGTTAGTGGAAGCAGCATCAAAATCGGTGATTGCGAACAGACAGATGCTGCCGAGGACTTGTAGTTTTAGAATACCTACTAGTACGGTGTCTTGCGCGGTGCTTCGCGCCGCACCACGCCATAGATTTTCGATTTTTGGCTTCCCTCCAGATCGAGGGCTATCCATAGAGGTGTCAACCATCATTGGAGCATAAGCAGTTCTCGAGAGCTAAGGGGGACGTTCCCCATTTCTACTCGTATATATAGATAGATAGATTATAGGTAGATTCATTGATTGATTGAATTTTAGCGATTATTTACTAGAGCAAATTAGTAGTTTGCTACTTTATTAATTAAAAATATACTTAGATATAAAACTCCATCAAGCTGGTTGCCTGAACTTGTTCAGAGCAATAAATGTTGCTGCTGATATACCTACCTATACCATGACTCTCTAAGGTCTCGAAGACCAATGCATCCTTTGTGAATTAAATGCTTTGTATTTAAATCATTATTTGTAGTAGCAAGTGTATGATTTGGACTTACCTATCCATGAACCCATATCTTCGTCTATCCTCATGGTGCTGTTCTCTGTCCGGAGCTGCGGTAGTGCTACGGCGGAGAAGCCGATGGGCTGACCAGCTGCAGCCGCAAGAAGCAATATCGCGCATGTGATGAGGCACTGAAATTCCAAAATTCAGGTTTACGGTTTATAAACTTAAAAAATACAGTTCAATAACTACTGGAGCGGCTGTTGTGGCATGAAAACAGACATCCAATAGGTAACCTATTGAAATCTCGAATTTCTGTTACCCGAATCTTAAAACCCCGAAAACGGTTGGTAGAACTTTTAAAAGACAGATGTAATGAATGACAACTTTTTAAAATTCCCTTTTTAATTTCCCAGATGAATCAATTTCCAGGTGCACTAAAACCAAATTTACAAAAATTTTTTTGTTTCCCATATTCGCATAATCCAGATATAGTTATACCAGATTCTCAGAATACTTTTTTTTTGTTTCCCATCGCACAATTTTCCAAATAAACTATTACCAAATTTTCATAATCTTTTTATTTGGTTCCCATACATTCATATTCCTGATAAACTATTGCCAGATTTTCATAATCTTTTTATTTGGTTCCCATACATTCATATTCCTGATAAACTATTGCCAGATTTTCATAATCTTTTTATTTGGTTCCCATACAATCGTGTTCCAGCTAAACTATTGAAATACATAATATTATTTTTGTTTCCCATGCATTATTTGCCTATTACAGATAGTTTTAAGTGTCAAATTCGACTCAGTAGGTTATAGGTTAGAACTGCAACCATTTGCAAACAAAACTCCAAGCCAGAACCGACTCGCTATTGTTTTACTTGCCCATTGCAGATAGGTTCAGGTTATTAAATTAAATATTAAATAAACAAAGTGATTTATGTTGCGAGATGACTAAAATACCGAACAAAATTGCAAAAGTTTAATAATTTTTTTTTTATTTAATATAAAAGGATTTAGTTTTTCAGGATATCGTTTATTTTAATTTAAAAAGCTTGATTTTAAAAATCTGGATATTGTTTGTCTGGATATCAATTAACTGTATTTCAAAAATTTGTATTTAAAAAATTGGGGGTTCGTGCATATGGATTACGGTCATCTGGATTTTGTGCATTTAGATTTCGTGTGTCTGGAACTCATTCGTCTGGATTCTAAAACGTCGTACAAATGAATAAATGGGCAAATGAAATTCGGAGTTGCGATTATATGGCAAACAACACTTCGGCATTTGTAAAAACGGGATTATGAAAAAATGTCCAAACGTTTTCGGGATTTTGATATTCGGAATATTAAAATTCGGGATTAAGATAGGTAACCCATCCAATAATGTTCTGTACAATCTAGTGATGCGTGTCTTTATCTATCTTTTTACTTTAAAAAGTAAATATTATCTTTATTTCATTGTTTACTAAGCTTTATTCTTCTTTCTCCTTAGAGTGATAGTTGTACTACAACTTTTAATTTCTTAAACTCGCTATCCATCCAAAGGTTGTCTGGAATAGATCGTTTTTAGCGATAAGGCCGCCATTTGTACTCTTCTTAAGTGATATCTCCTTATTGTATGTTCTCCATGTTGTGTACAATAAAGTGTATAGAATTGAATTGAACAAAGGAGGAGCTTTTAACCAACTTCAAAAAAGAGAGCTCAATTCGACTGTTTTTTTTCTATCTTTGTACTTCATAGGTATCTTTCGACTGGATGAAGCGATTTTGTTTTTTTTTAATTGAAAGATAATACTGCTTCCCAAGTGGTCCCATTTTAATTTGGTCGCATTTTGAAACTAATTTGGTTCCTTTCCAGTAGTTTGAACTTTTGGAGTCGGTTTTTGTGTCAATGTTTGGCGTGTTGTCTTTTGTTAAGTAGGTAGGTTACCTACGTACAAACGAGCACATTGCGCACCATTCTAAGCAAAGAACTTTCACTTCACAAATGAAAGCTCAAGCCGACAGATTTGCAACGAAAATAATCAAGTACCTACAAAATCTTTAGGGATAAATACACGATTGTAAACGCGGTTTTAAACGTGGTATTAAAAGGAGCGCTTTGCTGACACACGGTTTAAAACCAACAGTGTTAAATAGAACATCGTTGGTTTTAAACAGCCGTTTTAAACCTTGTATTATACCCAGAATAGGCACAGATTAGGGAGGATATAACTTTTCTCCTTTTGTTGTTAATCTGCAGATGAATTGCGAAATCTATCCATATATAGAAATGTCCCCCTTAGCTCTCGAGAACTGCTTATGCTCCAATGATGGTTGACCCCTCTATGGATAGTCCTCGATCTGGAGGCAAGCCAAAAAATCGAAAATTTGACCTAGCCCTAAGGGGTCAAAAGTTATAGGCCAAAACCTATGGCGTGGTGCGGCGCGAAGCACCGCGCAAGACACCGTACTAGTCGTAAAAGGATTGGGCTTTTGGGGAAGTGGCCTTGGTGTGAGCAGTAAGTAGTAGTTAGTGAATAGGTACTGCTGTTGCGAGTATCTAATCAATCTAATGGTAGGGAGGGAGGAACACCTCTATCTACGTATATGGCATAGATGCAATATCATCACAATACTAGAGCATAGATTCTATGATTCAGTGTCGTCACTTTGTTATATTTTATACGTATTCCCACGAGCTCACATGACTGACAAAGCTTCATGCCTCATAAATAAGTAGTAGATATTCGTTTCCGCTTCATTATGGCAATTATGGTCAGCTCAGTAGGTACCTTCTTAATTTTTTACTCTTATTATAAACGTTGTGTTCAAGGTTGTTTCCTAAATGTACTAACATTGTAAAAATATTATTATCATAGTTGATAAATCTACTTAACTAAAAAATTTATTTAATTACTTACTTACAACTACTTACCTAACATGAGCCGTGTCCAAATATTTAGGTACTTAGATAGGTACCTATGCGAAATATAAACTAATCAAATATGGAAAATATAGGTATCTATTTACTAGCTGATGGTCTACGAGTTCAACAACCCGTGTTCCCTATTCCCGCTGAAACGTAATTATTAAGAGAGAAAATTACATAAAGCAAGCAAGAATAATGCAGCTCCATGTTAGTCAAAGAATTTTCTGAATCGCTTTAGTGTTTTCAAAGCTTAGGTTATCCCAATCAAATTATACGAGTACCTACCTCTTATAATAACAGTATAGAAGTAAGATGACTTTGCAATAATAATATCATCACGGTCAAACTGTTTGGAATATTGTTTGACGAGTTTGACCGAGATGATATTGCAAGTCACCTATAGTCAGCCAGTATAATTTATATAATCTATGAAATTGAACTGTTGAACTGTGTGGTTGAAGTTTATAAATAATAGTATAGAAGTATAGATACTATGATGACTTGCAATATCTTCACGGTCAAACTTTTTGAAATATAGTTTGGTCGTGATGATATTGCATCTATTTTGAAATAATGTTTGGAGAAGTATTAGTCACATTGAAGATCGGACTACTAACTAGTGGTCGCCCTATGGTCGAACAGTATACCTCGCGAACAAAAAAAAACTGCACTAAAAATATTTTTCCTAGTAAAGGAATATTTGTGCCAAGTTTTATGAAGATCGGATACTAAAGGGGACCCCTAGCCCTGAAAAACATTGAAACGTTATTTGACCATATTTACCCCATTTTCCCCTCATTCCAAAAAAACTCAATACGAAAAAATTGTATTACATCAAGGAACACTTGTGCCAAGTTTCGTGAAGGTCGGATAAAAACTGTGGCTGTTAGCCCGGAACACATACAGACTGACAGACGGACGAAAGAAAAATTTACCAATCTTATTACAAGTAGCTATTTAACTAAGACTCAGGATCAGACTGACATAGAGGTCATTCGGTGAATAGGTACCTACCTCCCTACCTACCAACATCTAAAGTTTTTTTACCTTCTTATCATCCGCAACACATGACAGTTTCTACAAACGTGATTTCAGGAAATGGCGATAAGGAAATGTTACACCCATAGGAACTATACCTAGTTTGAACGATATAACTGAGTGACGTAATTCAAAGTAATGTTACACTGCTTAACTGCCTTGACAGTTGCTAGCTACCTAATCATACTTGGTAGAAAAAGATATATTGCCATTGTTGGACGGACTCAGTTATTCTTTGTAATAATAACATCTTTAGATAAATAATTAAGTGACGGCGTAAAATGTTTATCTGTGAAATCATGTTTATTCATACAAGAAGCTAAAAAATAGTGTTGTGTTTTAAATATGTTATTTTATCTAAAGTATTGCAGCACCTTGACACAAATTAATAATATAAATTACTGAGATATTATGCAAAGTCTAATAAACTGTTGAACTGACTAGTGAATGAGTGCAATTTGCTTCATAAAATATTAAGATAGAAATTATAAACAGATCACAAAAATTAGGGTTCGAGTCCTGGCGATGATCTTAATATTTTAAGACTAGTTTAAGCAAACGTATTGCTTTGAAATACAAAAATATAATTTGCTTCTTTTTACCGTTAGCAACCTCCTTGAACTAAACATCGGGTACCTACTCGTATATATCAGAATCAAGTTAAGCCTTCCCGTCGTTGTGCTTCCAGGATCTTGATTCTGGTGGATATTTTAATATTCGTTATACGGTCTCGATACCGCAGTGTGTTCACGGATGCAGTTAAACCAATGAAAAAACCAATGAAATGAAATGAAATGAAATTTCTGAAATTTCATTTCATTTCATATCATTTCATTTCATTTCATTGCCGCTGGTATAGTTTTTCTATGTTCATAATATTCGTTACCAACCGGTTAAAGGACGATTTGGTTTAACTGCATTTCATTTCATAGCATGTTAAGCCGTTGGGCGTTTTCACATTGCACGATATCGCCACGATATCGTCCACAATATCCACGCCATAGATATGGCAGGGGTAGTTGGAACCCTAAATCAAAAATCCGACCGGTCTAACTACAGAGCTTCGTAATCGCCCATGCGTTGTGGAGGTCAGATTATGGCACTCGCTTCACGGAAAATATGGAATTTCAACCGCGAG
This sequence comes from Nudaria mundana, assembly GCA_963556515.1. Lineage (NCBI taxonomy): Eukaryota > Metazoa > Arthropoda > Insecta > Lepidoptera > Erebidae > Nudaria > Nudaria mundana. The sequence goes on from OY748296.1 coordinate 13,658,207, forward strand.
CAGTAAAGCCCCCTAAAAACTACAACAAACAAACAAAAATTCATAAAAACCATATTTTTGGGTTTTATTGCGTTCATAAAGCCCCCCTACACCAGTTTCTCTATTATATCTTCTATTATATTCTTTATTATACCATACAAATTCATCTTAAGATACGAAAATATGAAATATTATTTATTATCTACGTCGTGCGTCCATTGAATTGTATGGCGAGCGATATTGTAGTTAAAATATTATAGTATCTTAGCTGTGTGCAGCGCCCCTTAGTGAACTCCACTGCGGGTGACGTAACCTGTTCTGAAGAGCTCTTCAATCTGATCCCACCCTCTTCCTTCCGATCCCGAACAACGCGTGCCGGGCAGAGATGCCACTCCCACACAGTGGATAGCATGTTCGCGAGAACCGAACGTTTTTAAACGTTCGTTTCTCTGCCGAACGATAGTGGCCTGGAACGCCCTGCCTGTGCACGTGTTCCCCCCGGATATAATCCTGGGTTCTTTACGCGGAGCGTGAAGAGGCACATCAGTAGGTCGTCAAGTTGAGGGCCACTCTCTATAGTATTGTGTGCTGTGAGAGTGGTCCACAATTGCTAGACGTCGTCATCACGACTTACCACCAGGCGGGCGGCGTCAATTTGACGAACCCAATATACAAAAAAAAAACCTACGACAAACTTATTATTTGCGGTTGGTACAGTACTCGGGTCTAGGGATTGAACCGCAAAATTAAGTTTGTTTTTTATTGTATATACTTTTCCGGAATAAAAAGTACCCAGTGTGGTGCCCAGGAAATTAAAGAATAATTATACCAAGTTTCATCGTAATCGAACCAGTAGTTTATGCGAGATGCCTGAACAGACAGACAGACAAAAATTTTTTTAATCTCATTTTTGGATACACCCCCTGCCGTTTATTTTTTTGATATTTTCAATGTACAGAATTTTCACTTCTACAGATTTATTATAAGTGTAGATGAATAAATTAAGGAACAAAAATCGAATCGTTGATCGCAAGAGCCAATACACTGTCGATTCATCGTTACGATATTCATGATTGCATGGGTTTTTGTTGCGATCTCCGATGTCGTCTGCGATGAAGTAAATCGTTAACGATCGTAACATACATTACAGATCCGTCGTTTCGATCGGTCTAAAGCGACGGATCGTAACGATGAATCGTCCCGTACAGATAACTGAATAATTACTACCTCAACTGGGGGGAAAAGGCTCAGTGAATGATGATTCATCGTATTACATACCTAGGTACTTAGCTAGGTAGGTACTTGTCAATGTATCTAAGACACATATTGCACAAAAACACATATACTTTTCTACTGTTATAATTAAATTTCTACTGAAAAAAAAAAATATGAATTATGGATATTATTATTTCCTTTATTTAACTTGATACATATTTAGTACATTTTTAAATAAATCTATAAAAAAAAATACAAATATATTTAAAAATATAAAAAATAGGGCCCCACCGGTATCGAGTACAAGGACCAAGCTACCGGTGGTTAGGGCTCCAGAGACAAGAATTTCCTCACGATGCGTGCCGTGTCGAGTAACACTGCCTTCTGCATCAGCCCCTTGACCCAACTGTCTAACGAGAGCCTCTGTAGGTGTTGGTCGAGGCTCTTGGCGATCAGTCCATGCACGGAAACGACTATCGGTACAATAACAGCTGAGCTTACATGCCACATGTCGACAATCTCGTGGGCCAAATCCAAGTACTTTACTTGTTTGTCTTTTTCCGCTTTCACGAGATTGCAATCATGCGGAATAGTAATATCAACTATTATTAACTATTATTGTGTGATTTATTGAAACTGTCCTACTAATATTATAAACGCGAAAGTTTGTGAGTATGTAAGTATGTATGTATGGATGGATGGATGTTTGTTACTCTTTCACGTAAAAACTACTGAATGGATTTTAATGAAACTTTACAATATTATAGCTTATACATCAGAATATCACATAGGCTACATAATATAAAGATATTGTGTGAATTGTTCAAAATATGACACGGTGCGACGGGAACGACCACTAGTATGGTATAAATCCCTGATGCTGCCGTGAGGTGAAACCGGGCAGTAGAAATAAAATTATAACAGTGGAAAAGTATATGTATTTTTGTGCAATATGTGTAACAGATTCCACCAAGTGCCGTCAATCGACAGTATAAATAGTATCTACCTAAGACATGCCTACACCCCAATATAGGTAGCTAAGTGGGTCTGTTATGTATGAATTTATGATACACTTAAGTAACTAATAATTACCGGATATTAATACTGTAACTTTTATTGCAAACGGGTTATTTACGACGTACTTACTCCAAAAATTCGGCTCGCCCGACGGCGTTTTGCCGCCCGCCGTGAGTACCATGGCTTTTGCAAACACTTGATAATACATTACTGACCTATATACCGCAGTTGAAAGATTATACTAGTCCGAAACGCCCAGGACTTTAATTGGCTGTGCCATAGCGGCTGGCACGTAAGACTTTGTTGCCTTTCATCGCAAGGCATCGGGTTTAATTTTTTTTTCCAAATTTACAATATTGCTGCTACTTTTTATTAATTTCATTCGGCCATTTTTTTTTTTATTTTTTTTTTATTTTTATATTTGGTTCGCCAAATTGACGCCGCCCGCCTGGTGGTAAGTCGTGACGACGTCTAGCGATTGTGGGCCACTCTCACAGCACACATTACTATTGAGAGTGGCCCTCAACTTGACGACCTACTGATGTGCCTCTTCACGCTCCGCTTAAAGAACCCAGGATTATATGTGGGAGGAAACACGTGCACAGGCAGGGCGTTCCAGGCCACTATCGTTCGGCAGAGAAACGAACGTTTAAAACGTTCGGTTCTCGCGAACATGCTATCCACTGTGTGGGGGTGGCATCTCTGCCCGGCACGAGTCGTTCGGGATCGGAAGGAAGAGGGTGGGATCAGATTGAAGAGCTCTTCAGAACACTCGCCGTGGTAAATACGGTAGAATGCGGCCAAGGAAGCTATTGTTCGGCGCTGAGCTAGCGGCTCAAGGCTTCCCGTTACCTCCGGACAACCTATAATACGGATAGCCCGTCGCTGCATAGCGTCGAGAGCGTCCAGCAGATACTTCGCGGAGCCGTCCCAGAGGTGAGAGCAGTATTCGACGCAGGGTCTAATCTGCGTCTTGTACAGCAGACACCTCTGGTCCGGTGTAAAGAATCTCTTTACCTTATTCAGTATTCCTAGTTTCCGCGAAGCTAGCCCTATACATCTTTCGATGTAGTTTTTATTATTGAGCTCTCGACGAACGTCTATGCCAAGGATATCAAGGTTGTCCTTCATTGGTAATAATGCATTCTGAAGAGAGGGTAGGGGAAGGAAAGGGGATTTCTTCGCAGTAAATGCACACGCCTGTGTTTTGCGGGCATTGAACTCGACCAAGTTCTCGGTACCCCATTGAGAGATACTGTCGAGGTTACGGTCGAGATCAGCCACGAGTCGTCGTCTCTCCTCCTCAATCTCAGATCGCCCCGCCGTCGGACGAACCGAGTAACTCCCGTGCAGTGTGCTGTCATCTGCATAGCAATGAATGTTCCCGAGGGATAGCATATCATTGATATGCAGAAGAAAGAGAGTTGGTGATAGTACGGACCCCTGCGGTTGCAAGAAGCGAGAAGCCTGGCCATCGAGAAGGACCCGCACTCGGCGCTCGTTTAAAAAGCTGGCAATCCAGCTGCACAGTTGAGGAGGTAGACCATATGCCGGAAGCTTGGAAAGGAGCGAAGCATGCCAGACCCTATCGAAGGCTTTGGCGATGTCCAGGCTAATAGCCAAGGACTCGCCGTGCCTTTCCATAGCCCCACCCCAGACATGCGTTACGAATGCCAGAAGATCACCCGTTGATCGCTTTGGCCTGAAGCCGTATTGTCGATCATTGATTAGCGAGTGATCCTCTAGGAATTGCATGAGCTGCTTATTTATAAGGAGCTCAAGCACCTTGCAAATGACTGAGGTGACAGCTATGGGTCGATAGTTGCCTGGATCGGACCGATCCCCTTTCTTGGGGATCGGTTGTACGTTCGCCTCCTTCCAGACCTCCGGCACGAGCCCTGAAGAGTATGACAGGCGGTACAGACGCGTTAATACTGGAGACAACTCAGCTGCACATTTTCGTAGCACCACCGCCGGAATGCCGTCAGGGCCACTAGCTTTCCGCGTGTCGAGTGACCGCAGCACTGCCCGTACATCACATTGCCTGATAACAATATCAGGCATTGTGTGGCCACAGTTGGCGATGGCGGGGGGCTGCAGGCCACGGTCATCGACCCGGGAATTAGCCGCAAAGAGGTCTGCGAGCATATTCGCTTTCTCTTGGGCTTTGTGAGCCAGTGTTCCATCTGGGTAACGCAGCGGTGGCAGCGAGGGCTGACAAAAGTTAGATTGCACGGCTTTGGCCAGTTGCCAGAATCCACGGCTGCCCGTGGGATGGGAAGTGAGCTCCTGACCAAGCCGCGCGACGCGCTGGGCATCCGCTCTCTTAAAGGCCCTCTTACTCGACTTTGTGGCCCGGTTGTACGCTGCTTTGAGGTGGCCCACGTTTGGGTCGCGCACGGCCCGGGCCCTGATCCAGGCGCGATATGCCGACTGTTTTTGTCGAACAGCTTTGGCACAATCTCGCCCGAACCAGGGACGGGCTCTGCGGATACTGGCGACATCAGTGAAAGGGATGTAATAATCCATCCCTAAACTGATCTCGCCAGCAATAGCAGAAGCACTATCCGAAGGAGCCTTTCCTACAAAGCAGCGCTGGCTCCAGGGGACGGACGCATAATAATCGCGTAGACCGTCCCAATCCGCTGACGAGTAGTGCCATAGTCGTCGTGACGTTTGTACAGGACGTGCAGGAGGTGACACCTTCATGCCAGCGTGAACAACACAGTGGTCGGAACTACCCAGTGGGGCTCCTACCGAAACACTGTACTGGGCTGGGCGACTCGTCAGCAGTAGATCCAGCAGAGCAGGCGCGTGATCTGACCTGTCTGGTATCCGGGTGATCCCGCATACCATCTGGGTCAGACCGTGGGAGAGAGCGAACGCATGGGCGGCTCTACCCGCATGATCAGTCTTGCTTGAGGGACCCCAGCCATTCAATGTGATGGCCATTGAAGTCCCCCAGAAATACTAGGTCAGCGTTCGGGAACCGCACCTGCGCTTCATCAGCCGTCTCGCTGAGGTACTGGAAGAGCTTTGTTGTCTCAGAATCCCCTGTGTGGGATCGGTAGACGCACACGTAGATCTGGCTCATAGAGCCATGGTCTACGTGCAGCCAAAGGACGGAATTGGAGGGGTTCTCTAGGCAGCGCAACCGGCGGCAGCAAACATCCGCCCTAACGAACACGCACACCCCGGCTTTGTCTCGAAATTGTTCCTCGATGACATAGCCAGGGTAACACAGGTAAGACGTGTCGTCAGGGCGGCGTATTTGTGTCTCCGTGAGGAACATCACAGCGGGCCGTGCCGTCTCAAGGTGGTGGTGGACGGTATCGAGGTTCGCATGGAGTCCACGGACGTTAGTGAACTCCACCTCGAAATGTGAAGTTGTGGGGTTTCCTAGGGCCGCTGTGTAACGTTTATTTCTTTTTTGTTGCACTGCCATTGTAGATTTTGAAAAAGAAGCGTGAAGACAGGGCGACATTTGGTGCAGCAGTAAGTGACAAAGCGCAGGGGCTAGCTTTCCGACCTAACCGTGTGGTTAGGTCGGAGCCGACTCGCCGGACAGAAGGGCTCCCAAACCCCCCTGATGCAAGGCCGCCGCTACCCCACACCGGTTACCACCCGGAGCGGCGATCCCACATCAGGATTATGCGCAACATGTGGGGCAGCCTCCTGGGGTGGTTGGCCCCAGGCGGGCCCCATGACTGTGTTGCGGGCGGCCGCGGCAACGCCGTTGCTAAGGGTCTCACTGGCCGGCGAATCGACCCACACCACCCACACTAGACTCCGTTTCGCCCCCACTGGTCCCATGCCTGCTGCACCATACATCGCCCCGGGCCCGGCGGTGCAGCTGCTGAACCCCTAACGCAACCCAGCCTGGGCTGGGTTACTTGGGGGGCTTTAGCACATCTGCACGGTGGTACCCCCCCGGACCAACACTGTTGTACCACCTGGTACCCACGTAGGGGCCGAAGCCACTCCATAGGTACCGTAAATTAACGAGCCTCGTCCGTTTATCAGCAGGTGCGCCACTAGCAGGTGAGGTCGCTGGGGCCCTATAGATGTTGGTAGAGCCCCTTTGCACCCAAAAATTTGGACGTAACCTATTATATGCGTGTCCGGTGACGGCAAAAGGCTTGCCCCTGGCAAATTATGGGTGTGTAATGCACCTCTGCCTACATCTTCGGGATATAGACGTGATATGTGTGTATGTGTGTGTGTGTGAGAAAGATTATAGGTTTAGGTTTTCTTTATACTGTGCCTATACTACTCGTAGGTTTATTTCCAAGATCTATATAAACATCACCACCATGTCAGTTTAAAATAACATGAAGGAAAGTAATCTAATGTAAATAACTAAGAATAACTTATATTCATAGGTACATATCGTGCAACTCATATACTCGTACCTAGTTAATAAGGTCTAGTTATGCACTGCACGTTCATGTTTTACTTAGAGCTACAGTCATGTTCATTAATGGAAATATACAAAACGACCCGTCAAGTCTGATTAGACATGTTTTCAATCCGCAAGTTTATGAACTAAACATCTTTCAACACAGCATGGCACGCGATTAAACTCGGGATCACAAAGTCACATTCGATTAGCGAAAACGCCAATAGAAAGTTCTAAAATGTATGGAAGTGACAGTAGTTATTTATTAACTCGAATGCAGGTTTAACAATATTGTGGTCTTATAATTATAACAGTCCCGGCTACATTCTACCACTTATGTGTGGTGTGTAAATATCATACTCGTACATCAATCAATGCCAAAAATATTTTTTATAATAATTATCGACACAATATTAAAATGTCAAAAAAAAATATAATAATAAAAAGTTAAATTTTCGGAAAAAAAAATGATAATGAATAAATGATATACAATGTCAAATCATAATAACAAAAAAAAATATTACAGCAATGACAATCTTATTTATGTCAAGTCAAATGTCAAAAATGACCGTCGATTTAGAATTTAACAATGTCAAAATATAAAATATCTATTTTAGGTACAATAAATTACATAAATGTCACAACACAACATCAAATTATTATTATCAAAATGTCGAAAAGTAATCGACTTATCACGTGATCCACCATTAGCGAACGCTAATTTGCTAGACAATGTTCTAAACAGTCGATTCCATCAATCGAACCAACATCGTGGAATGATTATGTCTATAGAAATTCGACAAGCGCTAGCGCGCGTTTTCGAATTTCGTCTTCATAAATGCAGCGAACGCCAGACTCCTGTCGCAAGCGAACTTTACGAACAAAATGGCGATGTTGTGTATATGTTACGGCTAATACCCGAAGTGCGGCTGCACCTAGTTTTAGCCGGTTAGAACTAGGTGTAACCTAACCTAACCGGCTAAAACTAGGTGCAGCCGCACTTCGGGCGGCTAAAACTAGGTGCAGCCGCACTTCGGGTATTAGCCGTAACATATATATAGTTGCTGAGAATTGAAAGAGATAGTAAGGATAATAAATTAACAAGTAGGTAACAAGATTGTTTTTATATGATTTAAATTATAAATAAACGAATGAAATGCTTACACTGCGCTTACTGTGGACATCGCATAATGAAAATATTAAATAATAGCTGTTGCCCGCAGCTCCACCTGCGTGTTACTTTAGATGTACATAACTTTTTTATTTATAAAGCGATTAAAAACCAAACCGCAAGTTCAAATCAAAAAATCAAATCATTTCTGAGATTAGCGTGTTCAAACATTCAGACAAACAGACAAAAGTTCTAAAAACCATTAATAGTGAACTCCACTGCGGGTGACGTAACCTGTTCTGAATAGGTCTTCAATCTGATCCCGCCCTCTTCCTTCCGATCCCGAACAACGCGTGCCGGGCAGAGATGCCACTCCCACACAGCGGATAGCATGTTCGCGAGAACCGAACGTTTTAACCGTTCGTTTCTCTGCCGAACGATAGTGGCCTGGAACGCCCTGCCTGTGCACGTGTTTCCTCCCACATAATAACCCTGGGTTCTTTAAGCGGAGCGTGAAGAGGCACATCAAGTTGAGGGCCACTCTCTATCGAATTGTGTGCTGTGAGAGTGGCCCACCAATAGCTAGACGTCGTCACGACTTACCACCAGGCGGGCGGCGTCAATTTGACAAACCCAATATAAAAAAAAAGAAAACCTACGACACACTTATTATTTGCGGTTGGTACAGTACTCGGGTCTAGGGATGGAACCGCAAAATTAAGTTTGTTTTTTATTGTATATACTTTTCCGGGATAAAAAGTACCCAGTGTGGTGCCCAGGATATTAAAGAATAATTATACCAAGTTTCATCGTAATCGAACCGGTAGTTTTTGCGTGATGCCTGAACAGACAGACAGACAAATTTTTTTTTATCACATTTTTGGGTTCGGTGTCGGTCTAGTAACACCCCCTGCCCTTTATTTTTTTGATATCTTCAATGTACAGAATTTTCACTTCTACAGATTTATTATAAGTATAGATTAGTCTGAGACGATAAATAAATTAACTTTTAAAAGGTGACTTGACAATCTTAAATCCTTAAGTTAGTTACGTAGTTAACTTGGATAAACCCTGTTCTAGTTCTAAGCTTAACTACACTACAGAGGAGTCATCGACGAGGAGAGGACGCCACTTGAGTTAGATTAACCGATTGTATATCTATAAGTCTATAACATAATCGGTCACCTTCATAGTACATACATACCCTACATTACAATCTGTCAGTTATGGTAGATAAGTGTATATTGTTCAAAGATTTATTTTCTTTTTATTGTTATGTTTTTTTACAGTAAACTGTTCTCTATAGAAATGTTAAACGGTATTTCCGTAGCACCTACCTATATGTATTGAAGGCAAGAAAAACCAGAAGTGCATTCCTAAACAATTGATTGTATTACTAATGTCATACATAGTCCCCGATAAAGAGATATCAAATGGCTCGAAAATAGTCAGCACGTACCTATGGGGTACACTGAGTTTATTGTTTACCAATTACCCGTGTCCACAAGTTGCTGTGGCCAAAATTCAACCATAAGTGTGCTTTTCCACCAGAGATGTGCTATGCAGTTAGGTTGCAAGGATGTGGGCTGTGGACCAATGAATGTGCTATGTGGATTCGACCATTGAATATGAATTAGTACGAGATATTCCAAGTATATATTATGTTCACGATATAGGTGGCTCAACGTAATTGAATGTCGCTGTAACGAATCTGTAGCGAATTCCGATTAATTACACTTACAATTTCACGCTTACCGTGAAAACGGACCCCGAGTTGGTTACAGAGAGAATCATATGAGAGCAATTTAAAAAATATCATAAATATTTTGTTTTAGTAAACATTTCTGTAAGCGGTTGATTGGAAAACATCAGCATTTTTTATCCTTTCGATGGATGGTGCAGAACATACTTAGGTATCGAAGCATCCGTGCTCGGTAATCATTTGCGACGTGACGCGATACGTGAAGTAACGCTCCTTCTGTTCATGAGATCCCACCGTAGTTGGGACCGCTGAGCCTCGATATCTCGAGACGCAGGCCTGTGGTCCCACTCCAGTGTCCCCTTGTACCTTTGAAACAACGACGGTAGGGCTCTCGTTTCCGGGTGCCATGGAGGGGTCCCGGCTAAGAGACATGTAGCCTTTAGGTACCCTCTTATTATCTTGACGGCCAAGGTGTTCAACGGTCTGTTTAAAATAGACACGTTGTTGGCCGTCACTCTCACATTCTCGTCGCCCACACGGGAGCCATGTAATTAAAGTCTCCTGCAGGCAGCGTTGGGTCCCCTTAGGTAGGGCATCAGTCGCGAAACCGCGGCTGCTGCTTCCGTCACATTGGGGACCAAACTTTGGAAATGTTGTCCGAAGTCCCATCGGCTATCGACTAGGTACGAGCCCTAAATACGTCATCAAGGGCTCGATACCGATCTCTGAGCTCATCAATATTTTTTTTAATTTGTTCTGCAGTGACATAACGTACCTACCAAATCAATCCTGAGTTTACTTTCTATATTAGATAGTTAATTGTTAGTTGGTTTGCAAACGCTAAACAGTCACAGGATCTTTCAATTTTGTAACAGTATTTTGTAACAATAATTTTGTAACAGTATCGAAATCAATTCGAAACTGGTTGTACCCTAATATCAAATACCTAAATATGCAAAAGTCTATCTAGACGAGTCAGAATGTAGGTAAGTAGGTACATAATAAAGGTATATTTCCGTTCTCTAAAACGGTATCTGGCTATTAGTTGTGAAATACAGTTCAAAAATGCTGCAAACCACAAGGGTAACAACCTAGCTAGACATTCTCTGTATCTATCTACATGCCAGCCATATTATGAACATACTCATTCATTTTTAACCTTCAACAGTTAACGTAAGGATAATAATAATTTTTCTATAAAATATCGAAACTTATCGTACCTATTTAACTCAGGGTACGCTAAAAAGTATAACTCTCAATGAACATTTTGTAGTTACGATACCCAAAATGACTTAAATAAAGTTGAAAATAGCCTTGTTAAAGACATTAAATAGCTCCAACCTCCAACAGCTTCGTTAGCGTCGCGTGGACGCAGTTCAGGAGTTAACAAGACGAACTGGTCGACGATATTAGAAAGGAAGGAAGTCTAACATACGTAATATTATATTATATTATAGTTTATAGTGTATCTATTTACCTGATTAAGTACGCCTTTAACAGAGGAATAAGTTTCCCCTTTGACATAAGGTGGTAAAGTGGCCGTAGAGCTGATGCTTCGTAGGAAACTTTGAAGCGCTTCGTACTCTTCTTCCTTCTTAGATTGCTTTGAGTCTTTTACGATATGTACCACTGGTCCATCACCAAGCATAGCCTCGTGGGCTCCATCACTGTAACAAGGTAAATAAAAAATGAAAATTTCTATTATGTTTAGTCTGTTAAGTAGGCCGTAGGGAAAACTTCAACAAAAGTCAAAACTTATTCATTCACCGAGCCTTTTCCCAACTCAGTTGGGGTCGGATTTCCAGTCTAACTGCGATTCGGCTGAACTTCGATATTTTCCGTGAAGCGACTGCCATCTGACCTTCACAACCCATGGGCGATATCGAAGTTCTGCAGTTAGACCGGTTGGATTTTTGATTTAAGGATCCAACTACTCCTAACGACTGCCATAGATGTTAGTATGACAACCGGGACCGACGGCTTAACGTGCTCTCCGAGGCACGGAGGGGTCTCAATGTCTTAAGAAATGGTCACCCATCCTAAGACCGGCCTGAGTCGATGTTGCTTAACCTTTGCAATGTGTTAACATTGTCGGTTACCACTAGACCACGGGCCCCTCAAAGTCAAAACGTATGTGGGCAAGAAAGTAATAGGCAAGCGGCAAACCCCCTGAAAAACTAAAATGACTGACCAATCAGTGAAAATGTGATTTCCCCAATACAAATTTGTACTTTTTGTAAACCTTGGACCAAAAGGCGTCGATTGGTAAGAAAACAAAATTTGTGCGGTTGGGCTATTAATTGTTATAAACAAATTAATTTGTTAACTGATAAAAAGTTGGTTTTTATATTGGGAAATGATTTCTAAGGGTAAAACGGGCAAAATAGAACACTTTTTACTTTGTGAGTTTTTCGAAAAAATACGTTTTAAAGAAGTTACAACCATTTTAAAGCGCAAAAATGGTCACATTCAACATTTTTTATCTCGCCGAGTTTTGATCGATTCAAAAAAATCCTGCGGCAGAATACTTATCAGATCTTAAGCTTCAACCGACTATATTTCAAAATGAGAAAATAAACATTTTTCACATCGTAGCTCAGTTGGCAGAGCAGTCCCCTGTTAGGGAAAGGCCTTGGGTTCGAATCCCGCTGATGACATCAGTTTTTGTGATCTATTTATAATTTCTTTCTTAATATTTTAAGAATAGTTTAAGCAAACTCATTGCTTTGAAATACAAAATAATATTATAAAGTTGCCGGTTAACAGTAGCAATAATAGACTTGCCCTATTACGTGTGACCTATATCTCTGCCCACCCCTTCGGAGTAGGCAGTGTGATTATAATGTTTTTCTTCTTATTTTTTTATCCCGCACAGAAGAACTAGTTATTCCTAACTAGTTCCAGGTGCAGGACAAGAAACGTTGTTCGGTATGTAAGGGTAGCTACACACATAAGCGGGCCGGCATTGTCGGTTCGGCAGTATTTATCGAACAACAAAGCCGACCCGAAGCAATTACTGCACTTGTTCGACTTCAATCGGCTAGTGCCGATCGCGTTGTTCATTCGGTTCACACATCATTCCATTCGGCAGTACTGCAGAATGAAAAAGCCAACCCAAAGCAACTACTAAATTACGTTCGGCTTGTGCCGATCGGCACAATTCGGTTTTCATTCGGGCGTCGCGCGCGCGTCCTCCATGCAGTATCGTCTCGAATGTCGCAAGCCGACTGGCATAAGTCGGCAGTTGCCAAGCCGAGTGATAATATGCGGCAGCCGAGCGGCTTATGAATATTATGATTCCCGAACATTCATCTACATATATATATTCGATTTTACCGTCCGCCTTTGCCGATTGATGCCGGCTCGCTGTGTTTAGCAACTACCAAGCCGAGTGGTAATGTTCGGCAGCCGAGCGGTTTGTGATTCCCGAACATTCATCTACATATATTCGATTTTACCGCCTGACCTTGCCGATTAATGCCGGCCCGCTTATGTGTGTAGCTACCCTGAGTGTCTGGAAATCCGATTTTTGCGGAGCGTCAGAGGTAACCTAAAAAGCCACCTGCCACGCGCTCAGCGAAAATCGAACTCCCGATTATAATGTTCGTATGTATAAGTTCTGACGGTTTACGATCCATTCAATTACCTCCTGTAGTTTATGTTTTATCAATTTATCATGTTAGTTTATTATAGTAAAGATTTACAATTAGTGTTACTAGGTAGGTATAAGATTTTTAATGCTAAGTATGTATTTTGTATGATTGTGAATGCACGGATATAAAGTATCAAGTTAATATACTAGAGCAGTAATAAGAACTTATGTAGGTATCATAAATATTATATAAATGAATCTATGCTTCGTAACTATAGATCACATGGAAACAGTTTAACAAATTTACTTATAGATTATTGCACACCGCACAATATTATCATTGAGTTTACATAATAAACAACGACATTAAATTGAGATTTATCAGTGTAAAAATATATTCAGTATCATTTAAATTACAAGTAGTTTCTTAATGCCCTTAATGGCTTTGTTTATATTTAAAAGAATTAAGTGTACCTTTTGATAATTACGGGAAATAATAATATACCTACCTACAATGTTTTATTTATTTTTCTACATATAACTTATCTCACTCAAAGGTTTACTGGGAGAAGACTAGCACAGAATGACCTATGTTTTCTGTGGTAGTAGGCTCACCTTCTTCTACTAGACTCCTCTTATTTATTTTATGCTTTAACGTTTGGTCCCACTTGTTCAGTTGTCCAGTTTAGTTAACTAAACTAGTGGGATATTTTTTTCGTTTGTTCAGTTACGGGTTTCAAATTTAGTTTTCAAAATTATTAAATTAGTTCGGCCGTTTTAGACATAACCCACTTTCTAGGGTGCCCGGTGACGGCTATAGGCTTGCCCGCTATTACGTCGGACTAAAATACTGGCAAATCGTGGGTGTGTAATGCGCCTCTGCCAACCTAAGTGATATGTGTGTGTGTGTTGTTCAGTTGACTAATTATACAGTACAGTACAGTTGAGTAGTTATAACCAGCTAAAATCCCTCCTTTTAACAGTAGCTAACTGCCAGTGAAAGTCCCGTTAAAATCGGTACACCCGTTTCAGAGATTAGCGAAACTGGCGGAACTAACACAGAGAGAAAATTTTAGAAAACCGTTTTCCTTAAGTAACTATCAAATAAAATAGTTGTCAGAGGTGATGACACGCAGTAAATAAATGAAACATATATATATATATATCGTACAGGCCACGATATTCCGATACGACGCGAAACTGAGCTTTGCGTTTGGATTTAGTTAAGTGCAAATAAATCATAAAATAGATGGTATACCTAACTATGTCGTTGGTGGGCGTCTATGACTGAGTTATGTATCAGTTACAAGGGGCGTAAACTTAATCTGACCGATTAAACAAAATATAGGAAGTACAGAAATATAGGTACTAAGTATTTTACGAAATCTTTTATTATAAGTATCTAAGAATATGGGCAATCGTAGAAAATGTGTATTTTAATAACAAGTCATTCAGAGAATTGGCCATCAACCTTGCAAGTTTGTTTTTGAGAATTTTATTAGTCCTTTAGCGACTCTTTTTAAATTCTGAGAATAAGCTCCTAAACTCCTTTGTTATAATAATTGCAGTAGCAGAGCCTACTAAAAAACGGGTCCTGGTATTGGTGAAATTAAATAAAAATATCTCTATTAATGTAGCTCACAAAGTAGGTAGGTACCTAACACTTCTAAACGTCAAGGTTCTTTACGTTTAGAAGTGTCTACTTAACAGGGAAATTTACCACGAAATACCACTTAGGTATATGCATTTTATTGCCTGACGTTTCGACCAGTGTCTCTAGTATCAGTTAATTTGATCGAAATACGTTTTCATATTTCGAGCGCCCCTAGCGGTAACGTCAGGGAACTGTGTGAAATGTATGGAGGAATACGAAAACGTATTTCGAGCAAATTAACGTAAGGAACTGGTACTAGACAATCAGGTTACACCGGCCGTGGTTACCGACTCAGAGTCAGTAACAGTTAATTCCCGTGTTAAAGTAGGTAAAACAAATTATTCTATTCTTTGAGTTTAATTTGAATGACACACATTTTACTTACTTTTATTATATTAATGATAATTATGTAGACACATAATATTTCAACGATAATATCACACTACGACAATCAGTTCCATTTGTACTCGTCGTTGTTGTATCACTCCAGTGATAATCAAATCACATTTATGATCTGATTATCACTGGAGTGATAAAATATAGTTTATGTCGCTTATTATTGATGCTATATCGAGTTTGCATCACAATCGATTGTGTCAATCCATACAGATAAATAAAATTGAAGTGTCTCTGTGGTAATTTCAAATTACCAGCTTTTTACTCAATACACACGACGGTATACACGACAATGGCATAAAAATGCAATTTTTTTAATTTTTGTATGTCTGTCGGTCCGTCTGTCTTTCTAAGGTGATACCCGGAATAAAACGTAGGCTATAATATACCTTATACTTATTACATCAGCTATCCGTCAGTGAAAGTTTCATTAAATTGGTCCAGCCATTGTATAGAGTTGCGGAAACAAACAAACTGACAAAAAAAAAATATGACAAAAAAAAAGTACCCACCTATACCATATTTACTTTCTGTATTTAGTAAAAAAATGTTAGGTCATTTTACGTTACACACAGACATTTCAATTTTATTGAGCTAAGCGAAGCGAAGCTCTTTCTTAGGCGACTCATGTATTTCGTTCGTGATCGAACTCTTCCTAAACGACTGGACCGATCTTTTTGAAATTTGGCACGGTCATAATGACCATCACCGTGAGTGCATATATCTGAATTCATAAAGATCGGTCCAGTCGTTTAGGAGTTCGACCCGGATCGACAAACTCAGCTCAATTATTGCAACAGCATAATGCATTGCATACCTAGTTTATCTGTATGGATGGATCTGTATGGATTTATAAAAGTATACTCTCGAATGGAAGTTGTTAGGATATTTTTTTGAACCTGTACAAGTACACGCCGCGCGCCGTTGACATCACAGCGCTCGTCTTAACCTAGCGCGCTCGAGTTACTTAAATTATAACTCAATGGTTATAACATTAATTAATTTAAGTTGTAGGTACAATTGAAACCGAAGGAGTCCTGATAACGTCTATGCTGCCAACAAAACTCACCTCTGTATTCTTCGAATTTTAAATCTCCGATTGAAGTGGAAAACAAAACAACATATTGTCACAACCATGATCACTGAATCACCTCTAAACAGATCCTGTTAAAACGTCCTGTTCTGATAGGATTGTATGACGACTGATGAGATGCAACTAAAGTCAATTAATAACTATTATCACAGTCACCCTTAACCTGGTAAACGACTGTCATTTATTGCAAGGAGTACACAGCGCAAAGGCATTACGTTTGCAGACCTTAAGATACATAATAATATGCAGAACTATGTATATAACTGTATATAAGACTGCCTATATAATAACTTTGAGCTGTGTACATAAATTAAACAGGACTCAACAATAAATGATATAATAAAATAACTTTTCCACTGTTCAGAACAGACGCATGATAAACTGAACATAATTACGGGCTCATAGCTAACAATTTATTTTTGCAAAACACTTAATGTGGGTAGTTTGTAAAATGATATAAGTAGGTATACCTACTACCTATTTATTACATAGCATACTGTTTGTATAAACCTACACTTCCGAATGACTACCATATTGGATAATGCTTTCTTTCATATTGTAAAGGAAGGTTTAGAGGCTATAAGTACATAAACCAAAGCAGCAAACGGAATTTTTTAAATGGCAATTTAAGGAAAGTGAGACCGGAGACCGTGGAGATCGAAAATATATTGATAAAAGATTATCTGATAATGTTATCTTCCATACAATTTCCTATAAAAACAACAAAAGAATCACGTTTGTTGTATGGGAGCCCCCTTAAATATTTATTAGATACTGTTTTTAAGTATTTGTTGCAACAGAAATCAACATCATCTGTGAAAATTTCAATTGTCAACCTATTAGGGTTCATGAGATACAGCCTGGTGACAGACGGACGGACGGATGGCCTTCTGAAGCCCATGTCACTGTAGATTGGATTGATTGAGATGAGAGAGCTTTTGCTATAACTAGTATAAGGGAAAATACTGACAATAAAAAAAATACGTAGGTACAATTGATCATAGAAGTAATAAAAAGTCTTTATTTATTACTCTATGACAATTGACCATCAAATACTTATCGTCCCCGGCGGGTTTAGGCACAAGAGTAATCTTCACCTATGTACGCGGCGACAGACACTCTCACGACGAACAAAGCTCAGGCGAATTAAAGTTCAAAGTGCCCGGTAACGATAAAAGGCTTGTGAGAAAGCCTCTGTATACCCCTTCGGGGATAATGACTTGGTACTGGGCTTGTGTGTGTAATAATAAGCTGCTGCGGTAAAACCAAAGACTTACTGCTATGCTTCGCTCTCTTAATAGACCAACAGAACGTGGGAAAGAGAAGTTCGGAGAGGTTATCATCATTCGAACATTGCCTATCTATACTACTATTATAAAGAGGAAAGATTTGTATTTTTGTATGTTTGTAATGAATTAACTCAAAAACTACTGTGCCGATTTAAAAATTCTTTCACCATTGGAAAGCTACATTCACCCTGAGTAACATAGGCAACTTTTTATCCCGATAATGAGTTCCCACGGGAACCGGGAACGAGTAAACTAAATCACGCGAGCGGAGCTGCGGCGATCAGCTAGTGAGTAATAAAGACAGACGATGACGTACTTACTTTTATATATGTGTGTCAGTGTCAGTGACAAGAATTTTCCGTAGTTTTCCAAATTACAAAATTAAGGTTTACCTTGATAACTGGCGAATATTACATTTTTAAAATATAAGCGAATCCTTGTGTTGTTCTTTAAGTAATTGTAATCGTGACTAAAGCAGACAATCCAAATAATTACACGTTTCGCAAGTAAATACAAAATTTTTCCAACAATTCTTAGATAACAGGATATTTGTTTATGTCTTGGGTTTATTAAATAAGTAAAAAGTTCTAATCATAGTACATTGATTACCCTGGATTTCCTATTCACAAAAAAGAATTGTTTTTAAATAACGTAAAATAGGAGAATATCCTTTTACGATAGGGCTTAACCACTGATGACGTCACGATTATCGATTTATCGATAAACCATGGCAATATGAAGTATAATGTTTTACGTACACGTCTGTTTTAGGTATGATTGTTTTAGATTAGATTAGACAAATTTTTATTTGATTTCATAAAATTATAACAGTATAAAACAAACTCTGTCTGTCCCTATGTATGCATAGATCTTTAAAACTACGCATCAAAGAAACATAGTTTTGTCATGTCCGTTCTTGCATCTGTCCATTCTCGGAAAGCCGAGAAAGCATCCTCAACGGTTAAAGCTAGAAAAATTTAACTTTGCATAAATGTGTCTTTATAACGGTGATCAAGGGCTACAATAAAATAATGAAAACATTTTGATTGTGTTGCCTCCCCTACACATAAAGTGAAAATGATTTTTTCTACCGTCAGCCCCATCGTGTGTGGAATGATTAGATAGGTCTTTTAAAAATATTAAGAAGTTGCATAGACAACTTCGTTAACAACAACTTAACAAGATTCTTAAATCAAAATTTAAGAATCTGTTTTCGAGATATTCTACTTTAAAACCCATATTTTCCTTAAAACGGGGTGTTTCCTCTAAAAGCTAAACAGCTGGCTCGAAAAATCTTACAAAATCATGATGATAGTCTATGTAATTAAACTTTAAACAAAAACTATACCAAATCAGATAACTTTATTAGTTCAGGAGTTATATGCTATTATAACATGATTATGTAACCCTATTCTATGCGTGACCCGACACGCACTTGGCTGGTATTTTTTTAACTAATGCCAGTCCAAACAGATGTAAACGAAAAGTATTAGTCTATCGTATTCGTTACAAATAACACTCAATACTTTATCGATATTTTACGTATTCCAGTCTACACAACACTATATCACCCACACATTTGCATTTTGATTTTGGGATCGCCTCTAAAATGTCTTTGTGTATCTTTCTACATACTACTCGTATATCTAGGGGTAAAACCAAAACCAAAACCGTAAAACAATGTAAATTTGAAATCTTTTTTATTTAGTGGCAACGAGCCATGATCAAATGAATCATGATACCTAATAATACAATACATTATCATATTTATACTGAATAATAACGCAATAATAAACTTGTACATATATTATAGGATAAAATTCGTGTTTTTTTTCACACATAATATTAAACATTTAACGATTGAAACACTAGTCTCATTAGGGTCATGGCAGGGTTTAATCGTTGACTACTTTTAGAAATATTGTCTTATCAATACTTTAGTCAGTGTGTCTAGTACCAGTTTCTTGCGTTAATTTGATCGAAATACGTTTTCGTATTCCTCCATACATGTCACACAGTTCCCTGACGTTGGGTGCTTTCACACTGCCACGATATCGTGCATTTTATCGTGGCGATATCGTGGCGATATCGTGACGATATCGTGACGATATCGTGACGATATCGCCACGATATCGTGACTACACAAGGAGTCACGATATGTGATTTCACGTGATTAATTACATCATATGATTCGTCACTGTTCGCATCTGTTATGTCGCTCAATGTAGTGTACCTAGTCTACTAATATTTTACATATTTAAACTGCAACATAGAAACCTGTGGGGGGATGATTGATGTTGTATTACCAGGATATAGCCCCCAGACCTACTCATGGAACCTAGATATGTAGGGGAACATAGAAACACGTCCAACTGTCACCGGTAATATCATAGTTTTTGGGAAGTGGGATTTTTTTTTATAGGAAGAGATGGAGTTTTGTTACTTAAGGGTGTACTTAGCCTAATGATAATTGTACTCTGCAGTCATTCGGTTTGGTGCCTTTCTGAGTTTCAGTGACTGCAGAGTACAATCAAAATCAAAATCAAAATATCTTTATTCATGTAGGTCACAAAGTAACACTTATGAACGTCAAAAAAAAAAAGAAAATGCTTCTACATTTACATTTACCGCCAGATTCGCAAGACAATAGGTAGAGCCTGTGAGGAAAGAACCTGGCAAGAAAAACTCACGGCCACTCTTTTTATTCGTCAGTAAATACAATGATTCTGTTACAATAATAAAAAGAGGGCAAGGGCAGTACGTGACCATGTGTGGACCAAGTGAACTTAAAAATTATGAATCTCTGTTATTCACAAAAAAAAGTTAAATACTAGTTAAAGGTGCCACATAATCTCAAAGTACCCATACCTTACAATATCATAATAATAATAATTTAACAATAATAAGTGAGTTTCAGCAACAAAACAACATTTCAAACAGAAGTAGCCCCTATGTAGCTCGAGTGATGAGCAAGCAACTCATTGCCATTTCTCTGTATCGTTTAGATAATCTTTAATAGTATAATATGCCTTTTTTAGGAGGTGTGTCTTAACAGCCACTTTGAATTTATTCAAAGGAAGGTTCATAATGTTTAGAGAAATTTTGTTATAAAAACGCACACCAAATCCTGCAAAGGAGTCATGAACCTTCTGTAAACGATAATACGTCCCAACCAATTTATGCTTATTTCTAGTATTTATTGCATGTATGTCACTGTTCACACTGTATAAATGTATATTCTGTTTAACAAACATAATATTCGCATATATATATTGTGATGCAACTGTTAAAATGCCTATTTCTTTAAATCTTTCTCTAAGAGAAACTCGTGCATTCAGTTTATAAATCGCACGTATAGCTCGCTTTTGGAGTATACAAATGATCTCTATATCAGCTGCCTTGCCCCACAGTAAAATTCCATATGACATGATACTGTGAAAATTGCTAAAATAAACCAGCCTGGCAGTTTCTACATCCGTGAGCTGTCTGACTTTACTAATAGCAAAAGCCGCAGAGCTAAGTTTCCCTGCAAGACCCGATATTTGGGCGTTCCACTGTAATTTATTGTCTAGACTAATACCCAAAAATACGGTTGATTCTACAAGATTAAGGGTATCACCGTTCAAAATAATATTAGTACCGTAGTTCTGAACATTAGGCATACTAAATCTAACACACTTCGTCTTTTTTGCGTTCAGAAGTAAATTGTTGGTTGTAAACCAATCCAGAACTAGTGCAAGAACTAGTGCAATCATCATTAGGTTAATTTGGATTTAGTTACTCCCGACATTACCAACTTCCCAACCCCGCAACCCAAATTTTGGGAAAATTTTTGTTCCCCCTGCAACCCCTCCCAACACAAGTTCTATTCACCGGTAAAAAAATTCCCGGGAATTCTCATCCCGCAAAAATACCCAAGATTCCCAGTACCCATATCTCGAAAACTAAGCATCCCAGGTCAATTTTGCCCTCATTTTCCGGCCCCATAGTACTCTGAAGTATTTGATCTTCCCACAAATTTTTCTACCCAATTCTCATCACACTTTCCACAAAACTTGAAGCCCCTATATCCCGGTAACGGAGCTTCCCAGCTCAATTCTGAGCAAATTTTAGTTCCCCTGCACGCCTGCCGAGACGTACTCTATTCGCCTGCAAAAAAAAATCCGGGAATTCCCATCCCACAATAATACCCAAGATTGGGAATCTTGGGTATTATTGTGGTACCCGATATCTCGGAAACTAAGCATCCCAGGTCAGTTTTGACTTCATTTTCGGACCCCCCTTGGACCCTCGCAAGTAATAAAACTCCATCTCTTCCCATAAAAATATTCCAAATTCCCACCCCACTTCCCAAAAACTTTAATATTACCGGTGACAGTTGGACGTTTTTCTATAAGTAGGTCTGGGGGCTATATCCTGGTAATGCAACATCAATCACGCGACCAAATATATAATATCTAAGTATTTCCAAAAACAAAATGATATAAGTATCACGCTCAGTCACCCCTCTCGCTTGGCACCGACCGATTGCAGGTAGCACATACTAATAATACTTAGTATTTTATTAATATTCAAAGGTACTACATATTAGGTTTGCATTAAAGTGATAGTAAATTAAATTTATTAAGTTATGTTACTGCTGCTACTACGATATCGTCACGATATCGCCACGATAAAATTCGATAAAATCCACGATATCGTGTAAACGTACTTAGTTCGAGCAAATTAACGTAAGGAACTGGTACTAAATACTATGGACCAGAAAGCTGGTTATTTCTGGGCTCAGAGAATAAGTAGGTATTGATCGGCATTAAATGTGACAAAGCAGCTAGTATCATGATAACTTTCCCAGTCAGCAATGATGCGGAGGACTTTTTACAAAAATTTCTGCTAGTATAAGGAACATAAATAGATTTTTTTTACAAATATTGTTATTTTATGGTAGCTGGCTTTCGGGCTTGTAACTGCAGTTTTATCGTAGCTTCATTTGTCCCTGAAAGCCATATTAGTTTACCTACACGGCAGTGGAAAGCTGTTAATATGCAATTAGGTACAGACAGACACTTCTTTTTATTTGTCCCTACATATGTATCTATGTAAATTGGCAAATCGCTCAAGTGGCTCCCAATTCGCCTTCGCCGTAGTACTCATATTCTTACATTACTATACTGTTTAACCCTCGTACTCCCCAATATCTCAAAGAACGGTTCCGGTTCCTTCATGACACACATTCAAGGTCTCTTAGGTCGTCGGCAAATTTGACGCTGGAAGTGCCAGCGCACTCTTCTAATTTCGCGGACAAATCCTTCGCGGTGCAGGCGGTTCGCCTGTGGAATGCTTTGCCGCTTCAGATCAGACGTGCGCAGTCCGTAGCATCTTTCAAAATTAAGTTAAAAGATATCTATCTACAACTTATATGTAGTCTATAAATACGTTTATGTATGTTATGTATCGTATGTCTGTGTATTTTTAGTTATATGAATTATGTATATAGTCTGTCTGTATGTATGTATGTATTTTATTATCATTTTTTACCTTCATTATTAATTATCATTACCTTAATTAGTTTATTTTCTGATTCTATTTAGACTTATCTTTATTTCACTGTTTACTAAGCTTTATTCTTATTTCTCCTTAGAGTGATAGTTGTACACTACCCTTTTAATTTCTTAAACTCGCTATCCATCCAAAGGTTGTCTGGAAGAGATCGCTTTAAGCAATAAGACCGCCATTTGTACTCTTCTTAAATGATATCACCTTTTTGTATGTTCTATGTAGTGTACAATAAAGTGTATTTGATTTGATTTGATTTGATTCATGTATAGTTTATTTAGAAAACAACATGCTTTACTTCCTACGGCTTCGTAATTCCTCCAATGAGTCAGCAACATAAAGGTTACTATGCCAACGACAACAAGGACTTATAAACCAATCTCGAGTACTGCGTGTAGGTATTCATAATATTTTGTAATCGTGATAAGGTTATATACAAACATTGTGTAGCAATGTATAGACAGAGCACAAAATAACGTAGGTAGGTGTTTATCCCTAAAGGGATAGATAGTGGCAGTCGTTATATTCACAGTTCGTCAATTGGTCCTACGTCAAAGGTACGTGGTGAGCCAATTGCCGTTTCTAAGCGGGTACGTATTACAATGCTGAATTAGAAAATACCGAATTTCATAAGCCCTATGAAGGGAAGGCCGAATATTAAAATTCTAAATACCGAAAGTTTAAAATACCGAAAATTCTAAATCTTATAAGATCTATAATCGGAACGCCTAATACTAAAATGTCGAACATTAAAATACCGACCGTTTATATGACCGAAAGTTTTAAAACCCGATAAAAGATAAATTTCAAATGGGTAAGTTTTCTATTAATGCAAGTAGTTTCTGGCCGTAGGTGGTCACAGTTTTAACCTAACCTAACCTACCCAATTTGTTTAAAGAAAAAATACCAAAACCGCCTTCCGCACGGTTAATCTTACTTTCGGGATTTTGACCTTCAGTACCTATACCAACTGTAAGTGTATGAACCTTCGGGATTTTAATATTTCGTGATTTAAAACTATCGGGATTTGGAACTTTCGGGATTTAGAACTTTCGCTTATTTGAAATTAGACATATTGAGCTTCGGTATATCGGGTATAGGTATTTCAATGAAATCATTATTATTTCATACGTTCGGTATTCGGATTTTCGACGATTTAAGCGTGACCGCGTGGGTTTTCCAGATGTAGGTATTAAGAACTTTCGGCATTGTAATACGTACCCGCCAAGGATATCACAGCTTAAAAGGGTACGTATTACAATGCCGAAAATGTATTGTTAATTTTAAGTTAATATTCGGCCATCCCTTCATAGGGCTTATGAAATTCGGTATTTTCTGATTCGGCATTGTAATACGTACCCTCCTTGGCAGAGCACCAAGTGCAGGAAAGGTTGACCTATTTTCTGGACTGTAGATAAGGTCCTTTACAGCTCTCAGAGTATTACTTACCGCGTGGCAAAAAATGGAACTAATATAATTGTATGGAGTTAATTGTTCTTAAATCTCGTTATTGGCAACCCGTAGCTGTAGACCCACAATATAATTCTCTCATATAAATCTTTCAAAATGTATATAAGAAACTAAAACAGGTTTCCATTGTACTCGTAAGTTATCCCAATAATATTTCAATTTTAACATTGTGGTTTGTGGTTTTATAGGATGAAATTGTTATTGTGACCACTGGTCTGTAAAGTACCGATAGTACATAATTATGTGTGTGTGAAACATATTAAACATAATCATGGTCTTGATTCCACGAGATCAGGTCTCAGTGGTAGCCAAGACCAATACAGTTCTTCAAACATCTTTAATCTATGAAGTTTTTTTCTTTGATCTTTGATCTAATAATATTAGATTAAAGATAGAAAAAAAATATTCATTTGGGTTATAAAACCAAAGTGGTTTTATAACCCAAATGAGATTTTTTTTAATGTCAAATTGAATGTCAAAAAAAAAGCCAAAGTCAATACTGCCAGATTCGCAAAGCAATAGGTAGAGCCTGGACTTGGGGTTTTGCGGAGCGCGTGGCAGGTTGCCTTTTAGGTAACCTCTGGTGCTGGGCAAAAATTGTTTGGGAACGTTTCCTTGTCCCGCACCGTGGACTAGTTCAGAGTAACTAGAAAAATCAAGCATGACCTTGACATTGGCGAAATCATCGATGACTTATATACTTGATAGACATTCTGAACTAGTCCGCGCTGCGGGACAAGGAAACGTTGTTTCCAAATAAATTTTACCCAGCACCAGAGGTAACCTAAAAGGCAACCTGCCACGCGCTATTATATTTCCCGCACAGTACAACTAATTACTTCAATTCAATTCAATTCAATTCTTTATTTTTTGCGAAATACAGGTAAGTACAGAGGTATAATAATAGTTTTAGTTCCACCATATTTCCGCCAACTGGCATGCAAAATTAGCAGGCATAATGAAGTAAGTAATTACAATGTCTGATTAGTCTAATCTGATGAGTCAACATTTTGATTAATTAATTTGTAAGTATAATTCAAATAAAACAAAATTTTAAATGTCAGATAAGCAGACATGATAATTATGTGATTAGGTACACAACAAAATAAATCTAAATTTTAATGTCAAATTAGGGTGTTTTATGATAAAATATAGGATAATAGCACTTCAGTCAATATGTAATATAAATAAAATAAAATTTGTATGTCAATGTAGGGTCACACCTTCTCATTTAGAAATTCATCAACTGAGTAATAACATTTTCTCATCAATATAGATTTTACACTACCTTTAAATAAATCTATTTTATCTATATTTAGCACTTCCTTTGGTAACTTATTGTATAGCCGAGGGGCCATACATAGAAAGCTCTTATTCATATACTCAGTTTTATTTGCTGGCATTCTCAAATTTAAATTATGTCTTTTGCTGTTCAGATTTGCAAATAAATGTCTATTTTTTCTAACAAATATTACTGTCTCCAAAATATATATACATGGCAAAGTTAAAACATTCAACCGTAACAAATAGGGCCTGCAGCTTTCCATAGGTCCCAAATGGCATATTGAACGGATACATCTCTTTTGTGCCACAAATGCAGCCTCTTTATTGGTTGAATTGCCCCAGAAAATTATGCCATATCTCAAGAGAGGTGCAACATAGCCATGATATGAAGTGAGTACGGTTGTTTGGCTGGCTGTTTTCCTAAGCATGTATAATGCATATGAAAAGGAATTTACTTTACTACACAATATTTCCAAATGCACCTTCCAATTCAAGTTATTATCTACATTAAGACCCAGAAACTTGGTTACATCTATTTCAGATATTTTTTTATCACAACAGCTGATATTCATATTAGAAATTCTGTTCATCCTGTTCCTAAATGTCATAAAATATGTTTTGTCAATATTAATAAGTAAATTATTACATGTCAACCAATTAATTATATTATGTAATGTCAAATTTACCTCCTGTTCCAAGTGTTCTTTATTGTCACTAGTAAACACAACTGTACTATCATCCGCAAACAAGACTGTTTTATAGTTCGTTACCTTAGGTAGGTCATTAATATATACTATAAATAATAGTGGTCCTAGTACACTGCCCTGCGGCACACCTATTGTGGCGTTTCTACTGTCCGATGTATATGTAATGATATTTTTTGTAGTGGTACAAAGCCTTTCAACCCGTGTCACATGTGTCCTATTACTTAGATAAGACTCAATCAAGGAGTAAACATTTCCCCTGACACCATAAGCATATAATTTTTTCAACAGTATCTTGTGGTCAACATAATCAAATGCCTTTGTTAAGTCCATATACAATGCACACACTTGTTTCCCCCTGTCCACATTAGTTAGAACGTTAGCTAAGAAGTTATATATTGCCATATCAATTGACTTATCTTTCCTAAATCCTATCTGCTCAACACAAAAGAGACCATGGCTTTCAAAATAGTTATATATACAGTTATGTATTACCTTTTCAAAAATCTTTGACATAATTGGGATAAGTGCTATAGGGCGATAATTGTGCATATTATTTCTGTCACCCTTCTTGTGTAACGGTTTAATGACAGTTACTTTAAGTGAATCAGGAAAAACACCATCCTCAATACATAAATTAACTATGTGACTCAAAATATGTGACAGTGCAACTGAAACTAGCTTTATTATTTTTGTAGATATATCATCGTATCCAACACTATTTGTACTTTTTAAACCCAATATAATCTTCTCTATATCATCAGGCACAGTAGGAGCCATGTATACAGAGTTAAGTTCATATGGCACTGATGCAAGAGATAGGTTCGGTAAGGTATGCTGGGGTTTGTCAACAAAAAAGTTATTAAAGTAATTAACAATTTCCATAGGGTCATGAATATCGCTATCATTAACACTCAAGTGATTTATGTGGTCAACAGGTGGCCTCACTTGGTTTCCGCGAATTACAGCCCAAGTTGCTTTTGACTTATTCAGAGCTGTTTGTATGTAAAAATCATTCTGTGACCGTTGCGTCAGCTTGACAACACGACTTAGTCTCGCTGACAATGCTGTAAAATGATTTCTTGAGCTCTGTGTACGCTGGGTTCGATATAACCATAACAATTTACGCCTGCGCTTACAACACACTCGGATACCTTTAGTTAGCCACCTCGGACGCATTGTCGTTGAACATCTATGTTTTACTATAGGAAAACAAAGGTTATAGAATACTTTAAATTCATCGTAAAAATCACCAAACGCTAAGTTGGGGTCCCGAGAGGCAAACACGTCAGCAAAGCTGAGAGATTCTATGCAGTACTTGATTTTTTGTTGATTTTCATTACAATAATCCCGCTTACTGATGTACCATGATTTAAGGCGGATATAGGTCTTTACCGGACACACCAATAACTGCGCTGTATGGTCAGACAGTGCCAAATCCAATACTTTAGTTTCGCATCCGCGCACATTAAATATAATATTGTCTAAGCATCTACCACTAGATAATCGTGTTGGTTTATATATACCTATCTTCATATTATAATTTAGGAGTAATTGTTTGAATTGGTTGACACAGTTACTGTTTTCTAAAATATTGATGTTAAAGTCACCACAAATCACAAGTTTCCTTTTACTGTAACAAAACTGATTTAAAATTAGACTAAAATTACAAAAGAATTGCTTTACTTTTACTTTTTTACTTAACTAGTTCACGGTGCGGGATAAAGAAAGGTTGTTCGGTATTCCAATTAAGCGTCTGGGAACCCGATTTTTACGGAGTTAATACGGAATGCGGAACTGATACATAATGTACAGAACAGTATGTTCTGTATTTAAAGCTTTGGAATATACTAATATACAAAAACGGATCTAAATCAGTTATTATAAAAACTTAAATATTTGAGAATGTTCGTGTTGAAATATTGGTGTTTTAGAGGTCGGGCTCCGGAGCGAATCACAACTGGCAATGAAGTGGCAGCGTCAGGAACGTGTGCCGATGAACCCGGATTTTTCTTAGAATCGATCAATGCCGAACTAGCATCAAAGTCAACCCATCACGATAATATCCGAAGTTGACAGCTGTTTTTGCACACATTTGCAATACGGAGCGTCGTATTTACTGATCTCATTTTTTTCTTTGAGTAGTTACATAGTTACCAGTTACCTACATATTCAACTACTATCATAGTCATCAACTATCATATTGAAACATATTGAACTCCTTGCTTTAGTTAGAGTAAGGTTCCATTTACAATCATCTGTGGTCCTTGGTTTGGGCGTTTTCACATTGCACGATATCGTGACGATATCGTCCACAATATCGTCCACAATATAAATATTCAAAGGTATTACATATTAGGTTTGCATCAAAGTGGTAGTAAATTAAATCATTTTTAAGTTATTTTATACCTTTTAGTTTCTGAAGTTGGTTCTTTTAAACGTACTTTGTTTTTTTAATTTTATGATTAAAATAGTGAAAGTTGCTGCTACTTACGATATTATGGACGATATCGTCACGATATCGTGTGTCGTTATCGTGCCATGTGAAAACGCTCTTTCCTGTGGTTTTCTGACTACTTAGTCAGACAAAAACTAAGTACCTATTTTTTAGATTGTTTTGTAAAGTTGTTAGATTTTTTTCACCTACTTGTGATTGTAGTGTTGAAGGACCCGCCTTATGGGGTAGAGTTTCATAATTTTAACAAATCATTGACTCATAAACTACAAATTAGAACAAGTAAATAGATAGTGGAATATTAAAAATACGAACAAGAAGGTATTCTACCTATTGAGGCTTGTTGTTAACAATAATTGGTATAAGTTCATATGTACTTTTATTATTATTATTTATTATAAATAAATATATAGAAGGTCGTATAAGATTTATGACTTCCAGTGCTAATAAATTATAGGTCGTACGTATTCATAAAATACCGGGAAGTGCCCCCCGGGCCCCGGTTAGCGAGATTTTTTCGTAATTAGATATATTAGCTGTGGTAGAGCACAAACAATCAATAAATCATAGTGAAATCATGCCTGCGTTCTGTGGATTCTTAATTAGTTCCGTCCGTCTAATCCTTTCTGAATATATTATAAATAAATTGTATTTTTTCTGTGAACTTATAATTATTATCTAAAACTCGTTGTACCTAGTTGTATATCTAGTGTTATGTAACTAACTGAACAACATGGTATCCGGGTCGTGATAATTTTTTGTTTTTATAAAATTTTTCAACATTAAACTTCTAAATATAGAAATTAAAAGGGGTCCTATGTATAGTTAACTACTTACCTATACATATAACCTCTTATCCTACCTAGGTACAATTTTATAGCATCTAGTCCCATGAAATAGAGAGTGTGATGAGAACTCTATACTTTAAAACGTAATTTTTTTTAAATGCGTTAAAAATTATACTACGAGTATTATCTAATTTACAATGATTAATTTTGTCGGTAAGGGAGTTTGGGGGGTTGGGGGGTGCCTCGAACTCCCGAAACTCCTTCATCGTAAGCGTAGGTGTACTAGAGCGTAAGCGGAATCCTAGTTCTATGATCTGAACAGTCAATCTGATTGCCCATTTCTATCTACCAGTCAGTCTTCTGGGAACAGAACAGGAATCGTCGGCGACGAGGCGGAGGAGTTCTTTGACGTCTGTATATAGTGTACATTTTAGTGTGTATAGTATAATTATTAGTAAGTGTAAATAGTATTTTCATCTACTGTAATTTTTTTTTGTGTCCCTATTGTAAATAAAGTTAATAGACTTCTTAAGTAAACCCAAATACCCCCGAAATATGGTAATGAATAAGGAAAACCAGCGTCGAAACATCTAGCATACACGTCTAAACTCAAAAAATTTTGTAACAACTGGGCTTTACGCAACCGGATTTAATTAACACAACAATCATAAAATTAATGAAAGATTATAGCAGCAATCATACGAGACTCCGTATAAGTCCTTTATGTCGAAATTATATAATAAGTAAGTACATATACTCGTACTTATGCGAATGTGTTTCGCTGACTTTGTGATGTAACAAAACATGTTGTAATAATTGAAAACCATCAGCCATGTGTACTCACACCTACGGACCCACGGACTAGCACACAAAGGGTTCGTACCAAAAATAAATAAATCACGTTTGTTTTTTTGTTATAGAGGCAACAGAAATACATTTCTGAAAATTTGAACTTTCTACTTATCATGAGATGCTGTGTATAGTTCTTAGTATCTATGGTCAGCTGACTAAATCTCCCGGCGTCCACTGCACTGTGTGGCGCCACAATGTTCGTTCTCCGTCCGCCATTACGAGACGTTCAAACTGTTTTCTCCTCGAAATAATCAATATAAAATCCAATAACTATTTAAAGTGAACGTATGTGTGTGTGTAATAACAGCATCTCAGCACCGGTACCGGATTCCACCACCAGATTCAGACACGGGTGAGCCAATTGATGCTAACCATAATTTTCAGATTCAAATTCAATTTCCAGCTGGGCTTTCGTCATACATGCTGTATCTCATGAACCGTGATAGCAAGACAGAAGGACGGACGGACGGGCAGACAGGCAGCGAAGTCTCAGTAATAGGGTTCACATTTTACCCTTTGGGTACGGAACCCTAAAACTATAGTATTGGACTCGAAATGATGAGCATATAATTTAAACTTTTACCTGCTGTAAGAACAATGGGACATGAGAAATACAAAACTGACAACTAATGTCAAAACCGCTTTTTTAATTTCTTCCAGTAATAGTGCGGCCCACTATAGTCGCCTATAAGTGTAACGACCATTACCGGTCGTACCGTGTACCTGCGCCCAACATTTTTGTAGGTTTCAAAATTAACCATCACATAAGATGCAATAATGTTGAGGACGTACAACATATTGATGGAATGTTTTCGGATCCAATGATAAAGAAATTGTGTGCTAAGTACTAGTGTAATGGAAACCGTTAGGTGCAACAGCATCCTGGCCAGTCCTCAGTCAGACACAGATAAGGCCATGTACACATTGTATATAGAATACTTAAGATTGTAAGTAACATAAAAAGTGGCTATGATGGAGCGACATAGTCATAATTGTGACTAAGTTCCCTAAATAAAGATTAAAAAAAAATTTGATGCAATAATTCTGTAAATGTCTCATATCGAAAATCCTTAAAAGGTTAGGAATTTCTCCATTTGATATCTGAATAATCTTAGATCAGCCTAGCTATAGATAAACTCAGACCGGGATGTTGCAGACGATGCTATCAATTCGCCAATACGACGTAAACTTCATCAAGGGCCACAACATGTAAGATTGACACTTGATCAAATATACCGTACATATATATTTAATCTAAGGATTGACAGGTTTATGTCACGCGTACACTTTATGCGCGCACGTGATTACCAGTTGCACTGCACTGTCATTGAAATTATATACCGTCCTTTAGTAATACGTTCATGAGTGTAGATTTTTAAAATTGCGCAATCTTGTCTATTACACGATTTTCTAAATTATAAAAAAATTAAGGAACCAACAATTAGATTCCAGCGGTGAAAAGCCGAAAGAGACGAAAAAACTGATACCCTATTACGTGGGACCTTCTGCTTATTCCCTAGGGGATTAACGCGAAGTTATTCGCATTAATAAGAACCTACCTATAGTAAAACCAAGTAAGTACCTACATAGTGAAAAAATAACACACATATCAGGGGCAAGCCTATTGCCGTCACCGGGCACTCTAGAAAGTTATGTCCAAAATGACCGAATTAATTTAATAACATTAGCTGCTATATTATAATTTTGAAAACTAAAATTTGAATCTTACGTGCCAGCCGCTGTGGCACAGCCAATTAAAGTCCTGGGCGTCTCGGGCGGTGCAATCTGGTCGAAACGTCAGGCAATATAAAGGTATTGAATATTTAAGTTCACATATCTACTACATGTTCACGTTAAGGTCCATTCACACCGACACAGTTCAGTTCGGTATCAGGGATTTATCAGTGCAAAATATTCTTTCATATATTTTCTATGAACGCGTCCTCACATGCCAGTGTCAAATACGACTCAGTTATCCACATCACTGACACTGACATGTTCATAGAATATCTATGAAAGAATATTTTGCACTGATACTGAACTGTGCCGGTCGGAACTGAGGATTCACTGATAAGTTATACTTGTATGTGTAAATCGACCTTTGATGTTAGTACACCAGTTAACGGAAAAAAACATCCGTTCACTGTCGTACACGTGAAGTGTGAAATGTACAAAATGTACATTAATGTAAATTCGATTGGTAACATGAATTCGTCATAAGATAAGTATTAGATAATACTTTTTGCGACATATTTCGACATATTAACCTGATAACTAGAATTGCATCACATAATATTATACAGTTTATATAATAAATAAAATAAATATTATAAACGCGAAAGTTTGTGAGTAGGTATGTATGATGGATGGATGTTTGTTACTCTTTCACGTAAAAACTACTGAATGGATTTTAATGAAACTTTACTATAATATAGCTTATACATCAGAATAACACATAGGCTACAATTTATAAAGATATTGTGTGAATCGTTCAAAATATGACGCGGCGCGACGGGAACGGGAAAAATCCAAATTAAACTTACGTAACACTTAATTAAGTATATGGAACAATAATAAGGAAAAATTTGTTCATACTTAATCCTTGAAAAAGTGCAAAGATCTTTGCAAATTGACATGAGATTCTGGTGCTATCTGTAATATTATCAAGATTAGGTAGGTACTTCTCACTATATCTTTTCTACGAAACTATATAAATAGAAACAGGATATTAAAAAATCTAATTGATAGCGTTAATTTTAATTGCATACTAAAATACTCGATTTACTACTACTAAACACTTAGAATGTTTTTTTATATGTTAGGTGTCCTTATTAGATATAATTTGATAAGATCATCGTTAAAAATAATTTTTGATCTGCAAGGAATTTGGGAACATCTAATTAAATAAAAAGTACTAATTACTATTGAACTCATAACAAATATGATACAGGATTAGAAGCAAGTCAAGCACAATGTGTGGGTCTGGGTGGACAACAGAAAAGAAACTTCAAACTGAAACTCAAGTAAACGCTCTTCAGTAATAAAACTACAAACATATATCGTAAGAACTGGGGACAATTTACCGTTATAATTATCTTTAGTAATAAGTCTCAACTACCTGCTTCAGTTACATTGCAGAAGGTTTCGAAGTACAAGTCTTTATTTTTAGCAATAGGTACTTATAAAACAAAATTACAATGCATTTTATTGTGTTTAAATTAGGTAGGTACATGTAACGTGTTAAAATTTCATAATGTGACTACATAGGTATGTAAGTAGGTACTATTTATTCCCTATTCTGTGAAGTACTATTGCCTATTCTGTGCAGGGCCGAGCCGCCCCTGTGTGCGTGCGAAGTGTGCGGCGCACACAGGCGCCAAGACGATAGCGGCCCGCGCCGCCAGCAGGCCTCCGTCACTCGCTCACATAGACAACCTCCTAATAGATTCCGCATGCAGGGCAACAAACGCGCGCAACTCATACTTGATTTCGCAAGCATGTAAAGCTATGCCTAAAATCACGACGTCAGTGACAACCAACTTCGCGACCTATGACCACGTGCGATTTTATAATTTAAAAAAAAATGTTTTTGCGAGCATTTTACATTTTAAATGGCTTCCTGTTCCGTGAAATGGTATGGCAAGTCGGCGAAGACATCAAATTACCAAAAAGATGGCATTACATTTCACCGGTAAGTAAATTAGACATAAATGTAAATATAAAATTGACTAGGCACCGGAGTTCAATTTATTCTGGTTGGTAATAGAACATAAACACAAACCATTTAGAACCCGTTGATGTCTTTTTGAAATTACTATTTCACTCATTAGCCAAATTATAATAGCTATCCTTTTCTAACAATACATTACAATAGCACTTGAATCGATAGTGATGGGATATCGGTATGATATAGTACGTCATCGATATTTTGCAGTATTATTGCCGTAGGTGCTTTAAAAGTAGTACCTATAAATAAGCAACATGTTGTCGCCCGCGACTGCGCCCGGTTGAATTTCGGTAAGCTGCGAATTATTTGCGACCAATTTGTGTGTTGGCATTATTATAATTTTTTTTCGCAGCTAATGTGATTTAGTATTAGCAATGTAACTGAGATATATATTATTTTATAGTTTTCCTGGATGCCCCGAGAGGAGAAAGAAATGGGTAGATGCAACATCTCGTGGGGAGAGTTGGTTTCCCACCAATAACAACGTAAAATATTAAGAAAGAAATTATAGTCCCGCCGATGACATCAGTTTTTGATATTTATTTATAAATTCTTTCTTAATATAAATTATATTACTTTACATCTATTGAATAAAAATATAAAATTATAATGTATCATCATCAGAGATGGGGGGCTCGTGGCTTAGTGGTAGGTAGTAAGTAGGAACTGAGAGTTGATAATACCTGTCCCTCTTGATTAAGTCCTGATACCTATTCCTATAAAAATTATAATAATAAATAATATTTTTTATATTTTTAAATGTATTTGTGTTTTTTATAAATGTATTTAAAAATGTATATAATAAGAATATTAAGGAATAAACGATATAATAAAATTATAAAAATATAACTATAATATACCTGCGAGTATCAAAATTTTATCGACACATTTTCATCCCTATCCCATCTCTAGTATTCAGTGTATTCGAAGATTGACCTTGAAACAGCCAATCATAGCGCACTTACATGTTTCCGCGCGCCCCTC
Organism: Nudaria mundana; assembly: GCA_963556515.1. Classification (NCBI taxonomy): domain Eukaryota; kingdom Metazoa; phylum Arthropoda; class Insecta; order Lepidoptera; family Erebidae; genus Nudaria; species Nudaria mundana. The sequence continues at coordinate 13,693,471 of OY748296.1, forward strand.
GCATTCCGCCAAAACAGGTGAACTCGGTAAGGAACAAAATTACAGTAATGCGGAATCTATTAGGAGGTTATCTATGCTCGCTCAAGATCAAGACCGTGCGCTATATACCTACCGCTCGGACCTTCGAGAGTACAAACTGGCAGAGGGCTGCCGAACGCCCGACTGAGCGCACCGCACTGCACGTTTCCCGCGTTTACGCTTCGAAATGCAGAAACCACGTAGTTATTGTGCGGATTATAGCAGGTATGCAAATGGTATGCACTATTTTAATAATAACAAAATGCATTTTTAACTTGGGTTTCATTTACTTACATTTCCTTTTGTTTTTCGTGCACCGGGATTACGTTATGTTTGGCTAACAAAAAAAGCGGCCAAGTGCGAGTCGGACTCTCCCATGAAGGGTTCCGTAGCAGCAAGTAACATAATATTTTAATTTTTACGATTTATGGCGTATTAAAAAAAACTACTTACTAGATCTCGTTCAAACCAATTTTCGGTAGAAGTTTGCATGGTAATGTACAACATATATATTTTTTGTTTTATCATTCTATTATTTTAGAAGTTAGAGGTGGGGGGACACATTTTACCATTTGGAAGGGTCTCTTTAGAAAAAAAATTATATTAGAAACCTCAATATCATTTTTGAGGACATATTCATAGATATTATTTATTTTCTTTTTAGGGCTCCGTACCCAAAGGGGAAATACAGAACCCTATTAAGACTACTAAGACTTCCCTGACCGTCTGTCTGTCTGTCTATCTGTCCGTCCGTTCGTCTGCCACCAGGCTGTATTTCATGAACCGTGATAATTAGTATTCCTTGAACTGTGACATAGTAAATAATGTATTTATGTTGCCGCTATAACAACAAATACTAAAAACCAGAATAAAATTACTTCTTTAAACTTTCGCGTTTTGTATACATTATAAACTTAAGACTAACGGGTCTTTTACGCGATTATTGAGATATATACATAAATACAGAACAAAATTAATATTTTAGGGTACAACCCATACAAAAAACGTGACTTTTTTGCCGTTTATATTTTTTGATCTATAAAAAAATATAAATCATTATATAAAACTAAAACATATTGGATTGACTAATAAAAAAAATGGTTGATTCGTAACATTCGTTTTATTACAATAATCACCATAGGTACAACCCTAGCGCATTCTTACGATGGCGTCCCTCGCACGGCGGGCAACACAGTCTCGACTCTATGAACGCGTGTCTAAGGTACAATTCTCCTCGTTCTGTGCAGCAGCTATTATTATAAAAAATTTGTAGGTTAATATAGAGTAGGTATTTTCGCTTTTGTATGGGAGTGATGTATCTGTTACGTAGTAACTATTTATTAATCTGTGCCGCCAGCCACCGAAATTATTTTGGACGACGCGACGTATTCTTTAATCGAAATTCTAATCCTTTAATCGAAAGTGTGTGCAAAGTGGTGCGTATTAAATTGTTTTGTTTGTAATAAAAATTTAAAAATTAATCTAGTATGTTATTCATAATATTATGAGGGAATTAACACGAATAATACCGATAGATGTGCACAGGTAGTACATACCTTTTGTACCTGACGTTTCGATCAGGTTAGACCGGTCGTGGTTGCCTGGTCGAAACGTCAGGCACAAAAGGTATGTTCCTCTGTGCATAGGTATTTATCGGTATGATTCATCCTAATTCCCGTAGAATATTATAATCGATTATGTAACGTGATGGTTTAATTAAAGTTAATATTCTAGTAGGTTCACGCTAAAAACAATACATTGTGTTAGGTTAGGTAGGTAGGACTTTTGGCCAAAGTCCGCCGGGCGCCTCTGGAAATACTTCTGGTGTCACCAGAGACGCCCGCAGCAATGGACATGGGAGAGGCTGCGGTCACGTGGAGTTAAAAAAAATATGGCGCTGTATTAAGCGGGCGACCAGCGGCACCAAAGTTTCCAAGGGCCTTCCTGGCCAGGGCGGGTCGACCGGTCGAATCATACCACCCACACATAATTGACTGCCCTGCGCACCCACTGGTGCCATGCCTGATGCACCACACACATCGCCCGGGTCCGGCTGTGCAGCATATGAACCACCAACACAACCCAACCTGGACTGCGTTACTCGGGGGGCTTTATCATAGCTGCACGAGGGTACCCACGTTGAGGCCGAGGTATGGATACCGTGAATTCAGATTGTCTCGTTCGTTGATCAGCAAGTGCGCCGCTTGCAGGTGAGGTCACTGGGGACCTGAAGATGTTAGAATGGCCCCTAAAACCGATTTGCGTTTAATTTTTCGCAGTAATTGGGCCAGCGAATTGGTTATATATAATTAAAAAAAAAATACTTTGAAACATGAAGATTCATAAAAAAAGGCGCTTTATAGGGTTCGCACACAGGCGCTGCCAGGGGTCGGCGCGGCCCTGATTCTGTGACGTAGGTAAGTAGGTATTTATAATTTATCTTATTATTAAAATGACGTTCTAAAGGTAGGTAATAACTTCTTAATCGTGCAACAAATATTTAAAATAATGTATATTATATCCGTGACACCTAAACCCAGTTCCCTATATAATTTCGCAAAATATAAAATTGAAATGAAAATTATAAAGTCAAGGAAAACAACATTGAATACGTAATATTAGCTAAAACCGCAGAGATAGTTTAGCACGATCTAAGTTTCTTGTAACAAGATGACCTTTTGATAAACGTTTATTTTTAATTTTAAACAATCATTATAATATGTTTATTGTTTAGCAATAAGTAGGTACTATAATAATTACAAACCGTAACGTTTTAATTTTTACACAGATACCTAATATAATATAATTTTTATTAGGTATCTCTAATATCTTAAATTTATCAAATTGAAGGTCATATTGTCAGTTTATATGCTGTCTGTACTTGTGTATCTCATACCTTCGATACACACGTCTGCCATACCATTGAAGATGTACAAACATGCTCATGTAATTAGTCCGGAATAAAGTCGAATGCGAATCATTGTTGAATGAATTAAAAGCAAATAAACTGAATGCTTGTTGAACCAAAGCTTGACATAAATCTCTAAGGTGCCGTGTTTAAAAATCAATATGCAATTGACGTAGATTGTTGAGTGCCCACCCATTGGTAACTTAAAAAAATTTAGTTCAAAAATCCTTATTTGGTTGGAATGTTCACGTACAATAGGTATAGGTACGTACGTTCTTCCTATACAAATAATGATGAGGCGCTAATATAATACGTTTACGTTGGCCCGGTTTAGGCTCAGCAGTCAGCCATTCAGGACAAAGCATGTTATATTGTATAGTTAACTGTAATTAATGTCGATTGACGATTCAACGTTCAGTCTGAACCGCTGATCGTAGAAACCTAAAACTTGGAAGGCGTATTTTTTGAATGGCGTATACTTCCGATAAAAAAGGATTTTCCAAAATTCGACTCCTAAGGGGGTGAAAACGGGGGGACAACATTTTTACGGGACAACGTGACTCTTCAGAAACTACTGCACTGATTTTAAAATTTCTTTCGGTAATATAAAGCTATATTATTAGCGAGAAACATAGGCTATATAACATCATGACAGAGTTAATAGGCTCGGACCAGCATTGCGTGTAGTAGCTGGTTGGACGTTAATAACCGCAATCTCTTAGAAATGGTAATTCCTAGGAAAATAGTTGTGATGTCATTTTTGTAGGTAAAATTTTAGTTAATTTTGTACAAAACTATTTTTTGATATAATTCCAGACCAAAAATTTTCAACTTTAAATTTGAATAACTTTTTTAGCACTGGTCGGATCGTTGAGAACTTTTGATATTTGATTTATAATGGTGTATTTAAGACCTGCACCAATTTGCAGCTCTATACGAATTAATGCAACCTTACAATTTGGTTTCGAATATTTTAACTGGATTATTATGTTAGCTACCTGATTTGAGATTTTTTTTAGAAAAGGTTTAGGACTCGGTAAAATAAAGCTACTCACGAAAAAATTGCTTGCTGTTAATCAATAAGACTGCCCCGGTGGCGCAGTGGTATGAGTATGCGAGTGCCGTCCCTGAGGGCCCAGCTACGATTCAGGGTTGAATCAAATTATTTGTGTGATCTATCTGTCGTCTAGATCCCATACCACAAGCTTTTACTAGCTTAATTTGGGCTAGATGACTTTGTGTGAGAATGTCCAAAAATATTTATTATTATTTATTAATAAGTTTCACCGTTCTAGGGCCTACGTACTAATATAATAATACCTATTCGAAATATGTGCAATTACCTATTGATAATTATACCTAATCATTGTATTCTAGTTTGAATAAAAAACATTACATACAATGTATTTGCAAAAAGCTTTAAAACTGGTGTCATAATAATCTAGTATCGTTATTCGTAAGCTCTATAATGAAGCTCAACCGAAAACTCAAATAACTACCTACCTATATTTTAATTATCTATCAAACTTCGTAAAGTAATAGCTCAGTTGGTCGCTAGGATAGGAATCTAGCTTTATTTAAAATTATAAAGAAAATACACAAAACTAAAAGCATTCTATTTAATAAAGCACTTAGTCTTACTTTTCTGAAATTTGAGTTTATACGTTCGCCAGTCATCGTAATACGTTACCTCCATGGGTATCGTATTACGATTACTGACGATAAATAAATACCTAGTCATTAATTAGTAAGTTTCATACTTTTGCATCGTAATCGCTATAACATATCCAATAACTAACTTAACAAAGCGGAATTATAGTTAATTGTTTTTAATGTAGAGTTGTTGCGATGACCAATTTGTCCTCTATGTGTTCATTCATTAGTTCAAATAAGTAATGTAAGTATATTATATGACTAAGTATAATATTGCGTAACAAATAAACAAAATAAGTAACTAACTTGAACTTGTTAAAAGAATACATAATTGGTGCACTGAGCATGTAAAACTCAAATCAAGCCAGTCACAATGACTCTATAGTGTACATATTCCGATATTTGTTCAGTTGCTCTAATTTTCACAAAAACTTGAATGTAACTTACCTTTTTTCCTTGTCCTTCATGTTGAATAGTCAATCACTGTAGTAACAATAGGTACTAAATGTGTAAATATATTCACTTGAACTTAGAAAGTTTACTACCAACGCACGGTATATTAATTCCAACAGTTAACAAGTTAAAAACATCTAATAATTATGATTAATAGCACCAAAATGGTCGGTTTGTTAAGACGTTCGTGAGGTTATAAAGTAAACATGTGTATGAAAACGATCGATTGTGTGCAAAAATGGGAGCAATACAAGCGGTAAGACCGCTCGGCACGACCGGTGGAATCGACTGTCTGTGGGGATTGCGGCCTGCGTTTGCGTGCGGGTAAAGCGTCTGCCTTTGCCCTACCAGCTGCGGGCTGCGACAGACTAGACTGTGTCTGCGCGTTTCCTATGTACAGAATGTCAAGCTGTCACCGTAACGACGGCCTCCAAAACTAAACGTACTCGCAGAGATAGTAAATATTTTTTTATCCTACGGAAACTCTAAACCACATTCATTAGAAAGCGGGGTGGATATTTGATTTGAACCACGTGTGTCAATGAGGCTCATCTCCCTACGGGATTCTCTGACTAGCTTGGACATTACGACCATGGCTTCGATACCCGCCCTAAAATCGGCCATTAATTTGGAAATGTAGGAGTGGTTTGGGGAAAAATACATTTAGTAGGTGCTAACTTTTTCGTGATATTTATCATTAAAAATCACAGAACTGCAATATACCTAAGTAGAGAAAAATACGTTGTTATTAAAGATTACGAGTATTGTGTGATAGATGATAGAGTGTATAGACAGATCGGTAGGTACTAAATGACTCTGATAACGAGGTTTTCAATGCAGACGAATTCATTGAGCAACGAGACTATTTTATTTTTTATTGAATGGAGTGTCAACACTCGTTTGAAACGTTTGATTATTAGTATAATAATGTCAATCACGTCTTTCTTACTGAAGGGTAAGAGTCGGAAGCGTTATACAGAGTGATAACAGACTACCTACAACCGAAAAATTAAAAACGACCATAATATGTTCTAGTCTTAAAAATTATCGTGCAACAAAGTATAAGTATCCACATTTCGGTAGACACTTTATTGGTATTACTTAAATAAAATGAAAACCACTGAGACACACCGTTTTTTTTTTGTTCCCAAACTCCAACCAAACAAGAATGGGCATTCTCCTTTATGCAGGAAATTTTTAATTCGTAACTTTGTCTACTCATAAACTGGTCTACATATTTTACAGCCCCTTTGCGACAAGTGCGTAGCTTTGAATCCATTGGCACTAAAAAGCAAACGGGGAAACCTTAAACGGGACTAGTAAGGTTAGACCATCAATTCAAGGTTTCCTGGCTTCCATTGGACTTACTACTTGTACTATTATATATTCTACTTCTGTGCTTATACTGGACTGTGGTCTGTATGTACTTAAATCGATTAACACCAAAGAACATGTATGTAGTAGGTATGGTCCTCTAATGGAGGTTGCTGGTAGGAAGTTCATACTGGAGATATATTATTAAGCATAAATGGAATAGGTATTAATATTATTTATTTACAATAAGAATTACAATATACAAAATAAACATAATTATAGACTAAAAATATTTACATTACAAAATATCGTTTAAAAAATCCTCCGCGTCATTGCCGACTGGGAAGGTTCCCAGAATGCTGGCTGTGTTGCCACGTTGGATGGCGATACTTATTCTTTGGGCCAGAAAATAGCCAGCCTTCTGGTCCTGAGAAGCATCGATTAGGCGTTTCGCAATGTCTCTATAAAGGCGGCGAGCACTCGGACCCCATGATCCCAGTGTCTCAACCCCAAACGGCTCAAATATGTAATCACCTGCTAGGTTAGCATATTTACGCCGTTTAAGGCTTTCAGCCGATGCAGCAGCAGCGCCGGCACATCCGGATGTGCTTGGAAGGTGTGAAGGTGCTAAGGTGTCAACGCATGTAGCGTCCCACACCAAAGGCCTTCCCATCTTCCACGGTAGCAACGACATACCGTCCAGTCTCTTTCCATCGCTTCGTGCTAAACCATTTGGTTCACGTACGGCCGGAAGACCTGCGGTGGAAAGAGCCCTACGAATTATGTCGTTTAGAATAGCGTGCCGAGGTATACGACCTGCGCTTCTGCTACAAGAAAGGCCATGGTGTCCCAGATTATCGACGGCTACTCCACAGGTACAATGATGCGGGGATACACAAGGTGTACCCAGCCGAAGGCAAGTGGCAATGCGGAAGGTTGTGTCGTCCAACATTGTACCGATGTTGGGCGACCTGACTCCCATTCTCCAACAGCTAGTAGGCGTGCACGCTCTGAAATATTGACAGAAATGTCAATTAGTGTATTAATTCTTAATTTACAGGGCGGTGAATCCAACAGTCGCTGTGAGCCTAGGCGTGAGGGCAGGTCAGTGTCGGGGCAAGACATCCTCCAAGCATTTATGGCATCGGTCTTGCATCGCACCTCGGAATCAATCAGTGTATTTGACAAATTTTTCCTGACTAATTCTCCGGTGCTATGGACCGACGACAGAAATGCTGGCAAACTGACATCTGTGACTCTACGAATACCTAGCCCGCCCAAGCGAACTGGAAGAGACGCTTGGACCCAGGCCCGGTCATTAATATTTGCTATGGACCGACGACAGATATGCTGGCAAACTGACATCTGTAACTCTACGAATACCTAGCCCGCCCAAGCGATCTGAAAGAGACGCTTGGACCCAGGCCCGGTCATTAATATTTACATTTAAAATTTTACACAAAGAATTTTGTATTAAGTTGTCTAGTCTGCCCAAAATTTCAAAATTTTTCCAAAATTGTCCTGAACGGAGGGCATGTGTAAATTTGGGTACGAAAAGACAAAAACGAAGAATAGTGAAAGCTGAATGAATACTGATATTACATAGACTATCAATAACCTGATCAAAATTTTGAATTTTTTCCTCGATAAAAGTGGAAAAGCCATCTTCTAAAATCGGGGACCCTAGGAGGCGTAAAGAAGTTTTGTCCAAAACTTTTATGTTGGGGGCCAAACAGTTGAATTTGGAGATTGTTGTTAATTTATCTGTGTTTTCAGATATAAAAATCTCACATTTATTCGAGTTCAGTTCTAAGCCAATTGACTGAAACTCGTTCTTTATTAGGGCAAAATCTTGTAAAACCGTATTAATTATATTTTAAAAACCTCGTGAAACTAGCATGCCACATGTAAGTAAGATAAGTTGAACGTGTTATTCGTAACTACATATTTACTTTATTTATGTATACACAAGAAGGTAACAATGCGAGAAGCATATCGAATACCTAGTAGGTAAAGATAGAGGTATTAAATTTAAATTGTACAATAACAATATGTATAATAACAATTTATGTGAAACTTTGAAGCATAAGAATCGAAAATATCAGAATTTGCTCGACACTGCGGGTCTTTCGATTTGTTGGTGGTTACAAAAACAAAACAGCGTGTTTTGTATTACACACAACATACGCACACACACGCATACACACAAGAGTGTCTTTTATTATTGCGATCGTTACTATCAGGAGAAGGTTGGAAAAATTCCGAGGTGTACCTTAATTTTACTAGCCTAAAATATATTACCACTGTACAGATTAAATGAAATTGGTTAAAAAATACGATCATTTCCTGGATTTTGGGCGCATTAGGAGTTTTCTGGAATTCCAATATCGGGATAACACATTATAGGGGGAGGGGTGTGGGGGGAGGGAATAAGATGAGCTAGGAAAAGAAAAGTATCATTGTTTGAATGGCTTAAGGAGGCGCTGGTGAAAGACCACAGACCTGATCGAGGACCAGCGGTCCCAACTCCGCCAGGATCTCAAGGAGACTTGGAGGGTGCGACTTGAGCAACCAAAGTGGGGAACCACCGTCATCGCGACGGTGAGACCGATCATGGACGAGTGGCTGCAGAGCCGGCATCGTGACCTCACGTATCGTGCGACGCAGATCGTTACCGGGCAGTGATGCTTCGATTGCTATCTGTTTCGCACCATCGTGAGGTCACACCCCGGTGTCAACACTACGAGGCTTCCGACGACGACACCGCACTCCACGCGTTGGTGGAGTGCTCAGCGTGGGCGGTTCAGCACCGGGTGAATCGGGTTGCGTCTGGTTGCGTGTCTTGCGAATAATACATAATAATACAAATATTGCTTAGGCATCAAGGCCCATAATAATAAAAGCCTAAACTAAAATACATAATCTAAGTTGACACATTCTTACAATGCTTATCAATGATCTACTATTTTTCATTCAAATCTTTTCTAGGGTTGCGTAATAAAAATCCTTATATCATTCTAAAACCTATTAAGCTACGTACAGTTGCCTGAACTGTACTTAGGTAATAGATGTCTTCATGTCTAGGTTACATTATTATAATATTGATCGATGATTAGCGATATCGTGACATATTACATATTATATTGTTTGATTAGGTAACTTCTCGATAAGTAGGAAGATTATCAATAAAGACAATCACGAGCCGATATGACACAGATCTTATAAATGCTGAGATTACAGAATTGCTCAACCCAACAGTAATAAAAAAGTGCGAGCCGGACTTGCGCACGAAGGGTTCTGTACCAAAACGGCAAAAAAATCACATTTGTTGTATGGGAGGGAGCCCTCTTAGATATTTATTATATTCTGTTTTTTAGTATGTGTTGTTATAGAGGCAACATAAATACATCATATACGTCTAAACTGAAATGGCTCTACATCCATGGACATGCATGAAGCAATACTCGACGCAAGTTATCGATAACATACAGGTACTTAAAGTCTTCTCACATATCACAATGATAATGGGTAATCGATCTAGATATTATCTCGTTGCGTTTTGCATGTTTCTGTGACATGATGATATCTCGGGCGAGACATTTGAGGATCAGGGTGGACGTAGTATATTATATACACTTAATATATAACTTATTTCCTTCTAGGCTTCTTCCATGCCTGGTCAATGTAGTGCCCTTGCCTTCGTGTTATCCTTTTTTGGGTTGATGTTCCTAACCAAATCACTACTGCTATAGTGTTTACCAGGGTTCATTCCGTGTTTGGGGGGGACATAATTGAAAATGAATTTTCTAAATTAACGCATAACGCGTGGTGTATTAGTTGCAGCATCTTACTAGATATGTTGTGTGTATTATACTATGAATGTAGTTACTGATGATTGAGAAAGAGTGGCCTGGAGTTTTTATTGCCAGGTTTTTTTCTCTTTGGCTCCACCCATTGCTTTGTGAATCTGGCTTTAAATATAGTTAATTAGTGTTATTTTATTACCTATATTAATAAATATTTTTGAGTTTTGAATTTGAGTTTGTAAGTATTAACTTGCTTATAACTCTTGGAAACATTGACTAATATAAGTAGTTCGTTTAATGCGGAGATACTCGGAGTTAATTTTCAAGTGTGTATTTTGTTGATGGTAGTTTTGTGCTGCCTAAGCCTGTCAGCGAATAGTTTTCATAATACATTTAAGTAAGCTCTGCTTAGTTTGAGTGTCTGTTATAATCCAAACAGCCAGGACTGGTCTTAAACACCCAGGTGTACCTAAATAGAATCGCCGTTGTCACGAGAAAAAAGAAGGTACCTACTCAGTACCTACATACATAAAGGTAAATAGGTACTTACTTAAATACTTCTAGGAAATAATTACATGAGGTTAAACTTAGAACAGGACGACTAAATAATTTAAATTGGTTTAATTATCGTATCAGCATTGTATTGGAGGAATGGATCAAATCACTTTAATGGCTGTGGGTTGAATGGAACCATATTCTATAGGACGTGGTGCATGATGCTATCAGTGACTGCTTCGGTGGTGTGGTCGGTATTGCATCGGCTTTCGACTTCGAAGTCTCGTGTTCGATTCCCGGGTCGAATCAAATAATATTTGTGTGATCCACAAATGTTTGTTTCGGAGTTTGGTGTTCTATGTATATTATGTATGTATTTAGAAATATTTAAGTATGTTTATCAGATGTCTAGATCCTATAGCACAAGCTTATGCTTAGTTTGGGCTAGATGACGTTGTGTGAGAATGTCCAAAATATTTATTATTTTTATAGTGATTAGCGGACGCCCGTGGCTTCGCCAGATTGACAAATTAAAATACACAAAAACCTTCCTCGACAACCACTCTATCATTTGGTGAAAACCGCATCAAAATCTTATGCGTAGTTTTAACGATCTAAGCATACATACGGACAGAGCGACTTTGTTTTTTATACTATGTTATGATGAAGCCGCACTGCGGTGTTATCTTAAAACTAGGTGCCTAATTACTGAAATAAAATACTTATGATATTTACTACCAGCTTAAAATTACGGTAGAAATAAAATATCCTACTAATATTATAAACGCGAAAGTTTGTAAATATGTATGTATGAATGGATGGATGTTTGTTACTCTTTCACGTAAAAACTACTGAATGGATTTTAATGAAACTTTACAATAATATAGCTTATACATCAGAATAACACATAGGCTACAATTTATAAAGATATTATGTGAATTGTTCAAAATATGACGATAAGTGTCAAGTAAGTAGGAAGCGACGATGACAAACCGAGTGCGCGATACTACGGGAACGGGAAAAAATCCAAATAACAACGCGGACGAAGTCGCGGGCGACCACTAGTAAAATATAAATATAAATAAAATAAAAAAATAAATATTTTTTGGACATTCTCACACGTGGGATCTAGACGACTGATAAACATACTTTATATATTTTCTAAATACATACATATTATACATAGAAGACAGACACCCAAAGTCCGAAACAAATATTTGTGGATCACACAAATATGAATGAACTGAATGAATGATACAAACCATAGATCTCTTTACAAATATCAATGTTTAAGTACCTAAGTATTATAATCTAATTTTACAATATTAAATTCCATATTTTTTGACCGAGCGAGCGAAGCGTCTATTTTCCGTGACTGGAAAATTTTGCTTTCGTCCGTCTGTCTGTCTGTACGTGTTCCGGGCTAGCAGACACAGTTTTTATCCGATCTTCACGAAACTTAGCACACGTGTTCTTTGATTTAATACAATATTTTCGTCGTGAGCGTTTTGGTTTGAGGGGAAAAGGGGTAAATATGGTCAAATAACGTTTTAATGTTTTTCAGGGCTAGCTAGATAATAAAGGGGTCCTTTATTATCCGATCTTCACGAAACTTGTCACAAGTATTCCTTTACTAGAAACAATATTTTTAGTGCAGTGTGGGGGGAAATCCCAAATATATATTTTAATGTTCGCGAGGTCTACTGTTCGACCATAGAGCTAGGGTATTGACCACTAGTCAATAGCTACGAGTACAATAACATAGGTAGGTACACCTACGGGGAAACTGGTCCTGATCCGTAAGGCGGGGCGGCCGGTGGACTCACCGTCCGGATACCGGCCGATCGTGTTGCTCGACGAGGTGTGTAAGCTCTTTGAGCGAATTATCGCGGAACGCCTCGTCGAGCATCTCACGAGTGTGGGGCCAGACCTGGCGGATAACCAGTTCGGTTTCCGTCGGGGACGCTCCACCGTGAGCGCGATCATGCGCGTGAAGAGCCTGACGGAGGAAGCAGTCTCGCAGGGCAAGGTGGTGGTGGCGGTGTCTCTTGACATCGCCAACGCGTTCAACACCTTGCCATGGAGCTGCGTTAGGGAGGCGCTCGTGTATCACGAAACGCTCCTCTACCTCCGTCGTATTGTCGGGGCCTATCTCTCGGAGAGGGCCATAGCTTTCCCCAGCTGGCTCGGGCCAGCTCGGCGAGATGTGTCGTGCGGTGTTCCGCAGGGGTCGGTCCTGGGGCCGCTTCTGTGGAACATCGGCTACGACTGGGGGGTGCGTTGCCTAGGGGTGTCGGCGTAACGTGCTACGCCGACGATACCCTCGTCACGGCGCGGGGTGCAACGTACCAGGAGGCAGCACTCAAGGTCACGACGGGTGTTGCTCGAGTCGTGGGTCGGATACGGCAGCTGGGACTGGAGGTGGCCTTGCACAAGTCCGAGGTTCTGTGTTTTCACAGACCTCGGAACGGTCCACCCGAAGGTTCCAGCATAAATGTGGGAGACGTTAGCATCGGCATCAAGCCCTCGATGAAGTACCTAGGGATCGTACTTGTTAGCCGATGGAACTTCGGACCACATTTCCGAAGTTTGGTCCCCAAGGTGACGCAGGCATCGGTCGCGCTTTCGCGACTGATGCCCAACCTAAAGGGACCCAACGCCTCCTGCAGGAGACTGTACCTGGGGATCGTGCGGAGTATGGCCCTATACGGGGCTCCCGTATGGGCGGATAGGTTGGCGGTCAAGGGGAACGTGACTCTGTTAAACAGACCACTTCGAACCTTGGCCGTCAGAACCATACGGGGGTACCGCACGATCTCCGGAGAGGCTGCATGCCTCCTAGCCGGGACCCCTCCATGGGACCTGGAAGCGAGAGCCCTTGCGTCATTGTTCCAATGGCGCAAGGAGGCGCTGGAGCGGGACCACAGGCCTTCGTCTCGAGAAATCGAGGACCAGCGGTCCCAACTCCGCCAGGATCTCATGGAGTCATGGAGGGTGCGACTTGAGCAACCCAAGGGGGGTGCCATCTTCATCGCGGCGGTGAGACCGATCATGGACGATTGGTTGCAGAGGCAGCATGGTGACCTCACGTACCGTGCGACGCAGATCGTTGCCGGGCATGGATGCTTCGGTAGCTATCTGTTTCGCATGCATCGTGAGGTCACACCCCGGTGTCAACACTGCGAGGTTTCCGACGACGACACCGCACTCCACACGTTGGTGGAGTGCTCAGCGTGGGCGAGTCAGCGCCGGGACCTCGTAGTGGGTCTGGGCGTGGATACCCTCTCGCTGGGGACCATGCTTCAAGCCATGGTCTCCAGCGGGAGTAGGTGGAACGCGGCCGTGTCCTTCTGCGAGCAAGTCATGCTCGCGAAGGAGGCGGCCGGGAGGGAGAGGGAGCGTACCCTCCCCGCCGAGTTCCGTAGCCGGCGGCCAGGCCGCCCCAGACTACGCGACTACGCCCAAGACTATCGTCCTCCATGATCGGGGCCTGAGGACGGCGTGATCGCCACCCACCGTCCTTACAGAAGCAGGCTAGAAGGGTTGCGTGCTGCGGGGCCTTTTCCCCATAGCACGCAACCAGATTCACTCACTGACGCGGGATAAAACCCGACCCCAATGACGCGGGATTCTCGTCCCGACCAAACACCCGCAGAGACCACAGAGGTGGTCAAAGTCCGCCGGGCGCCACTGGACATACCCTCTGCTAGTAACCAGAGACGCCCGGCAACGGACGTTAGAGTGGCCGCGGCCTTGGGTAGGTGGGTAAAGGTAGGTACACCTATTATGTGCACAATTATTTTTCAGGTTTTTCCTACAGTAGACAACTAGGAAATTTGAAAATTCTGACTACAAAATCTGTGTCTCTCTCCCTATTTGATCGAGTACCTACGTACCTACCTACGGTGCCCTTGGTTTTGAGAATAGGTAGGTTTGCTGTGATTCCCCCTATACTTACCTAACTCGGTAAAACTAAATTCCGGCGAACTATATGCCATAAAAATAAAATTGACACTAAAATACTTTAAAAAATCCCCGATACAAAATTTTATTCTTTGAACTTCTCATATGATTCATCGAAGCTTCATTGCTTCATTATATAAATAACTAACGGACGCCCGCGACTTCGCCCGCTTGACAAATTATGTAGGGTCACATGTTCAACAATGAAACAAGTGTACACAATGAAACATCGCCATATTTCAAAAATGCGACATTACCAAACCGTGCAAATCAGTGTGCAAGTAGCTCTTTATGAGCGCCCCCCACTGACCTAGTCAGGCGCCGCACTTCGTGGCGGAAGCATGTTTGCGGAGCATATTTGCAATTTTCATCTAAAAAAGTAAGATTTTTTTTTACTTTGATTTTTTCCCTAGTCTTATGTGTACTACAATTGGTTATTTTTTGTGTATTACGCGTATGAATAAGCATATATTATCTAAGATTCTTGTAGCCTACTTTGATAACCAAAGAGTTCATATTTAGTGCTTTTTTTTGAGGTTTTTTTAGCAAAACCCGAGGTGGTCCACGATGAAACGTTTCAACATGGACACAATGAAACTGTGTCATTGTGTACTAGGATTGATTCATTGTACATACCTAGATATATTAACGTAGAATTACTTTGGTAATTAGTTATCTCTTTAAATATATTTACATATAGAAACGTCTGTTTGCAGTTTAAACCTACACAGCACGTGTTAAAGCGCGCAGGTAGGCAGGCATTTTCAAACGTCGCGTTCACTCACCGTCGTCGGGTGACCATAATATCTCTGGGAGTATAGTATTCTTATATCTGTGTTCTGGGTAATATTATTTATTTGTAATAATAAATAAATCTATTTAATAATATTTAATTGGTTTTTCTTTTTAAATTAAGTGAAATTTCAACAATAATTTTACTGTTTCATTGATGAACATACGGTGTTTTATGGTGTACACACCCATGGACACAATGAAACATTTCTCATTTTTAAAAAAACAACGTCTGGTAGATTTTCTATAACTATATAAGATAAACTGAGTACACAGTTCGTTAGTCAATTAAATTCTCGACCTCTGTGTAAAAAATTGTAACTTTATTGTTATAAATAACTGAGTTACGACTCTCAGAACTTTTAGTGTTTCATTGTTGAACATGTCACCCTACCTACACAAAAACCTTCCTCGAGAACCACTCTATCCATTGGTGAAAACCACAGCTTTGAGGATCTACTATATAGGGACGAAATCTACTTTGTTTTATACAATATTATGATGATTATGATTAGAAACTACCTAAACGTCCGAGCGATGCTTCTCAGGACCAAGAAGGCTGATTATTTCCTGGTTCAAAACAATTGAGTACATACCTATTTGCTGCCTGCTATAACTCAAAGTAAAAATACAGCAGTCAGGGAACTTTTCCAGTCAGCAATAATGCGGTGAACTTTTTACGCGTATTTCTGTAAATATTGTACTTAACGAAAACTTTCCGATTAAATGTCTTACGTATTTTATAAGTAACAGCCTAGTAGGTACTCGTCGTAGTCGTAATATCTCGAGACCTCTCTACACAAGCCTAGAACAACACCTAGGTAGGTAAGGAAATTATTATGCAAAAAGTAAGAAATATAGGACATCAAACGTCACGCACTTTCTCCCAAACACGTCACCAAGATGTTCTTCCTGTTTGTTAGGTAATATCTTTAAAACTTGAGAGTATCTCTCAGCGTCACTGTTTTCTTGTGGTTAGTCTAGAGTCGACACATCGTGGTAGATACATAGGTATTTTATGCGAGATTATGGTAGGTTAGGTTGAATAATAATAATAAAATTTATTTATTTCTCTTTCACAAAGGTAATATGTTACTATGTTTAATGTTACATTAATTGCAAAGATACACCTTTGTGAGAGACTGGTATCTGAACTAGGAAGATCCTGTCAGACAGATTACCAGGCTACATAATACATCTCAGATAATGTGGACAGAGTGATCCATGGTTAATACTATAGCACTTAGTATAAAAAGAGAATAAATTAAGTAAAAAGAAAGATAAAAACAACTTAACATAATGGTACAGACAGAAGTTTCAGTGTGTTTTTATGTTTGCGTGTGTGTGTGTATGTTTGTTTGTATTTAGTCTTCTTATCAAGTACCTAGTTACATCTATGTTATAGTTGAATCATCCGCCGGGCGCCACTGGAAATACGCGCGTCTCTAGTACGCACGCAGAAGACTGCGTGCGTACTAGAGACGCTCGGCAATGGACGTAAGAGCGGCCGCGCTTGCGTGGAGTTAAAAATAAGGTTAGGTTGAATTAATTTACCTACTTAGTCAGTGTTTGTGGTTTAGCATGAACTAACCAAGTTCTTTAAGTATATTTCTTTGCGAAGGCAGCCTAATTAAAAAAGAAAGTAGTTCTTCGTGTTATTACAATAGTCAAATCCGATCCTTACAGATAAATTTTCTTTCTTATTTAAAAATGAATAAATACGTAGATAGGTACTGAGAAATAGGTATATTAACGCAATTTCACTTCTTTTTACTAAAACCTATATACCAGAACCGTACTCAAGAACCACTCTATTCCATTAGGGAAAGCAGCATGAAAATAGGTGCAGTGGTTTTTGAGTTTATCGCGAACCGAACAGACAGACTGTGAAGAGAGGACTTTGTTTTAATACCTACCTATGTATAGATAGATAATACAAAACCTTAAAACATATTGAAGTATAGGTACTTGTAGAGGACAGAATGACAGAGCTCAATATACAAGAAAGTCCGATCTGTAGAATCCGGCTGTCGTCCCTACTAGTTTTGCTGATGAGACGTGGCCTAACAATTTAAAAAGGGGGACGTTTCACCCGAGGATTAAATCTTAGGTGGATGAAATGTTCGTAAATAGGACATTGGTAGATTTGCGAGTTCCTTACTCACCTAACAATCGATAAAACATTAGATAGAAAACAAAACTGTAGGTAACTAACGTAAACGTCGTATCGTAATCCGCTACGATGATTTAGGTATTGATAGATTGATGTAGGTAATTAGGCCTTTCGATACCTACATAAATCAGTAAAACAAAGTAGGTAAGTACCTAAATTAATGAGATATTATCAGTCAAGGTCAAGGGCCTGGCCCCTGAGCGCATGCGCTCCATTTGATCACGTGCGTGATGCACGTTTGTGATAGTTTACTACCATTAGGTATAGGTAGGTAGGTTCTTTTCCATTTCACCATTTCAGTACGATCGATAAAAATACCGCTTTTTTGTTAGCTTATACATAACTAGCTATCAACACGATATTTCGCTCGTGTCTTTAGGAATTCAGGCGTTCTTCAATAGCTTCGGTAATTAGGTGAATGTTAGGCGAAACCACGATCTTACCCTATCCGTATACTTATCCATATATCTGTGCCCTATCTATTGTTTAGTTTCAGAGGCTCGATTATAGCGTGAGTCGGTATTTCCCATTCTCTTTTTGAACTACGCTTTATTGACCGAGCGAGCGAAGCGTCTCAGTTTTAACTCGAGGACTGGCCGATTTGGCGTTGTTGGTATGTGTCAGTTCCGGTCTACAAGTCGCATTTTTTAGGCCGAATTTCATGAAATTTGGCACGAGTGTTCTTTGTTGGAAGGCGCACCTTTTGAGGAAGGGATTTTTCGATTGGGGGGAAAATGGGGGAGAAATGAGGGGAAAATGCATTTTTCAGCCGATTTTCATGAAATTTAGCACATGTGTTCTTTGTTGCAAGGCGTACCTTTTAACGAAGGGATTTTTCGATTGGGGGGAAAATGCGAAAATAACGCAAGGTCTACTGTTCACAGAACCACTAGTATATATATATGTATTATGTATTAAGCTTGTCCATACGATCCATTACAAATCAGGTAGCCTACCTAGTTACTTAATAATCTGTACAAATTGGCCTTTTAAGAGCGTGCACGCCGTCTATGCACAATTTGACTCAAAAACAATACTTTTCAAACCTGTTAATATCGTGAACTACTGATCTTACAAAAATGTTAATTACTAATAACTTTAGGAAATTTTGTAGTCTCAATAGTTAGTAGAGAAAATATTTCGAATAATACAGTATTTGTGCATTCTATTAAGATAACCTAACGGAGGTTTTCTCAATTACCCTTTCAGGATCAATTTCGATGCTGCAAATATATGAAACTACTGACAAAATTAATTAACAAAAAATATACTCTTAAATGTAGAGCGCCGGGTTTTACCATATTTTATAATCGACTAGCGGACGTCCACGGCTTCACCCGTGAAACCTTCCTTGAGAACCACTCTATTCATTATTGAAAGCAGCATGAAATTGGTGCAGTAGTTTTTGAGTTTATCGTCAACAGACAGACGGACGCTGCGGAAGACTTTGTTTTATAATATGTAGTGATAATCAGGTTTGAGATTATCTGCATATGCCATTAGCAATTGGTTTAATCGTGAAAATCTGGCTAGTTCCGCCAATTTAGCGAAGGTGGATGAAATAAGAAAAATGCATGGTAGGTAGGATACTATACATTATCCCCTTTCCACAGTCTCCACCCCGACTAGCTTGGGCTTCGTGTTAGACACAGTGATGTTCTTGGACGGTAAGAAAGAAGAATGTTTCTATACCAACGCCACATTTACCTACTACAAAACCTCCAGAGGATCAATTTGGTGTTTTCAAATTGCGCCATTAGCTAGTGGAGTGGTTTATCACAAATTATTATCGTGGGTTCATTTCTTTTAATTATTTATGTGGTTCGCAGTTATTAGTAATGACGCCACTGGACAGTACCTACGCATGTGATTAGAATACTTATCACTGGAACGTGTGAAGTGTGTGTATTGTGTACCATTCACATTTATGAATCACCACTACGCCTCGCAATAATATTCATAATAGTTGCATTATTTTACCTACCTAATTAAGGTAGGTAAACACACTTCAGTTGTTATAGTTTATTTTCACTTTGGTAGTTTTCCTTTCGATGTTCATTAATAAGCATTCTGCACTCCTTCTCAATACCTACCTATGTATAAATTAAAAGTGTGCGAAATTCCAAAGCTACTCCTCAAACCAGAGACGCCCGGCAGCGGACGTTAGAGCGGCCGTACTACCACCAAGAGAGGAGGAGACACCCTGTTTTAACAAAAAATACATTTTCTAAAATTCGTCTTAGGAACTTCTCAATGTTTTAAAAATACCTATCTAATGATACCTTAGAGTCAATGTGGTAGATGCGAGAAAAAATAATCACCCTCGCTTCACGTGTAGGGCGGGAAATTTTTGGTAGGGGAGGTACGCCCCCCCCCCCCCCCCCCCCCCATTGGGTACCTCCCCTTAAAAATAAAGGGGAGGTACCCAATAAAATTCCTGCATCATTAGAAATCATATTTTATTCATAGAGAAAAACGCCAATGTCATGCTTTACGTAGTACCTATTGTGTAAGCAAAGTGGGTAAATCAAGAATCACTGGGATGTTTACTTTTTTTTTTAAATATTGTGAGCTCACAAACGTCATGTGATGTGTCACAGTGTGAGTCAATTACTTGACAATGACTGGTGCATTTCACTGCGTATGTTATACTTTATTGCGACAATGGAATGGGAAAAGGTGACAAAGACGTGCAAAAATCCAAGCTAGAGTTTACATTATGCGACTTGAGCAACCCAAGTGGGGTACCACCATCATCGCGGTGCGGTGAGATCGATCATGGACGATTGGCTGCAGAGGCAGCATGGTGACCTCACGTATCGTGCGACGCAGATCGTTACCGGGCATGGATGCTTCGGTAGCTATCTGTTTCGCATCCATCATGGGGTCACACCCCGGTGTCAACACTGCGGAGTTTCCGGCGACGACACCGCACTCCACACGTTGGTGGAGTGCTCAGCGTGGGCGAGTCAGCGCCAGGACCTCGTAGTGAGTCTGGGCGTGGATACCCTCTCGCTGGAGACCATGCTTCAAGCCATGGTCTCCAGCGGGAGTAGGTGGAACACGGCCGTGTCCTTCTGCGAGCAAGTCATGCTCGCGAAGGCGGCCGAGAGGGAGAGGGAGCGTACCCTCCCCGCCGATTTCCGTAGTCAGCAGCGAGGGCGCCGCAGACTCATCTACGCCCAAGACCATCGCCCTCATGATCGGGGCCTGAGGACGGCGGGATCGCCACACGCCGTCCTTACAGGAGCAGGCTAGAAGGGTTGCGTGCTGCGGGGCCTTTGCCCCAAAGCACGCAACCAGATTCACTCACTGACGCGGGATAAAACCCTACCCCAACGACGCGGGATTCTCGTCCCGACCAAACCCCCGCAGAGACCACCGAGGTGGTCAAAATCCGCCGGGCGCCACTGGAAATAGGTTCTGCTTGTAACCAGAGACGCCCGGGAGTTTACATTACAAATATTTTCATCTACCTACAAACCAATGTAGGTACAATGTACCAGAGGCAAAATACCTATTAATAGATATACCTACTTAGGGCTTATTTATTACCTGCTTCTTGCGGTCGGTAATCCGTAGTTCTCGGTAAGTAGGTATATAGGTACTAGGTATACCGACTACGACTGTACCTACTCCATACAAATGTAGGGGAAACGAAACCTTGTTTTTTTTTCAAATTAAAACAGTTCAAATTTATAGTCGTTCATACGACTATTTCACGACTATTTTTTGGCATAAACTTTAAACCGAAAATATAGCTCTGCTTAGTTTGAGACTAGATGGCGTTGTGTGGATTGTCCTAACATATTTTATTTAAAATCGCAGGCGTTCCGGAGAAAGTTGAAGTTTTCAAATGTTCAAGCCATAATCCTCATCAGGTTACCGTTATATCTCTGGAACCTTTGAAGGACTATTTCTGAGATTTGGACTCTCGTTACGACTATTTCATGACTAGTTTTTGGAACCTAAACCAATTCGATAGGCTTTACCGTTTGCTTGCACCAGAGATGAGGATTACAGCTTGACGGTCAAACCATAATCCTCATTAACTTATAGCTGTAACGCCGAAACTATAATACTATTTTTTTACATGTACGACTATTTATGACTATTTCATGACTATTTTTTAGCGTTGTCAAAATTCGTTTTCATTGAGATTTCAAATATGAGGATTACAGCTTGAAGCACACGCGTAGCGGCGCTGTTTCTTATGAGGCAAACCGCACTATGCGGCATAAAGTCATACAAAACTAAGCGCCCCGCCGCCCGCTCCGCCGCCGCCCGCTGCGCCGCGCCGCGCCCAGACGCCTAGTGCGGTTTAATGAGTATTACTATACCTATAGCTTTAGGTACCTTCATATAAGTATATTTCATGAATCCTGAGGGGGTAGGTATAGACACAGATTAGGAAAGGATCCTTCCTCCTCTGTGGCATAGGTGCATTATACACCGCCACATGTTGTAGTAGCCGTGCGCCACTGGAGATACCTTCTGATGCGTACCAGAGACGCCCGCAGCAATGGACATAGGAGCGGCCGCGGTCTCGCGTAACTAAAAAAAGTAGGTATTAGTAGGTACTGTGAAGGTGCTTGCACGCTTCGCATACGACCTCATTAAGTAGGTATTCAAATTCTCAGATTTGTAACCAGCCAATAAAAGTTTACAATATAGGTATCAATATCCTATATATACATATAATAAAATTGTAAGTGTTCGGTGTCTGTACATCGAATATATAATAGAGAAACTGTTGTATTGGTGGCTTTATGAACGCAATAGTATCCAAAACAATGGTTTTTAGAATTTTTGTCTGTGTATCTGTTTGTCTGAATGTTTGAACACGCTAATCTCAGAAACGGCTTAACCGATTTTAATGCGGATTTCAGTAATGCGTTGTGGTTTATTCCACTTAACATTTAAGGTTTGTTTTATTTCAATCGGTTCATAAATAAAAATATATGTCGATCTAAAGTAACACGCAGGCGGAGCTGCGGGCAACAGCTAGTATATAATAACAGCTTTAGGTAGGTACTTCCTATGTTTCTGTTTAGCTAAAATATGTATAGCGTACGCGGAACTATGACTAGGTACCATGTTCAGTGCGCCTTTATTTATAAATATTGCTATTATAGTTACTAATGTTTGATCAGAACATGTTGTGACAACTTGTCGTACCTATAGCGATTTTACTTAGATAAGTACTTAACTATCGATCGTCTTATTCAACAATGATATGATATTACAGAAACTGTTGGTTCGGTGCCCAAAAGTTAACACGAGCCTATTAGTAAGGCTCCGCTGTACGTCCGTCTGACATCAGGATGTATCTCATGCACCGTGATAGTTTGTTGGAATTTTCACAGATGATGTAAATATCTGTTGTCAACAACAAAACACAGTAAAAAACAAAATTAATGAAATTTAAGTGGGGTCTAAGATACTACGAGTAGGTACCTTGGAAAACACCTAAGTTTTTATAGGTAGATCCGTTCGAAACCCTTCGACTCTCACTTGGCTGGTTTTATAAGTAGGTATTTTACTAACATAGAAAACATCCTAAATCAAATTACAAATATCTGATACATATAGTACACGGGGTCAGAACGGCCCCGCCAACAAACTATCTTGTTTGGCGTGTTTATAATTATGGATTTGTGTTTATGCCAAATAAATGTTCTTTTTTATTATTATTATTTATATTATTCTAATGATCCAATTTAGAACCCGATACAGATACTAGGTGTCGCACCTAAGGCGGCGTAGTGGATTTCTAAATCCACCTGCTGCGACAGCTAAATAACTATAAATCAAATCAAATCAATCAAATCAAAACGTTTATTTGCGAATATGGGTCAGGTTTAGATAACATGATAGATGTGCACAGCCACATTCCACCTTACGGTATGCAAATATATTAGTAATAGGTATGTAATTAGTGATTCTAAACAATATAATTAAAAAAGCATGTCAAATTTAAAATATTTGAATAATATACATATGAAATGTCCAATAAAATTTAAAAATTGTGTCTAAATTTAAAATATTTAAATGAGAATCATACAATTTAATTAAAATCATTTCAAAATTTAAAACTATTTGAAAAATAATCATGTGAATGTCAAAATTAAAAATAGTTGAATAATAATTATGTGAATATTGGATGGAAATTATGTGAATGTCAAAATTAAGTAAATTACACTAGAAAACAAACCACATCTTAACATTCTATGATTTCTTTGCACACCAGCATTTATCTATCAAGCGCAAGCCTCCAATGAGCTATCGTCCAGAAACTCGGAGTAATAAAACTTGTATACGAGCAGTTGGCGTAAGTCGCGTTTATACTCTGCCAAATTTGTGATTGCTCTTATTTGTTTAGGTATCCCTATAAATATATATATACGTGGTGCCATACAAAATATACCTTCGTGCAGCAGTGTAGTACTACTTGGCACCACGCGCAATTTGTCTTTGTGACGAGCCCTGGTACAATACTCAAATACATCCGAATTTAATTTGACATACACTGCTGTTTCATATACATATAGACATGGGAAGGTTAGCACATTATAATTTTTAAAATATGGCTTAGGTACATGATACTGTTTGTTTAAGGCTAAACATTGATCTGATACATCGCTTCTGCGCCTTAAATGCATCCTCTTTATCCACAGAATTACCCCAGAAAACTATCCCGTATCTCAAGATTGAATTAACATAAGTGGTAAGCTGTTAACACAGTTGAAACATTAACAATCCTTTGCAATCGATACAAAGCATTCGAGAACGAATGAATTCTTTTGCAAAGGCTGAAAGCCTATATGGGCTTTCCAATTCACTTTCTTGTCTATACGTAGGTCACACTATAAGTTTTGCGTAACTTAAAATACAACATGTTAAAACCAAAATATTATGTTTATTGTTTTTCAAAATACTCTCCTTTACATTTTTTCATGCGATCGAACCATTTTTTAAAACAGGAGGACCACAGGTCTGAAGGCATGTTTTCTACGTGCTGATTGAACGCTATCACTGCCTCTTCGAAGTTGGTAAAAGTGAAACCTCTCATCAAATCTTTGATTTTGGGGAAAATACAGAAATCAGTGTGCTAGGTCGGGGCTATGCGCAGGATGGGTGACGATTTGTACTTTTTCGGAAGCTAAAAATGACTTTATTTCGTTGACCGTGTGTGAAGAAGCGTTGTCATGATGTAGGAGAACGCGGCTTTTGGGTCGTCTTTCGCGAACTTTTTCTAACACCCTGGGTAAACAAATGGTAGAATACCACTCGGCATTAACACTCTTTTGATCTTCAAGTGGAATTGTACAGATGGGAGCCGTAGCTGAGAAAAAAAACGCTATCATTATTTTACCAACGTTTCTCGCCTGCCTCACTTTTGTTGGCTTGTTCTCATTTTCAAACATCCATTCACAAGATTGCTGTTTTTTTTTCGGGTTCAGAACCATAAATCCACGTTTCATCTCCTGTGACAATGTCATAAACAGCATTAGAATGTCCGTGGTCGTACTTCAGTAGCATCTGTGAGCACCATTCCACGCGAGCCCACTTCTGCTCCGCTGTCAGTTCATGAGGGATCCAACGACAACAAAGTTTCTGAACTTTCAATTCATCACTTTAGTTTTATCTAAGTTTATTAGTAAGTCATTATCTTCTAGCCAATTAACCATTAAAGTCAAAAAAATATGAATGTCAGATTCAATGCTAAACCAGTCACTACAGGAGAACAAAACAGTGCTATCATCAGCAAATAATGTCATGTGATGTTGAGTAATCGCGGGTAGGTAGGTCATTTATGTATATCAAAAATAGCAGAGGGCCCAAAATACTAACATGACTTTTTTTGTCTCAGAGACATATGTTTCTTCTGTTTTGGTTGCCAGTGACAACCTTCTAATCTCTGTGCGTTGTTTTCGACCGTGAAGGTATGACTTAATTAGATCGTGCACGTTGCCTCGAACTCCATACTTATACATTTTATCCAGAAGCTTCTGATGGTTGACATGATCAAACGCTTTGGCCATATCCATATATAGAGCAATAGCCGGAGTTCTTTTGTCCATATTAATCAGAACTTTATTTAAAAAACTAGATATTGCAGTATTAATTTATTTGGTCTTACGATATCCGTACTGACATTCCGAAAACAGGTTTTACTCTCAAAAAATGAATAAATACACTGATGACTTTTTCAAATAATTTAGAAAATATTGGTAGAAGAGCGATGGGTCTATAATTTTTTAGAACATTTGTATCGTCCTTCTTGTGCAGTGGCCTTATAACTGATAATTTTAAATTATCAGGAAATATAACTAATATATAGTAAGATTGTACTATCGTATAACATAATCGGCCACACGTGTGAGCATTCAGGGTCACTTGCTACCGAACTATTAAGTGGGATTGTCATCATGTCAGTGATTACGAATGCGACAACTTTGTTTATCAAATTATCAGTAGACACATACCTGTCACAAGGTTATGTAGTTATTTGAGATGAGGTGAAATACATTGTTATAAGTACATACTTGTATTATACCTACTCATAATAAAGAATCACGGTCATTTTACCGAAATGGTAGGCTCTACGTAAATTTTTAGGTAGGTTAACTTTGTTTGTCACACGTTATAGGTGCCGAGAGCATATTGGTGTTTACCTAGAATTTTTATATTACTGTATTTCAAAGCAATGGGTTTGCTTAAACTATTCTAAAAATATTAAGAAATAAATTATAAATAAATAACAAAAACTGATGTCATCGGCAGGACTCGAACCCACGGCCATTCCCTAACAGGGGGAATGCTCTGACCACTGAGCTACGATGACCAATACCTACAACATCGAACATTATAAGCGCGATCTAGAAATTATGAATATGATAGGAAGCAAAAATTCGATGTTGTCGGTATTGGTCATCGTAGCTCAGTGGTCAGAGCATTCCTCCTGTTAGGGAAAGGCCGTGGGTTAGTCCTGCCGATGACATCAGTTTTTGTTATTTATTTATAACTAGGTGTTGCCCGCAGCTCCGCCTGCGTGTTACTTTAGATCGACATAACTTTTTATTTATTAACCGATTGAAATAAAACAAACCTTAAGTGTTAAGTTGAATAAATAACAACGAATTACTGAAAACATTCAAATCGGTTAAGCCGTTTCTGAGATTAGCGTGTTCAAACATTCAGACAAACAGATAAACAGACATAGACAAAAATTCTAAAAACCATGGTTTGGGTTCAATTGCGTTCATAAAGCCAGTTTCTCTATTATATCTTCGATGTACAGACATCGACCACTTACAATTTTATTATATGTATTGATATTGATGATTTCTTCTTAATATTTTTACAATTTTTATGTTTGTCAGATTGTCAGAACCTCGTCCGTTGTAAAGCCGGCGGCGCGGCGGCGTGCCACTAACATGTGAGGTTGACTAGTTCCGTGCGTTAATCACCTGTAGGTAAACCATAGTTACTTACCTCGGAAGAACATCATTTATGTCCGTTATGTGATTTTATGGTTGTTTATTATAATGTTGGTACTGTATGAAAGATAACGCACAACAAAATCGTACTTACTTGAAAATACCTAGTATAGTATTAGGTATATGAAGCGCAGAGATATTAGAAGTAGTCTGATCTCCTTTCCAAAGCTGTGGCAGAGCTGCATCACAAGTCCGTCGCGCACGAATATTCTGGAATCTAGCGGGCAAATTGCGACGTCATGTCACCCCGATAACCCTATCGTTTGCACACGCCCTAACCCACATGAAAAATGAACCTAACCTTTCAATATCGATACTTTTATATGGTTTGATACTGTTACACACATAAGTGGGTCTTTGGTACCGGTCATAACCCGACTGAATATGACTTGGTAGAAGTGATAATTGGAACCGATCGTATGACCCGTTACATTTCTTAAAATACCTTCATTTCGTAAACAAATGTGTGTCATACGGTGTTTAATGTTCCTATAAAAGATGACCACTCATTCGTATTCGGATATAAATGGATAAGCTTCCAAAGGATATATTATCTTTCTTAGCCGTGACAATGATTAGCTATAAAGTTTTCTGTTTTGTCTTATTTCTATTAATTGTATTCGTGACGTCTAAACCTATAGATGAAACTAAACCGTCTGGAATAAAGGAGGATGCTGCAGAGATGATGGATGTAGCTGAATCTCAGAACCCGTTTTTGCCTAGATTTGCTATGAAAGCTCTACGGGATCGAAGAGAGAGAGTCAAAGCTGAGAGGAGAAATTATCTGGCACAAAGAAGAATTTATAAACCACAAAGTCTTCCTGTTGATCATCGATGTTATGTGAGTATTATAAACTAATATTAGATATATTATATTTATTCACACTGTATAAGTCTTACGGGTTACGAGTTGAATTAGTAAGGTCAAGTACCTACTTATATATTATGAGGGCATCCTGCATCTCAATTGATCTGATGTATTCATCAAACCGCCAACCGCTACGCTGGTCGCACTTAGGTTTATTATAAATCAACTTGGGCCGAAGTCATGCCCACCTAGACGTGTTGCACTTGCTAATAGCCGAACAAAGCTCCCGCAAATGTACTGAAGCTTCCCAGAAACGGTAATTTGCGAGCGGTAGTGTCTGGTGAAATGTATTGTATATTTTCCGGAAAATATTTGTGTTAAATATCACATTATTTACGATATCCATTTACACCATTTAACACCTTTCTTTGACATAGTTCTCGGACAATATAAGTATATGAGAACAACCACATTTACACTTCAATTTATAATATATTTCTTAACCGTTCAACGTGTTCTTTTTTGCAGAAAAAATGAAGAAGCATGTATTTTTAACAATAGTAGTGAGTTTTGCGAGTGTGATAGCAATTCCTGTTACCAAGTCTGCTAACAAGAAACAGTTATTTACAAAATTTATTGAAAATATTGATAAGTTACGCGATAAAACGAATACTGAAAACATGAAAAACGAAGTCACAAAGTTTATTGAAAGCAATGAAGTAGATGTATTATCAAAAACCGAAGATTCTAGGCAGGAAGTAAAGTTCAACCCGCTCTCTTCTACTAACATGTCAACAAAAACCAATAAGGCAGAAGAAAAAATTAAATCCCTACATGATTCAAAAGATGGTGCCTCAATAACAATATTCGAAATAATTGATAAAACTGTACCTACCGTTGAGACAATATCATCACAAAATACAGAGAACGTTGAAGAAACAGAGCCTACTTTCGACTCAATTACTGAAACATCGATTCTCATGAAGAAACCTACAGAAGATATAGAAAACAGCGAAGATATACTGTCGGTTATTAATGACATACCAACTTTAGCTAGTGTAGCTGATGAGAAACCAATATTTACAACCGGGGAAGTTATAGAAACAGATGCAGCATCAAATTTTGTTAATTCTGAGCCCACTTTCGGCGATGGAGTAGCAGATATTGATAATGAAGACAATTCATTTTTATTACCCGAAATAGGCACTTCGCAGATTCCAGAAATTTCGAGTCAAGAATTATCTATGGTCAATTATTTACATGGAGATTTTTTACAAAGGCAAATGGATGAGGATGTGCCAACCGTCAGAGGATTTCCGCCTTTCCCAGCATTTAGTATTAAAAGAAGACAAAATAATCGACGTCGATTCGCTACACGACGTCGCTATAATAGGTATCCTTACAGGAGGAGATATACCCCATTTTATTACCCTTTCTACGCCTTTTATCGTCCTAGCTCTCTAAGATTTTATTAAGTGTAATGTATATTAGGATTATGTAAAGTAATGAATAAATTGAAGTATTTTGTGTCCATTTCATTGTATTTATTTCTATAAAATCTAACTATAAGCAACACAGTAACAAAGTAACTTACCAATATTAAAATTTTATAAATATTTACAATTGAAAATTACGCGATATAACTATTATACTTAAAATTAACAATACAATATATTATACTTACAAATTAGTCGTACTATACTCATGGCAGTTTTAATAAGTGGTTCTTCCGTTTATAATAATGATGGGTTAAAATCGTCTTTTTACATTCATATAAATATGACACAATAATTTGATGTGATCATTAATATCTTCTTCTTCAATTATATATATTTTCTTTTGTATCAATACATCATGATCGGTTGTTACGTACATACAGTCAAGTACAAAATAATTACAATCAGAGGATAAGTTCATACAAGTTAAACATTACGATTTATAAATAAATAATATAGATTCTTACCTAAATAAATTATATATGGAATAGTTAGGTAAAAAAAATACCAACGAGAATAGGGTTCTCATATTGCCAAGAGTGAGCGCAGAGGCAGTGCGCGAGTACAGACGTACTCATTTCACGTGGGCTTCATCCATGAGTTCGTCATCAGTGATACAGGGTGAATTGGAATGCGGAGAAGGTGCTATCAAAGGTGATGGAGCAGGACTCTTGGAGAGCTGCAGCGCCAGTGCCGGCGACGTGGGGTACACCGGCCTCACCGCCACCATACCCGACACTTTACTACCGGACGATGACGAAAAGTCTAACAACATTTCGGCAGCCTCTTGAGGAGTAGTCGCACCACTTCGTGCCACCGATCCACTGGCAGGTGGCTTCATACACGAATCGGCACCTTTCCTATCCTCTGAGCTGCCTTTGGGAGTAGCAAACCCCTTTGCCATTTCAGTTTTAAAATCAAGTGGCATCATCGGAAATGAAGGCGGGTAGCTGTCTTTCGTGTCGTCTTTACTTCTTTGAGGACTGCTTACTTTTGACAAACTGTCAACCATGGCCTTGGAGAATTCAATAGGGCGTTCTGATTGATCAATTTTATTGATTTGCATCGTTTTAGGGCTCATACCACCCAAGTTGAGTAGCGGTTTCGGCACATTTAAAGGGTACGCTGACTTTTGCATAGGATCGCTAGCTCTGGAATTGGGGTCGAAGTGAGGAAATTGATATTTACTTTGTTCCATTGTACGGGTGAAATCATTCACCATGGACCGACTGTCGTACTGCGATGCTGGACTGTTTTTATCTGGAGTGTTTAGGTTTTTTAACTTAGGAATTTGAAACTTGCTGGTGTCTAGAGGCTTAATTAAACCTTCAACGAGAAAATTTGCTTCCTTTGATGACTTAAACCTATCACCATCGATTTCGTCCTTTGAACTGCTGGGGCTAGAGTGACGTTCAGACTTTGAAGAAAAAATTGATTTTTCCGAGTTACTCATCAATTTCGTTCTAGCTTTTTCTCGTTCCCGATCTCTAATAATTTTTGATAACTCGGAACTGCTGCTTTTAGGAGAGCCTGAATTAGATTTGGAACTCGTTTTAGATAAATTTATTCCGGCACTGTTTGTGCTAGATGATTTAGAATAAGGCACTTTAGGCATGTTAGGGTTGCTACCTCCAGGAGAATCTGAAGGGCTTATATTTGATTTAGGAGGTGTACCACCTGATGAGCCACTGCTTGATTTAGACGATTGCATTGCTTGAGATTTCTTTGATGCCGGCCCACTGATTACTCCTGGTTTTAATCCTGTGTGAGTTTTGGGGGAACCCTGGCTCGGTGGAGTCAGTTGTGGTGACGACTGCTTACTAGAACTACTGTAGTTCAATTTGGAACTACTATTTGATGAATCCTTTGATCTAGTTTTGTTTATTGTGATCTTCATACCATCTGAGCTCGGTTTAACCATATACTCTTGATTTTTGCTCTCGCTAATTTTTCCACTACTACTAACTGCAGTTTTTTGTTCAGAGAACTTGCTAGCACTACTAGAAGAGCTACTAGACTTGCTACTTATTTCGGTGTCTGTACCACAATGTTGGGCAGACTTGAGCTTGTCTATCACAGCACTGAGAGAACCTTTCCTGTTTCGAGCTTGACTCGGAGCATTTGATTTATTTACTTCCACGTTAGGCGGAGATACGAGCGCTTCTGCCACCGGACTATCGCATGATATAGGAGTAATTTCTAATTGCTTCAATTTAATTTGATTTTTTAATTTAGGACTGCTTCTACCTGAACTAGAAAAAGATAGACCGGAATGTTTCTTTTCTTTATCTTTTGACGTCGTCAAACTAGATCCATAGCTATCTTTGGATAGTTTCTTTGAGAGATCATACCCTGTCGTTCCCGATTTGCCTGACGGGGAACCACTGGCGGCAGATTTGAGCGCGGACATACTAGGCTTGCCAGATCCTGAAGAACTATGTTTCGGCGACGAGATGCTGTGGTTTTTTGGACTCGAATATCCAGTCAAGTGTTTTGGACTATTTTGAACAGGCGAATGCCGTGGGCTACTGTGATGACTAGAACTGCCTGATGATTTTCCTATACCTTTCACGGCACCCGGATTCGGAGATTTAGTTATCGAAACCGACCTGCCGTGCGTTGGACTAGGACTAAATTTTCTTATAAGGGAGTTTGGGGACGTCGGTCGTAAAGGGGATATATCTGTGGGTTTAATGCTAACCGAAACAGGTTTGGTAAGCGGGTCTTGTTTGGGAGGCACCTTCTCTGGAGGGCCCATAGAGTCGTCCCTCCTTCGTTTCTTTTTCTTTTCTTTACTGCGTTCTTCGCTGGACTTGCTAGATTTCTTTTCAGATCTTATTCTATCGTCGAGGTTTTTTATCTGCGATGATGTGATTGGTGTTATAGTAATGGAGCTAGGTAAGGCGGCCGGTGGTGCTGCCGTGATGGGAATTATCTCGATACCTGGACGCCTATCTAGGCACAGCATTGATGAAATACTGGAGCCGGTTACCGCGTTTGGTGTGTTTGATGTACTGGATCCTATTGGGGTAATGCTAACAGACGATGGCATGTACGATTTACCTTCAGTCAAGTCCAGAAGGAGAGACGACGCACTTCTGTTTGATCGCAGTTCGGAATCTTTGTTTTTAAGTTTTTGCCTTTTGTGATCAGACTTGTGAAAAGGATTCCTGCAACAAATATTATTATTTATTAGTAAGTAGCTGATTACTGGGGTTGCGTCCGCGTGATATGGTTTTCTCGTTTCAGAGTATAACGGGAATATATTACCGGGATAACAAGTAGCCTATCGCATTCAGGGATAATGTAACTTTACGTATTACAACAAACTAAACATTTTATTAGAATAGATAAGAGCTAGTTGCCTTAGTAGGGTCGAAAGCTTAATGAAGGCACGGTCAAACTCATCCTGCACATGCGACGTACACCACGCATTATGACATCTGAACAGGATCTGGCCTATACAATTTGTATGGTAACGAACACACTGGTCATGCACCACGCTATCTTACGCGTCACCGCACCAGACTTGCGTGTTCCCATGCTATTCCACGCGTACGACGCTGTCACACACGTTTAAAGTGTCATAGCGCGTAGATAATGTAAATGACAGACGTAGGACCAGTGTGTTTTAAGCTTGAGCCTAGCTTGATATAGAAGGTTCTATTTGGGCTATCTATTCTTACTATATCTATATAGGCTTATTAAGCTTTCGACCATATTTTTTTTAGATTTTGCGGCCCTACGTCCAATTCCGCGCTCCTACGTCCATTGCCGAGCGCCTCTGGTGAGCACACAGGAAATTTCTAGAGGCGCTCGGCGGAAGCTTTCGACCCTAAAATAAATAGAGATTTAGAGAATAGAAATAGGGATTTGTAAAAGGTTACAACTCGTTCATCAGTAGTAGTAACCGTTGAATTCACAGAAACATCTCTTTTCACAAATAAACATAAATTTCTAAATAATTATTGTGTTTCCATGAAAACAAACAAACTCACATTTAAACAAAAACCGCTATCTAATCTTGTCAACTCTACTACACAATAGATACACTTAATAATAATTATTCTTAGAATGTAAAACCAAAATAAGTATACATTGTATTAACTTTACAATCCCAGGTAAGTTTTATAATTTTTTTAAATAACTTCATTGTAATTGGATTATTTAGATATGCATCTTTTGTGTACAGTTACGAGCATAAATATGTTACTATAGACACATCGGCAGTTATATATGACCCAGGAACGAATTCAATAATACCTGTCTGCAAGAAAGGAGTACTAACACCTTCTTCTTCTTTCTTTAAAAACGTGGCTCCATCGATGTTCATCGATGATTTCGCCAATGTCAAGGTAATGCTTGATTAGTTGATAGTCCCGCACAGAAGAACTAGTTATTCCTAACTAGCTCCAGGTGCAGGACAAGAAACGTTCGGTATGAGAGTGTCTGGAGATCCGATTTTTGGGGAGCGCCAGAGGTAACCTAAAAAGCCACCAGGCACGCGCTCAGCAAAAATCGAATTCCCGCACTAACACCTGATCATATGCATCATATTACTGAAACGTCACTCAAATATTCACATACCTACTCAAAACTGACGTTTAAATAGCATTTCTTAATATTTGATTGACGTTTTAGTATTAAATCGTTATCTCAGGGCAACTATCTCTATACTACCTATACATAGAACGCTGACCTCTGAACAGTCGAGGATGACGTAACGTCACTACAGCTTCCCAGTTTAAGTT
Source organism: Nudaria mundana (assembly GCA_963556515.1). Classification (NCBI taxonomy): domain Eukaryota; kingdom Metazoa; phylum Arthropoda; class Insecta; order Lepidoptera; family Erebidae; genus Nudaria; species Nudaria mundana. Next base: position 13,727,604 of record OY748296.1, read on the forward strand.
GTCGTGTGGCAAAAAAATGGAACTAATTATTGTTTGTAGTTATTGTTCTGAGATCTTGTTTTAGATGTGTTTCAATGTAATGTGGCGCCCCTAGTGTTACGCAAACATATACTGGGCAACATATATCAGAGCCGCTTAGTAATCGCCACGAAGAAAATGGGTGACACTCGTCATCTATCTATAGATGGTTGACCTGAGGTGATTCTGAGGGAATTCTTTAAGGTGACGATATTCAGCTATGATTGCCGATGTGTCCATAGTAACATATTTATGTTCGTGACTGTACATTCTGTACATCATACTGTATACAAAAAATAAGTGTACAAAATCGTGACGTCTTAGATGTGGGAATATAGAGGTTACTACATAAGATTTTATCAATAATTGAATATACGTGTTTATAACTATAGTCAAGTTCAACACGTGTTAAAAGACTTTTACGTTAAGCCGTAATTTATACTAATACTAGCAGACGCCCGTGGCTTCGCCCGCTTGACAAATTATATACAGAAATACCTTCCTCGATAACCACTCTATCCATTAGTAAAAACCAAATCAAAACCCTTTGCGTAGTTTTACAGATCTAAGCATACATACGGACGGAAGCGACTTCGCTTTACACTATGTAATGATATCATCATTCGGTGAACGATGATGACCATTTCCCAAGTCAATTGGGGTCGGCTTTCCAGTCTAACTGCGATTTGGCTGAACTTCGATATTTCACGTAAAGCGACTGCCATCTGACCTCCACAACCACAACCCATGGGCGATATCGAAGTTCTGTAGTTAAGCCGGTCGGATATTTGATTTAGGACTCCAACTACCCCTAAAGACTGCCATAGATGTTTGTATGATAACCGGGACTGACTATGTTATGATAATAATATGATTATAGCAGAGGCGTTTCGTTGAGCAAATACATCACAAAAAATACTCGATCAAAGAGAAATATTTTGGTTTGCATTGCATTGTTCATTTATCGGGAAAGGTTTTGGTAATATAATATCACCCTACGACCAATATACGCAGAGTGGCAAAGAAACGTTTCAAAAACGGAAATATGAACGAAGACGTCTGCTATTTGTGAATAAAGTTATTGTATGTACATATTGTATATTTACATTTTGTGTAAGTATATCAAAGCATTTCCTATCCCTGGCTAGGTTTTATTATCTCACTTCTCCCGTCTACATAATTATAGTTTATGTTTTCGATTAGAGGAATCTATACATGACGAACAATAGTGGTTGATAAAACTATTGCATAACTAAGGGTATTAGAATACGAGTAGGTTTTAAAGAAACGAGCCTTGGCGAGTCACTTTATGAGACTTGGCCTTGGCGAGTCTCCTTATGCGACTTGGCCTTGGCGAGTCTCTTTATGCGACTTGGCCTGGGCGAGTTTCCTACGATTGTTCTAATATCTAGTTATGTGCAATTTCATATATATTTTGACACATACAAACTTGAAGAACTTATCGACAATATGGCGGCAAAACTCGACAAGGCGGTATGGTCGACAGACTTTAGCCTGTTATTGCAAGTAGAATTCTATCCAACTGTGTTCAAAAAGTTACTTTACAATACAGATTTGCAGAAAATCTCATACAATATCTGAAAACTTTTAATTTTTTTATAGTACCACTGTCATAATCATAGGCTTTATAAGTTCACAAATACACTTACTTCACTGATTTATTGTGAACTAGTGGTCGCCCGCGACTTCGTCCGCGTGATTATTGTTCCCGTCGCCGTATCATTATAAATTGTAGCCTATGTGTTATTCTGATGTATAAGCTATATTATTGTAAAGTTTCATCAAAATCCGTTCAGTAGTTTTTACGTGAAAGAGTAACAAACATACATACATACAAACTTTCGCATTTATAATATTAGTGGGATATATTGAAGCCATCGCAATGCCATAATATGTAGGGCAGTGTATGTAGTAGAACACCTTTACCGGTAACTAGTCAGGGTTCTCGTAATAAATCTAGCCTGTTCCTGTAACCTTCATGTGTGTGTGTTCCATAAAAAATATACAAATAAATACCTACCTGATAATATCGTCGACGTCTCCATCAATAGAATTGTCCATGTCAGACGAGTGCCTCGTGTCTTGAGCATGCGCATCCGTCGCGTCCATTCCAGAAAGTTCCATATCGAAATCATTCTGCGACGCCGATGACCCTCGACCCTCAATATCATCGTTGGTCGAGTTACTGTTCACGGTATTCTCATCTTCATTCACATATCCATCAGAGTTATCACTCTCGCTGTCAGTATCCATCATATCAGTAATCCCCTTGCCCCTTTTTTGACTAGACGACCAAGTCTCTTCGGATTTTCTTTTTTTAGGTTTCCTCTCATCGAGTTGCGGTTTGATGTCGCTCGCGGCGGACTCTTGACACATCACGGACAGGTGGTGTTGTTGCTCCGATAGATAAGTACCTGATAAGTAAATCAATTCATTACTATATAGAAATGGTGAATGTCCCCCTTAGCTCTCGAGAACTGTTTATGCTCCAATGATGGTTTACCCCTCTATGGATAGCCCTCGATCTGGAGGCAAGCCAAAAAATCGAAAATTTGACCTAGCCCTAAGGGGTCAACAGTTATAGGCCAAAACCTATGGCGTGGTGCGGCGCGATGCAACGCGCAAGACACCTTACTAGTATATTATAGTTGATGGTTTCGATTGTCGGATCTTGGTGAAAACCTATAGTAATACATGCTAACCAAACACTCGTACACCGTTTCACTTTTATTTAATATACAGGATTTAACCTGACCGGTTTCGCATTATAGCATTATCGGTTTTTATTCAATTTACATATTTATTAAACAAGTTGATAAGAAACGTTGCGGTGTATCAGAAGATGTAGTAAGATAGAAAAATAGATGCTTAGATGGTTCGGGCACGTAGAAAGGATGGATGAAAGAAGATTGAGGAAACAGATACATAAGGCGGGCGTGAATGGACAGGCAGGTAAAGGTCGACCTAGGCGAACGTACTTCGATCAAATCGTAGATGTTTTGACCAAAGGCCAGGTCAAGAGTGAATATAGTTATGAATTCCATAGTCTCTGCCTATCCCCATGGGAAAGAGGCGTGACCATATGTATGTATGTATGTATTAAACAAGTATTTTACTACACTGTCTAACATATCTTCAAGCCATTGTTGAACTAAATGTGATGGCTTGAAAATATGTTAGACAGTTGTAGTAAAATACTTATTTAATAATTTAAATGAAAGTGAAATGGTGCACAAGTGTTTGGTTAGGTTTTTTAAATATTTCTCCCACGGATATATGTCCCACGGGAAGATATAACCTAAATAAAAAGCATTTTTGGGATATAGTTTTGTGTTGATTTCACGACTGAATCTTAATGTAATATAATCTTAATGTAATATAATTTAACATGCTCAACATATTTATAGAGACTGTTGTTGGGAATGGGGAATATGAGAGCGATGTCATTCAGGTGGAGCTACGTGCTTCAACGGTGATCCACTATGCAAAGTTTGGCACGTGACATGTCCACCATGTTGAAAGTTGACTCAGAACTTTTGTTTGCTTGGAACAACTAGCCGTGCTTCATATAAATTTCACCTAGTGTATAACCACCTTAATTTTCAGTTATTTTCAGTGACCTTGCTCGAGATATCTATACTCGTGTATGTTCAAGAATAAATATCAATATTTGTGTGACAAATAATTTAAACAAACATCCAACAATGTAGAAGGAGCATGTCTGCTGGCAGTTATAGAGAGAGATAAGGTAGATAAAGGTAGCACTCCACTGTACACCTGCGTTTGTAGAATGAAGGTACCTATATTGAGTAATTAAATTGATATTGTCTACAATAAATAAAGCAAATATACAATAGTCTTCGCTCTCTTTTTATTCAATGTTCAGTACATCGACTATCATCATTAATTTTTTTCCGAGCACCATGGAACCTTACCTCCTTGATGCGGATGGTTGACGCTGGTAGGGTACACGGCCCGGGAGGGATGCAGGGCGCCCGGCTCCGGCTTGACGTCACCGCCCGGGTCGAGCCCCCCCAGGCCGCAACTAAAATTTGGCTCCAAAGCCGAATAACCCCCGTTTAGTTGCTTACTGGCCGCCTCACGCTCCCAGATTTTTATTAAAGACCTGTTCGGACAAATAGTAAGAATTTTAATAATTGCTCGGACTGTTGAGATTCTATTTAGTTGTGTGTAATATCGTTGTCTGTTTGAATTATTTTGGTTATAGTTTTCCTATAGGGCCCGGTAACGGCAATAGGCTTGCCCCCTATTACGTGGGACCTACGAATTTACTGGCAAAGTGTGGGTGTGTAACACACCTCTGCCTACCCCTTCGGGGATATAGGTGTGATGTATGTTTGTCTTTAATAGCAAGCGTTTATTTTTCTCACCGCAATATCAGTTTACAGCGGTCCTTCTACATTGTCTATTGTGGGAGACTGGTGCTCAAACTAGGAAAATCCATCCTGCATTTCAGGCCATGTAAACTCAGTCAGTCTTTGTTAAAGACATAGCACAGTGATTGAATATAAAAAAACGATTGGGGTACTATACAGGTGAATTTTTGAAAAGGGCTTGGATGGCTAAACCCGAAACTATAAGGAATAGCGAAAAATGCTCAAAGGAGTCACGAGCCCATTTTGATGAAACTTAAAACCTCATTATTAGATTTTTGAAAAACCAATAATACTAGCTGGGAATCGAACCCATTTATTAAAAAAAAACACCCTAAATTATTTCACCATACAAGAGTGTTGCTATTAAGGATCTTATTGGCCATCCAAGTCCTTTTCAAAAATTCACCTGTATATTGCGATACAATCCGTAAGTATTTTATTTAATAATGAACTTGAAAATAAAAGACAATACCATATTTCAGATAGGAAGCGTCCGGTGACGTTTGGTATTTGTTGTAATACTTCGACCAATCACGCGCGTTAAACACCAAGCCCGTGTTCGGGGAACATTTTTTGAAAGCGTGTAAAGTCTTATCAGAGACTTACGTTTTGATGTCGCCAAACTTTAAAACTAGTCTAGCCATGGTGCACTAGTAGTGCTCCCCGAACATAGAGCAAACGCCACCAACGCTTCGTATCTGAAATAGATTATAGTTTACCTTAACGTAATAGGTATAGAATGTGTCTTCTGCAGTACACTAGTGATGTACTCCTCGACGTGGTCGGGCTGCGCGGGCGTGGAGGCGGGCGCCGGCGGGTGCAGCGTGTGTAGAGCGGCGCGGGGCGCGGCGGGGTCGCTGAGCTCGAGCTCGAGCGTCGCCATGCTCTCGTTCCCGGGGTGCTCGAGCGACACCGATATGTGTTGCCAAGATAACGCGCTCACTTCGAATATCAGTGCGCTCTCTAGGTCCACGCCTGTTGAGGTTTTATGTAATTTATTTATTTTAAAACATACAATTTTTATCTAGATAATACAAATTAAACACCTATGACGTTGGGCAATATTTGGGACTGCTGACTTCTCCTTCGTCAGAAAAAGCAGACCTATTGTGGCAATTATCAGTTTATCTAGTACTCATATCACAAGCTCTGCTTAGTTTGAGACTAGATGGCGTTGTGTGAATTGTCCTAACATATTTATTTATTTGATTCCTGTATATTGATTCCTGTATATTAATATGTAAATAATTATTCTTTGCTGTAAACTGTTCAGGGTATGATGAGGCTGACATGTCCATTATGGACAAAAGCCTCAACAAAATAAAAGAAAAAAAAAAAAGTTACATAATAATATTAGTAGACTCTACTAGGCAAGTACATATAGCTATGTAGTAGGTTAGTTTCTCGTTTGCTAGAACACAAATTCCCCAACAGTAAATACAGAGTGCCTAATTATACAAAGTTAAAGTGCTCGATATTGATTGTCAATGTTTTGACAGAAATGTCAAATGACCGAATAAAGTGGTCACAGGTCAACATCATACTGGTGGCGGTTAGGGCAGACAATTGATCTCCAGGCTTTATTAATTCAGCATTCGTATTTAATTATTCGATACTATTCTTAGTAATTCACTGTACGACCCACTAACCTTTCGAGGATTGTGTCCTGATGCAGCTAGATATGAGAGCGTTAAACAGTGCCTGTTGTCGCAAACACGCGAGCAGTGGAGGCACTTGTGAGGGGTGAGTGAAAGGTACACTTGTTACCACACACCCGTCTAGACCACGTGACTCACACATGAAGAAACATTGTGTCTGGTCCGGCAAGTTCTGAGGATAGATACAACATTGATGATACTGATATACTGCGCAAAAAGTTAAAAAAAATTAACAAAAGATTGCAGGGATATAACATAAAATTAGTCTTGGCGATGCAGAGATGTAACATAAGATTAGTCTAGGCAATGCAGAAAAACCCCAGACAGAGGCCAAACCCTAGATTGAGGCCACACAGGTGGCCAAAGTCCGCCGGGCGGAGCACCGGGGTATGTAACATAAGACAAGTCTGGAGTAGTCTGGGCGATGCAGAGATTGCAGGTATGTAACATAAGGTTAGTCTGGGCGATACAGAGATTGCAGATATGTAACATAAGATTAGTCTGGGCGATACAGAGATTGCAGGTATGTTACATACGATTTGTCTGGGCGATGCAGAGATTGTAGGTATGTAACATAAGATTAGTCTGGGCGATACAGAGATTGCAGGTATGTTACATAAGATTTGTCTGGGCGATGCAGAGATTGCAGGTATGTAACATAAGATTAGTCTGGGCGATGCAGAGATTGCAGGTATGTAACATAAGATTAGTCTGGGCTATACAGAGATTGCAGGTATGTTACATAAGATTTGTCTGGGCGATGCAGAGATTGCAGGTATGTAACATAAGATTAGTCTGGGCGATGCAGAGTTGCAGGTATGCAACATATAGGCTGTTTTTTTTTAAATTCCGCGGCTCACGGCCGCGGCCGCTCTAACGTCCGTTGCCGGGCGTCTCTGGTTACAAGCAGAAGGTATTTCCAATGGCGCCCGGCGGTATAGGCTTTGTGTAATCAAAATCGGATCACAGACAAAAAAAACCATCTTCATTACAAGCTATTCCACGCAGACGAGGTTGCGAGCAATCAGCTAGTGTCATAATATTGAAGCTTTCATTTAAAACTCCTTAAAATAAGGATTTAGTAAATATTTATACAAACCACAAAAAGTCCTTTGCTGAGATTCAACTCGATATTTTTTCCCGGAATAAGTTTATTGTAGGCTTGTTGTGCCACTAGACCTAACATGGGTTTCGCGTTAGACCAATCACCGGCCACTTCCACCTGAAATCGTAAAACAATTGTTGCAGTAATATTCTAATTAATAACTTCTTTTATAATTTTACAATAATCGCAGAAACGAAAGTCTTGGGGTGGGCTTGAACCAACAAGTGCTCCCTCTCCAGGAGGAACGTTCTACCAACCGAGTAGTAAGTACTGTACGTCGCAAACTGATAGTAAGATCGCAAGATTTGAGGTCTTGCGCTAATGGTGTCTTCGCCAGTTGGTAGAATCTTCCTACTAGAAAGGGAACAGTCGTTGGTTTATGACCGGCCTAAGACTATTTGAGAATATATAGAATATATAATATACCTAGTCCGAGACGCCCAGGACTTTAATTGGCTGTGTCATAGCGGTTGGCACGTAAGATTTTGTTGCCTTTCATCAACATTTCATAGCAAGGCAACAGTTTTAATTTTTTTTTTTTCAAAATTACAATATTGCTGCTTCTTTTTATTAAATTTATTCGGCCATTTTGGACATAACCCATGACAATGTGTGTCCGATGACGGCATTAGCCTTGCCCCCTATTACGTGGGGCTAGAAATACGGGCAAGTTGTGGGTGTGTAATGCACCTCTGCCTACCCCTTCGGGGATATAGGCGTGATTTGTGTGTGTGTATAATATATTAGTAGGACTTTTTTCTGAGTACAAAAACTCACCTCGGTTGTAGCATAAATATGCTTAGCAAGTCCAGCACATAGTGGAGTAGGAGAGGACAGTTTCAGAGTGAAGCACGCTGGCAACATTGCACTGTTCTGTGGCACTAGTTGAGCATATACTGGGCCATTGCTGTTGGACAAGTACACAATGTATCGTTTTACAGTAAAATTAAAAGAGATACATACTAAAGGGCCCCATATACGGTACGATTCATCGTTACGATCCGTCGCTTCAGACCGATCGAAACGACGGATCTGTAATGTATGTTACGATCGTTAACGATTTATTTGATCGCAGACGACATCGGAGATCGCAACAAAACCCATGCAATCATGAATATCGTAACGATGAATCGATAGTTTCTGTATTTTAGGTGATACTAGTTTCAATAATTTTAGGTACCTACGTAGGTTCCGTCATTCTCATATAGTTGTGCCAATCTTTTGGATGGAACCTTAATTCATTTAAAATATTTACATGCGAATACTGATTTCGCTTTAATAGCCATTTCGTAACCCACACTTTTCTAGGTTTTCTTGTTTTCTTCTGTAACATAATCAAAGTTACCGCCACAGACGAGAAAGAAGTTCGTTTTCCATTTTACAGGGCACGTATTGATTTTTTGAGCATGTCAATGATCGATCGTAACGACCAATCGCTTAGTGTATGAGCGGCAACACTACAGATCAGTCGTTTCGATCGGTCTGAAGCGACGGATCGTAACGATGAATCATACCGTATATGGAGCCCTTTAGGGCGCTGTCCCATTATGCAAGTCTGACGTCACATTTGCAAGCAAGTTAAACAATCTGTATACAATGTGTACACAGGTTGTACACATTTGCAATTTGCATACAACTTGTGACCCTTGCATAATGGTATAGCGCCCTTAATCTAAATGCCCAAGTTTGTGTTATATTAGGTGGTTCTTAAGTTGCTTCTCGATACAGTTGTTTTGATTTTTTAACTGTTTGATCATGGATTTGGATAGCTCTAAAAAAAGTAACCCCCAGCAGCAATCGATTATTACTAGCGATCGACGACCGATCGATCGATCGGTGAGGTAGTAAAATTTCTACGATCGACGTCGATTAATCCATTACATCCATCCATTAGTCGATAAATGCCAACGATCGATGGATTGGTCTAGTAACACACCAAAACATTATTCAAGAATAGTTTTAATTGTAAAAAAAATATGGCATACCCAGTCAAATACCAAGGGAAATAAATATACATATATTAGTTACTAGCGGACCCCCGCGGCTTCGCCCGCTTGACAAGTAATTTACACAAAAACCTTCCTCGAAAACCAGTCTTTCTATTGGTGAAAACCGCATGAAAATTCGTTGCGTAATTTCAAAGATCTAAGCATAACAAGGGAACGAGTCTAAGCATATATTCGGAACGAGCGACTTTGTTTTATATTTGTATAGGCTTTAAGAGCATAAAGGGGTAATTCTGTGTTGTGTTTATACAAAAAATGATGTAAAAGGAAACATACCTTTTCCCAGACCTACTAGGAGACAAAATAGGCGATAACTGAAGTTTATTAGGAGTAGATCCCTCTAGTAGAACGGTTGCCGACTGACCAATAGGTGTATGAGATGGCACGACCAGTGAAGCTAGACCACTAGATGCCGAAGGTTTTCCGGTTATCAGCAGCTCTGTGGTTAATGGTTGGAGACCTTTCTCTTTGTCTAGCAGTTCGTACGGAGATACGAAGTAAGTAAGACGCATGGCATGTCCTGCAATTAAATAAATTACATAAAGTAAGGACAGCGAAACGAAATAAAATACGTAAACAAAGTTTACGACGACAGTTTAAAACATTTTTATTTAAATAAATTATTATAAATAATTTTGAAGACGACAGCGATTAGAATAGAGAAAATAAAAAAATTCTAATCGCTGTCGTCTGTATGACTAAGTTCGTTGGAAGAGTCCGAACAAGGTATATGTATGAAATGTTGAGAACTACGGTACTGAATGTTTTCCTGTACCACGAAACACGCAACGACAGCTCTCTTCGATCAATTTATGTAACTGCAGTGTACGAGTAAAACGGACATAGATAATAATCGCTCGCTATCTCAAAGTAATTCATTAACGGCCCATTGGTTAAAAAAAATCTCGTCTTGATTACCTTACTTTAGATATGGTCTAATTTTGTATTTGAAAGCGGTGGACTGGATGGATCGGTGGCTGAATTGGTTTCATTCACTTTGTTAGAGAAAGATTAGACTAGAAAGAAATAATTACTATAAACGACAGTACACTGACCTCCTCTACGTTTTTGTAAGAAACCTATAGGACTCTTGTGTACTTGTGCCATTGGATCTTTGATAAAACTTTGCAAGTGTCTCAGATTACACAAATCTTCTTCTAAACTCTGTAAGGCACTAAATGCTTTACATTTTACCTGTAACACACGTAAAAGTTAATAACTAAACCATAATATGTTTATGACGACAGATTCTATAGAGATTTAATACTAAACACTACATGTATTCACCATGCGGGCACCGGGTCCATAGGGGAACACATCGCAGGCGACTTATACTTGTGGCTCAGTTGTAGATTTAGGGTGGCCACCTTACGACTAGTCCCTGAAATGATTCTCTTTTTGACCGATTCTGCATTTGACAGATTATACTTATGGCAGATTCTATACTAGACTGCTTCAACATAACATTATGACAGATTCTACATGATCACTACAAATGGATTTTGTATTTATTGGTCTCTCACAATCATGACATTATTAGAAAGAATAAATTGAAGTTTTTTCCGCTTAAATTGCAGTTTTTCAGAAATAGAGAGGCATGCGTAATAAGTAATGCAAGCTAAATAAATGTCTTTATTGTGTGAAAGAATAACACTAATATTCGAATGTAGTCTTTACTATTATTATTTGGAGAAATAGATACCTTTTTCTCAGCATTCAATTGATATACAGCCGTAAGCCCCTCCAACTGTGCAGTAAAATCGGCAAAGTCACCTCGTGATATACACGTTACCAATTCTTCACAACTTTGCTGCTCAATCTATAATAATAATAATAATAACCTGGCAACCTTAATATCATCGAACGTCATTTTTCATCTTAAAATTATTTTAATATTTTTATTTAATTTTACAGTCTAAATTTATACTATAATTATATATTGCATAGCAAGATTTGCAATAAATTTATAAATTACATATACAAACTATATATTATCAAGATAAAGAAAAATTACCAAATTGCAGATGTTTGGCATATGTCACTCTAAGAAAATATTAATCAAATACAAACAATATCAAGAAATGGATGGATGATGGTAAAGGATAAATATGCTCACAAGAGCTAGAGCCAGAGAGAGACAAACTGCACAATTACCAACCCCGGACTCGTCGCATAGCTCCGCCTCCCATTTGCCGGAAACTTTGGCTACTGGTGAGGCGTCGAGCTCTAGCAGCGACGAGTATTTCTCTCCACCGACGTCGCCTCCACCTGTACGTCGGCAGGGGAGAGGCCGGCCACCGACCTGCTTGGGACCCCGACGCCCTCCGGCTTCGATTAGGGACCCCGCTGCCGGTGGTAATGTGCACCGCATGCGATGGACTTCTTCCATGAACGAGAACGTCATGCGGGCATATTATGCGGCTACAGAGGGAGGAATTAATCTCACTGCGTATCGTGTACGAATGCTGTCTCTGTTTCAGGAGCTCGAACCAACTGTTAACGTATCAACGCAACGTCTGTCGGATCAAGTGCGGGTTATACAACGTGGTCATATGTTGGATGATGCCGTGCTTGAGAGGCTTCGCTCAGATTTACAGGGTAATCCTGGTATCACAATACCTACATCATCAGGTACACATGTTCCTACTGTTTCCACACAACGTCCCACTGATGATGATATTGGATACCGGGGTTACAGATGTAAGTACTCATTGCAATGTACAATTAGGGAGCGCTTTGGAATGTGCACTGAGGGAATATCGAAACGTAACACCTACCAAAAGACCTCGTCTACCGCGTTTGCCTACGCATAAGAAAAATATAGCCCTAATGTGTGCTCTGGATTCACTACTGTCAGACTATTTTAACAGTAGTGAAAATCTCGGTGATACACATTCGATTCTGTACTGTGGGGCTGTTGCGGCATGTCGAGTAGCAAATATTAAGCTTTTATCAAATGATAAAGCTACTCGACCGAAATTTGTTACACCAGCCTGGCAGTGTAGGATTGAACGTCGTATTGCCGAGACCAGGGCACTCATTGGGAAACTTATTTGCTTCAGGTCGGGCAATACTCGCCCTAGAGTGATGCGCTTTGTGAACCGGGCATTCTTGGGGACTAATATTAAATCCCAAGAATTTGCTTTTCGGGTCACAGAGCGCATTGACTACCTGAAGCAAAAAGTCTATGCGTGGGCAAATCGTATAAAAAGATATAAAAAAAGAGTGGACCGGTATTCCCAAAACTGCATGTTCCAAAAAGATGAGAGATGGGTCTACAGAGATTGGGAGCGATCTGATTCAAGTGTGATTGACGAGCGCCGGCCAGATGATGATGCCACCATTGCATTCTGGAGTGGCATCTGGTCGGCTCCTGTCAGCCACACAGAGGATGGTTGGATGCGGGATGTTAATCGTCTGTGTGAACCGATACAAACTATGGAACCATTAAAATTCATAGATAGTGATGTCACCAACGCAGTCCGTCTGTTACCGAACTGGAAATCAGCAGGACCAGACGGACTGCACAATTTTTGGATAAAATGGTTCCGTAGTTCACACGGACGGTTGGCAGCTCAATTCCAATCATGTTTGGAATCAGGATCGCTTCCCGATTTTCTAACTACTGGTATGACCCATCTCTTATACAAATCTGGTAGTGCCATAGAGCCTAAAAATTATAGACCAATTACATGCCTACCAACGGTCTATAAGCTTCTCACATCTATTTTGAGACAAAAAATAACGCGCCACATAACTGACAACAACATCATGTCAATCTCTCAAAATGGATGTAGAAGTGGGGCTCGTGGCACTAAAGAGCTCCTAATTATGGATATGGTTATTAGCCAACAGGTACGCCGTAATCGCAAGGATCTGGCGACATGCTGGATAGATTACAAGAAGGCCTATGACTCTGTGCCTCATTCATGGCTTAGGAGGGTGCTGGAGTTGTATAAGATGGATGCAACTCTATGTACCTTCTTAGGGACATGCATGGGGCAATGGAAGACCGTCTTGTGCTATTCAGGATGCCGACAGACTTGTGGTAATGATGGACCGATAAAGATCGAGCGTGGTATATTTCAGGGCGATAGTCTGAGTCCTTTATGGTTTTGTCTGGCCCTGAATCCTCTCAGCGCTTTGCTGGAGAATTCAGGTCTAGGGTACCGGTTGCGGAAAGATGGCCAGGTTTTGTCTCACCTTCTTTACATGGATGATTTAAAATTACTTGCCCCAAACAGTCACCAACTGATGGAATTACTAAAGGTAACGGAAACCTTTAGTAATTCTATCAGAATGGAATTTGGCGTAGACAAATGTGCAAGCATGCATGTGAAGAAGGGTGGGATAGTGGATTCCGAAAGAATACAACTTTCGGATTCCACTCAACTTCGGTCCCTTTCGGCAACCGATACTTATAAATATCTGGGTATGTCACAAGCGTTAGGCATATCAGAGACTGACATGAAACAATTATTGAGGGAACGCTTCTTTGGCCGCCTGAAAAAAGTTCTTAAGAGTCTTTTATCGGGCGGTAACAAGGTGCGAGCCTACAATAGTTGGGTCATGCCAGTTTAGTGTACTCGTTTGGCATACTCAGATGGACTCAGACAGAACTTGACGCCTTGGATAGAAAAGTCCGTACGCTACTCACTACATACCGAATGCATCATCCGCGTTCATCTGTAATGAGATTGTACATACCACGGAAGTGTGGGGGCCGAGGCTTTCTTAATGCTAAGACCCTTCACAACCGTGAGGTGTGCAATCTTAGGGAATACTTCCTGCGGGTGGACGAGGATTTGCATCGTGATGTTGTCGCAGTAGACAACGGATTGACCCCGCTCGGTTTGGCTAAAGAGAACTGGCGCAAACCTGTTATACTAAGTACCAATGACCGCATGGATGTATGGAAGAGTAAAGAGTTACATGGGCGTTTCTATGAGGCCCTACATGGACCTGATATTGATTTTAAATCATCCGTATCCTGGCTACGATTCGGTAATCTATTTGGAGAAACCGAAGGGTTTGTCTTTGCAATTATGGACGAAGTTATCATGACTAAGAATTACCGGAGATATATTCTGAAGGATGGTACGGTTGACATATGTCGGGCGTGCCACCGTCCTGGAGAGTCCCTTAGACATATTGTCTCTGGTTGTTCTAGTTTGGCTAACGGCGAGTATTTGCATAGGCATAACCAAGTAGCTAGGATTGTCCATCAACAACCTGCTCTGAAGTACAAACTTGTGGATTCAGAAGTACCGTATTACAAGTATGTGCCTGACCCAGTTCTCGAAAATGATCATATCACATTGTACTGGGACCGATCTATTATCACTGACAGGACTATTGTTGCAAATAGGCCTGATATAGTGTTAGTAGATCGGTTAGAGCGCCGTGCAATAATAGTTGATAATACTATTCCGCATGACGGCAATCTCGTGAAAGCCGAAAAAGACAAACAAGTAAAGTACTTGGATTTGGCCCACGAGATTGTCGACATGTAAGTTCAGCTGTTATTGTACCGATAGTCGTTTCCGTGCATGGACTGATCGCCAAGAGCCTCGACCAACACCTACAGAGGCTCTCGTTAGACAGTTGGGTCAAGGGCCTGATGCAGAAAGCAGTGCTACTCGATACGGCACGCATCGTGAGGAAATTCCTCTCTCTGGAGCCCTAACCACCGGTAGCTTGGTCCTTGTACCCGATGCCGGTGGGTCACTATTTTTTGTATTTTTAAATATATTTGTATTTTTTATAGATTTATTTAAAAATGTATTAAATATGTATTTAAGTTAAATAAAGGAAATAATAATAATAATAATAACTCTGGACATCTGTACATACGTCATTTTCATCAATAAAATATTTTAATATTTTTATCTCAAATATCTTCCTCAATTTTTAAAATTCTTACTGATTTCTAAATTATATCACCAAAAAGTCCATAAATATTATATTTCACAATTTATTACAAGAATACCAAAGTCTGCAAATATGAAGCGAAGTTTTGACAAACGTCAACTATCAAAATATCAGAATGTTACGAGAAAATAAATATTATGAATGATTATGGATAGCGATGATAACAAGAGCCAGGAGTAAAAATGCACAGATAACACCCCCGGACTCATCACTTAGCTCCGCCTCGCAAGCGCTGGACCGCACTCCTGCGACACAAGTGCTTGCTGAGGCGTCGAGTTCATCGTCAAGTGATGAGTATTTTTCCCCGCCGACGTCGCCAACACCTGTACGCCGGCGAGGGAGAGGCCGGCCGCCGAGCAGTTTGGGGCCCCGAAGCCTACCAGCTTCGAGTAGGGTCCCCACTACCGGTGGTATTGTGCACCGCATGCGATGGACTTCATCCATCAATGAAAACGTCATGCGGGCATATTATGAGGCTACAGAAGGGGAAACCAACCTGACTGCGTACCGTTCAAGGATGCTCCTTTGTTTCAGGCTCTTGAACCAACAATGACCGTTGCCGTCCAGCGACTATCGAATCAAGTGCGGGCTATCCAACGATGCAAGTTGTTGGATCAACCTGTGCTTGATCGACTACGCCTGGAAGTGTTATCTACTCGACCAGCTCCAGCGTCAACGAGAGCACCGTCACCTGCTACACACACGGTTGCAACTAGTGCCACTTTAGTTGATACCGTGCTCGACGTGGGAGATGATACGAGTGATATATCTGTCCAGGTAAGCGAGCAATTAAGGAGTACTTTAGAAGATGTAATCTCTCAATATAGGTTTGCACCTAATTCTAGACCACGGCTACCACGCTTACCCATGCATAGACGAAATCTGGCGTTGATGGGAGCCCTGAATGCGTTGCTAGCTCCGTACTTACGGACTAGCAATGATTTGCTCGATACCCACTCGATTCTTTACTGTGGAGCTATTACCGCTTGTCGTGTTGCACGCGTTAAATTCCCTGAATTTAACCGTGCACCACGATCGGGTGGTGTGCCCGTATGGCAGGCAAGAATCGAGCGACGTATCGGCACATTTAGGACTCTCATTGCGAAGCTTATCTGTTTTAGCCGGGGAAATAGTCGTCCCCGGGTCATGCGTTTCGTGAGTCAGGCATTCGCTGGGACCGGTATTCGTCCCCAGCAATACTTAACCAATGTCACGGAACGTATTGACTTTCTGAAACAGAAAGTGTATGCATGGGCAAGCCGTATCCGTCGTTATAGAGAGCGTGTAAATAGATACTGGCAGAATCGCATCTTTCAAAGTGACCAAAGGAAGGTGTACCGAGAGTGGGAGGGAACTGGACAACGTTTGAGCGGCGGACAACTGCCAGATGCTCACACCATGAATCAATTTTGGCGTGACATATGGTCGGTGCCCGTCGAACATTCGGAGAGCGACTGGATCCGTGTCGTCGAGCGTGAATGCAGTATCATCGAACCCATAGAGTCTATTACCATAGACTCCGAAGATGTTAGTTGTGCAATTCGTAAGGCCCCGAACTGGAAAAGTCCTGGGCCGGATGGATTGCACAACTTTTGGATAAAGTGGGTTCAGAGCTCGCATGAACGCTTGGCAACATAGTATCAAGAAGCCCTCGAGTCTGGTTCCTTACCCGCTTTTATGACCACTGGCATCACCTTCCTGCTCCATAAATCAGGTAGTACCACGGAACCTAAAAACTATAGACCTATCACTTGCTTACCTACCATCTACAAGCTCCTTACATCCATTCTGAGAAGTAAATTAAATTCACACATAATGTCTAACAATATTTTAGATAACGCTCAGAATGGATGTAGGGCTGGGTCACGTGGTACTAAGGAGCTACTCCTTATTGACATGGCCATTAGCCAACAGGTCAAGCGGAGTAGGGGCGCCCTCTCTACTGCCTGGATTGACTACAAGAAGGCCTATGATTCGGTGCCTCATTCATGGCTGAGGAGGATTTTAGAGTTGTATAAAATTAATCCGACTCTTAAATCCTTCTTAGTCTCGTGTATGGGGCAGTGGACCACAGTCCTTCGTAAACCAGGTAGTGGTGGGTACGCCTCTGATTCGCATGACTTGATAAGGATTGAGCGTGGTATATTCCAGGGCGACAGTTTGAGTCCATTGTGGTTTTGTTTAGCACTGAATCCACTTAGCATATTGCTGAAGGATTCAGGGCTAGGCTATCGGTTTCGTAGAGGGGGTGAGGTTATTTCTCACCTGATGTATATGGATGACCTCAAACTATTCACACCGAAGCACCAAGATTTAGTGACATTATTAAAAACTACGGAAGTTTTTAGTAATGCCATTAAGATGGAGTTCGGTGTTGATAAGTGTGCGGTTATGCATGTACAGCGGGGGAAGGTTGTAAATTCACCGAATCTACAACTTTCTGAGATAATAACTCTCAGATCTCTCACCGAGACCGAAACATACAAATACCTAGGTATGTCAGAGTCATTGGGTATAGCGGTAGAGGATATTAAGAAATCGGTGAAAGAACGTTTTTTTGGCCGCCTGACAAAAGTTCTTAACAGTTCTTTGTCCGGTGGTAACAAAATGCGGGCTTTCAACGGTTGGGTGATACCTTTATTGTTGTACTCCTTTGGCATACTTAGGTGGACTCAACGCAAACTATGCCTCGTCGAGGCATTCACATCGTAACATCACATACTATGTAAAAGATATGGAACAGAAATAAAGGCTTTATTATTATTTCGTTTATTCAATAACATTCTTATTTTATACATTTTTAAATAGATTTATAAAAAACACAAATACATTTAAAAATATAAAAAATAGTGTCCCACCAGTAGCGGAGTAGGACCCAAACTACCGGCGGTGGAGGCTACAGACTGAGAAACCTCCTAACAATACGGCACGTGTCGAGGATAACAGTCTTCTGAATCTGACTCTTGATCCAACAATCTAACGAGAGTCTCTTGAGGTGTTGATCGAAACTCTTAGCTATTAGTCCGTTTGCCGAAACGACCATCGGGACAATGATCGTCGAGTCTACGTTCCACATGGCGGTTATCTCGAAGGACAGATCAAGGTAAAGATCGAAACATCCAGAAGGTGTTAGAACCAGTTTGTTTCGCAAGAAATTCCTTAGCCCATTGTCTTGTGAACCGGCTGAGATCGAAGCGATAACAACCGCGCGATTGACCAATGGTAGGCCGCCTTGACTACTACAGTCACATCACTAGACGCGTGTGGGCGGGGTCAGTAGGTTTTAATTGCCAGACCGAAGTATTATAAGGAGTGCACAACGTCTAAGCAGAGAAACAATTGGATAATATTAGTCTAGTCGACACACAGCCGTCGTGACAGCGCTGACGAGATAATAAATTAAATCTTTTAAAAATAAAAGAAAAGTTAATTAACCAAGTAATGCCGAAAAATATTCTTGATTGATAGATTCTGAAAATCTGTGAAACTTGTGCAGTTAATTCCGTTCCCGAATCAGGGGTAAGTGCTGTGAACAGAATAGCTTACGGGTAACGTCCCCCGCGCGATCTATAATTAGAAAATTACTAAATAACTATCTAATAGATTAACTTCATAGATTATTAGTAACCTAAAGCCAACTATAAGTGTCTAGATTGGAGCCACGGTCATCGTAGTTCCAATCGTGTTTAATGTAAACTAATATTGTATAAACTTGTATCGAAGTAATATCCAAATCAGACGGTGCTGAGTTCCTTACCACAAGATATACTAGAAAACAATTAGGACGCTGAAGTTAAAACTACTCCACGCCTAAATGCGATAATTATATTATGTATATATGTGTTATATACGCAAATACTCATTTTATAACCAGTAGGGGATGATAGAATATAGTACATTGCCCTGTCGAATATAACGATAAATTGTTAACAATAATCATACAAAAAATTCTCTTAAGGGCTATTCACCTACGGACTTTAGTAGTAATTTATAGTATTATAATTTTAATTTGCAAATATCACGAAGGAGAATCCGGGTTGAGATAATACATCTACCCGACATATTTTATTGTGAAGCCGTACCATTTGGGGCGCGGCCTTAAGCGGGAAACAGGTAACTTTCAAAATTTTTATTGTGAATAAGTAAAGTCAATTACCTGGATCATATTCCACCTATCTGGATTGTGCACTGTTATTTAATATTATATTATCTAGAATGCATTTAGGGACCGTCATTTTAGGGTTCCCTATTCTAGTGAACCATATTAGTGTAACATTTTATTATCTAGAATGCATTTAGGGACCGTCATTTTAGGGTTCCCTATTCTAGTGAACCATATTAAAGTTTCAATTGTTAGATGGGAATTACGCATAACGCAGACTCGGTAGGAACGTCGTCTCCGACGCGTAATAGGTAGAAAAGTAGTCTTTCGATATGTACCCACATCTGTGTTGGGCTTATAGATAAATTTTATTATATTATTATTAGTTAATTATTACAGTGAGACTTTCTGCCGTCGGTCGGAGACCGTTATATAGGAATAGGCCGACCACCTGTCTGTGTTTTCCTTGTTCCCATGTTTGTGTTATCCCTTGTTATGTGTGACCTTGCCGTGTACCCTCATGTGAATAATTGTACAGCGCGTCCGACAAGTAGGGAACCTGTACGGCGATTCACGTGTGGGGCGGTAAGCGGTGCCGACCCGGTATCTAATCCGCTGCTTGTGTCTATTCCAGAACTACCTTGGGGCTTAGATAAGCCATATTGTGAAGACTGCAACTACTGAGCAGCCTGAAGCTGCGCCGTCGCTCCGTGGCCTTCAACCCGGAGCATCTCGGCCTGATAAAGAACAAGCTTGATTGGAGGACACCAGCGGATCCCGCCGGCCGACCGCCGTCGCCCGTGGACCCACAAGTTAAGTGCACCGGGCACTTCCGTAAACAATATATGTGATCCTATCCGACCGACACACTATTAGCTACTATTATTGTATAAAACTAGGTTCCTGCTATTAAAGTGATATTAATTGTTTTTCTGTCGTTTAATTGAACTTCCGTGGCAGGGGCCGTATCAGTGATTAAACTTTACAGTGTTAGTGTGATTAGTATTAACTTATTATTTAAATAAACATTGTTAGAATTATTAGTAATTTGTTTTACTTTGCTAGATATGGATCCCTTCTTGGGTATAGGCCTCCTCCAGCCGTTTCCAGTTGTCTCTATCCTGACCTTCCCAGCCACTTTGACAATATCATCCGCCCAACGTTTATAAGGTCTGCCAACTCTTCATTTTCCCTGTGGACCTCGCCAGTTCGTTATTGTAAGTGTCCATCTGTTGTCTTTCAAGCGGGAAACATGTCCTGCCCATTGCCACTTCTGTAGTACTTCTTTAGTGCATACTTAAAGGCATCTGTGATTCTGGTTCTTTCTCTGATTTTTTCATGTCTGACTTTATGTATCTTTTTTAATTTCAGCATACTGCGTTCCATGGCCCTTTGACATGACCTTACAGTACGTTTGGTTTTGGTATCAAGAACCCATGTTTGGCATGCATATGTTAGGCATGGTAGTAGGCAGGTGTCCATTACAATATTTTTGTATTCTGAGCTATAGTTCCCTTTTAAGATCTCTTTTTGTGCCCAGAACTTGTTCCACGTTGAGTTGATTCTCCTGTGTATTTCATTGTCATTTTTGGTGATGTCGAACGACACCTGTTTTCCTAGGTAGACATAGGTCTTCACATATTCTATTGCTTTTCCATTAACTGTTATAGGTTTATGTAAGCTATTCGACATGGTTTTAGTTTTGTTTGGATTCATACTAAGACCCACTTTCTTACTTTGCACATCTAAGATTTGAAGCATTTTTTCCAGGTTTGGTGCGGTTTCACTGAAAATAGCTATGTCGTCTGCAAACCTCAGATGTGTTAGACACCGATCATTTATGTGTATGCCCATACTTCCCCAGTCTATGTTTTGAAAGACGCCTTCTAGAACTGCTATGAATAATTTCGGAGAAAGTGGATCACCTTGTCTTACTCCTTTTTTGATGGGGAACTTTGCACCCTTTCTTTCTAGTTTTATCCTACTAGTGCTTTTAGAATATAGGTCTTTAATAATTTGTATGTATCTATCTTCTACTTCATTGTTTTCCAATGCCTGCCATATTGATGTGTGTGATAAACTGTCAAATGCTTTGGAATAATCCACGAAAGCTATGTAGAGTGGTCTATTGAATTCCTTGTTTTTCCATAAGTTGTTCTATAACATGGATGTGGTCAATAGTTGAGAATCCTGCGCGGAATCCTGCCTGCTCCTCTGGTTGGTTATTATCTATTGTTGTTGTTATGCGGCTGATTATTATTGATGAGAACAACTTGTAGATGGTAAGCATCAAACTTATTGGTCTATAGTTACCTATGTCTAAGGGGTCTCCTTTCTTATACATCAATGTAATGTCTGAGTTACACCATTGGATAGGGACGCAACCCTGCTCCAGAATTCCATTAAATAATTGTGTCAGGATCTTCGTTAGAACTGGTGCTCCAATTTTTATGGCCTCGTTTGTTATATGGTCAGGTCCTGGGCTTTTGTCGGGTTTTAATGTACAGATGTATTTATGAACTTCTTGTTCGTCTATAGCTTGTGGTGCTTCCTTCAAGTTCTTGCAGGTTGGACCAACCATTTCCTCTGGTATTTCATCCTGACAGTCATATGGGGTATATAGTCAGTCATAGGTTCCTGTAAAATTCTGTAGCACTGTACAGTATTCCTTTTCTTGTTCTTATTTCTCGTTTATCTTCTCCTAGTTTTGTTATCCAGTTCTTGTGTGTGTTTAACTCTTTAAGCCCCTTTTTTGTACTTCTATATTTCTTAATGTTTTTTTCCAAAATAAGTTTTCTGTGGTTTTTATAATCTTCCTTTATGGCTTTATTTGTTGTCTTGAATAGATTTTTAAGTTTTATTTTATCCTCTTTAGTTTTGTTTTTTTGTTTAATTAAAGCTGAGCGTTCCTTTATAAGTGTATGTGTTGATTCTCTGATTATTTTATTTGTTTTACGGTCTTTATCTATGTTAAGGCTGCGTTTTATTAGTTTTTCTAAGGCGTCATAGTAGGTTTGGACAACATTAGGAGCGCATAGGTCTGTAGGTAAGGTAATAATATTATCATGCAAGTTCTTCAAATACTCAGATTTTTCAGAGTCGGTTTCAGGAGATTTTGGTAACATTTTAAATGTCTTTCTTGATAGAGATGGTGTTGTCAGTATCAGAGAGGCTCTGACTAATCTGTGGTCGGATGGAAAATATATGTTGTTTATAACTTCTATGTTTGTTATGAACTTAGGGTGATTACTTAGTATTAAATCTATTTCATTTTTTATTCGTCCATTGGGGGAAATCCAGGTCCATCTACGACTAGGTTTTTTCTTAAAATAAGTGTTCATAATACTTAGCTTGTGTTCAAAAGCACATTGGATTAGTCTTTCACCCCTCTCGTTACGTTTCCCATAGCCATAATCACCTAATATAAGTTTTTCTTTGTGCTTCGGTTGGCCAATCTTAGCGTTAAAATCTCCTAGTACTAGTAAGTATTTGTCAGGTGTTTCATGGGCCCCTTCAAGCTCTTCATAGAATTTACTGATTTCAGCCTCTTCTGCTTCTTTGGTTGGTGCATAGGCTTGGGCAATTGAAATGCAGTGTTCCCCGAATTTCATGCGAAGTAGGGCTACCCGTTCAGATATACCAGTGAACTCGATGATGTTAGCTTTATATTTTTTGCTGATAAGGAATCCAACTCCATACATTCCAGGTGTCTCTCCCATGTAGCAGAGAATGTGGTCGTCATGTTCCTCTATGCCATGTCCCATCCTTCTGACTTCAGCTAATCCTAGGATATCAATTTTAATTTTCTTTAACGAGTTTACTAGTTCCATTAATTTTTCCATTGATGATAATGTTCTAACATTGTATGTTCCAATTTTTATGGTTGTTTTCAGGATTTTATTTTTATTTTTTTCTGGAGGGTTTTGGTCGTCTTGCCCCACGGTGACCAGCCGGCTTGGGGCGTATTTTTCAAAATTTGAATTAGTTTTGTTTGTTAACTCCATGTTTTTCTTTCGGTCCCGGGTAGAAGTGGTAGCTATTAGTTTTTTGAAGTTTCAGACATAGAGACTGATCTTTCTCGCTCAACATAGTTTAATAAATTGGTTTTAGCCGGTGTAGGAGTTGGGGAGCCTTTCTTGTTAAGTTTTTTCTGTATAGACTCGTTAGGCGAACTTGAATCCCCCTTTTCCTTTTATCGCGAAATGTATCTGTCGGTGCTTTCACTATCAGCCTATCATACTTCAAAAAAGCTATATTTCCTTTCTTTCTTTCTTCATCCACTTGTGCCTGTAGCTGCTTCCTCTTTTCTAGTACTTCTTTAGGATAATCTTCCTTGATAGTTATACCGGGGGGGAGGTTTGACTTATTTTTTAAAATCTGATGCTTCTTCCATGTAGACGTGATAGTCACAATCACAGGGCGATTTTTTCTGCTGGTTTGTTGCCCTATTCTGTAAATGTTGGCAATTTCCTGGCTATCTAAGTGTGTTCCTGTATCTATTATAGTGTCTTTGATATAATCAACTAGCTCAGCCTCCGGTTTTCCTTTTTCCTCGATTCCAAAGATGACAAGGTTGTACTTGCGTTTTTCTTTTTCTAAATTATTGATCTTGTTTTCCAGTGTAGCTACTTTTGTTTTCAGTACTGTATTCTCCTCCACCAGCATTTTAATTCTTTCGTCCAGCGCTTCCATAACATTTTTTGTCACTGAATTTGTGATGTTATCAGCCTGTTTTTGTAGTTTCACGTCCAGTTTAGACAGAAGAAGTTCCATACTTTTATCCATTTTAGTGGTGGATTTCCTTTATTTATATCAACTTGATTATGGGCAATTTAGTTTGGTTGTTGGCAGTACTGGATGTCACAAGTGTCAGTTGTTGTCACTTTATAGTTGTAGAGTAGATAAATAAAAACAAAGTTGACAGCTAATGTGAAAAATATGGAGGATCACTTTTCTGTTGAGTTGATGAAAGTTAATTTGCACTTCCTGTCAATATGACTGTGTGTTGCACTGTGATAACGTTTCACTTTGTTTTATGTTGTTTATGCTATCTAATTTTCACTGTGACGCCTTTTATATCGCACTTTTAGCACTGTTTTTAATTTTATTTCGCGGAAGACTTTGACGTGCGTGTACACGATATGCTCGCCGGAATCGAAAAAAAAAACGCTGCTCAATCTAAGAATATAACAATTATTGAACCATTATTTCTGGTTCTTGTAACTTAAATATTTACACACACATACAGAAAACCAAGTTAAATAAAATAAATCTAACTACTTTGCAATATTCCGCCACATGCAAATTACCCAACTCTCGTATTTATTCATGCACAAGGGATGACAGGTGTGTATAGGCTTAAGTGTGGGGATTGTGAGGGTGTTTATATTGGCCAAACCGGCCGTAGTTTCGCGACGCGGTATAAAGAACATATATCAGCTTTTAGAAACAATCGCCCAAAACGGTCTAATTTCGCAAAACATTTGTTGGACTCCGGTCACTCCCTACCTAATCCTCACACTTATGACGTTCTGCACACCTGCAACAAAGGACTAAGGCTTTCGGTTTTGGAACAATTAGAAATCTACAAACATAGACGCTTGAACCCTAATATTTTAAATGATCAACTTAATTTCGCCTCTTCCCCTTTGCTGCGGGTAGGTATACGTCATTCAAACAACGGTGGTGGGTAGACATAAAATAATTTGGTATTATGGTTGTGGGTAGAAATAAAAAACCTAGGATATAAATAGGTGCGGTTTACGAGTTGTGGCTCATTCGGTCGCCGTGCGCCGAGCCATCGACATCTGATGATGCCCCTGGTTGGGGGCGAAACACGTGTCGAGGTTTTTTATTATTTTTTGCACGATAACACAACTCTCATATTTATTCTATTTTCAAAATTATTTCTCTATTCTTTCGGCCTAAGTGGGTTTGGAGGGCGGACTTGTGCATGAATAAATACGAGAGTTGGGTAATTTGCATGTGGCGGAATATTGCAAAGTAGTTAGATTTATTTTATTTAACTATGGACTTCCGAAAAGTAACGCCTGATAGTATTAACTTTAGAAAACCAAGTCTATCCCCCAAGGATTAAACAAGGCATTTGTTACACCCATATTTCGCCAGTCACTGTTAGTCCCTCCCACGTTATAGAGGATTGGCATAGTGCCGATTCTGGGCACATTAGATATTTTCGCAACACACATATCTATCTGTCATGAAGAGCATGGTCTGCAGGTGGGAATAACTTAGGCCCTGATGATGATGACATAGGCCCTGGTGATGTTTAAAACGGTACTTACTTTTCCTTCATGGTGAATTTTAACATCTTTGACAGAACCTGAAGATTCAACCAATACCTCTAAGTAAAACATATCTGATGATATGAATAGATTCACCCCTGAAGTTCCAACTACGAACTTTAACCTTAAAAAACAAACAAAATTAATTTCTATTAACCTGGATGGTGAAACTGCTTATTGGTAGAATTTAAATTAATAACAAAGTCTTTGGGCTCAAACCAATAAGTGGGGTCGGTTTTATTCGATACAATAACTACTCAATAGCATATTTGTAAGTATAATGTATTGTGTAAATGTACGTACACTCGTTCCCCCAGTCAAACCAATTTGACTCGGTTTTGGGGGACAATGAAATTGGCTTATTTGTATATTACTATAAGTAACAAATAAATAATAATAAAAAATATAGGTGATAAACAATAAGTACTAGACGAGACGCTAGTAAATAAAAAAAACGTCAAACATTGATACAAAAACTGGCTTCAAATTACCGGAATGGGACCAAATTACAATAGGTTCACATGTAAACAGTTGTTTTCTATAAAAAAAAATTCAAAAACGGTTTACCCAGTCGAAACTAAGGAGGTAATAAACATAAAAAAAAAAACATAGTCGAATTGAGATACTCCTCCTTTTAGAAGTTCGTTAAAAGTTCATTTACCAAAATGATGTATCTTACTTGAGGGTCTAGTGGTAACCGACAATGTTAACACATTGCAAATGTTAAGCAACATCTAGTCAGGCCGGTCTTAGAATGGCTGACCATTTCTTAAGACACTGAGACCCCTCCGTGCCTCGGAAAGCACGTTAAGCCGTCGGTCCCGGTTGTCATATGAACATCTATGGCAGTCGTTAGGGTTAGTTGAAGCCATTAATCAAAAATCCGACTGGTCTAACTATAGAACTTCAATATCGCCCATGGGTTGTGGAGGTCAAATGTCAGTCACTTCACGGAAAATATTGAAGTTCAGTCACATCGCAGTTAGACTGGAAAGCTGACCCCAACTGACTTGGGAAAAGGCTCGGTGAATGATGATGATGTATCTTACTTGGTTTACTCCTTTGAGGAAATAGGTGTAATTGAATGGATAGTTTCTGTGCTGATTAATTATTGAAGTAGTATTCTTTGTTACGTTTTGATGAATATTAGGTACAGGGATTTCAAAATGAGAGGAATCAAAAGCTAATGGTATAAGGTACTGATTACAGGAGGACATTAGGGTAGGCAGAGGCCATGGAGTTCTCATTGTAATATGTGTCTAATAATAATCTTGGCGTAAATGTTTCACTTCTTTTGATTATGCCTATGACTGATACTATCAAATAGAATAATACAAACCCAAGTTGCCGGGACAGGCATTCCAGTCTTTCAATAAGACTCTGTAAGGAGCCGACTTTGATGCAGTGTTGTAGACTATCAAGGCACTTTTGTAATGTTGTACGATCTGCACTGTCTAACCCCCATCTTTTGTCCTGAACAAAACAAACAAATATTAATTTCAACAATAAATGTCATTAACTCCAGTTAATTGTCATTTCCCAAGGGCTTTTATCCTATTCAAAATAGAAATTTTGTTGTCACTATTCATAACACAGCTATGTTACCATGCTGCATGTTATTTGAGCAAATTTGTACCACTAAATATAGATAATTAAATAAACTCATTGAATATTTCTTGAAGTGTACCTGTAAAAATAGTTATGTACATAAAATTACTTACAAGTAGGGCCATTCGGACCCCTTTGGATGTTTCTGTCAAGTTTTTGAATTGTGATGTTTTGGATCTCAATTTTTCCATGAGAATCTCTTTCTGGAGTTCTTTAGATTTGTCCAACAAACCATTTGCAGAAGCCATAACTACAGCACTGTTTTCCGTCATGTTCACAGAACTTTTACCGTACCTACTACAATGAACAACAAATTAAAGATAGCGCAAAACTATCTGACCATCTGATATGCTATGAAGTATTGTCGTATTTTATTTACACGTTCATTAGTTAATCAAAACATTATTTTAACGATATTGAGCAAATTTGTAATGTGTTTATGTAGAATAAATAACAATTACTTCGTATTCTTTAATTATAAAATAATTTTATCGTTCACATAACAAACTGTCAATTTCACGCGATGCCATTTGCTAGTAATGAATAACTGACCAAAATAAATACACGTGCATTGAATGGATGCAATTTTAATGTAGCGCTAAAGGGTGGTTGTTTTACACGTGAGTGAAAGAGAAGTCCGTTAGTTTGTAGATTGATCTCGCGTACGTTGTATTTCATCGTATAATACGTATAAAATGCCAAATGCCAGCTGCGTTGCGTTCAGAAACCGTGATTGGATGCCACAGAGTGAATACAAAGAGAAAAACTGTAGAGATGGTTCTGTTTACATTCATGAAACTTCTTCACATCTTTTCCTCATTATTATACTATTGCTAACTATTGCCATAGTATAAAGAAAACCTATGATCTTTCGACTGTGCTATTGCTTTGGATGATAGATATCATCTATCACTACTTCGGTGGCGTGGTCGGTAGTGCATCGGCTTTCGACTCTGTAGTCTCGGGTTCGATTCCCGGGTCGATTCAAATATTTGTGTGATCCACAAATGACTGTTTCGGAGTTTGGGTATGTTCTATGTTTATTATGTATGTACTTAGAAATATATAACTACCTATGGTTATCACATCAGTTGTCTAAATCCTATAGCACAAGCTTATAGCCTAGTTTGGACTAGATGATGTTGTGGGAGAATTTATTAATTTACTAATATTTGTAATCTTCTAAATAAATAAATATGATTTTCTGTTCGTTTCTCTCGCTAAGTTCAGTTAACTTAATGTTGATCTTGAAATATTTCGTAAAAGTTCAGAACGAAGTTCGCCGGGACATCTAGTTATTTTGAATAGTATTAGTATACCTTTACCAGTGCATTTACTGATTTAATGAGTACTTAACAATTTTAAAGTAAAACCTCTAAACTGTAGGTTTGAGCTTTTTAAATTTAGGTTAGTGCAGGAGATGAGTGCCAAATTATTCCCCTATGGGAAAATCGTTATTGCGCTCAAAGAAAACACCAGGATTTTAAAAACCTAGTCAAAATATGTATATTTTGTAAGTTATGTGAGTAGTTTATTAGTTCTGTCATGTTTATGAAAAGCTTAGTAAGGGATCCTGAGGAAAGGACGACAGCTGAGGAATTAAATGATGAGATTTTTGGATAGCCAAGACTGTGGTGCTTCCCTAGATATTTTTTTAAGTTCCGCGACTTTTGGCCGCTGCCGCTCCTACCCCCATTGCCGGGCGTCTCTGGTACGCACCAGGAGGTATTTCCAGAAGCGCCCGGCAACATGCTTCCGTAGCTTCCCTAGCCTACTTATTATGGTAGGTAAATTCGTTAAATACCTACGATTTATGTTCTTTCATGTCCAAATTAGATCTATTGTATTGCCTGTGTTGCTTTTATTATTCAATTTAGATTTTTTATTGGGTAGGTACAGCTCGCATAAACTCGTTTATAAATTCATTGATGACATAATATATTTGGTTATATTGAGCTATTCCTTTATTATGCCTACTATCTATCGGAGTTATCCAATTCTGTGACTGACATACTTTGTGAATACTTATGGTAGGTAATACGTCGTACGGGTGATGTCACAAAGTGATATGTTAGCTTCTCTACACCATGGCATTTGGCATGTATGGGCTTAAGCAATATACCATTGACTACAAATATTGGCTTTTGTGTTTTGTCATAGAGAAGTATGTTGGCCGCACATCAAACGATAATATAGGCATGTGAAGGCGGTAGGTAGGTGTACACATCCATACATGTCATGGCCTAGCTCCGTCGGTGAGCCTAGATATCACTCAACCCAACCCAGCAGGAAAAATTGCAACAAGCCTACAATTTAAACCCTCTGTGCCCGAGTCCGACTCGCACATGGCCGGTTTTCAACCGACTTCAAAAAAAAGGAAGAGGTTCTCAATTCGACTGTATGTTCCTTTTTTTGTGTTTGTTACCTCATGTCTTCGGGACTGGGTGAACCGATTTTGAATTTTTTTTTCATTGGAAGCTATTACTTCCCAAGTGGTCCCATTTCAATTTGGTCCCATTCCGACAACTATTTGGTCCCATTTCGGTAGTTTGAAGTCGGTTGCTGTGTCAATTTTTGACGTGTATTTTTGGTAATACATATTTTTTTGGACATTCTCACACAACGTCATCTAGCCCAAACTAAACTATTAAAGCTTGTGCTATGGGATTTAAACAACTGCTAAACATACTAATATATTTCTAAATAGATACATAGGAAACACCCAAATTGTAGTAATCATGTGAGCTATCGTAGGTTACGTTTGTCGGTAATCAAATACCGACTTTTGTTTACATGGAATTTGCCTATGTGTGGCGTGTTTATGTACCTCATACCAGAAGAACATGTAAAGTGTAGAATAAAAACGTTTAAATATACTCCCTGAATTTAGAGTGTCATCCTATAGCATTCATCACGTCACGTTCACCAAACTTAAAGGAACAAAGTGGAGTTCGAAATTCACCAAATCTAATTACAGATGTCTTTGGGTTTTTTTTTAAACGTACATTAGCATACATACGTTAGATGGTATCGATGAACCGTTCTCCTAAGAATACTCAAGGGACAGTCACGCGCTTCTTGCATATCTACCTATTTGAGAGTTACATAGGTACATAATAATAGATGTATTTAAGTTGGAGTCGGAAGTCGGAGTTGAATATTAACTCGTTTAGTCTCGTTTAAATGTATTCAGATCGTAGATAAGGAAGAATATTGTTGTTACTACCATATTTGTATACCATATTATGTTACTACCTACATATAAACCGAAGAGTTTTTGGGGAGCTCTAGTGTCCAGTCGACCAAAACCAAATAGGCCGCCGAAGGTGACAGATGCAGACAATAGAGGGCTGTTAAATATCCGTAGGTTCTAAGCGGTTATTCCCCTTAAGGATGTACCTAATCGCCTAGCCAGATGCAAACGGTAGGTAGTATATCCCGAGTCTTAAAAAATATATGCTTCTATGTAGGCCTTATCGATTGTGTGTCGGCTTCATAAAAATGTGTCCGATATACCTTTCTACGTATCATGTCCTGTCCGCATCCATGCACTTGTCCAGTACAACAAGTAAAAGTGGTTGAAAATTTTAGTAACACTAGAAGAGGCACATGACAGATATTGATATTTTAAGTAGATACTAACGTTCGGTTCTCGCGAACATGCTATCCACTGTGTGGGAGTGGCATTTTTGCCCTTGGTTTAAGGACTTTTGAAACTCATCTTTTATAAAAACCCCAAAAAACCAACACGTTAACACAAACTTAGCTTGGATGAAGAAGAAAAAATGGTTTGGTGAGAAAAAATGTTAATTAACTCCCGGGGTTTTTATAAAAGAGGAGTTTCAAAAGTCCTAAAACCAAGGGCAGAGATGCCACTCCCACACTGTGGATAGCATGTTCGCGAGAACCGAACGTTTTAAACGTTCGTTTCTCTGCCGAACGATAGTGACCTGGGACGCCCTGCCTGTGCACGTGTTTCCTCCCACATATAATCCTGGGTTCTTTAAGCGGAGCGTGAAGAGGCACATCAGTAGGTCGTCAAGTTGAGGGCCACTCTCTATAGTATTGTGTGCTGTGAGAGTGGCCCACAATCGCTAGACGTCGTCACGACTTACCACCAGGCGGGCGGCGTCAATTTGGCGAACCCAATAATAAAACAATTATTTAAGTACAGTACTTTAAATATAAGTAAGTACAGAGAAAAGAAGGGGATTAGTTCAGTAGGTAGAGAAAAAGTCAAGCCCGAAAGAGTCCCTATTGCATATCTTATCGTATAGTTTTTACTACGATTGTCGACACTTGGTAGTAATACAATGCTACAACAAGATATCGACAACGTCGTTGATTGGAGCAAGAAAAACAGGCTATACTTCAACCTCAGACTAAAAGAATAACACTTTTAGTCTGAGACTTCAACATATCGAAATGCTCGGTTATGTCATTCTGTCGTAATCGCACGTCTAGACACCACACATATCACATGGGTGAAGAGTCACTAGAGCGAGTTTCAGAAGTCCGAGACTTGGGCATTCAATTTAACGTGACTCTAACCTTCCGACAGCACATCATCGACGTCTGTAGAAAAGCATATCGAGCGCTGGGTTTTGTTCTGCGTCAAGCAAGTCACTTTACGAACATCAATGCCTTGAAGGTTCTATTTGAGGCTCTTGTGAGAAGCCATTTGGAAGGAAATGCAGTGGTATGGTCACCGCATGAAACAAAGTACAAAACTATGTTAGAGCGTGTCCAGAACAAATTTGTAAGGTTCTTATACATGAAAGTGTATGGAGTATATCCAGGTTACCCACTGTATCCGACATTATTTGTTCTGGGTATGATCGGATATAACAAGCTGGAGGTACAAAGAGAAGTAGCCCTCACAACCTACTTGTTCAAGGTTTTACGTGGCAAACTGCACCATCCAACTCTCCTCCAGGAAATACAATTGGTGGTCCCTGATGGTTACATCGATAGGAGGCGGAGGCCACCGCTGCTGAGAGTGCCTACAGCTCGCACTAATCTGCTGCAGTTGGCACCGTTGACGCGAGCGTTGCGGGCGCTCAATGCGATGGCTAACCAAATTGATTTATTTTCGTGCACATTGAACGAATTCACAAGAGTCGCTTATAGGATTTTAAGTTAGATTTTAAGGTATTTTAAGTGTTGATTAGAATGCATAATTGATTTTTATTTGTATAATTTACTTTATCGCATTAGGTGTACACCTGTAAAGATAATATAAGAAAGAATAAATAAATAAATAAATAAATGATGAACAAACACAATTGTACATTATTCCAATGATTTATTACATTTATATTGACCTGACTGGTTTCGATTTACAGCATAATCAAAGGTTCTACTACTTTCTAAAATATATCAGTGAAATAGTGTACCATGTGTTTGTTCATCATGTATATCTTAGTGTAGTCGGGAATTAACGTTAACATGACGTAGATTTAATTTATGTCTTGCCAAACGTTTAGACCAGTAGCAAAAAATAGGGAATAGTACTACGCCGTTAGTATTACGTCACAGTCAATCTGTGACCACTGCCGGTAGCAATTCCAGTCTCTCTACTTCAAGTACATCGTTGTGTTCATAACAAGGTAACAAGCATTGTCTGCAGCTGACGCATTTTAAAATGCATTTATTTATTTGTCTTGACGGGACTGTACTCAATATTGTATTGGAATGCTCTACGAATTTTTTACATGTCACAGATATAAGAATACTAGGTTAGGTTAGGTTTAGTTTTAGATTAAATATTTTTCTCGTTCCCTATGCTAATGCCAATGCCAATGCGTAGAAAGGATGTATGAATGAAGATTGACGAAACAGATACATAAGGCGGGCGTGGATATCCAGGTAAGGGTCGACCTAGGCGAACGTACTTCGACCAAATCAGAGATGTTTTGACCAAAGGTCAGGTCAAGAGTACCCAGAACCGAAGAGCGTGCATGAAGATAGTTATGAAAGTGGAAGAAGCAGGTATACCAGGATCGTAGCAAGTAGAATTCCATAGTCTCTGCCTACCCCAATAGGAAAGAGGCGTGACCACATGTATATAATATGTAATGCCAATGCTATTTTTCAATAAATTCAATGTTCAACGTGCATATTTTCTTATAAGTACGAACTCTATGGTTACATTAATGTAAAGTCCCAAGTAATCTTTTGGGAGATTTAAATGTAGGTAGGACCTAGTTGCTAATGTAATGTATCTAGTTAATGTTGCAGCGCGTCTTGTGTTAAAAGCCCAAGATTTCTCGACTACTTACTTCCAAGTTAATAAAGCTAAGATTGTTTTGAAGAGATGACACTTACTTATGACACTTACTTATTTAACTATTTAATGTAGTTAATTGACTCACTGGTCTCTTGTCAAAAACTTGTAAAATTACCTAATTTCCTTTTTCCCACATCAGATAAAAACGTTCTATGTTCGGTATGAAAATAGTTTGAGAATTATTTTCCGGCAGAAAATTCTTGTAGAGAATCAAGAACAGGAAAACTGTTCTCAGTGAAATGCTCTGACCACAGCGCTACGATGTCATCGTAGGCAACGTAGCTTCGCCAATCGTAGGTAGCTGCCGAGAACATTAATTCAGTATTCAGACGCCTGCTGTGCCATAGCGGTTGGCACGTAAGATTTTGTTGCTTTTTATCAAATTTTCATCACAAGGCAACGGGTTTCAAAATTATAAAATAACTGCTTATTTTTTTAAATTAATTCGTCCATTTTGGACATAACCCACTTTCTAGGGTGCCCGGTGACGGCAATAGGCTTGCCCCCTGTTACGTGGGACTAAAATACTGGCAAATTGTGTGTGTGTAATGCGCCTCTGCCTACCCCATCGGGAATATAGGCGTGATATGAGTGTGTGTGTGTAATTTCTATCTTAAGAATAGTAGTAGCAAAAGTCATTGCTTACAAATATTAAAAAAATATTGTGAATATAAATAGATTGTAATAAATAAAATAGAATCAAATAGAAATAGAAATAAATAATAACATTTCAAGCCAACATATTTTACAAACCCTCATTGATACCTCGTCATCTTTAAAAAATCGCGCCAGGGTGGAAGCAGTGTCAAGACAGGAATCCGGACACTGGCTCCATGCCTACCCATCCCCCAACACTGGTACTTTCATTGAACACAACACTCTCCGACTCGCCATCGGTCTCCGGCTGGGGGCCGAGGTTTGTGTAGAACATAGTTGTGCTTCTTGTGGAGCGAGTGTGGATCGCCTAGGTCACCATGGGCTTGCCTGCTCTTCAAGTGCTGGCCGCCTATCCCGCCATGCCGCGATCAACGATATCCTGCGACGGTGTCTCGTCAGTGTAAACGTCCCTGCGATTCTGGAGCCCCAGCACATTGCACGGGACGATGGTAAGAGACCTGACGGGATGTCAATGATACCATGGAGGATGGGTCGCCCACTAGTGTGGGACGCCACGTGTGCCGACACACTAGCTGCGTCCTATCTTCCGGCAACTGCCAAACGTGCCGGCGCGGCGGCCGAGGTACGTGAGCGCTCGAAGGTGGGCAAGTACAGTTGTCTCGGTACTCAATACGACTTTGTCGCATTTGGTGTCGAGACACTGGGCCCGTGGGGCCCGGGCGCCCACTCGCTTTTCAAGGAGCTCAGCAAACGGCTCAGGGTGGTAACGGGAGACTTACGAGCCGGCGGATTTCTCGCGCAGCGGATAAGCATCGCCATACAGCGCGGGAATGCCGCCGCCATGATGGGCACCCTACCGCGGGGCCCAAACTTTAGACATTTTTTTTTAAAATAGTAATAATTAAATTTAGTATTAATTTTCATTTTCTATTGTACCTAGTATATAATAATGTATATTTTTATAAATAATTTTTTTTTGTCCTAAAAATTAAAAAAAAAAAAATAGATTGTTATTACAATTTGAATCAATCTATAAATATAATTCATGTGTTTTTTATAATTCCAAAGTCAAGGCTTTTCACTAAATGCATAATGAAATAATCATACCTACTCTTTTTTAGGCTCATATATGAAATGACCGATTTTAACGGGACTTTATTGGCAGATGAGAAGAAGAGCTGATATACCTAATAGCAGGCCTATGTCATTCGCCTAACAACCGCAAAAAATCCGTGACGTCAGCGACAACTTGAAGTTGTAACTCAGTAAGAGATGTCTCTTGTTTATGACACGGCATTGACCATAGAGTTGATATTAAGGCATTTACGTCATAATTATGTTGGTATATATATTACTTTACTGGACAACCCTAACGTTCGAATTATGTTCTATGTAAACAAAAAAATGTGCTTTAATTAACGTCGGAGTGCAAGTTCTGTATAATATGTAAGTACTATTCCCTATTCTGTGCTAATAGTTCCTGGTAAGGGTTAACTTTATCCCGGGAATGTGATCCCGTGGGGATAAGGCCCTAGAAAACTATTCCACGCGAGTAGAGCCGCGGGTGTCCGCTGGTTATACCTACCTACTAAAATAGGTAATAATCTACTTTCATCCATAAAATATTTACAAAGTTGTCGTTGTAAGAGATTTGTAAATGAAAATCTTCGTTTATGTAAGAAACGGGAAGCTTGTAATTTTAATCAAAAATACGCAAAAGAAAAATTAACATTGTGATAGCCCCCGCGGCGATGTCATTACTCGTAGCTATACGCAAAAAAAGCAAAAAATGTGTCGTTTGTAGTTAAAATGATTGGACTATTATAACATTTGAAGTAATTTTGGGAGGTTTACGAATATTTAAACAACCCCGGAGCGCAGCGAATTTTGTTTAAATGCTTGAGTCAATTCCGGATCATCGCATAACTTTTATGACGACGACCCCTTTTTTGGCCTTTCAATTTTGATTAAATTCTATAAATTAGACAGCGTTTAAAAAATAGAACCGCTAAAAATATACGTGCCTATCTAGTAAGTGTGTTACCTTAGATATTATGTCATAGCGGCAACCTAAACTAGGTATGCAATGCATTCAGCTGTTGCAATAATTGAGCTGAGTTTGTCGATCCGGGTCGAACTCCTAAACGACTGGACCGATCTTTATGAATTCAGATATATGCACTCACGGTGATGGTCACAATGACCGTGCCAAATTTCAAAAAGATCGGTCCAGTCGTTTAGGTAGAGTTCGATCACGAACGAAATACACGAGTCGTCTAAGAAAGAGCTTGGTAAACTCCGCTCAATAAAATATCATCTGTGAAAATTTCAACTGTCGGTTCTTGAGATACAGCCTGGTAACAGACAGACGGATAGCGGAGCCTTAGTTATAGCATTACTAATATGGTTCCGTTTTACCCTTTGGGTACGGAATCCTAAAAAGCAAATAAACAAACGATTTCTGTGTAAGTATAACCGCCTACGTTTTTCGTCAGTTGAAAAACCGCAGAAAACTCGTTAAGTAATTTACAGCGATTAGCATGTACATACTCGTACGTACCTACCTTAGGTACCTACATTGACGAATTCGGAACCTTCTCATTATTGTTTGGTGGATTTTTTAAACAGGTAAAGTTACAGAAATTAAATTTTTTAACATGATAATTATTATGAACTTAAAAATTATTCACAAAAAAAGTCAAATACTAGTAAAAGGTGCCACATAATCTCAAAGTACCCATACCTAACAATATCATAATAATAATAATTTAACAATAATAAGTGAGTTTCAGCAATAAAACAACATTTCAAACAGAATTAGCCCCTATGTAGCTCGAGTGAAGAGCAAGCAACTCATTGCCATTTCTCTGTATCGTTAGATAATCCTTAATAGTATAATATGCCTTTTTTAGGAGGTGTGTCTTAACAGCCACTTTGAATTTTTGTTGGTTCTCGGTTGAAGAATATTGTTTATAGTCCATAGAAATGTTAAATTTTTTGGGACTAAGTGTGCAAAAGTCAGAGGATGCTATTTTATTTTTTAGATATCAGGGGGAGTAGTGTAAAGCATAGCTGGGCACCGTTAATCAAATAGTTAACTTCGTTAATCGCTAATCCGTTACTGAAAAAGTTTAACTTCGTTAAAAGTTAATGCGTTACTTTTCAGAAAATTTAACGCAAGTTAACGTTAATCGGTAATTAATCGTAAATCTTGATAAAATTTGCATGTTCAAATAAAAATTGTTGGTTCTGGAATTTAACAGGTTAGAAATAAATAAACCGGGTATAAATTATTAAGTTTATTCCTCATTTACTCGCATGGCTTGGCATGGCACGACTTCGAACAGCGTCCACAAATCGGGATGTTTGGCTTGGTTTGTGTGTGGTGATGTGTGTTTGTCTCGGTCCGGGCTAGTGTCGGTTGAACACAATACAAAGGAAGCTTGCGGCAGCGCTTGTGACGCGTTTACATGTTGGAACAAATTTAGCGCCGCACTTTCGAGCTCTCGCCGGACAGATGGGTCTACGTTGTGATGCGCTACCTATTTCAAAAGGATTTCATAATATCTCATAAACACATATTTCCGACATACCATACTAAGTTTAGATTTTATAGGTAGTTTGCGTAGCATTATATTCATTTTGGCGCACATGTCAGTTAGCAACAGTTTGCGCGCGTGGCGACGCGACGCTTGACCAACATCGTTGCTGTGTCGACGGGTGCCCCATAATGAATATAATGCTATGCAAACTACCTATAAAATCATTAAAAATTTGTATACATGGCATTTTATAAAATTCTTTTCAAATTGGTAGCGCAACACAACGTAAAGACATTCTGTTCGCGAATGAGAGTTCTGAGAGACGCGTTAACATGTAGGCAAATTTGCGCCTTACATGTAAACGCGTCCCAAGCGCTGTTCATTTGTTGTGTTCCAAAATCGACATTAGCCCGGATCGAGACACATCACCAATGTTCTCACAAACCCAGCCAAACAGCTCGATTACACACTTTTTTGACCAACTTTTGATGTTGCACTGTTGTTAATAACTATTTATGGACTTTTTTCCCCCACGACGAAACCTTTGCAACGATTGATTTTCACAATAATTTCTAATCCTTATGACTTCCTTAATATCGTCATGTTCCGTCTTAAGAAGCAAGTTAAACTTTAAGTTGGGAAATATTTTAATATAGCTAATTCCCAATTCCGGTAGTAACTACTTATTCATGGTTTCGTTTAACGGATGTCTGACGAAACCGTATGTACGCTTTTTCAAATTTCGATAGAGTGAATGTAAGGTTAACCTGAGCCGCTTCATGTGTTCCCATTTACGAAATCGACTAGAGATCTAATACTAACTGCACTCCATGGATTCACCGTCACATCGCACGGTCCATATAGTGTGATAAAGTGGGGAATACATCGCAGGCGACTGAGACTTACGACTCAGTTGCAGGTTTAGGGTGGCCACCTTACGACCAGTCAGGGCTCACCTTCACCACGCAACATGTTGCCCATTCTATAGCCAAATTGGTAAGATACCTAGTCAAATTCTTTATTTTAATATGTAGATATTGTTTTCTGTGAACTTGCAGCAGTTTTTGCCAGTGTTGAGAGAGCAACACGGACCGTTTTGTTCTTCTTACCAATGTCCCGATATTTTCTAGAAATTTCTCTCGAGTTTCTTCAACAAAAACTAGGGTTCTGATTCAGTTAGCTTTTTTATTATAAGCTTTTTTATTATTATTATAAGCTTACGACAAGCGGGTCTTTAGTTTATAATGTGTAGAAAACGCGAGTTTAAAAGTATTGTTTTATGTATTGGTTTCAAAAAAGTTTCAAAATGTCTATGGTATCATGTTAAGGCTGCTACTGGTTACAGTTTAGATTGTTTACGTTTTGTTTGATTGCGTTTCCAACAAAACGCGAACTTTAATTACTTAGAACACTTTCATCGTCGTATTGCTTTGGTCGACGTGTTCTTGCCACACCTTCTTTTATGAGCTGTTGGGTTGACAGTAACTAATCTTTTCGAGTAAATAACGATTGCCTTTACTTGTAAACACAAAGGTAGCAGGAACTTTTCCAGGCGATTGCAAAAACTTATACAGCCACAGTTCAATTAAGTTACTACAACATTCTAGTTTTTTAAATGGTCATGAACAAAAAAGAGTTTAATTATAATAAAATTAAACGTAATATAGCACGAACAATAAATATTTAGACAGTTATCCCTTAAATTACTGAGTATTTTAAGGTTTAAACATTTTTATTATGTTATTTGAGATTCCGACTACACCTGTAACGCGTCAAATCATAAAAATATACTCTATGGCGCTTCGCAAAAATACGTGTGTAAAAAAAAATACTGAAAAAAAAAACTGAAGAAATTTTGTATGGAAAATATAACTAAAACCCTAAAACAGTGCGAATGAAAAACATTTTTTTTAAAACAGCCGTAAGTATAATACAATACTTGATACGTGATCAATCTCAATTGTTAAGTATTTGTTATAATTTTTATATCTGACTATTTATTTGCTTTCCGCGTGTTCAAAATGAAAAGTAGAGTGTGTAACTCGTGAGAAAACACCCATTTCTGCCTCGAACTATTTGCGCAAAATCGGCAAAATATCTCGTCAGAAATAGGATGCTTTCATTCTTGGTTAACAGTCTACTATTTTTGTCATTACAACAGTAAAGAGAATATAATACTTAATGTATTTAGGAAGTAATTTCTTGGTAAATATGGGGAATCTTATGAATTACACAACGCTTTTCTCTTCAGTGTAACAACCGTGACTGAGCTAGATTGGGGTAACAGCCGACCCTTATGTATTTTGCAAAGTGTAAACTTAAACAATAATTATGTTTACTTGGGCGAAATAATACTTTGTTGTTGTTTCCTCTCATCCGGTTTTATTATGCGATCGCAAAATTTGACGATTCTTATACGTAATATAGAAACGAATCGATATCATACTTATAACGTGTGGAAAACGTGTGGACCTTTTCAAACAACATTTTACTTTAAGAAAGATCTTAACACTCTTTTCGTGGAACTCTTCTTGGTGTTTCATTAGGAACCTACTTATCCCCTCCATGGGACCTAGAATCAAGAGCCCTTACGTTTCACCATAAAAAATCTCTATTTGTGAAGAAATAGTATCACGTTGTGTTTGTTATTATTAGGAGGAGCTTTTGAAAAAAAAAAGAAAATTTGTATGGAACATTACTAAATTTTGGAAAACTTAACGATCAAACTTTCGGCGGAAAGAAGTTCGCCGGGAGACCAGTGCAGAATAAAATACTAACCACAACATCTTCTCATATTCGTCACAGAGAGGTATAGGTACTGCAAAAGGTAACGTAGAACTCCATGAAGCCAGCTTTCCATGAAGTATTGAACAATTGTTTTTACTATTTCATGCATAAGTAGTATATTTTTCTAGCATATGGTATCAGTTACGCAGTCGCTCCAGGCAAAATATCAGGCAAGTTCAGCCGAATCGCAGTTAGACTGGAAAGCCGACCCCAACTGGGTTGGGAAAAGGCTCAGTGGATGATGATGATGATATGGTAATGTTGATAAAAAGGAATAAATTAATACACACCAAAATAATTCATATAATATATTTATTAAATCATTTTAACATAAGTATATATACGTAAGTATATGCACTTGGACATGGTATTAATTTCATTGAACTGCCTAATACTAATTTACCCTAGAATACCTTTCAGGGAAATTTACAATATCGTATCATTCTTACGAGTATTAGATATCAATAAAAGGTTACTTTAAGGTATTGTATCTATGAAGAGAATTGTCTTTAACTTTTGCAGTAGGTACGTGTGTCAAATGGTAATGTTTTATGAGTGTATACTTTGAGTAAAGTCTTTGTGATCCCATTTAAACTTTTTAGAGATAAGACACAGTACCTATTGTGAAAGGTCAAAGACTGACCGTTACTACTACAAACATTGGGGGAAGTAGGTATTCTAAAA
The DNA here is from genome assembly GCA_963556515.1 of Nudaria mundana. NCBI lineage: Eukaryota > Metazoa > Arthropoda > Insecta > Lepidoptera > Erebidae > Nudaria > Nudaria mundana. Next base: position 13,768,675 of record OY748296.1, read on the forward strand.
TGTAGGTTAGGCACTTATACATAATTGTTTAGACTAAGTGTCTGTCCCCTGACTTTCGGTTGATGGGTATCGAAGAGATGTCAATCTCATCCATTCCTCCAACATTGCCCCGTGTAGGTTGCTTATTGTCGTTCCTTGAACTGCAAAAATTAAAACAGTTATAATCATTTGAACAACTGCGGGAAGGAGGGATCAGGGAAGGACAAATGTGAAATGTCTAAGCTACCGGTAGACTATTTGTTTATAGCTTTTGAAGCGTTAATAATTATTAGGGGTCATGGTCATGGGTCATGGGACGGTAGTATCTACTTTCACTTGAAAAATTGCATGTAAAAATTTCAAAATTTCACAACTCACACACAATTTAGAATTTTCATGAGTATGCCATTACGCTTCTGCTCGATGATAGAGGACCTTTTTAACTACAAATAATTGATGAAAATTTAAAGTAAATCGTATAAAATTATAAAATTGACTATGTATGTACTAAGTAATTGAGTTATTAAATTGCGAAGAAAAGAAGATATTCTAACCTGATATAGTTATATCTGCGGCTAGGTACATATCCAGGAAAGAAGATCTGACGAGCTTGACGTACCAAATAGCCACCTCCTACAGGATCAATGTTATCTAAAATATACCAAATTATTTAAAAAATCGGTTATCTGTAAAGTCGGTTTACTGACGATACATGACGTCATGTTTTTTTGTGCGTGCAGCCGGCTCCATCGAATTATAAGACGTTGTCACATCAAAAATAAATTTAAATAATGTTAAATAAAATGTGACCTGCAGAAGAAGCAAACTTTACTTTTCAGTGAAGTTATACGGATCAAAGAAAAACAGTCACAGAATCTTTATTTAGAACTTTAACATCCAGCTAAAACTTACAGGAAGTAAATATCTAAAAACCGACTCCAAAAACTAAAGGGTATAAACTAACTTAATAAAGATTTTATTCGTGCTTAAAATATAATAATAACAATATCAGTTGACATTTTATGAATTTCTGTGCATACAATCGGCTGTCATGGGAGAGAAGAAAGGAATTTAACATGCTTAGAAAAGTGCAAAGTATGAATGTAGAGGGCCTTATAATTGTAGAGGTAGGCCCAAGAAAAGATAGATGACAGTATATGACAAGGAATGGAGTGAGTGAGGAGATGACGTGTGACAGAGATGTGTGGAGGAGGAAGTCATGTTGCTCCGACCCCAAATAATTGGGATAAAGGCAGGTAGTTAGTCTGTCTGAAAGGTATCTTGGGATTATCTTACCAGTATTGGCGAAGCGTTCCCCTAGGCTGTGATCACTTCCACTAATTTCTTGGTCCTACAGAAGAAAACCTAATTTTAAAGCAGTTATTCAAAGCAAATATTTTAGATACGATTAGACTTAACCTAGCCTAAACCTAGTTAAAAGTTAAAGGATAAATCTATTAATAAATGTTTTAACCTAGGTATCGCATTTTTTCGTCATAAGTTTCATAGAAATGTAGTGTATTTGGTACTTACATTACTTATAATGTAAGTACCAAATGTTGCTCCAGGAACAAATTTTGACATTTGACGTGTTCAATGGATACTTAACTTACGAGGGCTGGTCAATAAGTCCGTGACTTTTTGTATTTCCCGCCTCTTCATAGAAACGGAAACTCTGCTCCTGTCAACAGGCAACTGTCAGTTGACTTCTGTCAAAATTTGAATATGCTACGTCATTTCGTTTGTGTTTGACAGTTGTTGATAGTAGACTAGCGCGCTTTTTGAGAAGAAAATGGAAAAAAGTGAATTTCGTGTGCTTATTAAGCATTATTTTTTGCGGAAAAAAACCATCACTCAAACCAAGGCTAAGCTTGATAAATATTATGGGGACTCTGCACCATCCATTTCCATGGTAAAGAAGTTACTGAATTTAGATGTGGCCGTACAAGCACGGAATATGCGGAACGTTCTGGACGCCCAGTTAAGGTCTCTACATCCGAAACTATTGAAAAAATCCACGATATGGTTTTAGCCGATCGGAGATTGAAAGTGAGAGAGATTGTGGAAGCCATAGGCATCTCACATGGCTCAGTGGTTTCAATTTTGAATGAACACTTGGGCATGAGAAAGCTTTCCGCAAGATGGGTGCCACGTTTGCTCACAATCGATCACAAACGCAACCGTGTAACAATTTCGCAGGAATGTTTGGCGTTGTTCAACCGCAATATGGAAGAGTTTTTGCGCCGATTCGTAACCGTGGATCCACCACAACACACCAGAGACCGTGAAGAAACAGCAGTCAAAACAGTGGGTTTCTCGGTGTGAATCGGCGCCAAAGAAGGCAAAGGTGGGTTTGTCAGCCAATAAAGTCATGGCGACCGTTTTTTGGGATGCACATGGTATACTCCACATTGATTACCTTCAAAAGGAAAAAACAATCAATTGTGAATATTATACCAACTTATTGGGTCGATTCAATGAGGAATTGAAAAAAAAACGACCGCATTTGGCTAAGAAAAAAGTACTTTTCCATCAGGACAATGCAAGGGTGCACGCATGTGCAGTTTCCATGGCAAAAATCCATGAATTGGGCTACGAATTGCTCCCTCACCCACCCTATTCTCCAGATTTAAGGGCCCAGACCGCGCACGGATAAAGTCGATTTTGAGCGACAGCAGCGCTATTGTTGCCCGAATCATCCGACGGGCGGGTGAATGACCCAGAGAGCGCGATTTTGAAAATGTTTTGCGACAAACGTTCCACGTTGAGTTATTGTTATTGAAGTTGAATATTTACAGCATAACAAAAATGTTGAATTATTGGAAATAAACGACTGCCTATTTGTAAAATATTCCAAGAGTAGTTTTCGTTATAAAATGATCCTAATTACTAGATAAATAAATAAGAGTAGTTTGAGACACAATTTTTATGATTTTCTATTTATAATAAACAATCAAGAGCAGGTCCGGACTGACCTTTTTGTATTATACTTACCTAAAATTCCAACTACGAGTACCTATGTATTTATTTGTAATTTTACTACCAAAGTTTATTCTTATTTCGTAAAATTTTCATTCAATAAAATAATTGCAAATTCAGTAGGAAGTACGGTCGAAACAACATCACGCCTTTCCTCGCTAGTGTTTATATCTACGCAAGGAAATGTGCCTATTGCGTAAACTCAAATACTTTTTGCTTACGATCACCTCGCAATCTAAAAAATCTTCTAGGGTTGTACAAAAAATTGTCAATAAATGAAACACAAGTATAAAAATGGTTCATATAATTAAAAGTAAACAAAATATGAGTCGCCACCTAAAAAGCGTGCTAGGGTTGTACAAAAATTAGTTATAAACAAACATGAAATTTATAAATTATTCATATACTTAATTAAACGAAAATTATGTTAACTGCAGCCGAAGGTTCCAAAAAAAACCAATTTATTTATAATAATTTTAATTACTAAGTACAAACTACAAAAGAAATGATATCAGCTCGAAGTGTGAAACAAATATGAGCTGTGACATGTGGTAATTTCCGTTGAAACGTCCGGTTTCGTATTGTAGCACGTTCTGCTGATCTTGCACTTCACGTAGTCGCTATGCGCTGTTGCGATGCACCTACTAGGTGAATGCTGACGCTGCGGTCCCCATATACTAGGCGTACGTAACACCTCCCCCCGAAGAACAGCCACCACCGATGAATTTCGTCGTAAATTGAGGTGGGGGTTGATTTCCGTTTGTCCTTGGTACTGGAACTGTGTATGTGTCTTGTAGTTTAATTTCTTGTTGTTCAATCTGCTTAGATGCGATTCTTGAGATGTATCTCCGATAAAGTAAGATAGCGATAGTTGCTGAAACGCCAATCATTACTACGTACAGGGGGATGGTAGTATGGTATATCATGGTATCAATTGGTTCGAGGTTGATTATTGGGAGTTGCGAGATCTTCATGTTGGTGGCGTGTAGATGGTCCAGCTTTATAGAGTTTAATTTAAGTGTGGCTTTAGAATAGTTGTACTCTGGTCCTTTGGGTAGATCTGTAATAGTCAGTACGTGTCCTTTGAGTCGGTCTTTGATGTTAGCGATAGTGAACTCTGTGGTTTCTAGATAGCATGCTTGTGGGATAATAGCGAGGTAGCTGCCTTGGTATTCTTTGTAGAAATCTTGTCCGCAGGAAAGATGTACTTTGGTTGAAACAGGAAAGCTGATAGTGTAGTGTCTGTCGTCGAGTTCTTCATACGCTGGCTGGTCCATGGCGATGGTGATAGGGTTGCACATGGGTTTTTTCTGTTGGGTAGTGATGAGTTGGTGTATGCAGTCTTGAGAAGATCTGTTTTGCAGACTCCGTTTTTCTTCACATAGAAACCAGTTACCGGTCTTCGGGCATTCAGCCTCTATGTACTTGAAATCTTTCTGATGGACGGCTAGGAATGGAGATGACGGGATCAGGATTTCGTGGTTTAAATTGGGTACAATAGATAATTTATATAAATCATATGTATGGGGTGTAAAAATGGGAAATTTATATACTATAACTATTTCGTTACCTACATAATATGAACCTAACCTAATTACATCATAGTATTCCCTAGTATCTAAATCTACTAACTTATTACTACCATATAAAGTACCTAACCTATCCGTTAAGTTGCGTATTTCCCGGGAATTTAAGAACGAATGGTGCATAGTTGATGTTCTAATAAATGCTAATATATTTTGTAACCTAGTTAATTCCTGTGAAACTGAGTCTATGTTATCTCCTAGTATTATTAGTAACTGAGCTAAATGGGCATATTTTATGAAATCGTTTTCCCTACTAGTATCGCTTTTTCTGTTGATTATCTACTATACTATCTATTATTTTCGAATATTGTGCGGACATATCTTTATTTAAACTAACATGATTATTGAATTCCGTAATTAATTTGTTCTCGTTACTTTGGATGTTTTTAATAGCCTGATCATAGTGTAAAGCGTCCGTGTAATCTAAATTTCCAGTTATACTTTTAACTACGGATCCGAGGCCATCAATGAGTCCTCGTTTGATTCGACTAGTTTCGAATGTTTGAAGTTGACCTGAAACACTATTAAGTTTAGATTTAAGATACATTAAATGAGGCTGAAATAAAGATTGTGTTTTGTTGTTAAGTTCGGGGGAAATGCTAACTATTTGATTATTAATAGAATTCACTTTTTCTTGCAACTCTTGTAGGTCGACATATTGCAAGAACGAATGGTAGTAGGATAGGATACGTGCTTGGCCTAGTCTAAAAGGGAGTATCCCAGGCCCACTATCCAAATTTTCAAGTTTTATCTCCTGAGTTAGTGCTGGTCGTAGGAACAGGAGTGTTATCGGGATCGCTCTGTAACAATTTATTAGTTTTAGGGACACGCTTTAACCTATGTTTTGCCACAGGACTTCGTTTCTTTCGTGTATATATGTGAATGGGAAGGTCTGCCATTACCGTGTCGTGTGTATAACGGGGTGCTAATTTTTGACGGGAAGCTATTGGGTTTTTGACAAAGATTTGTTGTTCGGGAGCATATTCTATTTCCGGTTCACGGTTCTTATTACGATTTTCCATTAAATTTTGACGATTAGAGCTACATAAATCATGAATGGTATTATACGCTATTTTCATTTTGTCTTTATGATTAACCATGTACTGCTGTAACAACTGACTGCTTATATCTATGTCAAAAGGATCACGAGGATCAAAGTGTCCTGTGATTATCTCAATCGGCTTACATTTAGTAAAACTATGAATAGTATTATTATAGGCAAGAATAGCATAAGGCATAATGTTAATAACTGAATCTATTTTCTGTACAAGTTTTAAAATACGTAAATGTTCTAAAATGGTGGAATGAAATCTTTCTACAATTCCGTTTTCGTTAGGTGTATGGGGGGCTACCCTATGATGCTGTATTTTATGGAGTCTAACAAATTCTGCCATTAATTGGTTTGTGAACTCACTACCGTTATCCGTTACCATAGTCATCGGTATACCGTGATGAGTACAAAAGTTAAGTATAGCCTGTAAAACACTTACTGCAGTCCCATCTCTCAAATAATAGGCCTGTCCATATTTAGAAAATGAATCTACAATAGTTAAGAATTTTTCACTTTGAATGGTTAATAGATCTAAATGTACTAATTCAAAAGGTTTCGTTGAGGGTGGTACTACTTTGAACTGTTGTTTTATAGGATTGCGGTCATATTTAGCTTGACCACAGATTGTGCACTCGCTAATAAATTTTGTTATTTGCTCCTTCATTTTCGGCCAATAATACTTATGAGATAAAGCTAAGTAGCATTCGTTAATACCGCGATGATTGGTCTTACCATCATGGTACTTATTAATTATGTCTTGTTGTCTCAGGTATTCTCTGACATTTTCTATTTCCCTTTTTGTTAAGACTATGTTCATGGACGAGTTTTTGAAGTTACGTTGTATAATAGGTATAATCTGATACATAGCTAATGGTGGATTTATGAGCAATCCGGTTTTGATTTTTGGGTTTACATATTCTTTTATAGCGTTAACTACGTCTTCTTCTAAATTTGATTCGGAAATTTGTAAGTTAATTTTAGTGTGTGTAAGAAAAGGTTTGGTTAAGACTGGCCTGGCTTTAATATCTCCTACTAGATTAAAAATTAATTGTTTAGTGTATTTATTTAATGGATCGTCAGTGATGGGCACCTCAAGAATAGGATTTTCGGCGTCGGTATGTACGGTTGCTGTTCGAGAGTCAGCATCAACATCTGAAGCTGTAATAGTTCGTGACTCATCTAACGGAAGTACTGAGCTAGACGGGTGAACTACTATAGACGATCGTTCTTCATTATGAAGTTCGATTCGTGAAAGGGCATCGGCATTGGTGTTATTTTTCCCTTGTTTATAGACGACTGTAAAATCGTATTCACTGAGCTTTAATCTCCATCTTGTCAATCGTGAATTTGGTTCTTTCAAGTTCATAACCCATTGTAATGGTTTATGATCTGTAACTATTTTAGATTTACGTCCGAATAAGTACGGTCTAAAATATTTCGTAGACCAAACAATTGCCAGAAGTTCCTTTTCTATTGTACTGTAATTTAATTCGCTAGTATTAAGGGTACGTGAAGCGTATGCTATCGGTTTATCTATTCCAATACTACCTTGGGATAGAATGGCACCTATTGCTACGTTAGAAGCATCGGTAGTTAAGATAAATTCCTTTGAAAAATCTGGATACTGTAAAATTGGGTCGTTGGTAAGAAGGGTTTTGCAATGTTCGAAACAATTAGTGTAATTTTGATCAAGTGTTATTTTAGATCCTTTCTTTAAGCATTGTGTGAGTGGTTTAGTTATTCGAGCAAAATTCGGTATAAACTTTCGGTAGTAACCAATGAGTCCAAGAAAACGTTTGATTTCGGTAGTTGTTTTTGGAATGGGGTAATTCTGAATAGCGTGAATTTTATTAGGGTTTGGTTTAACACCATCTCTACAAATTACATGGCCAAGAAATTCGGTTTCTAATTTTAAAAATTCAGATTTATCCATCTGTATTTTAAAATTCGATTCACGTAGTTTTTGAAATACCTTTTCTAAGTTTAACATATGTTCTTGCAAAGAAACTCCGAATACAATGATGTCGTCTAAGTACACTAGACATATTCGGTTTTGGAGGTCCCTAAGGACGTTGTCCATGACGCGCTGGAACGTGGAAGGTGAATTCTTTAATCCCATGGGCATTCTGAGAAACTCATAATGTCCATTTTCTACTGTAAATGCTGTCTTATGGATGTCATCAGGGTCCATCTCCACCTGATAAAATCCACTAGCTAGATCTAGAGTTGTAAAATACTGACATTTACCAAGTTTATCTAAGACATCTGTTATATTGGGAATGGGATATTTATCATCAATCGTTTTCTCATTAACCTTTCGAAAGTCTATGACAAGACGCCATTTAACTTTACCGGAAGCGTCACCTTTTTTGGGTACAATCCAAATTGGGGAGCTCCAGGCTGAGTCTGAAGGACGGATAATATTCTGTTCAAGCATTTTATTTATCTGATCTCTAACTTCTTGCCGGTGAACATACGGATATCTGTAACTTTTAGTGTGGGCTGGAATTTCATCTGTGGTTCTAATTTTATGTTTAGTTTTATTAGTGAATGTCAATGGTTCACCATCAAGGTAAAACACATCGGCGTAATTACTACAAAGATTTCGTAAATTAGCAAGTTCCTCTGGATTTAAGTGATTAATGCGAAGACGAGATAAAATAGCTTCTGTTCGGCTTGAATAAATTTGAGTACAATTTTTATCAATGTGAAATAATTCTGCTTCTACTGGGCGGTCTAGTGAGAATATAATATCATTACGTGTAGGGTTGGCAACTTCTACCCAACCACGGCCATCTATAACGGTTGTTAAGCAATCTAAAATTATGCAATTACACATCATCTGTTTCTCTACTGATACTTCACCATCCTTTGTATTGATTGGTAATCTAACTAATTTAGAAGAATTTGCAGGTATAATCTCCTCATACCAGTTTGCGTTTTTAGAATCGTACATATGTATCGGTATTTGAGCATTTTTTGTTTTTAATAATTTATTTTTCAAATCAATAGTGGAATCCCACTTATCTAGAATATCTAAACCTATAAGACCATCGAAAAAGTTATGAAATTTGTACACAGATAAATTTACACAGTCATTAATTCCATATTCCTGAAAACAAGGTAAGCTAATAGAATAGTCACAAGTTTTAGTAGCATGAATATTAGTTATCTCAATGGGGTCATAATCTAGGGGCATATTACCAAAATATCTATTCACAGCTTCGGGACTGATAGTCGATAAGTTAGCTCCAGTATCAATTAAAAATTTAAGTGGCGGATTATAAAGTTGGATATAACCTAACTGTCTCTGTATCTGAAAATTTACTTCTATATTGGTTTTTCTAACTGGGGTTCTATCTGAAAATTTTGATCGTTACATGCTGAGGCCTGGTCCAATTCCTGGATCACAGCTGCTGGTTCTTCATATTGCTCTTGACTACAGTAATTTTCCTGATATGGTTGGTATTCGTAATTATCGTCGTAATAATAACTATCGTCGTAATTATAGTATTCGTAAGAGTCGTCGTACTGATTAAAATTAGCATCGCGCGTTTTAAAATAGTTATTGGGGGGTGGATTGCCGAATTTCTGCCAATTATGTCCACTAGGTGGTAGTGTTTTCGGTATAAAATGACTTACGCCGCTCATAGGGCGTGGGCCATTAAACGACTGTTGGGGTTGAGGTTTATTAGGTAACTTAAAAACATTACTCTGGGGATTATAGTTAGGTAAAGGGGCGCGCATCATCTGCTGCGTTCTAGACGGTCCTAGGGGTCGTTGGAACCCGTTGTTATTGCTAGGTCTCCAGCCCTGTGTTGGGGGTTGAAATGACTGTTGCCGTGAAGGGCCAGGGGCGTTAAACATTTGTTGCATCGATTGCCTAGGTGCGCTAGGGAAATTAAAGAATGGTTGTTTTGGGGTAAAATTATTAATGGGTAAATTAAAATTATTTGGTTGTGGCCTTGACCAATCCTTTCTATTAAAGGAGCCGCTATCGTTACGATTTTGTAAGTATAATGTGTTCAATTCGTCCTGTACATATTCTAAAGCCTTCTCCATAGAATCGGGCCGCATACAGCGTATCCGGGATCCTAATGGGTCCTTAAGGCCTCTCAAATAAGCCTGAAGGGTTAATTTTTGGTATAACGTTCGTTTAGATTGTATGGTAGTGGGGAAAGTCTCGTGTAGCGAAATATAGGTCATTATAGTACTAAAAAGATTTTGACACTTTTCATAAAATTCTTGAGGGGTGCTAGAACCCTGGGTTTGCATGGACAAATCACTATACAGAGCGGTCTCGTCGCGATGATCAGCAAAATTATTTATAAGTGCGGATTTTATTCCCTGCCAGGTCTCTGGGATACCGTTAGCGTTAATATACCGCGCGGCGGGGCCTGTCACTTTATTTAAAATACCGTTAAGAAGAGCTAAATTAATTAATTCATGACCTGGGTTCGCATTAAAATGGGTTAGTACAAGTTGGTCACATAATTTTACAAATCGTGTTAACACGTGTGGGTTACCATCGAATTCGGGCAATAATCTGAGAGATTTATATATAGCATCAACATCAGGTATGGGCTCGGCCATCATTGTGCTGGAGATACTGTCTAAATTCCTATGCTCGTCAAAAACTCTATTCTTATCGTTATCTAACCTAACACTACGTGACTCTCTAGGGTGAAAAATCTTGAATGATTAAATTAACACACCTATAAAATACACTAATAATTCTATAAAAATATCATGCACTAGATTGGGCAGGATATAGGGTCACACATATAATTGGGACACACAATTAAATATATTAGATAAGACTTATGGGTAAAAGGATAAGGACTTGAAAGATTCAAGTACTTACTGCATTGTTTTTTCTCGGAAGAATCTATTTCTGGATTCGCCTCGTAGCTGCAGCAACGTAGGTTCAGGATAGCCGGAGTCCTTGCTTGATGCACTGAATTTACGACTATCCTACCGACTGCGCCAATTATGTTAACTGCAGCCGAAGGTTCCAAAAAAAACCAATTTATTTATAATAATTTTAATTACTAAGTACAAACTACAAAAGAAATGATATCAGCTCGAAGTGTGAAACAAATATGAGCTGTGACATGTGGTAATTTCCGTTGAAACGTCCGGTTTCGTATTGTAGCACGTTCTGCTGATCTTGCACTTCACGTAGTCGCTATGCGCTGTTGCGATGCACCTACTAGGTGAATGCTGACGCTGCGGTCCCCATATACTAGGCGTACGTAACACGAAAGTAAACAATAACAAAATATGAGTTTAAGAGTTTCTAATGTTTTTTTCATTTTAATGATTACTGATCAAATTCTGATTTCTACTAATTTGATGATAAAATCAATTGCTATTGCAAAACCTATCAGAATGAAAATGTTACCAGCTGCCCGATTCACGTAATAAAAACCGTAGCGTAGTGACTTAAAAATGTCACTTCGCACACTTTTTAACCGACTTAAAAAAAGAAGAAGATTCTCAATTCGCTGTATTTTTTGAACCGATTTTGATGATTTTTTTTTTTATTTGAAAGCTGGTGATCCCGTGTGGTCACATTTTAATTTCATTAGGATCGGACCTTGGGTTTACACCAGGTAACTCTTCAAAATCGTATAGGAATTGTATAGAAATTGAGCTATTGGAAGATTTATGACAATCCAAGACTAGATAAGTAAGTGCGTTAAAAACAGAAAACCAAAAGGCGATTTCTAAGTTAAAACGACTTTTGAACTGGCGTGTTTACGTGAATCGACCGGCTGGGTAGTTAAGTTACCTCAGTCTCTTTCAAAATCATTAGACGTTCTTCTCTTTCAAAACACGTAAAGCTCTTTCTTTCCTCTCTTTCATAGCCTCTATGACATTGGGCGGGTCACGAATAGGCATGCTTCGTGACTGCCGAGGATCAACTAATTCTGGAAGGAGGCAATCGTAATAAAATCTAACTAATTTCATCTCCATTTTCTCCTTCCAAAATTTGTCGTCCTTTTCTATAATATAAACTTTCATAGGTACAGTAGCACCAAACCAGATGCCAAGCATGCAAACGTTTCTTTTAGTTATATGTAGCTGTCCCTGAATTTGGAAATACCAGTAATGATTTTTATTTATGACATAACCCTTGGAAGCCTTTTCCTTAACCCAAAAGGTATGTTTGGCCATTGCTTCATCAAGAGTCATGCCAGCTAAAGAATGTGGGCACTTAATTTCAATTAAACCGTTTGCATAAATGCCATCTGGTGTAGTACCAAGAAATTCATATTGATCGTCGACGAACAAACCGCAACCTTGTATACTAATATTCTCTTGAATTTCTAACTGTCTAATTGCAGTTTCTTCGTTTTCGATACCGTACCGTACAGCAGGCAAACTGGAGATATTACTACCATAAACGATTTTACAAACAAGAGCAGCACAACTTGTGCTCTCTCGTTTTTTACAAACTTCCCCGAACGATGATGAGGTTAGTAATTTTCTCCTTGTACTCATCCACTCAGCACTACTTCTTTGCAAATGGGTCGACCTTTCAAGCTCCTCTCTTTCAGCACAAGACAACTTTAAATCAACTAAAAAAGATGACTTGGCTTTCTCATATAATTCTGGACTCAGATCAGGTTTTTCGCAGTTTGGTCCATAGTGAGCGTCTTTCGATACAGCGCTGTGGCTTTTTTTCAATCTTAATTTAGGTTTAGCAATTAAACGGTTTCTACGATTACTATTTTCCACTTTCGCGATCAAAGGATTAGGACTAGATTTAAATATGACTTCATGAGTTTTACTATGAATCGATCCCGTATTAAAAGACACAACAGCAGCTGCGCATCGGCCCGCATAAGAACCACGGGAAGAATAATTTACACGCTTACCACCAACTAATTTGGCAATTACTCCGTTAAAACTTTCAACTATATTACTTGTGCAATTATGAATTAAACTTCTAGAATGATATGACAGTCTTTTACTTAAAATTTCTACCGCGTCCATTAATCCGCATCCAACAATTGCTGGAAGTAACCCAACAGGTTCTATTCGACGAGTGTCAGGTCTACAAAATTTAATAAATTTAAAATTTAATAAATCCGACTATATGCATAAAAACTCAAAAGGTAAAAAGAAAACAAGTCTACGGTCTTGAATTATGTTACATAAAAATAAATAAGAACACTATTGTAATAAATCGAATTCAACAGTTGAGACCCATTGAAATCCTCACAGGCTCGAAGATATTCCTGACTAGCTAAATATTTCTTTAAATAGGCCCCGACTGCTAAATACGCTATATTACAATGATGTTGTTATTTATTTTTATTACACATTTTCATTTTTTAATCTGTCGGGTTTTAACATTTTTATTGTTTATTTATTTATATTCATAACTGACGAAGACAAATATAAAAGTGCAAAAGAATTCATACAATATTATATTCGTGATGAACAGAAATTATAAATTTCCTTTAGGCCGATACCTCACCGAGACGCCATGGCGACGTCGCCAGTCGGTCGCCAACTAGTTCTCATTGAGATATATGACGGCTAACTCACTTGGCGACCGACTGGCAACGTCGCCAGTCGGTCGCCAAGTGTCATATATCTCAATGAGAACTAGTTGGCGACGTCGCTGGCCACGTCGCCATGGCGTCTCGGTGAGGTATCGGCCTAATGCACGGATATCAGCATTTTATACTAAACATTTACATTTTAAACTACCTAAGCTATTAATTTGTGTTAAGTACTTACGTAATTAACATTAATAATTCTTAGCCGTCATATATCTCAATGAGAACTAGTTGGCGACCGACTGGCGACGTCGCCATGGCGTCTCGGTGAGGTATCGGCCTTACGCTATACGTATTGGTTTTTTATGACGTCACTTATTCTATGTCACTCGGGCTTAGAAGACAATTCTAATGATACTAAAAACATTAAAATCGGTTCAATAATTTTGAACTTATCGTGCCACAAAGATATATTACTTAGTATACATACATACATACGTACACCAGTCGCGTAAAAGATAATATTTTACAAAAAAAATTCTTGATTTTGGTAAAATACGAGATTTGAACGTGAATTTTCTTTTGAGAAAGTAATTGAGAAGTATGTGTTTGTCTCACAATGAAAATAATAAATATTGCAAAAAAAAACTGTAGGTACTGAGATTTTGTCTTCGCCCATCACTAGCTAGTTTGTTTATTTATGTAACAAGTCTACAAGAATTACGTATAACAACTTACCTCTATACAGCGCGTAGCAGTGTTGCTCGGAGTCTCGGCCTGAAGGTTTTCTTCATTTTCAGTACTGGAAATATTATTCATCAATATCCACTTTTTATTTATTTTGTAATTTTTGTACAACCCTACGCCAGGCACGGCGCGCGCGCGCCCGTGCAATTTCTGATAGGAAACATACCTACTTCCACTTCCACATATTTAGACATGATGAACATGAAAACTAATAATACTGTACCTAATAATAGTGTAAGCAAACTCATTGCTTTGAAATACATAAATATATGAAAACTAATACTATATTATGTAATAAAATTTATTATTATGAAAATTGTTCCTATAGAAATTGACTTTATTACTTATATAGATATTGAAATTACGTAATTATTACCTACTGGACATTGTAATTTTTCTTCTTAGACTGACATACCTAATTATGTACCTATCTAATTACATGTCAAATCAATATTTACATGCTGTTGTAGGTATATGTCTGAATCAGGCGATCTAAATCATTGTACCTATTTGCTTTGTAATGTACCTACCCTGTTCAAAATGCAAATAGATTATATTATTATTACTACTAAGACATGATAAGCATACACACAAATAAAAGTAATAAAACTAGGATTTTTACTTGACACTAACACAAATCTAGTAAATTTTTTCTAGGTATTTAGGACAAGACGTAGTCAAGTAGGCAGGTAAATAAATAAGTAGGGAGGAACTTACATTTTATTCCGAGATCTTTTGGCTTTCACGTTTTTATAATGCGTACTAAATTTTCTTTTCGCTGGCATGGCACTCAGCAAATTATCCTGCGAAAAGAGACCCTCGATTACCAATTACGTTTATGATACCTATTGCCTTTATCATGTTGAAAAATCTATGTATGTCGTGCAGAGAACTATATACCCCGCCAGTTCATATCTCGAGAAAATAAGGTGGGCAGGGCTTTGATTGTTTCAAGCCTGAATTGATACCTACTTTACAAGGTTCATAAAATGACCTACGCAACAAAGTAAATAATTTTGTATTTCTTACGATTTATATCTAGTTCCATCATGGTTTTCTTTCAGACTTTCATTATATCGGTACTTTCTATTTACTGAAAGTAAATTAGTTATAAAAATATTGTACTTACAGTTTTTCACAAAAAACACAAATTCACAACACGTAATTTTGCTGTAGCATCCGACACGCGTGGAGTCACTTTGAAATTCTATGGCGCACTGGCGATTAGTTGCGACGATCGTTCTATCGGGACGCGTTTGAATTTGCATACATTTTTCTATGGAGAATTTACGTAAAACATATCTAGATTTTAGGGCTTTAAAAGGGGAAGTCTTTGTTTGTAAAGGTACAAAAAAAAGTACATGGTTATATTTATTGGCTTTTTCAGTGTTCAAAAAGTGTTTCTTTTTATCAATTTGTGTTGATTTATTGGGTTAAATCTGAAAAATACGAAGGCAGGTTTTCGAATTTTTTCTCAATTTTGTGCGTTTGTTGACGTTTATTATATAACAACTACAGGGTTTTAAGAGTTAAAATTAGCACTAACATCATTTTTGGTCTTTCATTTTAATATATACAAATTATCGTTGTTATTAATCATATGTAAATAGGTTAAATATGAAAAATCGTAACACTCTTTTCGGTGATTTTCACGATCTGGGCCCTTAACCCCGAGTGACTATTTCTTGTTCCCAAACCTAAAGAAATGGCTTGGCGGAAAGAGATTTGACTCTAACGACGAAATCATCTCACAAACAAATGCCTATTTTGATGACCTCGACAAATCTTTTTTTTCGGAAGGGATAAAAAAATTGGTGAAACGGCGGACAAAGTGAAAAAAAAGTTGAAAAATAAAATAACTTTTTATCTAAAAACCTATATTTCATTCAAAAAGTCACGGACTTATTGATCTCGTACAATTTTCAATTCAGAAACCGGCCGTTAGACATTATAACTTAAGTCTTAATTTTTTAACGTTGGTAAAATACGTTACTTGAACGAGCGAGCGAAGCGTCAATATTTCGAGATTGGACAATTTTGCTTTCGTCCGTCTGTCGGTCTGTCTGACTGTATGGGCTAGCAGCCAAAGTTTTAATCCGATCTTCACGACACTTAGCACAAGTTTTCCTTTGTTTGATTCATTTTTTTCGTAGTGAGCTTTTTTTGGATTGTGGGGAAAATGGGGTAAATATGGTCAAATAACGTTTTAATGTTTTCCAGGGCTAGAGGTCCCATTTATTATCCAATCTTCACGAAACTTGGCATTTTGTTAATTTTACATCCATAGGAAACCTTTATGTGCAACTTACTTATGTTTCAATGTAATTTTGTATAAGGGTATAATAAAAGCACAGAATAAAGAATAATTGACAACAGGTATGTTTTTTGACATCTCAAATCGTTTCTCTGGTATGATTAAAACAAAAACGCTGTAAATAAAAACAAATAATCTCAGTACGTGAAATGTCAAAATTTGTTCCTGAATTTTGACATTTGACGTGGTCAACAGTTACTTAACTTCAAATTTTCAATTCAGATACCGGCTGTTAACCTATTATAAAACAAAGTTGGATCCGAACCTACCTGGAGAGGTGTAGAATTGCAGCAAACAATTAAAGTTGCGACAGCTACAGTTAGGACAACACTTCGCATCATGGTACCTGTAACATACCTATGTTACCATCAACATATAAAGGTCAATAAGTTTTGACTGCTTCAGTGGCGTGGTCGGTAGTGCATCCGCTTTCGACGCCGGAGTTTCAGGTACGATTCCCGGTTTGGACAAACTTTATGTGATGATGATATAAACGCGTGTACCGAATTCTGGATGTTTCCTATATTTTTCTTTTGTATTTTTTTTTATTTTTTATTATTGGTTCGCCAAATTGACGCCGCCCGCCTGGTGGTAAGTCGTGACGACGTCTAGCGATTGTGGGCCACTCTCACAGCACACATTACTATTGAGAGTGGCCCTCAACTTGACGACCTACTGATGTGCCTCTTCACGCCCAGCTTAAAGAACCTAGGATTATATGTGGGAGGAAACACGTGCACAGGCAGGGCGTTCCAGGCCACTATCGTTCGGCAGAGAAACGAACGTTTAAAACAGACAGACATTAGTTAGTAATATTACGAAGAAAGATCGTATAAAATGCAATATTGAAATTGCATTGAGACATCCTTTACGATACAAATGTAATAAACTATGATTTGAATGGAAATATAGTTACCTATAAAAATGGTGCCGATATTAAGATACTTTCCGTGCTGAAGATGTAAAAGTATTTCAAGCAATATAATATGTAGCTGTAATAATTTTAAAACGGCTAGGTACCTATACATTTTTATTTACAATAAGAATTACATATACATACTTATATACTAAATACGAGCAATGCGTCCTGGCGGTCATGACGTACGGGGCCGAGACGTGGACACTATCAGTGAAACTGGTACACAAACTGCATGTCCGACAGCGAGCCATGGAAAGGGCTATGCTTGGAGTGTCTCTGAGGAATTGCATTCGCAACGAGGTAATCCGTCAGAGAACTGGTGTCACCGACATAGCCCAGCGCATATGCAAGCTAAAGTGGCAATGGACCAGTCATATCTGTCGCAGAACCGACAACCGCTGGACCATGCAGATTCTGGAGTGGAGACCGCGAATCGGCCACCGTAGCGTGGGACGCCCCGAGGCTCGGTGGAGCGACGACATTAGTCGTATAGCAGGCGTTGGGTGGATGAAATTGACCCAAGATCGGAGGGTGTGGCGTGTCATTGGAGAGGCCTATGTCCAGCAGTGGACTGATGTGGGCTGATGATGATATGCTAAAATATTTACATTACAAAATATCATGTAAAAAATCGTCCGCGTCATTGCCGACTGGGAAGGTTCCCAGAATGCTGGCTGTGTTGCCACGTTGGATGGCGATACTTATTCTTTGGGCCAGCAAATAGCCAGCCTTCTGGTCCTGAGAAGCATCGATTATGCGTTTAGCAATGTCTCTATAAAGGCGACGAGCACTCGGACCCCATGACACCAGTGTCAACCTTGTGTCTATTTTAAAACTTTCACAATTTCAACCCAAGATTCTTTAAGAGGAGTGTGAAGTGGGGGACATCATTGGGTTATCAAACTTATCAACTTAAGGGCCACTCTAATTAATATTGTCTACTACGAGAGTGGCTCTTTTTTAGCTAACAAGCTTAGCTCTGCTGCATATGCTGTGAGACGGATTAGACAGTTGACAGATGTAGCTACTGCTAGGCTAGTTTACTTTGGTTACTTCCATAACTTGATGTCCTATGGAATACTACTTTGGGGAAATGCAGCAGATATAGAAACAATTTTTATATTACAAAAGAGGGCAGTCCGTGCCATTTATTGTTTAGGTAAGAGAGATTCTCTTAGGGAGCTAATTAAAGATATTAATGTTTTAACTGTAGCTTCCCAATATATATTTGATAACATACTGTTTGTCAGGAAAAATATATCTAGCTATACTAAAGTAAGTGACGTTACAGACAGAAATGTACGTAATAAAAATAAACTACTCCCTCCGTGTTATCGGCTTAGCAAGGTTAGTCATTCTTTCAAGGGGGAAGGTATACGCTTTTATAATAAATTGCCTGAATCGGTCCTTTGTATGCCCGACAGTAAATTTAAAACCTTTATAAAGACCACTTTATGTCAAAAAGCATATTATAAGACAGTTGATTACCTTAATGATAAAAGTGTCTGGCTTGAGCATGGTGCAGCCGCCTCCTAAAATGCCGTAATTGTAGCATATTTTGTACTTAGGTGACAAACAAATTTGTTTTTTGCATTATACACGTGTAAATGAGTAAATTATTGAAAAAGAGTGACCGAGAGTTTTATTGCCAGGTTCTTTCTCTCGGTTCTACTTATAGCTTTGCGAATCTGGCATTACATGTAAATATAGAAGCAATGACATTTTTTATTTTAAGTACTAACTGACGTTTGTAAGACCCATTTAGTGACCTATACAAATAAATAAATCATTTCATTTCGTCTTATTCACTAGACGCCCGTCACGGTTTTCCATTAGGCGGGTGTTACGGGATTTAGAACCAAACATCTCGAGAACTTCAATGCCAGACTCTGGAATCTGTCATTGGGGATATCTCGACATAAGGTCGCGACTGATAATCAAAAGTACGATAGATGTACTTCAATTCACGTAAGAAGAACGCTAGGCGAGAGTTGGTGGGCGTTTGCGCTTCGGTACTCTCGCTCTTACTTACCAAATAGAAAGATCGATAAATCGACTACTGCGCAGCTTGAAGGTCAGCGTTCTTTTTATCTGACGCGACCTGTACATTATGGTTACCCGATCAGCTACAGCTGCTAATACCGATATCGTATCCTTGACCATTAAGTCCTTTTTTGAAAACAGTTTAGTAGAACATAGGTGGCTAGTTACTGACCGTCGGCAACAACTGTTTTTCACTTGAAAGAACATTCCATTAAATCCTCAGTCGATAGCTTAAAATATAAATGACCAGAATAGTGAGTTTGTTCCAGATATTTTTTTTTGAGAGTCATCCTGTGATCACCGCCAGTGTAACCTGGTCTAAGCGTCAGGCAATAAAAGGCATGTACCTATGCATATCCACGCTGTACTTCATGTTAATTACCGTGTTTAAGTAAAATATGATATAGTTCAACAGTTGTTTCTGGAAAATACATCAATGTAAGTTGAGGATTTCCTACGAAAGGTTCCAAATGAAATCTCTAAAATCACGGTTGGAGGAGTCCCCTTAAACTCTTTTTTTTTAGGATTTGTTGTTATAGCGGCAACATAAATACATCATCTGTGAAGTCTCAGTGATAGGGTTCCCGTTTTACCCTTTGGGTAAGGAACCCTAAAACCTAAGAACACAGTTTTTTAGATTCTCTAAACGCATTATTTCGGATTTCTATAGCAGTTCCACTTATCAAACACGTGTCATATGGTACCTATAAATTCAAAGCGAAACTGATTTTAAAAGATTTGCACGGTTATTATAAATGCATTATTTTTGCAGTTAGTGAGTTTTTCGCTAGTTATCTCATAATTCGTAATAGGCGACATGTCTCGAGTCTAGGCGCACACTAGGCGACACGCGACAGCGACAGCTCGGCGACTAGACGCGACGACAGGCTGCGGCCGTCAATTTCATATAATAATATGTTATTCAAAGCTTCGCACACTTGGCGACAGAGTCGCGGAATCGCGATGACAAGCTAGGGGAGTCGCGCGCGCTTGCTACTTGTCGCCGCGTCTAGACGCGCTGTGCACGCGCACATACGACGACAGTCGCGCGAGTGCAACTAGAGGCTCCATATTCACTCACAAGATAAACAACAACCGTCTCTCTCGAATACTCCACTACTAATGATCGCTTCCTGCACGACGTCTGTCGTAACGACTAGTCGCCGACGCTAGTGACAGCTCCGCGTCTAGTCGCGACGACAAGACGCCAAATGCAAACGACAACGCCGCAACAAGACGCTGCGAGTAGACGCGGCAACCTGTCGCCTAGTTTGCGATGGCACTAAGAGAACATATGGAGATATGGGCGGATAGGTTGGCGGTCAAGGTAAACGTGACTCTGTTAAACAGACCACTTCGAGCCTGGGCCGTCAAAACCATACGGGGGTACCGCACGATCTCCAGAGAGGCTGCATGTCTCCTAGCCGGGACCCCTCCATGGGACCTGGAAGCGAGAGCTCTTGCGTTGAGTCGCTGGACAAGACCACAGGCCTGCGTCTCGAGAAATCGAGGACCAGCGGTCCCAACTCCGCCAGGATCTCATGGAGTCATGGAGGGTGCGACTTGACCAACCCAAGTGGGGAACCACCATCATCGCGGCGGTGAGACCGATCATGGACGAATGGCTGCAGAGGCAGCATGGTGACCTCACGTATCGTGCGACGCAGGTCGTTACTGGGCATGGATGCTTCGGTAGCTATCTGTTTCGCATCCATCGTGAGGTCACACACCGGTGTCAGCACTGCCACGCTGAGCACTCCACACGTTGGTGGAGTGCTCAGCGTGGGCGAGTAAGCGCCGGGACCTCGTAGTGGGTCTGGACATGGATACCCTCTCACTGGAGACCATGCTTCAAGCCATGGTCTCCAGCGGGAGTAGGTGGAACGCGACCGTGTCCTTCTGCGAGCAAGTCATGCTCGCGAAGGAGGCGGCCGAGAGGGAGAGGGAGCGTACTCTCCCCGCCGAGTTCCGTAGTCAGCAGCGAGGGCGCCGCAGACTCATCTACGCCCAAGACCATCGACCTCCATGTTCGGGGAATGAGGACGGCGGTATCGCCACCCACCGTCCTTACAGAAGCAGGCTAGAAGGGCTGCGTGCTGCGGGGCCTTTGCCCCACAGCAGCACAGATTTACTCACCGACGCGGGATAAAACCCTACCCCAACGACGCGGGATTCTCATCCCGACCAAACCTAGCGACCACAGAGGTGGTCGAAGTCTGCCGGGTGCCACTGGAAATACCTGCTGCTTGTAACCAGAGACGCCCGGCAACGGACGTTAGAGCGGCTGCGGCCTTGGGCCGCGGGATTAAAAAAAAACATATGGAGATAATGCGCACCTAATTTTAGAAAATAGCATACTATTCATGACAAATCGCAATAGGGTACCCACCCTTTTAACTGCATTTAACGAAAATTTAAAGGAAATCCTTTTATTCGAGCCGTGTTTGAGAAAAAATTGAGAAAGATACCTGTTTTTTGGCGGTTTTTCACACCTCAATCTGGCTCTGGAAAATTTACTTTTAACGAGCTTTTCCGGCAGATGTTCTACTATTAAAATACACATTTGTGTTTTTGAGCGAAGCGAGCGAAGGCTTGCCTTATCTCTCCGTATAATACAATACCTCCGTATATAGTAATAAATAAATTTCCCAGAAATCACTATTTTCGTATCAGTGGGAATTTCGTATCAGTACCGTGGGAAACTCAAAATCACATAATCGATTTTTTACACAACCACAATATTTACTTCCAATTATAAAATACTAGCGGACGCCCGTGGCTTCGCACGTTTGACAAATTATTTACACAAAAACCTTCCACGAGAACCACTTTATCCATTGGTAAACCGCATCAAAATCCGTTGCGTAGTCACCCGTTCCCTATGTATGCTTAGATCTTCTAAGCATACATAGGGAACGGGTGACTTTGTTTTATACTAAGTATGTTATGATTATGATAAATAATATATATCATGTGAAAGTAAAATTGTTACTTACTTTGTGTTGGTAGAAATGAAGAAGTAGATATCAACATTGTGGTTTAATTCAATTAATTATATTTATTCAAAAGCGACGTAGAGTATTATTTTGATAGGTACTTTCGTAAAGTCGGTATTCATTCCTGGCGCCCATTAAAATACAGTTATTTTATGAAAATTAATTGAATTGAATTCCATCTGTTAGAAAGTAGATAGGTGTAGGAACTATTTATTTAACAGGATGTAACATTCATATGGGTCAGTGTGGGAAAGTCTGAAACTATAAATATAAATATTTAAGTATTTAAATAATAATCGGGTTTATGCCTGGTCGCGGGACTACAGATGCCATATTTGCATCTTACTCATCCAGCATCTCTTACTTACTCCGCCAGCTATGTGAAAAATATAGGCGTGCACATAAAAACTTGCACATGGTGTTTGTAGATCTCGAGAAGGCATACGACTGGGTACCCAGAACGGCTTTGTGGTGGGCCTTGAAAGAGGAAGGTTTACCTGGGTAGTATATAGAGTTAATCTGTGCGATGTATTGTCGATCGAAAACCTACGTACGAACTGTTGCTGGCAACACCGACGAGTTCAGTGTGGCGGTAGGCTTGCATCAGGGCTCGGCGCTAAGCCCATATCTCTTCCTGTTGATAATGGATGCTTTGACATCGGAGATACAGGAAGAGACTCCCTGGTGTATGCTATTTGCCGATGACATTGTAATCGTCGGTGAAGACGGGCCTGAGGTACAGAGTAGATTGAAAAAATGGCAGTGTAAACTGGAGAGTGTAGGCTTGAAAACAGTAGAACCAAAACTGAGTACATGTTCTCTGATTTCGACGGTCTCTCCAGTTCTACACCCATAGTGCTAGATGGCGCACCAATACCAGTTTGCTCCAGTTTCCGGTACCTCGGCTCTCTTATCCAGAATGATAGGGAAATCGTTCGTACAGTGAAGCACAGAATTGACGCAGGTTGGGTGAAATGGCGGCAGGTCAAAGGCACTTTAGCACTACCTGTATAGACTGTCATGTTTGGCCTTAAAAGCGACGGATGAAAGACAATTGCATATAGCGGAGATGCGAATGTTAAGATGGATGCGTGGTGTGACAATGGATAGGGTAAGGAACGAGTATATAAGAGGAAGTTTGAAAGTTGCACCAGTGAATGAAAAATTGAGAAGCGAGCGGCTGTCATGGTATGGACATGTTATGAGAAGAGAGGAAAGCAATGTCAATAGAAAGGTGCAAAGTATGACTGTAGAGAGTTTAAGAAGTAGAGGTAGGCCAAAGAAAAGATAGATGGAATGTGTGAAAGACGATATGACAAGGAGAGGAGTGACTGAAGAGATGACAGGGATGTGTGGAGGAGAAAGATTTGTTGCGCCGACCCCAAATAATTGGGATAAGGGCAGGTAGATGATGAGGATTTAAGTATTTAACTGCTTACTAGTTAAATACTTAAATATATAAATACTTACTTAAATAAAGTAAATATTGTTTAGTAGGTAGTAGTTTGTATCTAATATTTTAATAGGTTTAAATATTTTTTCGTTTAAAGAAGACCATTCATACTGTCGCTTGCCGTGAGGTGAAACATTAGTAAAAACAAAATTATAACAGTGGAAAAGTATATGTGTTTTTGTGCAATATATGTAAAGAAGAAATAATTTTAGTACCTATTTAAGCATCCTAAAAATACAAGATATTTCTTATAATAAAAATACTTTTTAAACAACGTAATTTCAACCTTTACATAATTTTGGTTTATTATGTCAAATTAAGAAACCAGTAAGATGATGAATTAAGAGAAAAATACTTAAAAAAAAAATTTTTTTACTAACCGTTAAGTGTTTCTTGCTGGAAATAGGAGAGGCAGTAAACGCTGGTGGTTGTATTGCAATGTGCCGTTGAAAGGCTTCAACAGGCATATAAATATATTTATAAGCCGTAAAATTGTAAATAAATGAGTTCCAACGTGAGTTAGCGTGAAATAAAGATTGGTCGTACTCCATCAGATTTAAGATAGGAAGCCAAATTGCCAATAGAAATCCTGCTGCCATAGAAGACAAGAGAAAAATATATGACTGTATTATGTAAAATACACGTCAAAAATTGACACAACAACCGACTTTAAATTGGGACCGAAATGGGACCAAATAACTGTCGGAATGGGACCAAATTGAAATGGGACCACTTGAAAAGTAGTAGCTTTCTTTTAAAAAAAATCTAATTTGCTTCACCCAGTCTAAAGATATGAGGTAACAAACATAAAAAAATAATAATAAACAAGTAATTAAATTAAAAATTAAAAAAACCCCCGACTCACATAATTCGTTATTTAATATCAACATACGTATAGTCTATCAACAATTATTCAGAGTAATGCGAATTGCGCGGAGTGTGGTTACAGAATTAGAAATACATTCCCCTCCTCATATCTTTCGAATGGCTAAACCGATTTTCATAAAACTTGTGGTACGGTAACGGTATCGTGATGTGTAAGTTATGACCTTTCATTTGATACCCAACACGGGTATATTTGAACACATTCAATTTTTCATCAACACTTTCACCCCTCATATCTTTGAAATGGCTTAACCAATTTTTATAAAACATAGCTAAGAACACTATCCCCTAACCCATCTTTCAAACAAAAGAAACAGAATCAAAATTGGTTCATCCGTTTGGGAGCTACAATGCCACAGACAAACTTACAAACACACACACACACACTCACACACACACACACCCACACACACGTCAAACTTATAACACCCCATTCGGGTTTCCTTCGGGGGTTAAAAAAACATTCAGAAAAAAAAGTTCATTTCATAGACTATAATCATGATTACATAATAAAGATTACATAATCATGACTATTTACTGAGCACGGCTAAACCATTGGGTTCTCTATCGTTTGGTTTTCAATCGTTCGTAACAAATCGACATAATATTTTAAATGTGACAAATTATTATAAATCGGTTTTTCTGCCCCCTGCAATTCCATCTGACATTTATAAATTAATATTATCTCCAAAGAATACAAATAGCACAGGATACGACGGAGTTACAACTGGTGTGGTTAAGAATGTTGCCCCTATAATTGCACCCCCTTTGTGCCACATCATAAACTTGTGCACAGAGAATGGTATTATCCTGATAATTTAAAATTATCAGTTACAATGCCACTGCACAAGAAGGACGATACAAATGTTCTAAAAAATTATAGACCTACTACCAATATTTTCAAAATTATTTGAAAACGTCATATATCAGTGTATTTATTCATTTTTTGAGAGTAAATGTTTTCGGAATATCCTAAGGATATCGTAAATCAATTAATACTGCAAAATATAGGTTTTCAAATAAAGTTCTGATTAATATGGTCAAAAGAACTCCGGCTATTGCTCTATATATGGATATGTCCAAAGCGTTTGATCGTGTCAATCATCAGAAGCTTCTGGATAAATAATGTATAATTATGGAGTTCGAGGCAACGTGCACGATCTAATTAAGTCATACCTTCACGGTCGAGAACAACGCACAGAGATTAGAAGGTTGTCACTGGCAACCAAAACAGAAGAAACATATTATGTCTCTGAGACAAAAAAAGTCATGGTAGGTGTACCTCAAGGTAGTATTTTGGGACCTCTGCTATTTTTGATATACATAAATGACTTACCCGCGATTACTCAACATCATATGACGTTATTTGCTGATGATAGCACTGTTTTGTTCTCCTGTAGTGATTGGTTTAGCATTGAATCTGACATTCATAATTTTTTGACATTAATGGTTATTTGACTAGAAAATAATAACTTACTAATAAACTTAGATAAAACTAAAGTGATAAATTTTCGACAGCGACCTAGATTGAGTGAAACTTTGCATGTTTGGTACTCAAATCATGATATTGAAGAAATAGAGGTAACAGTTTCTGGGACTATATATAGACAAGAAAGTGAATTGGAAAACCCATATTGAAAGCCTTTGCAAAAGAATTTATTCGTTCCCGTATGCTTTGTATCGATTGCAAAGGATTGTTAATGTTTCAACTGTGTTAACAGCTTACCACGGCTATGTAAATTCAATCTTGACATACGGGATAGTTTTCTGGGGTAATTATGTGGATAAAGAGGTTGCATTTAAGACGCAGAAGCAGATCAATGTTTAGCCTTAAACAAACAGTATCATGTAAGCCATATTTTAAAAATTATAATCTGCTTACGTTCCCATGTCTATATGTATATGAAACATCAGTATATGTCAAATTAAATTTGGATCTATTTGAGTATCGTGCCAGGGCTCGTCACAAAGACAAATTGCGCGTGGTGCCAAGTAGTACTACACTGCTGCACGAAAGTATATTTTGTATGGCACCACGTATTTATAATAAAGTCCTTAATCAAATAAGAGCAATCACAAATTTGTCAGAGTATAAACGCGGCTTACGCCAACTGCTCGTAGACAAGTGTTATTACTCCGTTAAGGAGTTTCTGGACGATAGTTCATTGGAGGCTTGATTGACGAATGCTGGTGTGCAAAGAAATCATAGAATGTTAAGATGTGGTTTGTTTTCTAGTGTAATTTAATTAATTTTGACTTTCACATTATTATTCAACTATTTAACTATTTTAACTAAAATTGGACGATTCTCATTTAAATGTTTTAAATTTAGACACAATTTTTAAATTTTATTGGATGTTTCATATGTATATTATTCAAATATTTTAAATTTGACATGCTTTTTTAATTATATTGTTTAGAATCACTAATTACATATTACTAATAATTTGCATACCGTAAGGTGGAATGTGGCTGTGCACATCTATCATGTTTCTATTCATATTCGCAAATAAATGATTTGATTTTTTTCAGATTTTTGGAGCCAGCCGAAAATGCTTTTATTAATTATTATTAGCTGCATTGTCCCTGAATGCCATAAGCAACTATTTATCTCGGAGAAGTGTTCCCGTGGGTGGAAATTGGGAATGAAAGCACCATGTGGATGGAGCAGCCAATTAATTTTGGATTTCTGCCCTTTGTATATTGCCTTGGCAAATTTTAAGTCATCTGCAAGTGGTCAGTAATAGTCTTACAGACTTGAGGAAGTGGAAAACGTTCGTTAAAGGTTTTTTAAGGAAAGTTAAAGGTTTTACTATCTATAATTTCATGGACACTAACAGTAACCAGTCTATAAAGCTGAAGGCCACACGACTCTCGAATTAAAATTCTATGAAGTATTGATCACGTTTTTTATGATTTCATTGCTGAACTACATTTTCACTCCAAGACATATCCTAACTAATATTATAAATCTGAAAATGTGTATCTTTTTTGTTTGTACCCAAAAAAATTAAAATGGCATAAATATAGTTTTGGGAACGGAGAAGAAAATAGGATAGGTACTTTATAATTATTCCACGCGAATCTACGGCAACGTGAGCGAAGATTCATACCTTTTAAAAGTGTCCGTGAAGGCCTCTGTGAAATTGCCAGCATTTGCCACCAAGACGTTGATAAAACGAATGAATTGATACACACCAAAATAATTCACATATTCTTATTTATTTAATCATTTAAACATTATAATATAAGTAAGTATATTAATTAAATACACTAGCAACTGGGAAAATTATTTCTCAGGTTTTAATTTCATAATACTAGACTAAACATTTGACCTGATATAACATTAATATCTAAACCTCTCCTTCCTAATATTAATTTAACCTACAATATCAGAGTAATTTACAATATCGTTAGCTATTAATAAAACGTTATTTTATATTTCTATGAAGAGAAAGGTCTTGAACTTTTGCACTACGTGTGTCAGAAGGTAAAGTTATATAAGTGAACTTTGAGTAAAGTCTTTGTGATCCCATTAAAACTTTTTAGAAATAAACAAGACCCAGTATTGTGAAAGTCAAAGACCGTTACAAACATTGGACAAAATATTTTATCAGCCTATCACAAAGTTGTACGAAAGACGTGAGAAGTATTCTAAAATGGAGATTATAAAGAATTGTTTAGAGTACATTGCGGGCTAGTGGGAAGCTGTCCCCTGACCTTTTGGAGCCGATGGGAAACGAGGAGAGGTCAATCTCATCCATGGGGTAATCGGGTGTGTACCTCTTTTTGTCGTACCTTGAACTGAAAAAAGGAAAAGTTAAAATTTCTACAACTTCGGCAAATGCTAACTCAGACACGGTAAGTGATGAAATTGGAGTGTATTCCATAAGTTCGAGTGCGACCTATACGTGTAGGGAAGTTCTTACTCACAGGCTATAATATTGCCTAGTGAGTTTGGCAATTAAATGTAGAATCACTCTTAATGTATTTGTGACTTAAATGAATAAACATTTTGAATTTTGAAAAATCGGTTCACCCAGTCCAGTGAAAAACAAAATATAGTCGAATTGAGATCCTCCTCCTATTTGTAAGTCGGTTGAAAATACGTCCGTTCATCTAGTGTCTACACGCGCTAGAATTTAGATGATTTACAATGTCATTACTACGACCTGATGGTAATCACATACATACAGGTTTATTTTAATTAATGCATCTTGCAATCAGTCTTCTGACAATAAGCAGATGTGTTGTATGATGATTTGCGGGTTGCGATATTCCTCATTAGAAACATCTTCCATAGTGATATTTGGTCACTCAATGCAGCTAAGGTCCAGGATTCTACGTCTCTTGAGACGGTGGAAATATAGTCCGGCAAGGTAAGTTGCACCTACGGCTAGCTTATTACATATATATACAGGTTATGGAACATTATTAGCCTAGCTATTATAAAGACATCTTACACAGGAATGTCAATGTCAAAGTAGTTGCGTCCACGCTGGTGTTGGTAGAAGCGTTTGAAGGGGAACGGCAATGATGACCGGTCGATCTCGTCAAAATTGCGTTTTTTCAGGAACGCGTCCACGCCAGACCTGAATAGTCAAAAATACTGTAAAATCTCTTTTATCATTATTGCTGGACAACCGGTGTGGTCTAATGTTTAACTGACACTGCCTTTAGCTTACGAACTTGGTGGTCGAATAAATTTTGTAATTTTTAGGTGTAATTTCTCTGAGATTTTTATGTATATAGAAGTAGAAGTAAGTTTATCAGTTAATCAGTTATCTCTAGCTCCCATTAGACAATCTTACGTAGTTTCGGCAGTTTGGTGAAGATGACGCCCGCCCGCGCCGCTTCGTGGAAATTGTACTAAATATAAAAAAGTAAAAAATGTTTAGGTTTTAAAAAAATCTGGTGATGTAGTTATGAGTAGGTATACCGTTATCACCAGAAATATGACGTCGTCAAGTTTCTCGATCGAGTTACTTACTCACCAGAAACTACTCAACCGACTGACAATAGTAAAACGGTTTATTTTTTACGATATCTTTATTTTTTTATTTATATTTTGTTCGCCAAATTGACGCCGCCCGCCTGGTGGTAAGTCGTGACGACGTCTAGCGATTGTGGGCCACTCTCACAGCACACATTACTATTGAGAGTGGCCCTCAACTTGACGACCTACTGATGTGCCTCTTCACGCTCCGCTTAAAGAACCCAGGATTATATGTGGGAGGAAACACGTGCACAGGCAGGGCGTTCCAGGCCACTATCGTTCGGCAGAGAAACGAACGTTTAAAACGTTCGGTTCTCGCGAACATGCTATCCACTGTGTGGGGGTGGCATCTCTGCCCGGCACGAGTCGTTCGGGATCGGAAGGAAGAGGGTGGGATCAGATTGAAGAGCTCTTCAGAACACTCGCCGTGGTAAATACGGTAGAATGCGGCCAAGGAAGCTATTGTTCGGCGCTGAGCTAGCGGCTCAAGGCTTCCCGTTACCTCCGGACAACCAATAATACGGATAGCCCGTCGCTGCATAGCGTCGAGAGCGTCCAGCAGATACTTCGCGGAGCCGTCCCAGAGGTGAGAGCAGTATTCGACGCAGGGTCTAATCTGCGTCTTGTACAGCAGACACCTCTGGTCCGGTGTAAAGAATCTCTTTACCTTATTCAGTATTCCTAGTTTCCGCGAAGCTAGCCCTATACATCTTTCGATGTAGTTTTTATTATTGAGCTCTCGACGAACGTCTATGCCAAGGATATCAAGGTTGTCCTTCATTGGTAATAATGCATTCTGAAGAGAGGGTAGGGGAAGGAAAGGGGATTTCTTCGCAGTAAATGCACACGCCTGTGTTTTGCGGGCATTGAACTCGACCAGGTTCTCGGTACCCCATTGAGAGATACTGTCGAGGTTACGGTCGTGATCAGCCACGAGTCGTCGTCTCTCCTCCTCAATCTCAGATCGCCCCGCCGTCGGACGAACCGAGTAACTCCCGTGCAGTGTGCTGTCATCTGCATAGCAATGAATGTTCCCGAGGGATAGCATATCATTGATATGCAGAAGAAAGAGAGTTGGTGATAGTACGGACCCCTGCGGTACCCCGGCATTCACTTGCAAGAAGCGAGAAGCCTGGCCATCGCAGAGGACCCGCACTCGGCGCTCGTTTAAAAAGCTGGCAATCCAGCTGCACAGTTGAGGAGGTAGACCATATGCCGGAAGCTTGGAAAGGAGCGAAGCATGCCAGACCCTATCGAAGGCTTTGGCGATGTCCAGGCTAATAGCCAAGGACTCGCCGTGCCTTTCCATAGCCCCACCCCAGACATGCGTTACGAATGCCAGAAGATCACCCGTTGATCGCTTTGGCCTGAAGCCGTATTGTCGATCATTGATTAGCGAGTGATCCTCTAGGAATTGCATGAGCTGCTTATTTATAAGGAGCTCAAGCACCTTGCAAATGACTGAGGTGACAGCTATGGGTCGATAGTTGCCTGGATCGGACCGATCCCCTTTCTTGGGGATCGGTTGTACGTTCGCCTCCTTCCAGACCTCCGGCACGAGCCCTGAAGAGTATGACAGGCGGTACAGACGCGTTAATACTGGAGACAACTCAGCTGCACATTTTCGTAGCACCACTGCCGGAATGCCGTCAGGGCCACTGGCTTTCCGCGTGTCGAGTGACCGCAGCACTGCCCGTACATCACATTGCCTGATAACAATATCAGGCATTGTGTGGCCACAGTTGGCGATGGCGGGGGGCTGCAGGCCACGGTCGTCGACCCGGGAATTAGCCGCAAAGAGGTCTGCGAGCATATCCGCTTTCTCTTGGGCTTTGTGAGCCAGTGTTCCATCTGGGTAACGCAGCGGTGGCAGCGAGGGCTGACAAAAGTTAGATTGCACGGCTTTGGCCAGTTGCCAGAATCCACGGCTGCCCGTGGGATGGGAAGTGAGCTCCTGACCGCGACGCGCTGGGCATCCGCTCTCTTAAAGGCCCTCTTACTCGACTTTGTGGCCCGGTTGTACGCTGCTTTGAGGTGGCCCACGTTTGGGTCGCGCACAGCCCGGGCCCTGATCCAGGCGCGATATGCCGACTGTTTTTGTCGAACAGCTTTGGCACAATCTCGCCCGAACCAGGGACGGGCTCTGCGGATACTGGCGACATCAGAGAAAGGGATGTAATAATCCATCCCTAAACTGATCTCGCCAGCAATAGCAGAAGCACTATCCGAAGGAGCCTTTCCTACAAAGCAGCGCTGGCTCCAGGGGACGGACGCAAAATAATCGCGTAGACCGTCCCAATCCGCTGACGAGTAGTGCCATAGTCGTCGTGACGTTTGCACAGGACGTGCAGGAGGTGACACCTTCATGCCAGCGTGAACAACACAGTGGTCGGAACTACCCAGTGGGGCTCCTACCGAAACACTGTACTGGGCTGGGCGACTCGTCAGCAGTAGATCCAGCAGAGCGGGCGCGTGATCTGACCTGTCTGGTATCCGGGTGATCCCGCATACCATCTGGGTCAGACCGTGGGAGAGAGCGAACGCATGGGCGGCTCTACCCGCATGATCAGTCTTGAGGGACCCCAGCCATGCAATGTGATGGCCATTGAAGTCCCCCAGAAACACTAGGTCAGCGTTCGGGAACCGCACCTGCGCTTCATCAGCCGTCTCGCTGAGGTACTGGAAGAGCTTTGTTGTCTCAGAATCCCCTGTATGGGATCGGTAGACGCACACGTAGATCTGGCTCATAGAGCCATGGTCTACGTGCAGCCAAAGGACGGAATTGGAGGGGTTCTCTAGGCAGGGCAACCGGCGGCAGCAAACATCCGCCCTGACGAACACGCACACCCCGGCTTTGTCTCGAAATTGTTCCTCGATGACATAGCCGGGGTAACACAGGTAAGACGTGTCGTCAGGGCGGCGTATTTGTGTCTCCGTGAGGAACATCACAGCGGGCCGTGCCGTCTCAAGGTGGTGGTGGACGGTATCGAGGTTCGCATGGAGTCCACGGACGTTAGTGAACTCCACCTCGAAATGTGAAGTTGTGGGGTTTCCTAGGGCCGCTGTGTAACGTTTATTTCTTTTTTGTTGCACTGCCATTGTAGATTTTGAAGAAGAAGCGTGAAGACAGGGCGACATTTGGTGCAGCAGTAAGTGACAAAGCGCAGGGGCTAGCTTTGTCTAGAACCGTGTGGTTAGGTCGGAGCCGACTCGCCGGACGGAAGGGCTCCCAAACCCCCCTGATGCAAGGCCGCCGCTACCCCACACCGGTTACCACCCGGAGCGGCGATCCCACATCAGGATTATGCGCAACATGTGGGGCAGCCTCCTGGGGTGGTTGGCCCCAGGCGGGCCCCATGACTGTGTTGCGGGCGGCCGCGGCAACGCCGTTGCTAAGGGTCTCCCTGGCCGGCGAATCGACCCACACCACCCACACTAGACTCCGTTTCGCCCCCACTGGTCCCATGCCTGCTGCACCATACATCGCCCCGGGCCCGGCGGTGCAGCTGCTGAACCCCTAACGCAACCCAGCCTGGGCTGGGTTACTTGGGGGCTTTAGCACAGCTGCACGGTGGTACCCCCCCGGACCAACACTGTTGTACCACCTGGTACCCACGTAGGGGCCGAAGCCACTCCATAGGTACCGTAAATTAACGAGCCTCGTCCGTTTATCAGCAGGTGCGCCACTAGCAGGTGAGGTCGCTGGGGCCCTATAGATGTTGGTAGAGCCCCTTTGCACCCAAAAAAAATCTTGGCTGAAGTAAATTGATTCAGTACATCGACACTGCTAGGCTGATGGTAAAGAGGAATAACACACACAATCACGTCTGTTTCTCTGAAGGGATAAGCAGAGGCATGTATTAGGCTCACGTTTCGTCAGTAACTTTGTTGATACAAAGTTAAGGCGTATACACACTGACGCAATGTAACATGCAATGTACGACGCAATGAAAGAATTTGCCGTCCACATTGTCGTAATGTATCATGTAATGCAACAGAATTCGCATAGTATGTACGTCTTGAGCGCGCGCACAGCGCACGAATTGAGCATTACAATGTGATTGCATGTTACGTTGTGGAAATGTGTACGCACTTTTATAGTGGGCGAGCCTATTGTCGCTCTTTTGAAATTTCTGTTTGAAAGAGCTTTATTCGTTTGATACTGCACCACTTGTAAGATATTGGTGAGACAACTACCTACAAATTCAAATTATACTGAAACTTTCAATAACTACAAAAGTAACAGGAAAAGAATCACAAGTAAGTATACCGACGTATTTTATTTACTCGTGTCTTTAATAAATTGAATGTCAATATGACAGAATCACGGTCATAGTGTAAGTACCTGCTGTGGCCACTGTACACAGTTGAACACAGAACTAGGGCAATGGTACTTCAGAACAATATTTACACAGTTTGTTTCAAACACGGACTAAATTCATTGAGGAATTGTTGTCCAATAAACCTGTGACGTGAAGCAGTGGAATACTGAGTTAACTGTTATTGAACTATCCAAAAATGTAAAAGTTTGTAAGGATAAACATAACAGTTATTGCCTGACCGGCCGTGGTCGCAGGCTGACTGGGTGTAACCTGGTCGAAACGTCCGGCAAAAAAAAAGAACGTACCTACATTTAAAGTTGTGTTAAAATAAGTATAGATATTGAAACGCGAAAGTTTAAAAGTTTATAGTGAATTATCATGTTCTCCCTGTTCACCTTCTGTTTATGTAATTTGGACAGTAACAAGAATCAACACAAATCCAATTCAGAAAGCTATACACTGTGACGGGTAATTGCGTTTGTAATACATATATTACTTTGAAGTGTATTAACATAATATGATATGATTATATTACGATACTATTAATAGTATGTGACAGACATGTACAGTACTAATCGCGAGAGAAGTATAATTCTCCAAATAATATAACACCTACATGCCACATAATTACACTGGTTTTTCCAGTACAGTCGAAATACCTCTACTTTCACAGGAAACAGGCGCTATAATGTGAGGATACATGTATAAATAATAAACTTACATATTTGTGTATAGGGACACATGTACTATAACTACCTCGGTGGCATAGTGGTATGAGTATGCGAAAGCCGCCCCTAAGGTCCCAGGTTCGATTCCGGGTCGAATCAAATTATTTGTGAGATCCACAAATGTTTGTTTCGGAGTTTAGGTATTTTCTATGTATAATATTGTATGTATTTAGAAATATATAAGTATGATTATCATTCGTCTAGATCCCAAAGCACAAGCTTATATTAGCTTAATTTGGGCTAGATGATGTTGTGTGATAATCATCATCATCATTCACCGAGCCTTTCCCAACTCATTTAGGGTCGGCTTTCCAGTCTAACTGCGATTCGGCTGAACCAAGTGCACTTATTAGGCATTTATTTATTTATATATCATTACGTCTATATCCTTCAAGGAGTTGGCAAAGGTGCATTAAACACCAACACTTTACCTAATACCTCCCGAGCCTATTGCTACTTTGCTATTACCCTTACCGGACACTATAGTTTAAATCGATAACCAACCAAAATTTGGAATTCGAAACAGCCAGAATAGATGTTGCATACCATAAATAGCTAAGTAGAATCTCTGCAGTCAATGCGAACTGACAAAATTAGAAACATTTCTAATCATCAGGAACTTTATGTATATACTCTTCTCCCAGGTCCGGACTAGCAGTACATTATATGTAGCCCGTGTCAGTTGTAATTAAAAAGTTTTTGACCCTATGCTGCAGAGCAACTAATTACGCAACTATGAATATGAAATATGTTGTCTTTACGTTACTCACTACAACTTATAATATTAGTTCGCTACACATATTTAGGGGTGTGAAATTTATACGAGCACTATGTTTATCACTATATAATTACATATAAGCAAAGTCCTCCGCAGTGTCTGTTTGTCAGTTCGCGATAAACTAAAAAAATCTGCACCGACTTTCAAGCTGCTTTCGCTAATGGTTAGAGTGGTTCTTAAGGAAGGTTTAGTACATAATTTGTCACAAGCGAGGCCGCTAGTTTACTGTATAATATTATTATTTTTATAATTCCCCGATTTTTGTTTTATACTAGCTCACGCTCGCGGCTGGAACACGTGGAATAGTTTCCTCATAAATTTTCCGACATTCCGTGTAACTTTGTTGTTTTTAGACCTTTCCCCTGATGATTCACAAACAAAACAAAAACTACTATTTATTGCTGTAAACTGCATTAAAATCCGTCTCGTATAATGAAGGTAGATGTTCAAAACGGTGGACCCAGGTGACCTATTTTTAACCGATTTCATATTTACTAAAAATAAAAAAGAAACGTTTATATCACCTGTCATCGTCGGAGAGTCCATCTCTGTAATATCCGGAGTAGTCGATAGGCCCGCGCCTGCCTCCATACGGGCTACGGACAAATGTGTAATTTAGATTCATGTCTATAAAACGAGTAATAACGATTAAGTACATGTTGCACGAGAATCATACTCGTAGTTCGTAATGTGGTATATAATGAACATTGAAATATCAAATCCTTATATAACTTGGTAAGTAATGGGTACTTGATACGAATCAAAAGATATTTCTAAGGACTTGGGGGATAAAACAAAACTACTATAACAGTAGCAATAGGAACATACCTACATCATTTGAAAGTTAAGACTCGTTTCTCACTCTAGATGACATTAGTTCACAGATGACAGTTTGATTCTAGATGACTCTAGATGACATTCTAGATGTAATAATCAATTAAGTTTAAAAAGTTCTCTTACTCATTGATATATATTTTACGAAGAAAAGAAGATATTCTAACCTGACATAGTCATATCTTCTGGCAAATACGTAGGGTAAATATGCGGGATGTTGGATCTCACGAACTTGACGTACCAAATTACCCTCTCCTACAGGATCCAGATGCATAACCTTGTGATCTAAAATTTAACCAAATGATTAACAAACAAAACATTTAAATAAAACTAGAACAAATAATGTTACATAAAATCTTACCTGCTGAAGGAACAGTTTCACTTTCCCTTGAAGTTATACAGATCAAATAAAACCAGTGTTATAAGTTGCAAACTCTTTAATTAAAACTTCAACA
This sequence comes from Nudaria mundana, assembly GCA_963556515.1. Classification (NCBI taxonomy): domain Eukaryota; kingdom Metazoa; phylum Arthropoda; class Insecta; order Lepidoptera; family Erebidae; genus Nudaria; species Nudaria mundana. The sequence goes on from OY748296.1 coordinate 13,805,254, forward strand.
TCGAGCTAAAACTAACAGGATAAAATAAATAAAACTATACATCACATTTGTTCAAAACATAAAATAGTTTAAAGGGTGTATTTAATTGTTTAGCTAATTTTGTGACAGTTTAAACAAGATTGGAGCCTCCTAGTGAGTCTAGCTCACGAACAAAATTTCCTCCCCCCAGAGAATCTAGGTTGCGAACAAAGTTTCCACCTCCCAAAGAATCCAAATTCCTTTTCACAAGATTTGGTCCTCCAAGTTGATCGAGATTTTTCTTGACGAAATTACCACCGCCTAGAGAATCCAAGTTCCTTACAAAATTTCCACCACCAAGTGCATCCAAATTACGAACCAGATTCCCGCCCCCCAAGGAATCGATGAACCTAGTATGCAGCCTTTTATCTCCATACCTACCGAAGTTGTGTGTATTTCTGTAGTCGCCGTACCCAAGATTTCTGCCCAACAAAGAATTGCCCCCGAGCCCTCCTAAGCCATTTCTGCCAAAGTAGCCACTCAGGTCTCTGCCCAGTAATGAACCACCCCCAATTCCATTCAGGTTACTGCGTTCTGCTGTATTATACTCGTATTGCATTAGGAACCTTAAGATATCTTGTAGATCTTCATTTTGTTTGTATTCTGAAAGATTATTATTGTAATTCTTAGCTTACTGCTCAATGATAGAGAAAGATAATGAAAACATATAGTGCATTTATATGAAAATAGTGTATACTTACCACACAGATATCACAGTGCACGGAAACCTTATGAAGTAACCTGGTGCAGGGACGTGTTAAGTGATCAGTGCAGAGAACCATCACCTTAAAGTATTTGTGCGCAATGTGCGATTATTCGCAAAGTGTAGGACGACACAATAGGTATAATAAAATCAGGTTATATTTGTTTGTGCAAGGATGTGTTAAAGTACAATACCATGTGGGAATTTTGTGCTAATAGACTGTAAAAAATAGGTGACCAAGGGAACATTAAAATTTTAAGCCATGACAATCTTTAGAAAAAAAGACGTTAGCTTCATTCGAAATTATTAGTTATATTATATTCAGAAGGATGGCATACATAACCCTTTCATCTCAAATTCATGCTTACATACAATTACCTTAAAATGCAATAAAGGTTAGCAAATCTAAGAAGAGATCCCAAACCTCTAAGAAGGAACTTTCATAGTTTTATTGTAGGTATACCAATAACTACATATCTCAATCTTACAAGTACTTCATTTATATATATTTTGGGTCTCCCTTGTTTGACCGAAAGGAATTTGACAAATGTTCACTTCCCAAAAAATGTTTCGCATAATTTCATTTGCCAAATTACTACTCAGCAAAAAATCTATTCACATAAAATTGTAACGCAAACCTAATGTTTGGGAAATGAATGTTTAAACTGTAACTTGTTTACCAACGTACCAACTTTTAATATTTTTTATATAGTCAAATATTTCAGTAGGAATAACCGTTTTTACGCAAAACCATGGTTTCTGGCACTCGCCGGCCGCTGCCACGGCACTGCTCGCTTCGCTCGGCTCGTGCGTAGGAGGTCACAGTTATAACCTAACCTAACCTACACATTTTGTTTAAAAAAGAAGAAATTAACCTAACCTAAATAGTTGAGTTCCGGGTAACCTAACCAAATTACAATTAATAACCAAAAACAAATTACAATTAATATTTTTTGTCTTAACAAATCATTTCACCAAACGTTTATTGTCTAAACATTGTTTGTACAGCAAATATCATTTGATTAAAGACCAAATGCCATAATGACATTATACTTGGTAATATTTTGCCAAGTAAAAATTTGACCAAATAAAAATATGCGTACTAAAATCATTCGAAATATTGCAATGGTATATAAAAAGGTAGCTAAAATTTGTTTGGGTAATGAAATTTTGTCAAAATCTTTTCGGCAAAACGGCAGGCACCCATATATTTTATATGTAAGCATGACTGACTAGATTGTTATATAGATTAAGTAATAGAAGATTATTGTAAAATTGTAACAACATTTACAATTAGAAAGGATACACGGAATAATTACTTAGTGCGTGATAATTTATTAGACTAGTTAGCTATTTAGTTTTGATTGCGAACGTGTCAGGAATTTGAACGCAATCAACATAATGATTAGTTTTATTACTTTAAATTAAATTCAGCTTATTTATACAATGTTAGACTAGCGTTCATGATTAACAAGACTAATCAAAATATTGACTGCGTTACCATTTATTAGTAAGGTTTATTCAATCGTGCGTAAGATATTTATTATCAGTTAACATTATTTGCATACAATTGGCTGTCATTGTAGAAAAGAGAGAAAAATAATGTGGTTAGAAAGGTGCAAAGTAGAGGCTTTAGAAGTAGAGGTAGGCCCAAGAAACAATGGATGAAATGCTTGAAAGAAGATATGACATGGAAAGGAGTGAGTAAGAAGATGACGTTCCTTCTCCACACATCCCTATGGATGTGTGGAGAAGGAAAACATGTTGCACCGACCCCAAATAATAAAATTAAAAGGTGTCGAGAGATTTTCTTACCAGTATTGCCGAAGCGTTCCCCTAGGTTGTGATCGCTTCCACTAACTTCTTGGTCCTACAGAAGAAACACAATTTAAAAGCAGTTGAATTGAATGCAAGTAGTTTACTTCTATGTACTATTTCCTAATCTGTGGTACTACGATAAAACTTAATCTTACCCTTAACTTAGCTATTAGTCCGAGATTCCCAGGACTTTAATTGGCTGTGCCACAGCGGCTGGCACGTAAGATTTTGTTGCCTTTAATCAACATTTTACCGCAAGGCAACGGGTTTCAATTTTTTTTCAAAATTACAATAAAACTGCTCCTTTTTATTAAATTCATTCGGTCATTTTGGACATAACCCATTGTAAATGTACCCGGTAACGGCAATAGGCTGGCCCCCTATTACGTGGGACTAAAATACTGGCAAATGGTGGGTGTGTAATGCACCTCTGCCTACCCCTTCGGGGATATAGGCGTGATATATGTGTGTTAACTTAGCTAAAAGTCAAAGAATTATATTTTTTGGTCATAAGTAATGTGGAAGGTATGTAGCGAATAAGTAATGTAAGTAATGTTGGTCTTAGATATCGTAGCATGTCTCTTAATTAAAGTTAGTGATATTTTGGGTTATTAATCCATCCAAAGGAAGGTTCGAAGGATCTTTTAAGGTATAATTTTATGTATGTTTGTGTGTATGTATTCTACTTATTTGCATTTTTTCCGAGTTTTTATTAGCAAGATTTACCTATATTGTGTAACAATATTTGGCAGATTTAAGTTGAAATTAAGTTGCTGTCTAGACAAATTATTTATCTTTCTATTCAGAGATATATCCAACGTAAGTATGTAGATAAAAATAAACATATAAATAATGTCTTACGTAATATGGTTCTAATATACCTTATGCCTGTAGCTCCGCCCGCGTGTAATACTCGTAGCTTAAAATACCTTACCGGTTTCGATGAAACAGAGCCTATATTTGTGTAATCCACATTAAAATTCGCTCAGTAATTTGACTTCACTAAAGATGAGTAGGTATACAACACGGCATTCAGTAGTAAGTACAGGGCGACAAATCTCATTTTTTGAAGATCATATTAAAATTTTCAAAGTGCTCTTCTGAAAATCACGTATATTTGATTTGTGGCACTTAGGTATACATAATTAATGCTCTTTGTATTTTTGAATTACAAAGTAGTGTATTAGTTACATAACTAGGTAGGTATTTAAAATTGCATTTAGGTATATAATTTCAATATTGTGCCAATTAGAGTTCGTTTTCTTTTTATATTGTTGCTATAAAGTATGAAATTCAATCTAAAATGAAAAGACCTTATGAGAAAGAAAACCTTAATTTCAGGCTTATGATTTGATTTATATTTACGCAAACTCTCATTGTATTTACATTAGTCTTCTAATTAAGGAGCTTTACTAGGAGGAACATTTCTAAAATAACTGTTCCAAGAAGAGCTTCAAATTTAATAATTTCTTTGCAATTTCATCATTTGGTTAGCCTAAGTGGCTTTAAAATGCCGCAAATTTTAAGAAATATAATGGACGATTCAAATTACTGTTTCGTTTTTTCTAATGGATGATTTTTTTTATTACGAAGGGGTAGTCAGAGGCATATCATTCGCCCATATCTACCAACCACGAAAAATTATTTCATAATAAACATTTAGCGCATGATTTAGTTATCTAGTAAGGGGTGGTAAGCACATTGTGCAAAGAAAACCATTTCCAGAGTATTAAAATCTATCTTTTATAACAAAATGAATCCCCATTTGTGAAGCAATAGCATCACGTGTGAACGGCTAGACCGATTTCGCAAATTATTTTTTGTTGTGTAACGACCACAACAAAAAATAATTTGCGAAAAAATTATCAGGAGAAGAAAAGAAAAATAAGTTTGTGATGAAAATTAGAACATACTTAACGACTATATTTCATTTACTAACTTTTCCTTTATTTCGTATATCGTATATTGAATAACAGATGTATCGGTCTGAAGAAATTTATTATTTTCTGATTTTCACAGGAAAGTATTGTTTTGTTTTTTAAACACACACATACACACATTAAGCCTATATCCCGAAGGGGTAGGTAGAGGTGCATTACACACCCACAATTTGCCAGAGTTTTTAGTACCACGTAATAGGGTGGCAAGCCTATTGCCGTCACCGGGTACATTTATAATGGGTTATGTCCAAAATGGCTGAATGAATTTAATAAAAAGTAGCAGCTATATTAACTGTAATTTTGAAACCTGTTGCCTTGCGATGAAATGTTGATGAAAGGCAACATAATCTTACGTGCTAACCACTGTGACGTAGGTACACCATATTCAATATTTGACGTCTGTCGGGTCAGCTAGTTCTTATTCTATAGTTCAATAGTTGGCTATATTTAAATATGACCATGTTATATTCCTATAATGATCACTAATTAAAATAGTGCTGAACTATCAAACGATCGATTAAATGCCTTTCATGAGAAACCTCGTTTGTAATAAAACCTAGATTGTAAAGAACAATGCTGTGATTAAATATTTGAACGTACTATGAATACTTTCATTAATCTTCCAACGTTTTTCAGCTTGTTGTTTTTATTAATTACATAGTAATAACTTTCGTAATTAAAGCCAAAAATCACCAGCGCTTTCAAGATAAAAGCTTTAAAAATTCAGAAATATTAAATCCACATCCGCGCATATTAAAAAGGGTTTGAAAAGCTTTTACAAATTAAATTAGAAGTTTAAATCACCACCATCCATCCATTTTCGTACTATCATTTTTTAGCATTCTGTAATAGTGAGACGCTCTCCCACACATCATCCTCTATTTGACCGAGCGAGCGAAGCGTCTCCATTACGAGACTGGACAGATTTGCTTTCGTCTGTCTTTCTGTCTGTATGTGTGTTTCGGGCCCCATACCTATTTAATCCGATCTCAACGAAACTTGGCAGAAGTGTTCCTTTCTTTAAAACCAATTTTTCATCGTGAGCTTTCTTGATTAGAGGGAAAAATTGGGGTTTACTGTTGGATTTTTTCTTTTTAAATTCCGAGGCCCAAGGCAGTGGGTGCTCTCAAGTCCGTTGCCGGGCGTCTCTGGTTCGCACGAACAAGGTATTTTCAGTTTACTGTTGGACTAATATAAGTACATACTTAAAACGAAAAAATTAATTAATATATCTTACCTGGGGTGGCTCAGCATTGCAGCATACAATTAAAGCTGCAACAGCTACCGCTAGAACTCCGCTAACAGTTCGCATCATAGTACCTGTAACATACCTATGTTACTATCAACATATCAAAATCATAGGTGCACGAAGTGCACCTGCCGATCAACGAGTGAAGCTTTGGTAACCATAAAAGTTACCGGTAGATGACAATGGGGATCAACATGATGGAAATGTGGTCGTACCTATATACACGATGATAGTATTATGTATAATAATCATCATCATTCACCGAGCCTTTTCCCAACTCAGTTGGGGTCGGCTTTCCAGTCTAACTGCGATTCGGCTGAACTTCGATATTTTCCGTGAAGCGACTGCCTAATAATTATAATAATATGTTAGGACAATTCACACAACGCCATCTAGTCGCAAACTAAGCAGAGCTTGTGATATGAGTACTAGATAAACTGATATAAATACTTATATTCATTTTTTTTTGTAAATACATACATATTTATACATAGGAAACATCAATTCATTCATCAGAGTCAATGCCTCTCTCCTTCGGGGACATATAGTTGAATATATGGGTGTATGAATATGTATTTAGAAGTCATTATATAAAAAGCGTCAGGACCAAATGCGACCCCCGGATCCGTAAGTACATACTGATACAAAACCTACCCCTTACCCTTACACAAGTACCTACCTACATAGATTATTCTAACTTATATGTAGGGCTATTCAAGTAAATCGAGTTTATAAACAAAAAAAGTAACTTAAATCTTTGTTCTGTCCAAGTAGGTCTATAATATATGTAATTTTATAAAAGGAATCCTCTTTTTCAATCACTTTATCTTGCTGTGTCATGAAAATCCAATTTACCTTGTCCTATCCGGTACTTAATACGTATCTACCTAAATGATAAAAGTCGCGAGATGGATATTACTTAGTAATATTACGGAGAAAGATCGTATAAAATGCAATAATGAAATTGCATTGAGACATCCTTTACGATACAAATGTAATAAATATGATTTGAATGGAAATATAGTTACATATAAAAATGGTGCCGATATTGAGAATCCCGCGTCGTTGGGGTAGGGCTTTATACCGCGTCGGTGAGTGAATCTAGTTACTCTGAATCGGGGCACGCGATTGGAGGCCCCGATCATGGAGGTCGATGGTATTGGGTGTACCTGAGTCTTCGTCGCCCTCGCCGCTGACTTCAGAACTCGGCGGGGAGGGTACGCTCCTTGTCCCTCTCAGCCACCTCTTTCGCGAGCATGACCTGCTCGCAGAAGGGCAGGGCCGCGTTCCACCCACTCCCGCTGGAGTCCATGGCTTGAAGCATGGTCTCCAGCGAGAGTATAACCACGCCCAGACCAGCTACGAGGTCCCGGCGCTGACTCGCCCATGCACTCCACCAACTCGCACTCCACCAACGTGTGGAGTGCGGAGTCGTCGTTGGAAATACCGTGTACCGTACAACAACCAGACCTACCTATTTTCGCAGCTCTTAATTTTCAAGAAAGAGAAAGGGCCTCGCCGTATGTCCCGGGGTACGGAGTCGGATTATGGCCTTGGTCGGAGTATGGGTGGCTAGATTGACGGCTAATCACGTGGCTGTTTTAAACAGACCGTGGAAAGGTCTTCAGCGGTCTGGCAATATATTAAGAGGGTAACGCACGATCTCCTTAGAGGTTGCACGTCTCTTAGCTGAAACCCCTCCATTGATTCAATGGCTCAAGCGGCGTTCGGAAGCGGGAGACATGGAAGGTGCGACTTTATCAACTACGGTGGGGAACCACCACCATCGCAGCGGTAGGACCAAACAAAAACGAGTGGGTGCACAGACGGCACCGACCGCTCAGCGTGGCTGAGTCAGCGCTGGGACCTCGTTGTGAGTCTAGGCGTGAATACCCCTCTCAGTGGAAACCATGCCTTGAGCCTTGGTCTCCAGCGGGAATAGCTGGAACGTGCCGTATGATACTTCGAGCACGTCATGCTCGTGAAGGTGGCGGCCCAGAGGGAGAGGGACCGTACCCTCCCTGCTGAGTTCTGAAGTCAGTGGCCAGGGCGCCGCAGACTCATCTACGGTCAGCTGCAGTGCTGAAGTCCCGCATAACGCACATTTACTCACCGACGCTGGATAAAACCCGACTCCAATGATGCGGGATAAAACCCCACCCAACCACAGAAAGAGGCCATATAGTTGGCCAAAGTCCCAGAAAGAGGCCACATAGTTGGCCAAAGTCCGCCGGCACCACAGAGAATACTTCCGAGTACCTGGGGAGCCCAGCAATGGACGTAGGGGCGGCCGAGGCATTGGGTCGCGGTTTGCCGCCCGGAGCCTCGCAATGGGTAAGACCGCCGCTGCCCCGGGGAATAAAAAGTAGCCTATGTTACTTAGGAATAATGTAGCTCCATATTAGTAAAATAATTTTCAAAATCGGGTCAGTATTTACGGAGTTAATTTGCTTCAAACAAACTACTTCACTAAATTATTATTATCGATGCTGGATCGATGCTTTTCAGGACTAGAAGGCTGGCTATTTTGAAGTTTTCCCGAAAAGAGCTTTACAAGAATTACAAGCAAATGGTTCTCTTTTTAAAATAGTTTCTTTGCTTGAAAGTATGGACTTCCAACAGTTGTTTCTGGAAAAGACAGTAACGTACGTTGTTTTCTATTGCCGGACGTCCCGGGTACGCCTTTGTAGAATAGGCAAATAGCCGTCTCTGAAAACCAGCGCTGTATCACAACAGCATTAAGCTGAGATAGGGTCTAGTTTGTGGTGCACTGAGAGGGCTTTGAACGTCTGCTCAGGCGCTGGCATAGTGTGGCCGTCCTGACTTCAGATTTATTTTGTTTCTTTTCTTTTTATTGATTTTTTATTTTTCATTTTTACTTATTGTGTTAATATATTATGTGCCTCACCTCAGTTTTTCTCATATAGTTATTTTTCCTGTTTTTGTTAAGTAGGTACATATTTTATTAGGATTTGTTTTGTGCAGGATTGTGTACCCTGTGCCGTTTATTTATTTATTTATTTTTGTAATGTGCCTCTCTGTGTGCAAATAAATATTTTTTCATTCTTTCTTTCTTCTAAAGATGTTGTAGTACCGTAGGTCCCACCAGTCGTCGCACCACTGGTGAGACGATTGGAAATGATATGGGAATAAATATGAATGTTCAGGATGAAATCTTTTTAGAGACATCCAAGAAATAACCTGTTCATTAATTTTATCGCAAAAAAATCATCAATCAACCGGTACGTTCGATAGGAAAATAAATAATCACAAATATTGCTAGTGTTATTAGTGTAGTGTCAGATAGTATATTCGTTGTATGACGAATGTGCGCTACACAAAGAGTTGAATCGATCATTCCGTCTGTCATTCAATTCTGCGAGTATTGATGAAGTAAGTATTGCCAGATGTGAAATGTTACAAACTTTTTGTACCACTAATTACTATGAAATTAATGGATATCCTGGGCACATAATTCGGTATCTAAGCGTAAATAGTTATTTGGGGGCCTATTTAGGGTTCCGTACCCAAAGGATAAAACGGGACCCTATTACTAAGGCTGTATCTTGTGAACCGTGATAGTTAGCAAGTTGATTTTTTACAGATGATGTATTTTTGTTGCCTCTATAACAAAAAATCTAAAAAACAGAATAATTATAATATATATTTAAGGGGGCTCCCATACAACAAACGTAATATTTTTTTACCGTTTTGGTAGGGAACCCTTTGTGCGCGATTCCGACTCGCACTTGGCCGGTTTTTATTGATAGATCTTGTATTTAAAAGCAATGAGTTTTGCTTAAACTTTTTTTAAATATTTATATATTTTGCAAAACCGAACGTCCGTAGCTAGCAACCCCCTGTTAGGGAAATACCACTAGTTCGTATCTAGCTGGACGACATTTGTTTGTGCTAAATAGGTAGAAATTTATTGTAACTTCCAGAGTAGTATCAAAAAAGAAAACTAGGATCACGACTTTCTCGGAACATGTTTAAAAAATTTTAATTATTGTTTTCAGTTAATTGATTAAATATCACAAACACGGTATTGAATAGAAGTCCTACCAAGATTTAATTGAAAAACCAACCTCCACCAATCACCTATCGCCTCGCAAGTGGCACACCTGCCGATAAACCGAAGAGGAAAACTTATAAGACCACAGATTACAAAAACAATGGAGGTCGTTACGTTTATTGAAAAATAACTTCTTTGAAACACTTATTCTCGATATTTTCTCGGACATCAAAGCAATTTAATCAGTATTATTAATAATACAGGTAGTTTCTCCCTCCACTCAATGTGAGGGATTATAATACAAGGAAAAATATTTCAATATGATGGCAGTTCGTTATCTTAATGAAATTGTTATTTAAATAGGAATGAACAAGTAGACTAAATCAACGTTTGGTTTAATTTAATGAAGTTCTATTTATTCAAAAGCGACGTCAAGCATTATTTTGATTGTACTTTCGTTAAGTAGTTTTTTTAAACCAACTTCCAAAAAAGGAGGAAGTTCTCAATTCGAATGAATGTTTTTTTTATTTTTGTTATCTCTAGACTATAATTTTTAAATGAATGGTCCCATTTTAATTTGACAATTATTTGGCCCCATTCGGCCCCATTCGGTTGTTGTGTAAATTTTTGATGTGTATTTTATTTGCATTAAGTAATCACCCGCCGAGGCTTTACCTATGATGTCTACGTCTCCCTGTATTTTGAAATCAATGAGTTTACTTCAAATATTCTTAAATATTATAATCATCATAACATAGTATAAAACTAATTCTGTCCATGTTTAAATTTTTAATTCTACGCAACGGATTTTAATGCGGTTTTCACCAATGGATAGATTTGGATGGTTTTCGAGGGAGGTTTTGGTATATAATTTGTCAAGCGGGCGAAGACGCGGGTGTCCGTTAGTTTAAATATAAATTATACATCACACAAACTAATATAATCGACGAGAATCGCATCTGCGACCTCTCCCTAACAAGGGTAGTGCTATTTCTTCATTTTAAATTAAGAAATTTTTGGGTTTACCAATGGCCACGTCCCTCGTTATAGGAGGCGAACCTATACTCCCGCTAAGCAAGCACTTTTGTATTATCCAGAGCCTCGTCCGTGGATCGACAGGCGCCATCCACAGATAAGGTTGGATTGGGTCTCTTAAGATCTTGGTGAGATCACTTGCACCTAATAGTATGCTCTAATACTCGTAGTAATAATATTTTCACCAATTGAAAACATAGGCCCGAATAAAGTAAATTGAACTTACTCTTGTTGTATTACTTATTAATAATAAATATGTTAGGACAATTTACACAACGCCATCTAGTCTCAAACTAAGCAGAGCTTGTGATATGAGTACTAGATAAACTGATATAAATACTTATATACATTTTTTTTTGTAAATACATACATATTATACATAGGAAACACCCAGACTTCGGCACAAACGTATCTGTCTTCACACAAAGTTTGTCCCGACCGGGAATCGAACCCGAGACTCCGGCGTCGAAAGCAGATGCACTACCGACTACGCTACCGAAGCAGCTTAGGATACAACTGCACAGATATATAATTTTTATAATTGTCTTTTATATAAGTATGTTACCCGAATGTATTTTCAAATAAAGTAAATAAACCAATAATATTGTACCTAAAATAATATTTTGATAGCAAGTTTAAATATTTTTTTTATAAAACAGACTTGTAATTATATTATTAATCAAAAAAAAAATACATACAAGTTATATTTATTTCTAAAACTTTATAATCATATTAAAAAAAAAGCGTAATTTCAACTATTAAATAATTCTGTTTTATTTATCAACATATTCAACAACCAGTTACATTTTTATGATGAAAATAAAAAATGTTTTTTACTAACCTCTGAGCGATTCCTGCTGTAAATACGAGAGGTAGAGACTGCCGGTGGTTGTATTGCGATGTGCCGTAGCAAGGCTTCGACGGGCTTATATATTCGGTGCGTGTGGTTTGGGCGGGCGGGGGCGGATTCCAACCAACCCACTATGGTTCACTCGTGCACTCAATGATTGCATTAAAGCACTTTAAATGTAGGGATATCATGTGAGTGTATCAATTAGTTATTTATTATGATATTTTCTTTTTTTTTCTTTTATAATAATTACCGGTAAAATTATTTACATTTACTTAAATGTAGAAATAAGTAAATTACATATTTAATTTTAACTTTCTTATTAATATCAAGAAAACCAATGTGGGGCTCGTGGTCTAGTGGTAACCGACAATGTTAACACATTTCAAAGGTTAAGCAACATCTAGTCAGGCCGGTCTTAGGCTGGGTGACCATTTCTTAAGAACAGACCCCTCCGTGCCTCGGAGAGCACGTTAAGCCGTCGGTCCCTGTTGTCGTATGAACATCTATGGCAGTAGTTACGGGAAGTTGGAGCCCTAAATCAAAAATCCGACCGGTCTAACTACAAAACTTCGATATCGCCCATGGGTTGTGGAGGTCAGATGGCAGTCGCTTCACGGAAAATATCGAAGTTCAGCCGAATCTCAGTTAGACTGGAAAGCTGACCCCAACTGAGTTGGGAAAAGGCTCGGTGAATTAATATCAAGAAAACAGTCCCCCACTCTAAAAGCTAAACGGCTGACTCAAAAAATGCAAAAAAGTCATATTGGTAGTCCATGTAAATGAACTTTAAGGAAAACTATAACGGATCAGCTAACTCGGTTAGTTCATGAGCTATAGAGGTTATTACTGGGGACTACGATACCTACTACCAATGCCTACCCTCTCTTCCTTAAATTCTGTTCCTTCTACTTTGTCCATCCAAAGGTTGCCTGTAAGAAATCACTTTTTAGTGATAAGGCCGCCATTTGTACATTTTAAAACCTGTTTGTATTTGTTATGCATTTTATATTGGTGTACAATAAAGTTTTATTGTATTGTATTGTATTGTACTACGGAACCCTATTCTGTGTGTGTCCCGACACCCACTTGGCCGGTTTTTTAGGGTTTTGTAGTTCAAGTCTCGGAACCCTTATAGTTTCCTCATGTCCGTCCATCCTCAGCTTTCCTCCCAAACGGCTATTGTTAGAAAGATGAAACTTTGCATGGATATGTGTATACTTACTACGCCGATTATTACTAAATAGGTTTTTAAAAACCGTGAGAAAGAAAACTATAACGGATTACATAATTCTGTTAGTTTAGGAGTTATAGAGACTATTACGAGTGACTACGGAACCCTATTCTGTGCGTGGTTAACACGCACTTGGTCGTTTTTTTTAATATTAGTTGTATGCTCTAGCTTTTCTAAAATCTACTGGTATGGAATGGTAATGGGCGTTTTCACATTGCACGATATCGTCCACAATATCGTGACGAGATCGCAATAATATGGCGACTATATCGCGACGATATCGTAAGTAGCAGCAGTAACTTTAAAGTATCGTGCAGGATATGTAAAAATGCATAATACATGGTAATCTTATTGTAAAAATAAAATCGGAAAGCAATGAGACAACCTACTTTAAAATGAAACTCTAATATTCCTTGAACAACACCTGGTATCGGGCAGAAGTGCTAATGAGGCGTAATGTTGAAATAAGCCTATAGTTGTCGATACTGTTTGACTGTGAATTCAGAATTTCATCTCTAAGGAATTCAGCCTTCTGAAGTACCTAGTTAAATATGTACACACTATGCACGTGGGACCTAGATCGACATGTTCAATACTAAAATCAAACTATACCGCCGAACGGATGTTGACCAACCAAAAGTTTGACTTTCGAACAATCTTCATAGTTCCATAATAATAGGTAGGTAGATAGTTGCGAACTTAATCACGTTTCAAATTTTAGTGGGTAATTTATAATCGAACAGTACCTGAACTGCCTCGGTGGCGCAGTGGTAAGTATGTGTATGCGACTGCCATCCCTGAGGCGTCGTCGACTCAAATTCGAATCGAATCAAATATTTGTGTGATCCACAAATGTTTGTTTCGGATTTTGTTTATATTTAGTACGTAATCTATACTACTATTATAAAGAGGAAAGATTTGTATTTTTGTGTGTATGTTTGGGAAAGATTTGTATTTTTGTGTGTATGTTTGTAATGAATAAACTCAAAACTACTGTGCCGATTTAAAAAAATCTTTCACCATTGGAAAGCTACATTCACCCTGAGTAATGTACTTTCTATCCCGGTAATGTGTTCCCACGGGAACCGGAAACGAGTAAACTAAATCACGCGGGCGGAGCTGCGGCGATCGGCTAGAAGTATAGAAATAGATAGAAATATAGAAGCATGTTTATCAAAGTATTTACCTATTTAGAGAAGGAAAACTCGACACTGCATTCTATACCAGCGTGGTATATGTAGGCTGTATTCTCCCCTCTTTAGGGGACGCCTATGCCCAGCAGTGGGCTGAGATGATGAGTACCTGACACGTAAGTAGAAATTTGAAATATCAGCATACCCTACTTGGAAATAGGAGTATTCGCATACATACTAGGTAGTCTGTGACTATCCCTGATTACATTTTAAGCTTTGGTTTCGATAATGCCGTAAGTAGTACGAGTATAGCGGCCGCAGTAAGTAGTATAGGGAGCTCAGGGTCTAGTTGTAACCGACAATGTTAACATCGATTTAAGCCGGTCTTAGGATGGGTGAACATTTCATAAGACATTGAGACCCCTCCATGCCTCGGAGAGTACGTTAAGCCGCCGGTCCTGGTTGTCATACAAACATCTATTGCAGTCGTTAGGGTTAGTTGAAGCCTTAAATCAAAAATCCGACCGGTCTAACAAGCCTTCGATATCGCCCATGGGTTGTGGAGGTCAGAAAGCAATCACTTTACGAAAAATATCGAAGTTCAGCCGAATCGCAGTTAGTCTGGAAAGCCGACCACATCTGCGTTGGGAAAAGGCTCGATGGATGAGATGAGTATAGCGGCCATATCACAGTACACTGTATAACCTCACTTATCGTTGTCTATGGAAACACATAGGGTGATATAGGGTCGGTTTCCTAGAGAACGGTAATTGGTGCCAATTGACAATGGTTTGCGGAAGGGATGTTTTATTTCTCAATCACGCGTAAACTTGATTTGGGTAACATTAGCACATTGATCTCAGACTAAAAGAATAACATAGACGGAACGAATAGAACTAGCGAGTGAAGCCGCCAAAAGGGATACTAACTATATAGCAATGGGATACCATTTTGCTCGCCACTCCTTTGTGAGCAGCGAGTGTGTACGCACGTGCGATCACGGTTGAACAAAATATTATAAATAAGCCGTATTGTGTGGTGAAAAGGTGTAAAAACACTTCAATTATTCATAGAAAGAATGCTGGATTATCGTTTCATAAGTAATTAACTATTTCTTATTAGATTTCATAACATTTTTCTAAATATTTTAGTTGCACAAACTTGGAACACAAAACCTCCACTATATCATACAGAGTTGCCATAATTTTTTCATCATTTCCACAAAATATTTAGCAGTATTTATGGGAATTTATAAAGTACTGAGTAAAAAAAATCAGTGTCATCAATGTTGACAACCTCGATGTTTCTAATCATCATCATCATCATTCGTGCGTTAGTCCCGAACTCCCGATCACATCTGTGTCCGGGATCTACTTAATACGTGGCTTGGTTATTTCGGCAATCTTGGAATTGACCGCTGTCTGACCTCCCAGCCATCCTATATATTTATGTTACTGTGTCAGTAGTTTAATTTCAGTCTAACACTACAAAGGCTAACTTAACCTAACGACTATTGATATCTACTTCATGTATAGTCAACGACAAAAGTAGCTTAACCAATAATTCTTATCTGTTGATCACTAATAGCTGTTAAACCGATCACAAAATCATAAACAAAACACGAAATATATTAACTTTGTCCTTGGGGATTCTAAAATTACTTGTACATTGCTGTGGCACATGCATTGGGATGTAAAAAAGAATAATAAATATTTTTGTGCTAATCAACTTTTGTTGTTGACTGTACTTTGTACTTACACTGGAATGAAGCTTTGTTCATTCATCTTAAAAAGGATTATTTTAATTATGAGAATTTTTTTTAAAGCTAGTAATTAAAGTGTGTTTACTCAGTGTTTATCACGTTTTTATTTATTTTAACACTTCCCCATTTTAGGCACTTATCATAATAATCATTTGTGTAAATGACAAAATAATTGCAGATAACATTTACTATAACAAATATTAATTTTCCATATGTCCACTATATAGAGATTTTTAGGAGATTTTTTTCATTTGCTGGCAACATTACGCACACGCCGTTAGTGGTATCGGTACACGGAAATCGGAGTCACACGCACATATTGAAAGTGTCATTTGGCTTCACGTGTTTATTCTACATGTTCCGTCTATGTTATTCTTTTAGTCTGAGACATTGATATACTATTTTCTGGATAGACACAATTGTCATCCTTACTAGGAAGTAAGGATGACAAATGTGTCTTTAAAACTTTCGCATTTATAATATTAGTAAGGATACTAATAACTTCGTGAAGATCGGTTAAAAGCTGTAGTTGCTAACGCATACAGACAGACAGACGGACGAAAGTAAAATAATCCAATCTCGAAATGAAGACGCTTCGATTGCTCGGAAAGCTACTTTTTATCCTGGTAATGTTCCAGTGTCCAAATTAAATGTATCTAATAGATATGGTAAGAAATAAATAAAAGAAAGAAAGAGTGTTTTATTTGTGCATCACAACATTTTACATTATAAAACCACTTTCATTATTTAACATTTAAACTTAGTTCAGTAATTCAGTTCCACATTTACTTACTGTGGTAGGTAACAATCGCCACAGACGCAAAGTTTGACGTGACGAGCGACAAGTGTGCTGGTGACGTGTGACGTATGACAGACATGGCAGGACAGGAAATACGTGGTAAACACGTGCTACATTCTAGATTCTACGCGTCTCGTAGTTTGCAATTTGCAATGGTAGATGTATTTATTGATCATGCAATAGTTATTTGGTCCTACGAGGTTAATTTCAATTTCAGTATGTTCATTCAATTTGTTTATAAATATTTCACGCAGGCAGAGCCGTTACTAGGCGAACCATTACTAACTCGCAGCCAAACTTAGTTTGTCAGTCGTAAGTTTTCCTAGTCACATATTCACTTATCGCTCCTCAAAGTTAAACCCAGAGGTAAAAGTTCAAACAGAGCTCAATTGAATTCCGCTGTAGACACCGATATTTTTTCGAAGGTCAATTTATTGAGACCCTTGGGGGCACTTTGAAACATTCTAGTTGATAGTTTGTTGGGACGGAACATGTGACAAGTTAGCTTCGTCAACTGGCAGTAGATTCTAAAGTAGTTAATAGTTATCTAAGGAGTAGAATTAAACTTTATGTATATAAATTAAAACTTAATGTGTAAAATTCGTGCGAGTCCATCACTGGACGTTTTTAGGAAAAGAGTTAAGGAACTTTTTCTCTCTCAACCGTGATTTTTATCTCGTGTTTTATTATTTATTTTACTTTGATTGTATGTATTATAATATCTCTTCAAATAACAGTATAAGTAGCATATATTTATGATTTGTAATATTAAATATTATAAATGTGTGTGTATGTATGTATGTATGTATGGACACAATCTATTAAGTATTATATTTTAAATGTAAGTTGTAATGTTTTGTTTCTTTTGTGGCTGTATGTACCTAATTACTCTGTAGTTATTTTTTTTTATATATTTATAATTTAAATATTTATAAACACGATAAACACTTCTCCCTTAAATAAAACCCTAGTCTCCTCTACAACTATAAGGTCTGCTGGCAGATAAGTCACATTGACTTAAGCATGCCTTTGTGCATATTGTTTGTATTAAACGTTATAGCGTGTATTTGATATATGTACAAGAAGAATATTAAAAAAAAAATCATGCGAGTCATTGCTGACTGGAAATGCCCTGAATGCTAAATGCTGACTGCGTTGCCACGTTTAACTGCGATTATATTCTCTTAGTCAGAAAATCTGATACTGTTGTCAGCACTAGAAAACTGGTTTCTTTTTACACACACACACATATATCACGCCTATATCCCCGAAGGAGTAGGCAGAGGTGCATTACACACCCACAATTTGCCAGTATATTCTCACGTAATAGGGGACAAGCTTATTGCTGTCACCGGGCACGGATATAATGGGTTATGTCCAAAATGGCCGAATAAATTTAACAAAAAGTAGCAACTAAGTATATTATAATTTTGAAAAAAAAACTTGAATCCCGTTGCCTTGCGATGAAATGTTGATGAATGGCCACAATATCTAACGTGCCAGGCGCTATGGCACAGCAAATTGAAATCCTGGGCGTCTCCGACGGGTTTTTTTTTAGTCCAAATAATTAGCAAGCCCAACGAAGGATTGCTGTCATTCTAATAGCATTTCGCGTAGAGGCGGATAAATATGTTACACATGCCTTGAAAGGCAGCCTTATCGCTAAAGGACAATCGTGTAGAGCAAGAGAGAGATACCTATTTTTAATGATGTAATCTTCGATTAAACTAGAAATATTTGATCGAAGGATGACGACGCTAATTTGGAATCTATAGTTCAAATTGCCTATAAATTACCTATTACTTTAGATGGAGGCTTTATACAATGATATTCGAAGACGTGTTCAAATTTTATTCGCCTCCCGTCGTATCTATAAAACGATATTAAAGGAAACGGTATTCACTGACGTCGATGCGGGGCTTCGTTTTACGACGAACGTGAGTTCGATCTCCGGCCAATCACTACTGACGTTTAAATAATTTTACAATAAGAATCACAAAACCTTTGTTCCTCTTGGAAAGGGATCAGTCGCTGGTTCGAGTCCAGCCCAAGACTATAGTTTTTGTGATTCATATTGTAAAATAATTTGAGAATAATAACTTATTCTCAAACAATTTTAAGCATACTTCATTGCTTATAAAATAAATTCAAGCACTTTTAGTTCATTAACTTTTAAAATTTCATTTTAAGACGCGAATTACCACGAAATACGCAGTAGATATGCATAGGTACCTATACGATATACTTACCTACTCTTTATTGCTGGACGTTTCGACAAGGTTACACCGTCCGTGGTCACAGACCGATACTTTTAACTTAGGTTCTCTTATTTATGTTTGCTAGTAGACTATTATCATGACGTACTCGTACTATATATTTATATTTTCTTCCATAAAAGTGAAAGGCGTTGAGAAACAAAAACTTTAAAAAAATATGAGATACGATACGATTTTATACGAATTTCACCATGTAGTTTCATAACTAAACATGATTAATATGCTGATAACTCGCAAATTCAAACAAAAGGTTCGTAATCTTCATAGTATATAATCTCCAGAACTTTTCCTTACATATTATATAGCCTCAAGAGGTTTAGAAAGTAAGGTAAGTACCTACTTACTCTCCTATATAAACGTCATTAAGCATCCCTTTATCTCTGTACAAGTTGTTCCTTTGTACTCCATATTCAAAACTCTACGAATATTGTTGTTGAATATATTAGTTTTACCTTAATGCTAATTCCCACGGGAATACATTACCGAGATAAAAAAGTGTCCTATGTACCTAATAATCCTGGTTACCAGTTTACCTGGTTTACTAAACCCAAACACCTTATAATACAACGGACATAGGATCTAGAACAAATCGCAAGAAAATAATGTCCCGAGTCGACCTATACATTATACATAGGCATACATAGATATAAACAAATTTCATATTAAAATTTAAACCTTGATTCAACGGAATAGTGTTCACTTTTGTTTGCACTAATTTATCGCATTACGTAGCTTCTATCTGTCCGCCTGACTAATTCACCTTATGCAGCTTATACTTGAACTACGTGAACATAGAAACAATGGAGTAGGTTTATTTTGTTAAAGTCTTTTAAGGATTCCATGATATGTACCTACGTAGGCGTAATAATTAATGTAAGACTACAATAAATTCCATAATCTTATAAATTGTAATTACTTGTTTATGTTAGACGAAATAAGCTGAAAAACTAATTAACGACTGACAAAGATTTTTTTTTTCGAGTCAGTTTCATAATAAGTAACTGTAGTGTATGAATAACAAAAAGGGAATTAATGAATTTAACTAATTATAATATTATAAATGCCAAACTTCTTGCGGGTGTCAAAGTTCTTCCGCTTTCATTACTATTTTCATAACGCTATGTCGCTACGTCTACTACAAGATAGCCGTGTTTCAAGTGACTGAATTAGTTGCTAAAACTGCGCATCATTAATTTATTTTTATCTTATGGTTAATTTTTGGGATACGAAATTATTGGCTACTAGCTGATCACCGTGACTCCGCCCGCGAGATATAGTTATCTCGGCCCCGATTCCCGTGGGAATACATTACCGAGAATCCAAATAAAAAGAAAATAACAGTACATACACGAAATAAAATGACATGTGTAATTATATTTATGACAAAACAATGATACCCTGTGAAAATTAAAAACATTTTTGGGCTTATCTCCTCCATTCAATCAAGAGATTCTTGTACAAGTTTCATAAAGATCGGACCTCTTTTTGTTATGTCCATAAAATGAGCCGAACAAACAAATTGTTATTTTTTGGATCAAAATATTCTTCTCGCCGTGCTAGGGCAATAATATTTTTCCATTGTGCACAGTGTACTGGATCCCGAGGAAAACTGAAATAGATGTTGGTTCATATAACGAAAAAAAAATCATAAAGAGCCAAGGCGTCTCCACTATAATCTTTGTTCCAAATAGTTTTATCGCTATCGGTAATCCGAATAAATCTGAATGGTCATTTTGTTAGTACATTATTCAGTGAAAATGAAATGGTCTCTTTCTTTTTACTGAGCTTGGGATGAGTTCGAAAGAGACAGATAGGTACTTCGGTATTGGACTGGATTGCAATATTTACTTTTGTCTTTTAATTTATTATCGACGAAATACTGTATTTTAAGTGAAATAATGAATTGCAAATAATAAAACAAAAGCTTATTTACTGAAAATATGATACACCGTCTTCAATTTGCTTTTTTTTCGTAGTTTTTACACGTTTTTACAATACAGTACGGCATTGTGCAACGTGTTGTCGTTCAGTTGTCAAAATCAAGACTGGCGCGCGATTGTTTCTCTTTTAGCGTTTTGTTTCTCTTTTAGTTCGGACACTTTTCAGCGATGATCCGAAATCCATTGTATTTAAAATCATTGACTAAACCGGTCGGAGATTATATAAGACGTAATAATTACAGTCAAAAAGTAGATTAATTTATACTTCAGCTTTATTATATAATACTACAAAAACCTTTCTCGAGGACCACTCTATCCATTGGTGAAAACCGCATCAATATCCGTGTCGTAGTCTTTAAAGATCTAAGCATAAATAGGGAACGCAAGTGACTTTGTTTGATACTCTGTTTTGATTATGTGTAATTGAAATCAGAAATCAAATTTAAATACACACAAAACTCAAATTGATATTTACCAATTCCAGTTACAATAATTTCGTTTGGCGTTATAATCAAGTTACTGTTTCCTTTTTATTGACATCTTATCTTCAAAGGTCAGGCTTGCTTGGAATATCAGTGGGGTTCAATTAGAAAGTCATCATTGTTCATTCAAACCGCGAATTCCATTTCATCAAGATCAAAGTTTGTTAGAAGTTACTTACATTTTTATAAGTTGGTATTTTTAGTAATTTCGTGAGTAATTTTTAATCTGGAATTGTGAAATATATACATTTATGGTCACAGAATAGTTAATAGTACCAGTGTAATTATTAATACCTTTAATGTCACCTTAGTTTTGATATTAAAGAATATAAAATGAAATGTCCTCCTTCAAACTTGATACTACTTAAACGAAACTCTATGAACGTCACAACGGCTATTATTACGAAGTAATATGATTGGCGTTCCAGAAACAATAGAAGTTACGTTACATTATGTCTCTGAATCCGTCAATTACCTGTCCACTAATAAGCTGTACCACAGAATAGAGAATAGTACTTATACATAGCTGTACTCAGACGAAGGACATAGCTTTGTATGTAAGTATAATGTGGGTAGATGTGACTCTACACACACATACACACATTATGTGTGTGTAGAGTAACCAGAAATAAATTGAAACATAGACGACTCTTCCGATTGGGTGAACCATAATAATCATGATGTTTAATGAGAAGGAATTTCTCAAAGGAAATAGCAATCTATACTGTTATTTTAAGCTGAAGAGTTTGTTTGATTTTACGCAATCTCATGCACTAAAGGTTTGAAATAGGTTATTAAGAGTCCTCCTATTAAATTTTACCGTTTTCGCTGATTTTACAGACGTGTTTTTACACTGAAAATACTGTATTTTTATAAGTTTTAATGCACAACATGAAATATCATTTCAATAATGATCTAATAAGTGAGCTACTTTCTTATTTTTGTCATTAAATTTTGATTAATCGACCTAAAACAATCGGTAGTTTTTCGTATCTTTTGCTGGAAGAGGTCTAGAATATCACAAATTCACTAATCGTTTTGACGTCTAAAAAGTATTACAAAAATACAGTGTATTCTTGTAAAAGTCATCTATCAAATGTATGGATTACTTTTTATCACTTTCATAAAAAAATATTGAGTAAACAAATATTTAAGTTAGTCAAATTTTAGAGAAAATGGGCAATGAATTGGTTCTTATTTCGGCTACATAAAACTCTCGTTCATAAAATTAAAACAACATAAATAAACCTTGGTTCAAAATCAATCCATTTCCAAAAAAAAAGAAAGCTAAATAATAAAAAATAGGCTGTAAATAATCTTTTAAAAACACCTAAATTTCGCTTTATAATACTCGACGCATGCCTCAAGTAAACAGTCCGCGCCAAGCGCTTACAGGGAGAGGACGTGTCGCTCTGCGCGCCAAAATTCGACGCCGTCTACAGACGAATATAGCGTGGCGTGAGATTTTGATACTTTGGTAATATTAGTTATTATTTTGTGATGATTAGGCTTCTTTTTAAATACAACAAGTGATTATGTAGAATGTATTTATCATTGTTTTTGTTAAAAAAAGCTGTTATATTTTATAAAGCTGGATTACTCACTCACTCACTGACACAATTTTATTGTTCTCCTTGATGGTGGAGGGGAAGGTACCTATGTTTTTTTTGCAGAAATGTAAAGGGGGTTCGGGGACCTAGGGAAAATTCCGAGTTTTTGAGATTTGCCCTCCAGTCGCCCAAGGGGGGCTCCCGAGTAGAGTCAAAATGAGTAATAATTTTATAGAGGTAGTTTTTTATTTTATTTTTTTGTATTGGGTTCGCCAATTTGACGCCACCCGCCTGGTAGTAAGTCGTGACGACGTCAAGCGATTGTGGGTCACTCACAGCACACTATACTATAGAGAGTGGCCCTCAACTTGACGACCTACTGAACCCAGGATTATATGTGGGAGGAAACACGTGCACAGGCAGGGCGTTCCAGGCCAGTATCGTTCGGCACAGAAACGAACGTTTAAAACGTTCGGTTCTCGCGAACATGTACCTACTGTGTGGGAGTGGCATCACTGCCCGGCACGCGTTGTTCGGGATCGGAAGTTAGATGGGATCAGATTGAAGAGCTCTTCAGAATGCTCGCCGTGGTAAATACGGTAGAATGCGGCCAAGGAAGCTATTGTTCGGCGCTGAACTAGCGGCTCAAAGCTTCCCGTTACCTCCGGACAATCTATAATACGGATAGCTCGACGCTGCATAGCGTCGAGAGCGTCCAGCAAATACTTCGCGGAGCCGTCCCGGAAGTGAGAGCAGTATTCGACGCAGGGTCCAATCTGCGTCTTGTACAGCAGACACCTCTGATGCAGTGTAAAGAATCGCTTTACCTTATTTAGTATTCCTAGTTTCCACGAAGCTAGCCCTATACATCTTTCGATGTAGTTTTTATTATTGAGCTCTTGACGAACGTCTATTTCAAGGATCTCAAGGTTGCCCTTCATTGGTAATAATGCATTCTGAAGAGAGGGTAGGGGAGGGAAAGGGGATTTCTTCGCTGTAAATGCACACGCCTGCAATGTGCTGTCATCTGCATAACAATGAATGTTCCCGAGGGATAGCATATCATTGATTTGCAGAAGGAAGAGTTGGTGACAGCACGGACCCCTGCGGCGCCCCAGTATTGTTCCTCGATACATATATACATAACCGGGGCAACACAGGTAAGGCGTGTTGTCAGGGCGGCGTATTTGTGTCTCCGTGAGAAACGTCACAGCGGGCCGAGCCGTCTCAAGGTATGGTGGACGGCATCGAGGTTCGCATGGAGTCCACGGATGTTGGTGAACTCCACCTCGAAAAGTGAAGCTGTGGGGTTTCCTGGGGCCGCTGTGGAACGTTTACTTATTTCTGTTGCACTGCCATTATAAATTTGAAGAAGAAGCGTGAAGACAGCGCGACATTTGGTGCAGCAGTAATAAGTGACAAAGCGCAGGGGCTAACTTCGTCTGGAACCGTGTGGTTAGGTTGGAGCCGACCCGCCGGACGGAAGGGCTACCAAACCCCCCTGGTGCAAGGCCGCCGCGATCCCACACCGGTTACCACCCGGAGCGGCGATCCCACATCAGGATTATGCGCGAGAACATGTGGGGCAGCCTCCTGGTGTGGTTGGTCCCAGGCGGGCCCCATGACTGTGTTGCGGGCGGCCGCGGCAACGCCGTTGCTAAGGGTCTCCCTGGCCAGCGAATCGACCCACACTACCCACACTAGACTCCGCTTTGCCCCCACTGGTTCCATGCCTGCTGCACCATACATGGCCCCGGGCCCGGCGGTGCAGCTGTTGAACCCCTTACGCAACCAGCCTGGGCTGGGTTACTTGTGGGGCTTTAGCACAGTTGCACGGTGGCACCCCCCGGACCAACACCCGGTACCCACGTAGGGACCGAAGCCACTTCATAGGTACCGTAAATTAACGAGCCTCGTCCGTTGATCAGCAGGTGCGCCACTAGCAGATGAGTTCGCTGGGGCCCTAAATATATTGGTAGAGCCCCTTTGTATAGAGGAGGTCAAATGATTTTGATTAGGAAAAAAAATTAGCCCTCGCCCCCCCTTTGAGAGTGCAACGACAGAGGAAAGGTAGAGGAGTTTTGATTACGGGATCATACGAGTATAGAGGGTCTTTTCTTGAATTTAAGGAGAGAAAAAAAACACCCCCCCCTCCTAGCCCTCTTTTCACCTCCCCCACACAAGACACTATTATTATAAAATGAAAAAAAAAAGATCAAAACCATGTAATCGCCGTACCTACTGGCTGACCACCATCGGTAACTACGGACTCACGCACAAAATGTGTCAAATACCTAATTCCGCCCGTTTCGATTCTGCATACGGACTCTTAAGCGCTTGGCAGTATTTTTTTTTAACGTGGTCGTTGATGCGTTTAGGCTCTTGCCTCCCAGCTGCGGGGGCAGCAGAACGGCTTCAAGTGGGACTCCCGGTCCTTGGATGGAAAACGGAACGGAAGCTTGGTGTTTCGCCTTCGCTTTAACCGGATCGGCAGAATCGGGATAGGCAGAACCTGGCAAGCAACGGCGGCGGCGGCCGCGCTGGGCAGGGATAGTAAATACAATAAATAGATATATTTTCAAAAGAAAGTGTTTTGTTTTACTAGAATATACCTACAACTTAAACACATTGGTTATAGATTGTAGATAACTACCTACTCGTATATTGTAGTTTGAAATCAATCATAATTATTGTTATTTATTTACAATAAGAATAACAATTTATGGTCATGGGGTCCGAGTGCTCGCCGCCATTGCTAAACGCTTAATCGATGCTTCTCAGGACCAGAAGGCTGGCTATTTTCTGGCCCAAAGAATAAGTATCGCCATCCAACGTGGCAACACATCAGCCAGCATTCTGGGAACCTTCCCAGGTGGCAATGACGCGGAGGATTTTTTAAACGATATTTTGTAATGTAAATATTTTTAGTATATAATTATGTATATTGTAATTCTTATTGTAAAAAAAAGAACATAATTATGTCCAAAAAATACGAGTATTTACGATACAGAATGTCGTTTAAAAAATCTTCCTCGTCATTACTGACTGGGAAGGTTCCCAGAATGCTGGCTTTATTGCCACGTTGCGGATCGCGAATACTTATTCTTTGGGCCCGAAAATAGCCAGCCTTCTGGTCCTGAAAAGTATCGAAGTTTGAAATTATTTTGTAACAACTTGAACTGGAAGCCAAAAATACTGTAAGTAGATTTTTTAATTGACTAATTAATAAAACGAATGATAATCATCATCCGAATGTTAACCCAGTTGAAGTCTTCACCTCTGAACCTAAGGATTGCATTGCATTCCTAAAAGACGTCTTCTGATATATAATTATTTTTCGGGTTTATTCTTTTAAAGTTTTAATAAGTTTAGGTTTATTTTACATTGGATCCTTTTTAAAATACTGATACCGCGAGCATACGTTTACCTACATTGCTCTTTTTAACCGAATACTAAAAAGGTTAAAAAGGTTCTTAATTTTGTGATGATTAGGCTTCTTTTTAAATACAACAAGTGATTATGTAGAATGTATTTATCATTGTTTTTGTTAAAAAAAGCTGTTATATTTTATAAAGCTGGATTACTCACTCACTCACTGACACAATTTTATTGTTCTCCTTGATGGTGGAGGGGAAGGTACCTATGTTTTTTTTGCAGAAATGTAAAGGGGGTTCGGGGACCTAGGGAAAATTCCGAGTTTTTGAGATTTGCCCTCCAGTCGCCCAAGGGGGGCTCCCGAGTAGAGTCAAAATGAGTAATAATTTTATAGAGGTAGTTTTTTATTTTATTTTTTTGTATTGGGTTCGCCAATTTGACGCCACCCGCCTGGTAGTAAGTCGTGACGACGTCAAGCGATTGTGGGTCACTCACAGCACACTATACTATAGAGAGTGGCCCTCAACTTGACGACCTACTGAACCCAGGATTATATGTGGGAGGAAACACGTGCACAGGCAGGGCGTTCCAGGCCAGTATCGTTCGGCACAGAAACGAACGTTTAAAACGTTCGGTTCTCGCGAACATGTACCTACTGTGTGGGAGTGGCATCACTGCCCGGCACGCGTTGTTCGGGATCGGAAGTTAGATGGGATCAGATTGAAGAGCTCTTCAGAATGCTCGCCGTGGTAAATACGGTAGAATGCGGCCAAGGAAGCTATTGTTCGGCGCTGAACTAGCGGCTCAAAGCTTCCCGTTACCTCCGGACAATCTATAATACGGATAGCTCGACGCTGCATAGCGTCGAGAGCGTCCAGCAAATACTTCGCGGAGCCGTCCCGGAAGTGAGAGCAGTATTCGACGCAGGGTCCAATCTGCGTCTTGTACAGCAGACACCTCTGATGCAGTGTAAAGAATCGCTTTACCTTATTTAGTATTCCTAGTTTCCACGAAGCTAGCCCTATACATCTTTCGATGTAGTTTTTATTATTGAGCTCTTGACGAACGTCTATTTCAAGGATCTCAAGGTTGCCCTTCATTGGTAATAATGCATTCTGAAGAGAGGGTAGGGGAGGGAAAGGGGATTTCTTCGCTGTAAATGCACACGCCTGCAATGTGCTGTCATCTGCATAACAATGAATGTTCCCGAGGGATAGCATATCATTGATTTGCAGAAGGAAGAGTTGGTGACAGCACGGACCCCTGCGGCGCCCCAGTATTGTTCCTCGATACATATATACATAACCGGGGCAACACAGGTAAGGCGTGTTGTCAGGGCGGCGTATTTGTGTCTCCGTGAGAAACGTCACAGCGGGCCGAGCCGTCTCAAGGTATGGTGGACGGCATCGAGGTTCGCATGGAGTCCACGGATGTTGGTGAACTCCACCTCGAAAAGTGAAGCTGTGGGGTTTCCTGGGGCCGCTGTGGAACGTTTACTTATTTCTGTTGCACTGCCATTATAAATTTGAAGAAGAAGCGTGAAGACAGCGCGACATTTGGTGCAGCAGTAATAAGTGACAAAGCGCAGGGGCTAACTTCGTCTGGAACCGTGTGGTTAGGTTGGAGCCGACCCGCCGGACGGAAGGGCTACCAAACCCCCCTGGTGCAAGGCCGCCGCGATCCCACACCGGTTACCACCCGGAGCGGCGATCCCACATCAGGATTATGCGCGAGAACATGTGGGGCAGCCTCCTGGTGTGGTTGGTCCCAGGCGGGCCCCATGACTGTGTTGCGGGCGGCCGCGGCAACGCCGTTGCTAAGGGTCTCCCTGGCCAGCGAATCGACCCACACTACCCACACTAGACTCCGCTTTGCCCCCACTGGTTCCATGCCTGCTGCACCATACATGGCCCCGGGCCCGGCGGTGCAGCTGTTGAACCCCTTACGCAACCAGCCTGGGCTGGGTTACTTGTGGGGCTTTAGCACAGTTGCACGGTGGCACCCCCCGGACCAACACCCGGTACCCACGTAGGGACCGAAGCCACTTCATAGGTACCGTAAATTAACGAGCCTCGTCCGTTGATCAGCAGGTGCGCCACTAGCAGATGAGTTCGCTGGGGCCCTAAATATATTGGTAGAGCCCCTTTGTATAGAGGAGGTCAAATGATTTTGATTAGGAAAAAAAATTAGCCCTCGCCCCCCCTTTGAGAGTGCAACGACAGAGGAAAGGTAGAGGAGTTTTGATTACGGGATCATACGAGTATAGAGGGTCTTTTCTTGAATTTAAGGAGAGAAAAAAAACACCCCCCCCTCCTAGCCCTCTTTTCACCTCCCCCACACAAGACACTATTATTATAAAATGAAAAAAAAAAGATCAAAACCATGTAATCGCCGTACCTACTGGCTGACCACCATCGGTAACTACGGACTCACGCACAAAATGTGTCAAATACCTAATTCCGCCCGTTTCGATTCTGCATACGGACTCTTAAGCGCTTGGCAGTATTTTTTTTTAACGTGGTCGTTGATGCGTTTAGGCTCTTGCCTCCCAGCTGCGGGGGCAGCAGAACGGCTTCAAGTGGGACTCCCGGTCCTTGGATGGAAAACGGAACGGAAGCTTGGTGTTTCGCCTTCGCTTTAACCGGATCGGCAGAATCGGGATAGGCAGAACCTGGCAAGCAACGGCGGCGGCGGCCGCGCTGGGCAGGGATAGTAAATACAATAAATAGATATATTTTCAAAAGAAAGTGTTTTGTTTTACTAGAATATACCTACAACTTAAACACATTGGTTATAGATTGTAGATAACTACCTACTCGTATATTGTAGTTTGAAATCAATCATAATTATTGTTATTTATTTACAATAAGAATAACAATTTATGGTCATGGGGTCCGAGTGCTCGCCGCCATTGCTAAACGCTTAATCGATGCTTCTCAGGACCAGAAGGCTGGCTATTTTCTGGCCCAAAGAATAAGTATCGCCATCCAACGTGGCAACACATCAGCCAGCATTCTGGGAACCTTCCCAGGTGGCAATGACGCGGAGGATTTTTTAAACGATATTTTGTAATGTAAATATTTTTAGTATATAATTATGTATATTGTAATTCTTATTGTAAAAAAAAGAACATAATTATGTCCAAAAAATACGAGTATTTACGATACAGAATGTCGTTTAAAAAATCTTCCTCGTCATTACTGACTGGGAAGGTTCCCAGAATGCTGGCTTTATTGCCACGTTGCGGATCGCGAATACTTATTCTTTGGGCCCGAAAATAGCCAGCCTTCTGGTCCTGAAAAGTATCGAAGTTTGAAATTATTTTGTAACAACTTGAACTGGAAGCCAAAAATACTGTAAGTAGATTTTTTAATTGACTAATTAATAAAACGAATGATAATCATCATCCGAATGTTAACCCAGTTGAAGTCTTCACCTCTGAACCTAAGGATTGCATTGCATTCCTAAAAGACGTCTTCTGATATATAATTATTTTTCGGGTTTATTCTTTTAAAGTTTTAATAAGTTTAGGTTTATTTTACATTGGATCCTTTTTAAAATACTGATACCGCGAGCATACGTTTACCTACATTGCTCTTTTTAACCGAATACTAAAAAGGTTAAAAAGGTTCTTAATTCGACTGTAGTTGGTTTTAGGGTTCCGTAGCCAAAGGGTAAAACGGGAATCCTATTACTGAGACTTCGCTGTCTGTCCGTCCATCTGCCTTGCGCTGTATCTCGTGAACCGTGATGGTTAGAAAGTTGAAATTTAAGCAACAAATACTAAAAAACTGAATATAATAAATATTTGAAAGGGGTTCCCATACAACAAACGTGTTTTTTTTTTCTTTTTGGTATGGAACTCCTTGTGTGCGAGTCCGACTCGCACTTGGTCGGTTTTATTTATGTTTGTTATCTCATATCTTCCCACAAAAATTATTTTTTTAATAAATTAATAAATAAATAAATCATCATTTATTTCAGGTCTTTTTTTTAGTACACCCATAAAAAAAATTAATCAATTTAAAATAGTTCAGCATTAGTTACATCACTTATTCGCCGTTAATTGAAAGCTCTTAATGCTTCTCATGTCGTCCCATTCTTATTTGAGCCCATTCCGACAGTTCGAAGTCAGCTCTTTTTTGCTTAAATTATTATGTAATGCGAGTCTGCAGTTTAGTGGAGCCATGATGTGGGTGTGCAGTCTGTTGTACATTTCTTCACCCTGTTTTACTTTACTTACTAACTACTTAGCCCCTAATTTGTCACGTCCAAAATTAAGTGACATTTCGTGTGTAATTTTCATACTTTGTCGTCGGTCACTTGCCCGTAATTTGTAAACATTTGTAAGACGTTAACGTATTGTGTAGGCGGGTCACGATCATCTAGAGATTATTATCTCTCATGGGATATATTTCTTTAATATTTATATCGGCGTTCGGTCTCTTAATTGACGGTTGAGTGCTTGATGAGCGCTCTCTTAATGATTCAGGGTCAATCATACGAATGAGAATACCTTACGTATTTGCGAAAATAATACTTCGAAACGTCTGTCGTGCGCTCTTATAGCCAGGAAATCACATATCTCTCTTAAGCTCCAATATCCGCATCTGTGAATATTTCACTATATCGAAAAGTGAGTTATTTCAATACTCAATACATTTATTGCTTCCATAATGTGGTACAGATCTTAAAATAGTTATAGTTACAATTATGGGACCCTGTCGGGCACAGCACAATGTTTGTCTGGAGAGAGGAGGAATTTTACTTGCTAACTGCATTTATTTATTTATTTAGGTTTATGTTATTTATTAATTACACATAAGTTTTTTAAATTTTACGGTTTTGTTGGATATTATTATACATTATATTACGTTTCTTTTTTTTAGTACTAATTTTGGTACATTTATCAAAAATGTCAATATTATTTTTGGATGTCACAAATATCATAAGACAAACATACCTAAATATCCCAATGATTAAAGCTATACAAAGTCATATCAATGTCCTATTCCTAATACCTTTCATTACATTCATAATTTTCACAATACAAAAACAAACATCTGTTTGAAAACAAATGTACCTATTTCAAAATGTCAAATAAATTAATAATGTCAATTCTATTAATACAGACATAAACATCCCGGTCGAAAAATAAAATAGAATATTATACGAGTAGGTACCTAGTGCAGTCATAAGTTTTATTACAAATGAAAATGCATTTTTTTTAAATGAAGTAATGTAATATTTTTAAAATTTATACCTATCACTAGCGACCCGCCCATGCTTCGCACGGGTGCAATGTAGACTATGTAGCATGTCAGTCTTAAAATTCAAATATCTCAATGCAAATATTTGTATGCTTTGCATTGGTTGAATGATTGTCTTTATCTGTGGTAGAATGATTGTCTTTATCTGTGGTATTAGACTTGTGGAATTAGATTAGTCTTTGAATTTCAATGCCAAACAATGTTCAATCACTACTGACATGCTATCAATTGATACTATCGATCGTCCTTGTAAGGAATCGATGGATAGTAATTCATGGCAGAATTTTCTTTATTACCCACGGATTATTTCTGGCTCTCTGTAATCGATGCCTACCCCTATCCTGGCTGAGGAGAGCCTCAAGCTCAGCAGACGATTCTCTGGGGTGGTCATATCACCATTTTAGCTAATAAGCTTATAGCTCTGCTGCATATGCTGTGAGACGGATTAGACAGTTGACAGATGTAGCTACTGCTAGGCTAGTTTACTTTGGTTACTTCCATAGCTTGATGTCCTATGGAATACTACTTTGGGGAAATGCAGCAGATATAGAAACAATTTTTATATTACAAAAGAGGGCAGTCCGTGCCATTTATTGTTTAGGTAAGAGAG
The DNA here is from genome assembly GCA_963556515.1 of Nudaria mundana. Lineage (NCBI taxonomy): Eukaryota > Metazoa > Arthropoda > Insecta > Lepidoptera > Erebidae > Nudaria > Nudaria mundana. Next base: position 13,837,313 of record OY748296.1, read on the forward strand.
ATTCTCTTAGGGAGCTAATTAAAGATATTAATGTTTTAACTGTAGCTTCCCAATATATATTTGATAACATACTGTTTGTCAGGAAAAATATATCTAGCTATACTAAAGTAAGTGACGTTACAGACAGAAATGTACGTAATAAAAATAATCTACTCCCTCCGTGTTATCGGCTTAGCAAGGTTAGTCATTCTTTCAAGGGGGAAGGTATACGCTTTTATAATAAATTGCCTGAATCGGTCCCTTGTATGCCCGACAGTAAATTTAAAACCTTTATAAAGACCACTTCATGTCAAAAAGCATATTATAAGACACTTTTATCATTAAGGTAATCAATACCTTAATGATAAAAGTGTCTGGCTTGAGCATGGTGCAGCCGCCTCCTAAAATGCCGTAATTGTAGCATATTTTGTACTTAGGTGAAAACAATTTTTTTTTGCATTAAACACGCTCGTCCACATTTAGTCTTAAGAAAATGTGTAAATGAGTAAATTATTGAAAAAGAGTGACCGAGAGTTTTATTGCCAGGTTCTTTCTCTCGGTTCTACTTATTGCTTTGCGAATCTAGCATTACATGTAAATATAAAATAAAGAAGAAGAAATATAGAAGCAATGACATTTTTTATTTTAAGTACTTATTGACGTTTGTAAGAGCCATTTAGTGACCTATACAAAATAAATAAATCATTTCATTTCATTTCATTTCTGGCTCTCCGAACAATATGACTTTCCCGATCTTGGCTGCAGCGAGCCTCACGCTCAACTGAGGATTCTCTTACTCCTTCAGCTCTATATCTAGCCTGAAGCTGGCTGAGCCGAGCCTTACATTCCCTTGACGAATCTTCGTCTCTAGCTGAATGTGCTCTTTGGGCATTCCCTGTACTATGACATATGTTTGAACGACGACGTCTTTCAGATATGACTTTATACCTATCCTATTCAGTTCTTTTTTGAACTTAAAAACCTACATTACCCTAAACCGCTTTTTGGCTATAATTCTATTGTTTTATTCTAATTCCTATCCAACCAAGATAACTACTATGAATTTCGAAAAAAATGTCGAATGAATTGAATGAATGAAAATGATTTTTTAATGAAAAAGCCTATATACGTAGGTCACACTATAAGTTTTGCGTATCTTAAAAAAAAAAATGTTAAAAAAAAAATATTATGTTTACTGCTTTTCAAAATACTCTCCTTTACATTTTAAACATTTTTTTATGCGGTCGAACCAGTTTTTAAAACAGGAGGACCACAGATCTGAAGGCATGTTTTCTACGTGCTGATTGAACGCTATCACTGCCTCTTCGGAGTTGGTAAAAGTGAAACCTCTCATCAAATCTTTGATTTTGGGGAAAATACAGAAATCATTGGGTGCTAGGTCGGGGCTATGCGCAGGATGGGTGACGAGTTGTACTTTTTCGGAAGCTAAACATGACTTTGTTTTGTTGGCCGTGTGTGAAGAAGCGTTGTCATGATGTAGGAGAACGCGGCTTTTGGGTCGTCTTTCGCGAACTTTTTTTAACACTCTGGGTAAACAAATGGTAGAATACCACTCGGCCTTAACACTCTTTTGATCGTCAAGTGGAATTGTACAGATGGGACCCGTAGCTGAGAAAATAAACGCGATCATTTTTTTACCAACGTTTCTCGCCTACCTCACTTTTGTTGGCTTGTTCTCATTTTCAAACACTCATTCACAAGATTGCTGTTTTTTTTCGGGTTCAAAACAATAAATCCACGTTTCGTCTCCTGTGACAGTGTCATAAACAGCATTAGAATGTCCGTGGTCGTACTTCAGTAGCATCTGTGAGCACCATTCCACGCGAGCCCGCTTCTGCTCCGCTGTCAGTTCATGAGGGATCTAACGACAACAAAGTTTCCGAACTTTCAATTCTTCGTGTAAAATTTTCTGTATTTGACTCATACCAATCCCCAATAGTCCTCGAATTGTCTCATAGGTAATCCGCGGGTTTATTTCAATTAACCGCTTAACAGTAGCCACATTATTTTCGTTGACGGCAGTTGAAGGCCGCCCTTCACGAAATTCGTCATGTAAAGAAACTCGACCTCAGAAATCGGCTCGAAATTCAGCAAACCATCGCCTCACGGTGCTCAAACAAGGTGCTTCTCTCCCAAAAGCATTTTAAAGACGAGCGGCACAGTCTTGCGGAGAGAGAGAACTTTTAAAATCATAAAAAAATCATCGCTCTAAAATATTTTTGACTTAATTCCATTTTCGTTGCATACGTGGAACTATGATGTGTGATAAAAACAATTGACAAATGATTTCCCGCCAATTGTTTTTTTTATTACTAAGAAGGTTGCAACGTTTAAAAAAATATAACATTCGAAATTCAAATAGTTCCGATTAGCTAGAAGTGAAAAACTTTTAGTGTGCCCCATGTATAACCTATTAATCTGTAATATCTTCGAAAATATTCATTTAAATTACATGTTGTAAAGGGTCATATTGATATATATTAAAAGCAAAATGTATTTAAGGTACTTAATTGGATAAGGATTTATGCTGTAGTGCTTAAAATCTATGTGTGTTCACTGCCGTCATTGGCCACAGCCCGGCTGCGTCGCCGCGCTCGTATTTTTTTTCCATCACGAGATATCTCTTAAGTCATTCGTTCAAATTATATGGTTTGAATGGCAATTTTGTTCTACATTATATGCACAACGTATGTAAAGTATTCAATTAGATAAGGAATAATACTGCATTGGTAAAAATAGCTTGGCAAATTATAACACAAAATTTTTTTGTCATTTAAAAAAGATAAAAATGGTTACTGTGAGTTATCCTTAAGAGATAGACATATGCTATCCCGGACTTTTTTGTAGACCTTTCTATGGTGTATACAATACTGTAGTACATTGTTTTGATCTGTCTCGTAGGGTTTCGTCAGCGTTTGCAATGAAAGCGCAAAAAAATGTATTTATTTACGACATTACATTAGAAACCTCTAAAATAATCGATATTACTCTAGTATGTTATACATGTATTATACATTAAACCTTTCTGTTGAATCACTCTATCTATTAAAAAAAACCGCATCAAAATCCGTTGCGTAGTTTTAAAGATCTAAGCATACATAGGGACAGACAGACAGGAAAAGCGACTTTGTTTTATACTATGTATATAGATAGATATTTATTAAAGTCTTGGCAAAAATTTAAAATAGAAATTTTTCGAAAAATTAAAATAGAAATGTTTCGAAAAAAAATATTTTTTTTTTTCGAAAAGCCACCTTTGGCTTTTATACAGGCCTCTAATCTGTTTGGCTACGAATCTATGGATTTACGCAGTTTCCAAATTTTGCCACTGCTTGCTCCAAAGATTTTTAACTCGACGAAAGACTCAATGTCGCCGTGTCGTTTAGAGCAGGCCATGTCCTCTAAAACTGACCATAATTTGTAGTCTAAAGGGTTGAGGTCTGGGCTAGATGAGGGCCAGTCTTCAGCTCTTATAAAGTCCGGAGCGTTGGTTGCTATAGCCAGGCTTGGGTAGTTCGTGTCTTGTGATCAGGAGCAGAGTTCTGCTGGAAAGTCCACGGTATATTTAAAAAAAGTGTATTGCTGAGAGGTTTCACAACATGATCCAATACAATATCTTGATACTCCAAGTTTACTTGAAGTTATCACTCCTTTTTCACAAAAATGTAGTTTTGTGACTCCCTGATAAGACACGCCCCACCAAACACCAAACCAAAAAATATAGGCGTGATATATGTATGTAATTAAGTTCTCATGCGAATTGGTTACAAGAAAACGAATGTGAAGTTTATGAACCTTTCGAACGCAGACCTATCTAAAACTACGAGTACTATTATAAAGAAGAAAGATTTTTATTTTTGTATGTATGTTTGTAATGAATAAACTCAAAAACTACTGTGCCGATTTCAAAAAATCTTTCACCATTGGAAAGCTACATTCACCCTGAGTAACATAGGCTACTTTTTATCCCGGTAATGTCTTCCCACGGGAACCGGGAACGAGTAAACTAAATCACGCATGCGGAGCTGCGGCGATCAGCTAGTATTTCATAAAATAGTATAAAACAAAGTCGTTTTCCCGTTTACCGCTGTCTGTCTCGATGTATGCTTAGATCTTTAAAACTAAGCAACGGATTTTTATATGGTTCTTTTTAATGGATATAGTGGTTTTCTAGGAAGGTTTCAAGTTTGTAATTTGTCAAGCGGGTGAAGCTGCTGGCGTCTGCTAGTAAATATACCTATATTTACAAGACCTATACTTCAGTAATTCATCAAAGAGTAAACTACATAATTTACTAGCCCTATCTATAGGTCATGTTTAGATTCTGTTATTAAAATACTTAGGTAATTTATAGGATCAATTTACGTTTGTAATTGAGTCGTGTGGTCATTAGTACTAGTCATTACAGAGGATCAAGTGATATATCAATTTTTTTACACAACTTATTATTATCTGGCGCCTGTGGAGGCGTTATATAAAAGCATGTTTCATGTTATAATAGTTAGTTCTTTGAAAGTGGGTTTACTTGCATAAAATATATGACTGGATAGATGTAGATGGAAATCTATCCAGTCCGTCTCTGGTACGTACGGTTTTGATTATCCTGCGGGTGTCGAAAATTGGCAGCATAAAGGCCTAGCACCCATCGTAAGACCGGCCTGAGTCGATGTTGCTTAACCTTTGCAATGTGTTAACATTGTCGGTTACCACTAGACCACGAGCCCCTCAAAGCCGAATTACCTAATATGCATATCAAAATAGAAGTAAAATGTTACTTTAATAAAACGAGTATCTAACTCAGAGTCCATGCCATAATATCATTATGGTAACACTGAATTGATATTCTCTATTATTTTATTCTAACATATGCGGGTTGTTTTATTACATCAAATTGGTATTGAATAATGTATAAGATCCGAAATCAAGACGCTTCATTCAACGAAAATATATTTCATCTGTACCTTGTTAAAGTATATAATGATCTCATTGGTGCAGATTATGCAGATTTTATTTCACATGCTTACTTACATTTAATAAATACTTCTTCTTTTTTTTTAACCGTGGCTCCATCGATGTTCATCGGTAATTTCGCCAATGCCAAGGTAATGCTTGATTTTTCCCGCACAGAAGAACTATAGTTACTCTATCTAGAAAACTAATAAACATATTTGTATATTTCTAAATCCTACAAATATTAAAAACGCGAAAGTTTGTGAGTATGTATGTAAGTATGGATGGATGGATGTTTGTTACTCTTTCACTTTTGTCTTTTGTCTTCTTTCACTGTTAAACTTTACAATAATATAGCTTATACATCAGAATAACACATAGGCTACAATTTATAAAGATATGTGTGTGTGAATTGTTCAAAATATGACGATAAGTGTCAAGTAAGTAGGAAGCGACGATGACAAACCGAGTGCGCGATACTACGGGAACGGGAAAAAATCCAAATTACCACGCGGACGAAGTCGCGGGTGACCACTAGTAGATACATAATTTACATAGAAAACTCCGAAAGAAACATAATAGATCACACAAATATTTGATTCGACCCGAGAATTGAACCCGGTACTCCGGAGTCGAAAGCTGATGCACTACCGCGCCACCGTATTACCACCGTATATTCACGAGGGGGTAGGCAGAGGTGCAATTTTTTTCTGGTTTCTGGTGACTGACACAGTTCATACTACTACAGACGCCAACGCTTACCTCTGTATGTTGATATTGATGTAATTTTGTAAGCTATTTGTAAAAGTTTCTTTGTAATAATAACTAAATATTAAAATATTATTCTATTATTTTGCCAATAATTTTGTTGATCATCCTACTTAATAGATAAAGGGTTAGTCTATTGCATAGGCTGAGAATAAAATTTTATAACCATTCTGTAATTAGAAAATAAGTTCCAACAGTCAGTACCTGTCTGGCAGTCTGGCAGTTGACACAGTTGGTTCATCATAAAAAAAGTTGTGCAACATCGCAAGAAGACGGAACTTATGGTAAAAATTTAAACTAATTTTTAGCAAAGTTCCATCAATGGTGGACGGCAGTGTCACTAAATATGTCAAATTTTCGTTTAGAATGTCCACAAAGCAACAATTTTCGGACCTGCGCTGCAGTGTTGATCTATGACAATGTCTTGTGAATAAGGAAGAATTTTTTATTAATATTTTGTTGTTGCATTCAACCTTGTGAACCATTAATCTTAGTATAGGGTGATGATTAACCTTCTGCGTGTGAACCAGAGACGCCCGGCAACGGACGTAAGAGCGGCCGCGGCCTAAATAAAAAAAACGGTGATGAAAATTAAAGAAAATTTCCTAAACAAGTAAACACTTTTTTGTTATTTCCTGCAATATCATTGGTTAAATAAATTATATGCGATGGAAAGAGACCGTACGGTATGTCGTTGCTACCGTGGAAGATGGGAAGGCCTTTGGAGTGGGACGCTACATGCGTTGACACCTTAGCACCTTCACACCTTCCAAGCACATCCGGATGTGCCGGCGCTGCTGCTGCATGGGGTGAAGGCCTTAAACGGCGTAAATATGCTAACCTAGCAGGTGATTACATATTTGAGCCGTTTGGGGTTGAGACAGTGGGGTCATGGGTTCCGAGTGCTAGCTGCCTTTATAGAGACATTGCTAAACGCCTAATCGATGCTTCTCAGGACCAGAACGCTGGCTATTTTCTGGCCCAAAGAATAAGTATCGCCATCCAACGTGGCAACACAGCCAGCATTCTGGGAACCAGTCCAGCTGGTCCAGCATTATTTGTGTTTCTGCCTCTGCCAGTCTTGCCATTAAAGAGGATATCTCCGAACCAACAGTACTTTTATAACTGATTAAACGATGTGCTGAAAACTCCAATTTTAACTGGTAGTGTCACACACATCCATAACTTAGATCGTTGATAAAACACGTCACAAAAACTTCGTTCCTCGTTCAATTTTTCCCATATTGCTCGGAGGAGTTATATCCGCCGGGATTCTATACGTAATAATTTTAACAAAAATGAACTGACTACAAACAAAAATACAAATATATGGCAACAAATATAAAAACCACACAGTCGAAATAAGAACATCCACTTTTTTGAAGTCAGTTAAAATCATTTTAAAGTTCGTTATTTCAAATCATACTATTGATACAGTATAGCTAGAGAGGTTTGAACTTAACAGGATTCGTTATTTTACTTTTCTCGCTCTGTGCATTAAAGAATCTAACTAATTATTAATTCTGCATTCTAACTTCAATAAACTTCTATTCTAAAGATGGCTTTGTAGTATATTGCTATAAATTAAGAAAAAAAAATTATTAATATCTTTAAATATACATAAATACAAAATACAGTCCAAGGAACAAAGTAATATTCTTAAAAATACTGTTAAAATTAACCAATACATTAAAAAAAAATTTTTTGGACATTCTCAGACAACGTCATCTAGCCCAAATTAAGCTAATATAAGCTTGTGCTATGGGATCTAGACGAGTGGTAAACATGCTTATATATTTCTAAATACATACATAATATACATGGAAAACACCCAAACTCCGAAACAAACATTTGTGGATCACACAAATAATTATTTCGACCCGGAATAGAACCTTGGACCTCAGGGACGGTAGTCGCTTAATCATACCACTGCGGCCACCGAGGCAGTCTTATTTATTTTAGTAGGTACTCGTACATAACATAAAATGTAAATACGTATACAAATGACGGTACTAACTTAATCCTTGCAGGGTATTAATTACCATTATCTACTTTCAAAGCCCGTCCCTGAACCAGATAGATATAATAAAAAAACCGGCCAAGTGCGTTTCGAGTCACGCATAAGATAGGGTTCCGAAATTATTCATAAAAGACTCTATAACTTCTGAACTAACAGAATTTTACCATCCATTATAGTTTTCCTTCAAAGTTTATTACATGGACTACCATCATGATTTTTTCCAGGTTCCTCATGGCAGCCGTTTAGATTTTAAGGGGAGGGGCGCCCTGTTTTTGAAAAAAACATGTTATTCAAAGCTATATATCTTGCAAACGGAAACCTAAATAAAAAAATCATCTTAGCAACTTCTCCATGTTTTTAAAAGTACTATCCAATGATACCCTACACGATGGAGTATACGCGAGAAAAAAATATCATCCCCACTTTACGTGTAGGGGAGGTACCCCAAAAGAAATATATTTTCAGAATTTTATTTTAGCACTTTGTCGGCATAATAAATATACATATTCATGCAAAGTTTCATGTTTCTAGCACTAATTGTTTAGGATGAAAGCCGAGACGGACGGACATGACGCAACTAAGGATTAAAAGATAAGGATTCAGACTTTTACTACGGAACTCTAAAATCACCAAAGTGTTTTCCACCGATAGTGCGAACGTGTTGAAACGATTGACGCAATACTTGTGACATCATGCAGTAGCATATCAGGTCGGTAGATATTTGTATCATCCGAGAATATCACCATGAAGTGCGGTTATTAACTGTCAAGAGCACTCTAGATAATGGGATTGCTTCAAAACGCATATTTCCATCACCAGTGGTGTCGTACTCGGGCTATCGTTTGACCTTCTTAATGTATCGATTCAATCAACGCTGCACCAATCTGCTGGGTGAATGGTAAATCATTTAGTTGCAATTTATTTTAAACAAGCTGACTTCAAATTGTCACAATTGGAGTAAAAATGAGATACGAAACACCAGTTTTCCAGTGTTTAGTTACCCATAAAAGCCTCTATATCTCCTGAACAAACAGAGTTATACTATCCGTTATAGTTTTCCTTCAAAGTTTATTACATGGACTACCATCATGAATTTTCAAGTTCTTTTAGATTTTGAAGGGTAGAAGGGAGGAACGCTTTGTTTTCGCAAAAACAAGCTCTTAAAAGCTAAATATCTCGCAAACGGATACTCAAATCAAAAAACCATCCTGGCAATCTCTCTATCGATCGCTTTTTATTTCTTTTGAAGTCGATTATTTTAAAACTCTGTTAAACAACTTTTAGAACAAAAAATTTTGTTTTTAAATTAAAATATTTAATAGACACTCTAATAAAGTTTTGCTATTCACAAAATATTATGTTATGTCCCATGAGGCCTCCCAACATGACCGTGTATATTCCGTGGCTCTTTTTAACCACTGAAAACTCAGAACCAAATATAACTTGAGCGAAATCTCACTTCTCATTGGTTGAAATGACTCTAGAGCAGCTCATTTGTCTCTCGACGGTGGGGCCAGACCTGGCGGACAACCAGTACGGTTTCCGTCGGGGACGCTCCACCGTGAGCGCGATCATGCGCGTCAGGAGCCTGACGGAGGAAGCAGTCTCGCAGGGCAGGGTGGTGGTGGCGGTGTCTCTTGACATCGCCAACGCGTTCAACACCTTGCCATGGAGCTGCGTTAGGGAGGCGCTCGTGTATCACGAAACGCCTCTCTACCTCCGTCGTATTGTCGGGGCCTATCTCTCGGAGAGGGCCATAGCTTTCCCCAGCTGGCTCAGGCCAGCTCGGCGAGATGTGTCGTGCGGTGTTCCGCAGGGGTCGGTCCTGGGGCCGCTTCTGTGGAACATCGGCTACGACTGGGTGCTGCGGGGTGCGTTGCCTGAGGGCGTCGGCGTAACGTGCTACGCCGACGATACCCTCGTCACGGCGCGGGGTGCAACGTACCAGGAGGCAGCACTCAAGGTCACGAGGGGTGTTGCTCAAGTCGTGGGTCGGATACGGTGGCTGGGACAGGAGGTGGCCTTGCACAAGTCCAAGGTTCTGTGTTTTCACAGACCTCGGAACGGTCCACCTGAAGGTTCCAGCATAAATGTGGGAGGCGTTAGCATCGGTATCAAGCCCTCGACGAAGTATCTAGGGATCGTACTTGATAGCCGATGGAACTTCGGACCACATTTCCGAAGTTTGGTCCCCAAGGTGACACAGGCATCGGTCGCGCTTTCGCGACTGATGCCCAACCTAAAGGGACCCAACGCTTCCTGCAGGAGACTGTACCTGGGGATCGTGCGGAGTATGGCCCTATACGGGGCTCCCGTATGGGCGGCGCGATTGACGGCCAACAACTCAACGCTCCTTAATAGACCGTTGAGGACCTTGGCCGTCAAAACAATAAGGGGATACCGCACGATCTCCGGAGAGGCTGCATGTCTCCTAGCCGGGACCCCTCCATGGGACCTGGAAGCGAGAGCCCTTGCGTCATTGTTCCAATGGCGCAAGGAGGCGCTGGAGCGGGACCACAGGCCTGCGTCTCGAGAAATCGATGACCGGCGGTCCCAACTCCGACAGGATCTCATGGAGTCATGGAGGGTGCGACTTGAGCAACCCAAGTGGGGTGCCACCATCATCGCGGCGGTGAGACCGATCATGGACGATTGGCTGCAGAGCATGGTGACCTCACGTATCGTGCGACGCAGATCGTTACCGGGCATGGATGCTTCGGTAGCTATCTGTTTCGCATCCATCGTGAGGTCACACCCCGGGGTCAACACTGCGAGGTTTCCGACGACGACACCGCACTCCATACGTTGGTGGAGTGCTCAGCGTGGGCGAGTCAGCGCCGGGACCTCGTAGTGGGTCTGGGCGTGGATACCCTCTCGCTGGAGACCATGCTTCAAGCCATGGTCTCCAGCGGGAGTAGGTGGAACGCGGCCGTGTCCTTCTGCGAGCAAGTCGTGCTCGCGAAGGAGGCGGCCGAGAGGGAGAGGGAGCGTACCCTCCCCGCCGAGTTCCGTAGTCAGCGGCGAGGGCGCCGCAGACTCATCTACGCCCAAGACCATCGACCTCCATGATCGGGGGTCTGAGGATGGCGGGATCGCCACCCGTCGTCCTTACAGAAGCAGGCTAGAAGGGTTGCGTGCTGCGGGGCCTTTGCCCCATAGCACGCAACCAGATTCACTCACTGACGCGGGATAAAACCCTTCCCCAACGACGCGGGATTCTCATCCCGACCCAACCCCCGCAGAGACCACAGAGGTGGCCAAAGTCCGCCGGGCGCCACTGGAAATACGTTCTGCTTGTAACCAGAGACGCCCGGCAACGGGCGTTAGAGCGGCCGCAGCCTTGGTCGCGGAACTAAAAAAAAAAAAAAGCTCATTTGTCTTGACTACCTTGCCATGCTACGGCGGGCAGGCTCAGCAAAAATCTCTACTAAATTATTACTATTTTAATTTAGTAGCATGGTTGCTACGGCGTAGTAGTTGTGACGAAGCGCCTATGAAATTGTGTTTACGTGAATTAAAGACGAAAACTGCGGTCATTACCGTGAAGTCTATGTGAGTTTCTAAAATTAAAAAAAGTGCGTGTCGGGCCGCGCATAGAATAGGGTTACGTAGTCAAACATAATTACCTCTATAACTCCTGAACTAACAGAGTTATCGGATCCGTATTGCTTTAAAGTTCATTACATGGATAGGATATACGGAACCCTAAAAAAAGACAATAAACTGATGCCATGGACGTATCACATATACCACGATGCATATTGTAATTATGTGATCCTGAAACATCAGGCAAAGATAATTATTCTCCTCTTTGCCTGATGCCTGATGCTTTAGGATGACTTTCCAAGATTTTTCGTTAACAAGTGTAGACTGACGCATTTAATAATTTAAGCTTCATGAATGTGCAACTTACCTATACATAGGTGGACTTAATTTCACAGGCGTCAGTTAGGCAATAGATTCATCCTCTATCGTGGGACCAACACCCCGGAGGGGTAGATATAGGTACATTCCTCACCCACATTTTTGCCAGTTTATTTGAGAGGTTCAATTTAAACTAGTGGTCGAACAGTAGACCTCGCTCTTTCCGCCATTTCCCCCCAATCCAAAAAAGCTCACAACGAAAGAATTGTATTAAATCAAGGAACACTTGTGCCAAGTTTCGTGAAGATCGAATAAAAACTGTGGCTGCTAGCCCAGAACACACATACAGACAGACAGACGGACGAAAGCAAATTATCCAATCTCGAAATGTAGACGCTTCGCTCGCTCGGTCAATAAATTCTGTTAAATCACTTTAATGGTTGAAACAAAGCTGTAGGTACATAATTCTAATTTCAGAAGCTTGTCTATAAGCTCTTGTCTATAAAGCCCCAGATTGATAGGTACACTTGTTACCAGAAGTGGAGTTCGATTTATGCTGAGCGCGTGACAGGTGGCTTTTTAGGTTACCTCTGGCGCTCCGCAAAAATCGGGTTTCCAGATACAACGTTCCTTGTTGGCATATGAAATGTTATATTTCAATAGTATGTAGGGTAGGTATTCATAACAATATTATTTGTTTTGATTCCACGAATTGTGAAACTGAAACTGCACGAGATAAATTAAAATGGGCTATTCAAATATTACTCTTGTGAATTTAATCTCTTCAATATTTAATATTGTTTGGTGATGTTTTAAATTGTGATAGTTGTCTCCGCATTAATATCACTTCGGTATATCACTAATATAGAAGTTGATTTATATTTGGACAAAAACACTTGTACATTCAACTTGTATTTCGTGTAATAATGGAACCGTTGAATTATGCTGTATGAGTGATTCTACGTGCAAATTAACACTTGGGGTTGTATTGTATAGCAAATCTGTGGTGCCTGGTATCCCACAACACACTTTCTTCAACACACATCTTTTGGTGTTGTTGCATTGTCTTTAACTGTAAATTACTTTAAGATCATTTCATGTATTGGTTTTGGCAAATAAATAAACTAAAAAAAAACCATTTCGCAATTCAGTGAAATGTGAAATGGCGAAACCGGTTAGATAAATAAAATAAAACATGTGGAAAGTATAAGTATTATTTTTTTTTTTTAACTTTCGCGTTTTGTACACATTATAAACTTAAGACTAACGGGTCTTTTACGCGATTTTGAGATATATACATACCTCTTTATTATCCGACGTTTCGGGCCTGTTACAAGAGCCGTGGTCACGGGTGGACTGGCTTCAGCTCATCGTCGTCTTCGTGAAGTGCTGGTTTGTTCAACTACCCTCACTTCGTCGTCACTAACTATTGTGTTCGGAGAGCCACTACGGCATACCACACTGATAGTATCAGCAAGCGGGCGTTCGGTGAGGTGGCGAGTATTTTTGCTGATCACCGGATTCCACGACGTAGTTAGTCGATATCCATCTTCCCGGTTAAAGTTGGGATACTTTTTTATTTTGACGGCTTCCCGCACTATCCTGGAGTAATAGTGTCCATCAGTGGATAGGACTTGTGGCTTGTGGAGTTCAATCCAGTGGTTGGGACCCGATTCCAACAAATGCTCGGCAATCGCAGACTTGTTTATTTGGCGGTTTTTTACAGCTGTGATGTGTTCTTTGACCCTCTCAGCGATAGTACGTTTGGTCTGTCCGATGTATGAACTACCACAGCTGCAGTCTACCTTATAAACACCCGATGTCTGTAGAGGAATGGTATCTTTAGGGGTTCGCAGGTGGTTTATTACCTTGGAGTGTGGCCTATATACAGTCTTAATGGAGTATCTTTGTAGTACTGTTCCAATTTTGTCCGTCACTCCTTTCACGTACGGCATAAATGCTGGTGCTTTGCTTACTCCCAAGGGTTGTACCTTGTTCCTTTCACGGTGTTGTGTATGTCCCTGATACCCGTTCTGCTTCAACACTTCCTGAACATGTCGCAAAGATCATAGGCTCGACTTACCAGCGACACCGCAACGGATCTCAAGTGTCGCGGATGATGATGTGAACCGGCATTCAGATACTTGTCCGTGTGTGTGGGTTTGCGGTACACAGTGTGTCCGAGAAATTCACTCTCTCTCACTGTTACTTTGACATCGAGAAAAGCCAATGATCTGTCCAACTCCATTTCATGAGTAAACCGGATGTTCCGGAGTATGAAGTTCAAGTGGCTTAAAAATTGTTCTACTTCTATTGGGCCCCCTCTCATAAAACAGAAGACAACATCCACATATCGCTTTCACAGTTTCACCTGTGCTAACTGCCTGTCTATGGAATCTCCAATGTGTTCCATCCAAATGTTTGCCATCACCGGTGCTACAGGGCTACCCATTGCCACTCCGTCGATTTGGAGGTGATGCTGTCTACCATAAAGAAAATAATTACCCTCTAGGCAATGTCTAAGTAGAACAATGTATTTGTTGGACAGACCATTGTCCTTCAGTTTCTTTTCGATGACCTCAAGGCAATCTTGAACGGGAACGTTGATATTTGTTGACCAACCACCAAAGCTATATGGTTTGTCTAAAGTCCATAAGGAGAATGTACCTTTGCGCCCTATTGTGAGTCAAATCAACTCACCAACGTATTATTTGGCGAACCACATAGCCAAGGTACTGCAACCATTAGTAGGAAACAACACCACATCCTTCGTTAAAGACTCTCGGCATTTTGTGGACATAATCAAGAGCGTGAAAGTGGAACCGGATGATGTGATGTTGAGTTTCGACGTGGAGTCACTCTTCATCAACGTTCCCGTTCAAGATTGCCTTGAGGTCATCGAGAAGAAACTGAAGGACAATGGTCTGTCCAACAAATACATTGTTTTACTTAGACCTTGCCTAGAGGGTAATTATTTTCTTTATGGTGGACAGCATTACCTCCAAATCGACGGTGATGACAAACATTTGGATGGAACACATTGAAGATTCCATAGACATGCAGTTAGCACAGGTGAAACTGTGGAAGCGATATGTGGATGATGTCTTCTGTATTATGAGAGGGGGCCCAATAGAAGTAGAACAATTTTTAAGCCACTTGAACTCCATACACCGCAACATACGGTTTACTCATGAAATGAAGTTGGACAAATCATTGGCTTTTCTCGATGTCAAAGTAACAGTGAGAGAGAGTGGTTCTCTCGGACACACTGTGTACCGCAAACCCACACACACGGACAAGTACCTGAATGCCGGTTCACATCATCATCCGCGACACTTGAGATCCGTTGCGGTGTCGCTGGTAAGTCGAGCCTATGATCTTTGCGACCCTGAATACCTACAGAAAGAGTTCGCTCATGTTCAGTAAGTGTTGAAGCAGAACAGGTATCAGGGACATACACGACACCGTGAAAGGAACAAGGTACAACCCTTGGGAGTAAGCAGAGCACCAGCATTTATGCCGTACGTAAAAGGAGTGACGGACAAAATTGGAACAGTACTACAAAGGTACTCCATTAAGACTGTATATAGGCCACACTCCAAAGTCGTAAACCACCTGCGAACCCCTAAAGATACCATTCCTCTACAGACACCGGGTGTTTATAAGATAGACTGCAGCTGTGGTAGTTCATACATCGGACAGACCAAACGTACTATCGCTGAGAGGGTCAAAGAACATCACAGCTGTAAAAAACCGCCAAATAAACAAGTCTGCGATTGCCGAGCTTTTGTTGGAATCGGGTCCCAACCACTGGATTGAACTCCACAAGCCACAAGTCTTATCCACTCCAGGATAGTGCGGGAAGCCGTCGAAATAAAAAGGTATCCCAACTTTAACCGGGAAGATGGATATCGACTATCTACTTCGTGGAATCCGGTGATCAGCAAATGTACTCACCACCTCACCAAACGCCGCTTGCTGATACTATCAGTGTGGTAGATGTCCGTATGGTATTCCGAAATACCACTCACCGAATAGGACGGTTTTCCGATAACATTCTACTCCGACGGTTAGTTGAACGAGAAAATACTTGGCCGATGGAACGTTTCGCCGAAAATATTATTCATCGACGGTTGGTAGTCCGAATGAATCCTTCGCCGATGGAACGGTTCGCCGAAAACACTCTTCAACGACTATTGATTAAACGAACGAATATTTCGCCGAAAGCACACGTCGTAGGGGAATTCTTTTGCCAAATGGATAGTTTTTCTTTCAGCTTGACTACACCCTTAGATTTTGTAGAAGTCATGTTAAAAATACAGGTAAAAATTATACTAAAAAAAACATAATGCGATTAAAGTTACACATTAATTGTAATGGTTTTTTTATTTAACAATAAGAAAATTCAATGGTAAGTAAAATGTTTTTTAAAAAATGTTTTTAAAACCCTTTAAATTGGTATTACCAATTTAAAGGGTTTTAAAAACATTTTTTTCATTGCATTGTTTTCCGCAGAATTAAAAAAGACAACAAAACGTCGACAATTGTTTCGCCTCTAAACGAGGCATTATCAAGACTGTCTCAGAGAGAACAGCAAAATTTGTGCTTAGAACATATTTGCTTATAAGTAAGTGTGTGCAAATTTCATTATCGCGATGTAGGATTTTTCACAATAAATAACGTGGGTAGAAACCTCAGATCATGCTAACTAAGTTCCAAAAATAGGTATTCACCAATACAAGACTTTATCTTCACAATTTCTATTAAGTTGTGTAGAAATGCCACATGACACATACAAACCAACAACCAACTAATGTGTCTGTCTGTTCACAAACAGATTAAGTAAGGGAGACGTGTGAAAATCTATTTGTTCATTGAGTAAGGTGTCCGCGTCTCTTAACTATTTCTAGCCTTTCACAAACACTCAGCTTGAACCCTTTCTCACAAAAGCGTAAAACTCTAAAGGTGTTACTATTGTTCAAGGAATGACCAGTGTCAAGGAGATGCTTCGCGAAGAGGGACTTCTCAGGACAACCGTTGCGGAACGCCGCCATATGTTCCTTGTATCTGATCTCAAAGGACCTGCCAGTCTGCCCTACATACTGCATATTACAGCCATCGCAACTCAACAAATAAACACCCGATCTGTGTGAAACCGACACCGAGTCCTTGCCATTACACAGCTCCCTCAAGGTGTTCTGTGTTCTAAAAGCCGCGAATATTATATACTATTTTCCCTCATAATCTTAGCTATACTCAACGAGACGGGACCCACGAACGGCAAACAGGTAGTGTACTTCCTAGGTGGATCTTGAGTTGGATGTAATAAATGAAAACTAGCATTTCTGCGTTTTTTATTTAATAATGAGTGGACCATTCCTACGTTATAGCCATTACTGTGTGCTATATAACAAATGATAGACAATTCCTCATTAAATGCCTGTGGGCTCAAAGGTACCGCCAGTAACCTGCTGAGTAAGCTGTGGAAAGCTGCCATTTTATGTTGCCATGGGTGATTGGATGAGTAAGGGATAACTATGTCTGTACATGTAGGTTTCCTATAGATCCGAAACTCATGCATACTGAGGAAGGTGCAATACATCACACCTTCACCCTTTTTTTTTTTTTTTTTTTTTTTAATTCCGCGGCCTAGGGCCGCGGCCGCTCTAACGTCCGTTGCCGGGCGTCTCTGGTTACAAGCAGAACGTATTTCCAGTGGCGCCCGGCGGACTTTGACCACCCCTGTGGTCTCTGCGGGGGTTAGGTCAGGATGAGAATCCCGCGTCGTTGGGGTAGGGTTTTATCCCGCGTCAGTGAGTGAATCTGGTTGCGTGCTATGGGGCAGAGGCCCCGCAGCACGCAACCCTTCTAGCCTGCTTCTGTAAGGACGGTGGGTGGCGATCCCGCCGTCCTCAGGCCCCGATCATGGAGGTCGATGGTCTTGGGCGTAGATGAGTCTGCGGCGCCCTCGCCGCTGACTACGGACCTCGGCGGGAAGGGTACGCTCCCTCTCCCTCTCGGCCGCCTCCTTCGCGAGCATGACTTGCTCGCAGAAGGACACGGCCGCGTTCCACCTACTCGCGCTGGAGACCATGGCTTGGAGCATGGTTTCCAGCGAGAGGATATCCACGCCCAGACCCACTACGAGGTCCCGGCGCTGACTCGCCCACGCTGAGCACTCCACCAACGTGTGGAGTGCGGTGTCGTCGCCGGAAACCTCGCAATGTTGACACCGGGGTGTGACCTCACGATGGATGCGAAACAGATAGCTACCGAAGCATCCATGCCCGGTAACGATCTGCGTCGCACGATACGTGAGGTCACCATGCTGCCTCTGCAGCCAATCGTCCATGATCGGTCTCACCGCCGCGATGATGGTGCTACCCCATCTGGGTTGCTCAAGTCGCACCCTCCATGACTCCATGAGATCCTGGTGGAGTTGGGACCGCCGTTCCTCGATTTCTCGAGACGTAGGCCTGTGGTCCCGCTCCAGCGCCTCCTTGCGCCATTGGAACAATGACGCAAGGGTTCTCGCTTCCAGGTCCCATGGAGGGGTCCCGGCTAGGAGACATGCAGCCTCTCCGGAGATCGTGCGGTACCCTCTTATTGTTTTGACGGCCAAGGTCCTCAACGGTCTATTAAGGAGCGTTGAGTTGTTGGCCGTCAACCGCGCCGCCCATACGGGAGCCCCGTATAGGGCCATACTCCGCACGATCCCCAGGTACAGTCTCCTGCAGGAGGCGTTGGGTCCCTTTAGGTTGGGCATGAGTCGCGAAAGCGCGACTGATGCCCCGTCACTTTAGGGACCAAACTTCGGAAATGTGGTCCGAAGTTCCATCGGCTATCAAGTACGATCCCTAGGTACTTCATCGAGGGCTTGATGCCGATGCTAACGCCTCCCACATTTATGCTGGAACCTTCAGGTGGACCGTTCCGAGGTCTGTGAAAGCACAGAACCTCGGACTTGTGCAAGGCCACCTCCAGTCCCAGCCACCGTATCCGACCCACGACTTGAGCAACACCCGTCGTGACCTTGAGTGCTGCCTCCTGGTACGTTGCACCCCGCGCCGTGACGAGGGTATCGTCGGCGTAGCACGTTACGCCGACGCCCTCAGGCAACGCACCCCGCAGCACCCAGTCGTAGCCGATGTTCCACAGAAGCGGCCCCAGGACCGACCCCTGTGGAACACCGCACGACACATCTCCCCGAGCTGGCCCGAGCCAGCTGGGGAAAGCTATGGCCCTCTCCGAGAGATAGGCCCCGACAATACGACGGAGGTAGAGAGGCGTTCCGTGATACACGAGCGCCTCCCTAACGCAGCTCCATGGCAAGGTGTTGAAAGCGTTGGCGATGTCAAGAGACACCGCCACCACCACCTTGCCCTGTGAGACTGCTTCCTCCGTCAGGCTCCTCACGCGCATGATCGCGCTCACGGTGGAGCGTCCCCGACGGAAACCAAACTGGTTATCCGCCAGGTCTGGCCCCACACTCGTGAGATGCTCGACGAGGCGTTCCGCGATAATTCGCTCAAAGAGCTTACACACCTCGTCGAGCAACACGATCGGCGGATATCCGGACGGTGAGTCCACCGGCCGCCCCGCCTTACGGATCAGGACCAGTTTCCCCGTCCTCCACACCTTGGGAAACTGGCCCCTTTCGAGGCATGCGCTAAAGAGCCCCATCAGTCGAGGCCACACCTTCACCCTTAATCTAAAGTACTGTCTCCTACCTAGATCAAACTGTACATCTCGATTCTTCTTCTTAGGAGTATATTAGGATTATGATTACTATATTAATAACTACACATCTATTCCATGAATAATACACATAACTAGGGGAAAACAACGAAACAGTTTATCGGTAGGTATATAGTTACAAAATTATACCAATTTAATTTAACTTAATCTATATCTAGCTTATATCTAACTGGATTGTTAATGCGACATTGTCGTACGGGACGGGACCGGGACGGTTCCGGTGGGGTCAAGGCAGGTTGCATTGGGCTTTGGCCTGACTGTTTCATGCCCTCTTCGGACGTCTCTTGTTGCGTTACATCTGGAGCTAAACCTTCCGGCCGACTTGAGTCTGGTAACCCCTCGTCCCGACTCTTATGAACAACCTCCGCTATCTCGCTCCCCTGGTTGGAAGGACAGGTTAATGAACTCCGTATCCGTGTCTTTAGCTGATCAACATGTTTATGGGATTCCCTACCCAACGTATCTACTACCTTATAGTCTGTGACTCCCATTCTCTCGGTAACCTTTCCCGAGACCCATTTATCTCTCCCCCCATACTGACGCAACCAGATCTCATCCCCAGGTTGTAGTTGACGTGACCCTTTGGCCCCATATCGTTGCTGTCGTTCCTGTGCGTTTACTACTTTGGCCTCCCTATTAGGTCTCAAAACGTCCAATTTAGTCCGTAATCTCCGTCCGAACATGAGAGACGCGGGCGTCTCGCCCGTAGTACCGTGTTCTGTATTCCTATAGTACAATAAAAAAATATTGATCGCTAACCGTAGATTTACTTTCTCTCTAATGGCCTTTTTAATTACCCGCTTAATTAAATGTACTGCCTTTTCTGCAGCTCCGTTCGATGCGGGGTGATACGGGGCCGAAAAGAGATGTTCGATACCGTTCGCATTGAGAAATTGTGAAAATTCATGACTGGTGAATGGCGGCCCATTATCCGAGACTATTTGTCTGGGTATGCCAAAACGAGCAAAATTTTCACTTAAGAAGCTAACTGTATAACTAGCCGCCGTGCTGGGCAACTGACTAACCTCTATCCACTTGGTCCTGGCGTCAACCATAACTAAAAATATTCGACCGGCTATAGGACCTAAAAAATCTAAGTGTACTCGGGCCCATGGTTTGTCTGGCCACGGCCATGGACAGGGCATATGTCGCGGTGGCGCTTCGCTTTCCGCTGCACAAACCTGACACCCGCGGCACGTTTTTTCGATATCTTCATCCATCCCAGGCCACCACACATAGCTCCTAGCGAAGGCTTTTGTTTTGACTATCCCCATATGGGCCTCGTGTAAAGTGGCTAAAACTTTATTCCTGCACACTCCCGGCACGACTACTCTATGCCCCCACATGACACAACCCAACTCCTCATAAAGTTCTTTTTTACGATTGAAATAAGGTTGGAGGGAAACAATTTCATTAATAGATGGCCATTCGTTACGGATGTAATTCAAAACTCGACCTAAAAGCTGCTCTCGGCTTGTCTGTTTTTTTATTTCATAATAATCTAACAACATTGAATTCTGCGCAAAATGTAAGTGTGATTGTTCCGGAAGTCGTATCGTGTCCCTGGTCGAATCCGCTGGTAATCGCGACAACCCATCTGCCCCATTCTGTTTAGACGTCACGTACTCAATATTGTACGTATAGGCCGATAATTTAATAGCCCACCTTTGTAACCGACTAGCCGCCATTGATGGTATACCCTGTTTAGGCCCAAATATAGTAACTAGGGGTTTATGGTCCGTGCGCAACGTAAAACGTCGACCATATAAATATTGGTGTAATTTTTCTAAACAAAACACAATAGCAAGCGCCTCCCGCTCGATCTGTGAATAATGTTTCTCCGCCTCCGTGAGTGCGCGCGACACGTAAACAACCGGCCGCTCGCGCGCGCCTGCGCCTACTTGACTGAGAACGCCGCCGATGCCTCTCGCGCTGGCGTCACAAGTTAAAAACAAAGGTTTGTCTGGTTCATAATGAGCTAGAACGTCGGCACTTAATAAAATTGATTTAACGTTTTTGAACGCAGACTCCCTCTCCTTATCCCATTGCCATACTACGCCCTTCTTTAACAACAAGTACAAAGGTGCCAATATAGTGCTAAGATTTTTAACGAATTTAGCATAATAATTAATAGTGCCCACCTTAACTCAGTAACATTGTTCGGCCGTGGTATATTTAAAATACCGCTCACTTTTTCTGGGTCTGTTTTGACCCCCTCCTCCGAGATAATAAATCCTAGATATTTAACCTCGCTTGTCATAAACACACATTTACTTTGCTTTAATTTCATCCCGTTCGTGTGTAGACGCTCTAAAACTCTCTCTAACGTCGCTAAATGCTCGCTCACCGTACGTGATCCGATTAAAATATCATCGAGAAATACTTCTACGTCTGGGATATCGTTCAGAAGGTTCGCCATTATTCTCATGAAGATCCCTGGAGAAGAGGAGAGGCCATATACTAATCTTTTGTACCTAAATAACCCCATCTGTGTATTAATCACCGTCAGATTATCAGGATCCTCTAATTCTATTTGATTATACGCTTGTGTTAAATCAATTTTTGTAAACAATTTTGCCCCATTTAATTTTACTAGTAAGTCGTTTATCCGGGGTAATGGATATTTATCAACTAAGAGAACTGGATTTAACGTTATTTTATAATCAGCACAGATACGGAGTCCACCATCAGCCTTACGTACCGGTACCAGTGGAGTAGCCCAGTCCGCGCTGTCGACGGGCTCGATGACCCCGGCGCGCAACATCGCCTCCAACTCGGCCTCAACGCCTTCGCGGAGTGCGTAGGGCACAGGTCGTGCGCGGCAAAACACCGGCGTCGCTCCCTCACGTACGCGTAATCGCGCCTTGCCTCCCGTGAACCGGCCCAGTCCGCCCGTGAACAATTCCTTATATCTGGAAAGTAATTGCGTTAAATCTTTACTACCGTAGTTTGTTTTGTCTACCTTCATAGTGTTTACATTTTGATATAATGGTATTTTAATGCCCAATTCTGTAAGCCAATGTCGGCCTAATAACGAGGTAGTACCTCCTTCAATTACAAATAGTTCCATATTTTTCCCCTTGCCTTCATACCTAACTAACGGTTTAATTACTCCCAGTGGTTTAATTAAACTACCGTTGTAAAATTTAAAAATTAACTTTGATTTTTCTAACGGTCGGTGCTTAAATAATTTTTCATACATTTTTTTACTAATACATGATACTAAGGACCCCGTATCCACTTCCATCGTCAACTGTATTTGATCAACTTCTACGATTAAGCTTACCGGGTTATAGCTGTTCAGACTGAGTTGATGTAAATCTTCGACCCCCGCCCAGTTTTCATCACCTGATGATGGGTACCCGTCGCCTAGCGCTTCCCGTGGCTGCTTCCCAGCGTCGCCCTGTCTACCCACTTCGCTTGCAGTTTGCACCTGGGCAACCATATTGTTGGTGACGCATCTATCTTTTGGACAAACTCGGCGTAAATGTCCCCTTTCCTTACATCTGCTGCATACAACGTCCTTGTACCTACATTCCTGACTCTGATGGCCCGAAGACCCACACGTAGTACATGTGGCTTTCTTTCCACTTCCTTTCCATGGGCGTCCCGCTGGTAACTCGCGTGCTCCCACGCGGTCTCGGCGACCGCGGTAGCTCCCCGTCGTCACTGCATGCACCGTCACGGTCGCAGCTTCTCCGCTACCCAACTCCACCTGTCTGTCTGTCTGTTCTACTGCCGCTGCATCTCTCTCTGCTGCTTCCATAGCACATGCTATTTTTACCGCCCTTGCATATTGCAGGTTTTCCTTCGTAAACAGTCGCTGTCTGATCTGCTCGCACCGTAAGCCACATACCAACTGGTCCCGTAAATTCTCCTCCAATACCGATTTAAATTCACAAAATCTTGACATTTTTTTAATTTCCGATATGTACTGTAAAATTGATTCACCCACATTTTGTCTTCTCTGTCGGAAACGGTACCTCTCCGCCATAAAAGAGGGCTTCGGTTGCAAATGATCCGTCATCACCTTGACCACCTCTTCATAGGTTTGTGCACTAGGTTTAACCGGACTCGTTAAATTGCTTAACAATTCATATGCCTCTTCACCCATCGCCGCAATCAATGTGGGTAGGAATAGTTCGGGCTTAACACTGTTCACTTTGAAGAACATTTCCAGACGTTCCACATACATAGTCCATGTTCCCGATCTCACATTAAACTCCGTTAATTTTCCGATCGACATAGTTGCGTAAAATCTTATCCGCGTACTAACTATTTTACTCTCGTCGCCATTGAGGTATTCAAGAGAAACAACAAGTGGTAGGTATCGAGGTTTATTGCCGACTGTTCAATCTTACACTACAAGTAGGTAACCGGCTCGCGCGCACACGTGTGTGTGTGAACGCACACTGCGACACAAGTAGGTGCAATACATCACCCATACCATTCCTCCTCGTAATTGAAAGGTCTAAGAAATTGAGAGTGGAATCGGACTCCATTTCTAACGAAAATTCAATTCTAGGGTGTACTGAATTCAACTTAGAGACGAGGACGCTGAGTTGACGCTTTGTTCCTGTCCAGCAGATGATAATGTCATCCACATATCTAAAGTAGTACAAGACATGGACGTTCCCAACTATGTGGTTAGTCTCGAACGCATCCATAAATATTTCAGCTATTAGCGGGCTCAGTGGCGACCCCATCGATAAACCACTTCTTTGTAGAAAAAAAATATTGTTAAACTGAAAATAATTCTTTGTCATACACAATCTTGTTAGGTTAAAAATTTCTTCTATTTTATTAAAATTGATCCTTTTGATTGTTAATTTGTGTTTTAAAATATCTAAGACTTCATTGTATGGTACGTTCGTGAACATTTCACGTCCAACTTTTCATTTATTACATCCAACTCAAGATCCACCTAGGAAGTACACTGCCTGTTTGCCGTTCGTGGGTCCCGTCTCGTTGAGTATAGCTAAGATTATGAGGGAAAATAGGATATTCGCGGCTTTTAGAACACAGAACACCTTGAGGGAGCTGTGTAATGGCAAGGAGTCGGTGTCGGTTTCACACAGATCGGGTGTTTATTTGTTGAGTTGCGATGGCTGTAATATGCAGTATGTAGGGCAGACTGGCAGGTCCTTTGAGATCAGATACAAGGAACATATGGCGGCGTTCCGCAACGGTTGTCCTGAGAAGTCCCTCTTCGCGAAGCATCTCCTTGACACTGGTCATTCCTTGAACAATAGTAACACCTTTAGAGTTTTACGCTTATGTGAGAAAGGGTTCAAGCTGAGTGTTTGGGAAAGGCTAGAAATAGTTAGAAGAGATGCGGACACCTTACTCAATGAACAAATAGATTTTCACACGTCTCCCTTACTTAATCTGTTTGTGAACAGACAGACACATTAGTTGGTTGTTGGTTTGTATGTGTCATGTGGCATTTCTACACAACTTAATAGAAATTGTGAAGATAAAGTCTTGTATTGGTGAATACCTATTTTTGGAACTTAGTTAGCATGATCTGAGGTTTCTACCCACGTTAGTTATTGTGAAAAATCCTACATCGCGATAATGAAATTTGCACACACTTACTTATAAGCAAATATGTTCTAAAAACAAATTTTGCTGTTCTCTCTGAGACAGTCTTGATAATGCCTCGTTTAGAGGCGAAACAATTGTCGACGTTTTGTTGTCTTTTTTAATTCTGCGGAAAACATTGCTATTACAAATTTAAAGGGTTTTTAAAAACATTTTTTTAAAAACATTTTACTTACCATTGCTTTGTCATGGATTTTCGCCAAGTAACGCCTGATTCTATCCAATATTTAATAAGAAAATTAATCACAAAGGCAAATTTTAATCGTTTCTCTAGTGGAAGTGTGACAATAGAAAAAAAATATATTTCATACTCTATTAGAAACTGTGCGAACAGAAAAAAAATATTCATCATTTGCCTGCCCTTACCTCAATTAATTGGGGTCGGCGCAACATGTTTTCATCTTCCATACATCCCTGTCATACGTCATCTCCTCAGTCATTCCTTTCCTGGTCATATCCTCTCTCACGCATTCCATCCATCTTTTCTTGGGCCTACCTCGAGTTCTCAAGCCATCTACATTCATACTATGCACCTTTCTTACCACGTTACTTTCCTCTCTTCTCATAACATGTCCATACCATGCTAGCCGTTCGCTTCTCACTATTTCATTTATTGGGGCAACTTTCAAACTTCCTCTAATATACTCGTTCCTTACTCTATCCATCCTTGTTACACCACACATCCATCTTAACATTCGCATTTCCGCTACATGCAGTTTTCTATCATCGGTCGCTTTTACAGTCAAACATGAAAGTTCATACAGGACGGCAGGTCTGACGACAGTCTTGTAAATTTTCCCTTTTAGTTTTGGAGGAAATTGGGGGTCGCATATAGTAGTGGCTTTGACCTGCCGCCATTTTATCCACCCTGCGTCAATTCTGTGCTTCACTGTACGATCGATTTCCCCGACGACCTGGATAAGAGAGCCGAGGTACCGAAAGCCGGAGCAAACTGGCAATGGTACGCCGTCTAGCGTTATGGGTGTAAAACTGGAGAGACCGCCGAAATCGGACTCCGGAACTCCGTTTTGGTTCTGCTGATTTTCAGGCCTTCACTCTCCAGTTTACACTGCCACTTCTCCAGCCTGCTCTGTACCCCAAGCCCGTCTTCACCGACAAGAATAATGTCATCGGCAAATAGCATACACCAGGGGGTCTCTTCCTGTATCTCCGATGTCAAGGCATCCATTATTAACAGGAAGAGACACGGGCTTAGCGCTGAGCCCTGATGGGCAGGCAGGCAGGCCTACCACCACACTGAACTCGTCGGTGTTGCCAGCAGCACATCGTACGTAGGTTGTCGATCTACAATACATTGCACAGATCAACTCTATATACTTCCCAGGCACACCTTTCTCTTTCAAAGCCCACCACAAAACCGTTCTGGGTATCCGGTATGCCTTCTCGAGATCTATAAACACCATTTCTAATAGAGTATGATTTTTTTTTTTCTATTGTCACACTTCCAATAGAGAAACAATTAAAATTTGCCTTTTTGATTAATTTTCTTATTGTTAAATAAAAAAACCATTACAATTAATGTGTAACTTTAATTGCATTATGTTTCGTTTAATATAATTTTTACCTGTATTTTTAACATGACTTCTACAAAATCTAAGGGTGTAGTCAAGCTGAAAGAAAAACTATCCATTTGGCAAAAGAATTCCCCTACGACGTGTGCTTTCGGCGAAAGATTCGTTCGTTTAATCAATAGTCGTTGAAGAATGTTTTCTGCGAACCGTTCCATTGGCGAAGGATTCATTCGGACTACCAACCGTCGATGAATAATATTTTCGGCGAAACGTTCCATCGGCCAAGTATTTTTTCGTTCAACTAACCGTCGGAGTAGAATGTTATCGGAAAACCGTCCTATTCGGTGAGCGGTATTTCGGAATACCATACGGACATCAGTGTGGTATGCCGTAGTGGCTCTCCGAACACAATAGTTAGTGACGACGAAGTGAGGGTAGTTGAACAAACCCGCACTTCACGAAGACGACGATGAGCTGAAGCCAGTCCACCCGTGACCACGGCTCTTGTAACAGGGCCGAAACGTCGGATAATACAGAGGTATGTATATATCTCAATAATCGTGTAAAAGACCCGTTAGTCTTAAGTTTATAATAAGTATTTTTGTCCAAACATGTGTAGCAAATTCCACCAAGTGCCATCAATCGACAGTATAAAAAGAAATTGATTCTTTTGCTATTAAAGGTTCATATTTAGAACGCCTTTGCATTTATTTTTTTGATTCCGCGTTAAGCCGCGGCCGCTCTAACGTCCGTTGCCGGACGTCTGTGGTTACAAGCAGAACGTGTTTCCAGTGGTGCCCGGCGGACTTTGACCACCTCTGTGGTCTCTGCGGGGGTTTGGTGGGGATGAGAATCCCGCGTCGTTGGGGTAGGGTTTTATCCCGCGTCAGTGAGTGAATCTGGTTGCGTGCTATGGGGCAAAGGCCCTGCAACACACAACCCTTCTAGTCTGCTTCTGTAAGGACGGCGGGTGGCGAACCCGCCGCCCTCAGGCCCCGATCATGGAGGTCGATGGTCTTGGGCGTAGATGAGTCTGCGGCGCCCTCGCCGCTGACTACGGAACTCAGCGAGAAGGGTACGCTCCCGCTCCCTCTCGGCCGCCTCCTTTGCGAGCATGACCTGCTCGCAGAAGGACACGGCCGTGTTCCACCTACTCCCGCTGGAGACCATGGCTTGAAGCATGGTCTCCAGCGAAAGGGTATCCATGCCCAGACCCACTACGAGGTCCCGGCGCTGTCTCGCCCACGCCGAGCACTCCACCTACGTGTGGAGTGCGGTGTCGTCGTCGGAAACCTCGCAGTGTTACGCCTCTGACTGCTTTGGGATATGTGAATATGATTTTCAATTACTATCTTCGTTGCGTCTATCATCACGGAGACTAAATTCTAATCTACTAATAGATTAGAATAAACTAAATTCATTGCATTGAATAGACTCCGTAACTTTTGAACCAATTTTGAAAATTCTTTCACTGATATGTAGCTACATTATCCCTGAGTAAGTAACATAGGATTTTCCCTGAGTAACGGTTTTCATTCCGGTAATGTGTTGCCACCACTTTTTTATCCCCGAAGGGACAGACGGAGGGGGGGTTATCACGCCAATATTTCGCCAGTCACTTTATTGACACTGTACAAGGGAATTATTGGAACTTATTGGAATCTAGGTAGGCAGTTGTCAGTTTAGGTATGTTGTTAAACTTTTCTGGATCAAGGGTTGATGAGTTGCATGTGTATTTACGATGTATGATTGTATTGGGCTATACTTATTTACTGCTTGGTTATAATTGACTGAGGGAGCGAAGCGACCGAAGGCTCCGTTTCAACTTGGAGACTGGGGAGAATTTCTTTCGTCTGTAGGTACCTACGGGTTCTGTCAGATCATGTTTGAGACCGTATTTATCAACCGATTTGCATGAAACTTTACACACACGCTCCTTGCTTACAATGAATAACATTTGAATGATATTTTTTGGATTGGATGACAAATGAAAGAGTAATAAAGAAAATTGAAGAAGAAATTTTCTAAACAAAGCCGCTCCCGAAGTCTACGTTTCACAGAACCACTAGTAGTATATTTTTGTGTAATTAGTGCATAACATCCGAGCGTCTTGGTGTAAACTGTCAGCTTGCGTTGTTTTCATTGTAAAATAAATAAATTGGGTTCCAAGTCCAGTTCAAGCAAGCACGTCACTATTTCCAGGCACTATCAATGGATAAATTGACCAAACCCCAATCTATTTTTGCGGCATCCTGGTGTGATCCTTGCCTTTTTTTTAAAAAAAAGAAGAATATATACTAGTATTCACAATTCTTAAGCCATTGAGACCTGTCCGTGCCTCGGAGAGCACGTTAAGCTGTCGGTCTCGGTAGTCATACAAACATCTATGGCAGTCGTTAGGGGTAGTTGGAGCCCTAAATCAAAAATCGGACCGGTCTAACCACAGAACTTCGATATCGCCAAAATTCTAGTAAACACGTTTCTTCACTAAACTTGTTCATAACAAGCTGTATTTATTGGAAATTGAAAAAGTTGATTAATGAAATCTCAGTGTGGCTGTCACATCTTCGGTTTTTTTTTAATTATTGTTGATGACAGGCATTGACATGTTCCCAGTGGAGATCTTAGAATCTACGACGATAAATAAATAATTTAAAAGCTTTGAGTGATTGAAAGCTTCTCAAAATTAGGTGACTGGGTAATTATGATAAGTACCTACTTATAATAATATCACATCATAAAAAATGTTTTGAAAGTGGTACTTCAAACGCTGTATGTTTCCTTAAAGATATATTGATATCTTAAGTGACCAGCGGCAGACCGGACTTTGTGGAGATGGATGGAGGACGCCTATGCCCAGAAATGGGTTTCCAAATGACAGGATTGGAGGCATGCTAACTACCTGTCAGTCAAGTCAGTGCATCACATTTATTAAATAGAATTTATTAAATATAAATTATTGAATAGAACTAACTTATTGAATAGAACTAACATAGGTATAATTATAATGAACTAAATAATTGTAAAATGTTATAATATGGAATGTAATAATAAATAATTGTAAAATTTATTATGAAATGGATGCAATTTTGGATCTATACTTACTTAATGTGAATTTTGTTTAAGTGCATGGTAGCTATTTAATAATAAATAAAGAAACAGATAAATATTTTAATTAGATAAAAATTAATATTTTTTTTATAATGATGAATAAATAAATTAATAAATATTACACCAATAATACAAACAAATAAAATGTCAAGAAGTTTATCATTATGAAATGGAAGGTAACATAATTGTAATAAATTAATTTTGATGTTAAAAGGTAAATGTAAGTACGTATAGTTTGTATTTTAATATTAAGTTATTTGGAAATAAAAGGCTTATTATTATTATTCCATTTATTCGAATTATTTTCTTAACATATATTTTTTTTACAATATTTATATAAAAAGTTACATATAATATAAAAAAAAATCCATGTCAGTTATTATTATTATTATCATATTGTGATATAGCAAATTGATTGACATAATGAATAAAATATTACATTTTCAAATAATTTTATTTCATTTTCACATCCAAAATCCGTTTGTAACAAATGATACTTTATGCTTTCGTTGTCGGCACTTGGTGGAACATATTTTTTTTAATTCCGCAGCCCCAAGTCGTGGTCCCTCTAACGTCCGTTGTCGGGCGTCTCTGGTTCACACGCAGAAAGTACTTATTTCCAGTGGCACCCGGCGTCCAGTGGCGCCCGGCGTGGTGGAACATATAGTAATACATTAAGAAATAACTCACTTGTACAGATATTCCACAAATTCTTTATTTGTATTGACCTGACCTGTTTCGCTCTATGGCATTTTCAAAGGTATTCACAAATTCATTTAATTTTAGGTTTTGGTCTATGGTCATGTCAAATGACAACGTCCAAATTTTTCTCGGAAATAATAAAATTTCTTTTTATTTCAAATCGACCATATATTATTTTATTTTTCTGAATACTAACAACTTTTTTCTTATAGGTGCTGATGCGGGTGCCGCGAAGCCTGCCGCCTACCTCCTCGGCGTGACGACGACGCCACCGCTTCGGTGCCGCCGGGGCAGCGCTGCGCTTCGTGACAGTGCGTCGAACCCATATAAACTTTAAATCTTTCTGTGTTTACAAAGCTGTACTGAGTGTCTAGTACTAGTTCCTTACGTTAAATTGCTCGAAATACGTTTTCGTATTCCTTCATACAATTCACACCAGCGCCCCTAGCGGTAGCGTCAGGAAACTATGTGAAATGTATGGAGGAATACGAAAACGTATTTCGAGCAAATTAACGTAAGGAACTGGTACTAGACACTCTGTTTGGGTTTAGTGTATTCATAGTGAAAAGTGTAAATAAATGCAAGCAGCAAAAAATAATGGATGTGGCAATGCGGATGTAAATTCAGGTGAGCTTGCAAGTGCATCAAGTGGTCTTGTACGGTGCCCACATTGTCCCCAAGCCCGTTTTTTTAAAGGTGACCGCGGATTGAAAGTACATTTTGGAAATATTCATAAAGTACAAAATGTATCTTCAACCGCATCTACGATATCCCATTTTTTTCTAAATCAACAAGAAATTTCTGATAATATCGAAATTCCCTTTTGGCAAAGGTTAAGTACAATGAAAAATTCTATTCCGGTTTTAAAAAGAATCCCCCGAGGTGCGAGACCCTCTGTGGCTCAATGTTTAGCCTCCTGCATTGGTCAAGTAGTCCGGGAAAATACCTTTAGCGCTTGGGAACAAATGTTAACTTTCCCTTATAGAATCCTACACGTAAAGAAAAGGCCGTTGACATCTTTGACGGTCCAAATCAAAGAAAATTGTACAAACAATTTTAACATTTTAAATTCAAATTCAATCCACATTTCGGCCCCTGATTATTCTCAGGCCAAGAAATTAAATCTTGTAGAGAATAAAGTAAGGGAATGCGACATCAGTGGGGCGGCAAGACTACTTTTTAGTAGCGACGTGCTGGCTCCTTATTCTGTAGAAACTTTGACGGGCTTGCAGAGTAAGCACCCATCATCCGCAGCTGACCTCTCTTTCCCTGATCCTCCGAACAACGATACAGAAAATCTTGAGACTACTGCCAAGGATGTGCGCACAGCTGTTCTTTCGTTTTGGATCAGCTGGTGGACTTGACGGTCTGACACCACAACACCTTAAGGATCTGTTGTGTCCGAGCGCTGGGGCAGCTGGTGATGCACTTCTGAGGGAGCTAACAGCTCTAATCAACCTCATGCTCTCAGGCAATGTGGACAGTGGCATCACAGATATTTTGTATGGGGCCAATTTATGTGCCCTTAACAAGAAGGATGGTGGCATTATTGGTGGCATTCTTCCCATTGCCGTAGGTAGCACTTTGCGGCGTTTGGCAGCCAAAATTTGTTGTCGTTTTTATAGTACGGAGCTTACTACCAAATTTCAGCCCTTTCAATTAGGTTTTGGTTCAAAAGAAGGTTGTGAGGCCGCAATCCATGCGCATTGCAACATACCTTGACAGTAGCGAAGATGGAGAGGTCATCTTGAAAGTTGACCTGAAAAACGCCTTCAACCCTGTAAACAGGGACACCTTGCTGACACAGGCCAAATTAGAAACCCCCAAAATATTTAATTTTCTTTGGCAATGCTATAGTCAGCCAACAAAATTAATTTATAAAGACCACCTTTTGAATTCAGCCATTGGATGTCAGCAAGGTGATCCGTTGGGACCAGTCATCTTCAGTTTAGCCATTAACCCAATAATTCAAAAAATAAAATCAAAATTCAACATTTCGTACCTAGACGACGGGACTTTAGGGGGAAAAGTAGAGACAGTTTTACAAGATTTAGCCCTAATAAAGAACGAGTTTCAGTCAATTGGCTTAGAACTGAACCCGAATAAATGTGAGATTTTTATATCTGAAAACACAGATAAATTAACAACAATCTCCAAATTCAACTGTTTGGCCCCCAACATAAAAGTTTTGGACAAAACTTCTTTACGCCTCCTAGGGTCCCCGATTTTAGAAGATGGCTTTTCCACTTTTATCGAGGAAAAAATTCAAAATTTTGATCAGGTTATTGATAGTCTATGTAATATCAGTATTCATTCAGCTTTCACTATTCTTCGTTTTTGTCTTTTCGTACCCAAATTTACACATGCCCTCCGTTCAGGACAATTTTGGAAAAATGTAGAAATGTTGGGCAGACTAGACAACTTAATACAAAATTCTTTGTGTAAAATTTTAAATGTAAATATTAATGACCGGGCCTTGGTCCAAGCGTCTCTTCCAGTTCGCTTGGGCGGGCTAGGTATTCGTAGAGTCACAGATGTCAGTCTGCCAGCATTTCTGTCGTCGGTCCATAGCACCGAAGAATTAGTCAGGAAAATTTTGTCAAATACACTGATTGATTCCGAGGTGCGATGCAAGACCGATGCCATAAATGCTTGGAGGATGTCTTGCCCCGACACTGACCTGCCCTCACGCCTAGGCTCCAGCGACTGTGGGATTCACCGCTCTGTAAATTGAGAATTAATACACTAACTGACACTTCTGTCAATATTTCAGAGCGTGCACGCCTACTAGCTGTTGGAGAATGGGAGTCAGGGTTATGGATCCAGGCACTCCCATCGCCCAACATCGGTACAATGTTGGACGACACAACCTTCCTCATTGCCACTTGCCTTCGGCGGGGTACACCTTGTGTATCCCCGCATCATTGCACCTGTGGAGTAGCCGTCGATAATCTGGGACACCATGGCCTTTCTCGTAGCAGAAGCGCAGGTCGTATACCTCGGCACGCTATTCTAAACGACATAACTCGTAGGGCTCTTTCCACCGCAGGTCTTCCGGCCGTACGTGAACCAAACGAAACGATGGAAAGAGACCGGACGGTATGTTGTTGCTACCGTGGAAGATGGGAAGGCCTTTGGTGTGGGACGCTACATGCGTTGACACCTTAGCACCTTCACACCTTCCAAGCACATCCGGATGTGCCGGCGCTGCTGCTGCATCGGCTGAAGGCCTTAAACGGCGTAAATATGCTAACCTAGCAGGTGTACATATTTGAGCCGTTTGGGGTTGAGACACTGGGGTCATGGGGTCCGAGTGCTCGCCGCCTTTATAGAGACATTGCTAAACGCCTAATCGATGCTTCTCAGGACCAGAAGGCTGGCTATTTTCTGGCCCAAAGAATAAGTATCGCCATCCAACGTGGCAACACAGCCAGCATTCTGGGAACCTTCCCAGTCGGCAATGACGCGGAAGATTTTTTAAACGATATTTTGTAATGTAAATATTTTTAGTCTATAATTATGTTTATTTTGTATATTGTAATTTTAGAATAGTAAATACCTTTGAAAATGCCATAGAGCGAAACCGGTCAGGTAAATGCAAAAAAAGACTTTGTGGAATATCACAAGTGAGTTATTTCATAATGTATTAACGTAAATGAGACAATTACATAGACAATCAAATATATCTACAAAGACCTGATTCATAATAATTACTACTAACAGCGAATACTTACGATATTTAACTAGTGTATTTTTGTATTTTAAAGCAATGAGTTTGCTTAAACTGTTCTTAAAATATTAAGAAAGAAATTATAAATAGATCACAAAAATTCATCGTAGCTCAGTTGGTCGGAGCACTCCCCCTGTTAGGCAAAGGCCGTGGGTTCGAGTCCCGCCGATGACATCAGTTTTTGTGAGCTATTTTTAATTTCTTTCTTAATATTTTAACTAGTGGTTTGCCACAGCTTTACACAGTAGGTAGTTCAGTAGACCTCGCAAGCACAAGCCATTAAACTTCATTACGACGTTAAACTAAACTATATGTACCTACATTGGGCTTTTCACCCCCATTCAAAAAGTCACTATTACCTATATAATATTGAACATAAAAAAACGACTTTAACCGTAAACTAAAAAGCAATTTAGGATATGTAAAGTTCTCTTCAATACAAATTAATCAAACCCAAACACAACGTAACTGCTGTAAATCATTGATGAGTTCCCTCGACTGGCTTTTGGCTCCCTCATCAGATCGACTCAAAGCCTTCATTAAATGGTAGTCCTTTATAATACCTAATAAAAAAATTATCAAACGCACTAGTCACTCTTACAATTTTTGAAGGTTTACCCTCGATTTCTCCGGGATCCGATCATCAGATCCTGATTTCCTTATAATGGGACAACCTTGAAAATATCTACTTTCTTTAACTTTAAAATATATACGGTTGAATTGAGAAACCTCTTTTTTAAGTCAGTTAAAAATTGTTTTAAATTAAGGAATACTTGTGCAAATTATCATGGAGTTCTGATAAAAAATGTGGCCACTAGCCCGTAACACACAATAGACAGATGAATGTAAAAATTGTCCAGTATGGTTTCGAAATGTAGACGCTTCACTCACTGGCCCGATCAACAACTGCTGTACTGCGTCTAACTTGAAGCACCTGGAGTTTGAGGGTCCTTCGGCAGAGAAATCTTGAACTGCAGTAATACAATCAAGTAGATAGCGATCGTGCTTACGGACTGTGAAAGTAAACGTGCATTTAAGTAGATACCAAATACTAACAAGTCTATATTAGCAGAGACCGGCTTTTTTTTTAAATACCGCGGCCCAATGCCGCGGCCGCTCTCACGTCTGTTGCCGCGCGTCTCTGGTGCGCAAGCAGAAAATATTTCCAGTGGCGACTTGCGGAGCAGTGCCCGGTTTATAAGTTTAGGTATCAAATTATCTTCATTACCGAATTTGATCAAAATCAGTACAACATTCTTATTTTTATCTGTGCCAAATAATACTGAATGGGTTTTTGTCCTTTTTATTAGGGCTCCGTACCCAAAGGGTAAAACGGGTATCTTATTACTGAGACTTCGCTGTCCGTCCATCCGTCTGTATTGGACTTTTTTTTTTATTGAGCCGCGGCCGCTCTAACGTCCGTTGCCGGGCGTCTCTGGTTACAAGCAGGTATTTCCAGTGGCGCCCGGTCTGTCTTGTGCTGTATCTCATGAACCGTGATAATTAGAAAGTTGAAATTTTCATAATAACACAAATTAAAGGGGACTGCCATACAACAAACGTGATATTTTTGCCGTTTTGGTACGGAACACTTTAAGCGCGAGTCCGACTCGCACTTGGCCGGTTATTTTTCTCATCATATATTACTTCGATTCCCGAGTTACCCATCGAACCACCACTTACTAAAATCGATGACATAGTTCCTAAGAACAGATCTTCGTAAGTCATATATTTGAGACTTTCCCTCACTGACCCATATCAGTCTTACACCCTGTATAGTCACAGTGACTGGTGAAATTTAGGCGTAAAACCACCTTTGTTTACTTCGGGGACGAAAGGGGAGAATTTTGGTTTGAGTTATTTTAACGAGTAACAAAACAATTCCACGAAAACGAATTCGTGGGCGCGAGTTGGTTTTTATTAAATTGACTGTCTTTATGAGTCTCTTATTTATTTCCAGGGAAATTTATAACAAATTGTTATTTGAACCTAAAATAAAATATACTTACCGACGTCAGCAATTCTCTGTTG
This sequence comes from Nudaria mundana, assembly GCA_963556515.1. Lineage (NCBI taxonomy): Eukaryota > Metazoa > Arthropoda > Insecta > Lepidoptera > Erebidae > Nudaria > Nudaria mundana. The sequence goes on from OY748296.1 coordinate 13,873,383, forward strand.
ACGTGGGCGTACCCTTTCAAACTGACCACAGCGGGGTTCATTTCGATAGCTTGAAGAAAATGGTCGATCTGAAAAATAATAATTATAGATACTGGCACAGACATAAAATAATACTAGCCATATGAAGTATGCCAAGATCGTAGCAAGCGGAATCCCAGACTCTGCCTACACGGGCCTACACCAATAGAAAAGGGCGTGAATGTTTTTTTTTGTACATTTTTTGGACGTTCTCACACAACATCATCTAGCTAAACTAAGCTATAAGCTTATTCAATGGGATCTAGACAAGTATTATACCTACATACATATATATTTATAAATACATCCATTTGATCTAAGTACATAGGTACATAATATGCATAGAAAACACCCAAACTCCGAAACAAACATTTGTGGATTACACAAATATCTGATTCAACCCGGAAATCGAACCCGAGCCGAGATTCGAAATCGAACTCCGGAGTCGAAAGCCGATGCACTACCAACCACGCGACCGAAGCCGAACCGTTGTATGTAAATATATTATAACCCCCTCTCATTGGCTATATTTAAGGCTATTTCCCCCATTCAAATAAAGTAAAATTCCCAATAAATGTACCTATTTGTAGATTAACGGTCTTTCGATACAGCGTCCTGTGGTACGGTGTGATTATTTTGCACACAATAATTTATTATTCCATTGTTCCCGATTCACTCCCTGTAGTTATGTTATATGTCCGTTTAGATTGAGGAGCCACATTTCGTATCTTAATGAAATTTATATAGGTATTTAGTAAGTTTAAAAATTTTGTAGCTTCAAAAGTTATAAGAACATAAAGGTGGCTCCTCTACTAACTAACTAGGAAAATCATGGATGAATATTTACCAAAATTAGGTATGATTTAGTAGCATTCGAGATTAGTTAGTAGACAAAATTTGAGTTTTGTAGTATTAAAATTAAAAAAGTTATCATACATTATATGTGGCTTCTCAGACCATTACTTACGAGTCGTCATTTTTCATAGAAGGAGTCGTACAATTAATGCGCAATTTCTTGGTCATTTAGTAGTAAGTATTTTAGTTTTGTAGGATAAGATTCAGTAATTAATTATGAGTGGATTAGGAGATATGGCACATTTTAACTGGCTCCTCAATTGAGACGCTTAAAAAAATATATTTGCCTCTAATCTACTTATACTTGTAACGAAATTTGTAACAAACACATCAATATTTAGTATAAATTTATACTAAATGCCCGTTATAATTCTGCCATAAAAAAGTACATATTTACGAACTTATTAGCTATTCTATAATTTCCCTACAAATTATTTCGTAGGGTGTCCATAATATATTAGTCCAGAAATATTATTAATATTTATATTTAAAAATAAGGCCAAGTGTGAGTCTATTAAAATTTAAACTTTCTAACTATCACGGTTCATGAGCCCAAGACAGACGGACGGACAGTGAAGTCATAGGGCGTTTGTGCATTAGACGGAATTTTTCGGTAGTATCGGTACGATACTAATAATCAACTCAAACGAGTGAGAAGGTTAACGGAAATAGGCAACTTTTTTATTATTATATTTCTGTATTTGAAAGCAATAAGTTCTTCTACTACTGTTAAGTATTTAGGCAAGTATACTTAAATCACAAAAACTTAAATGTCATCGCCAGGACTCGAACCCGTGGCTTAACAAGGGGATGCTCTGACCACTTAGCTAAAATTAGCTATTGCTAATTTTAGCTAAGTGGTCAGAGCATCCAATCCAACTTCATCAAATCTTTAGATTTCTAGATCGAGCTATTTATTACCAGTACAACAATTTTGACATTAAAAAAGGGTTCCGTAATATTATTCAGAGTAACTCCGATACTGGGTTCAAAACGACCATAAAATCACCGTGTTTAAGGAAATGTATTGCGACGATTTCAGTTCCTGTGATTAGATTCGATGGGCTTAGATGATATTTTATGATCATCTATACATAAATACAAACATACAAATTTAAAACTGACAGACTACTACGGTGGTGTGGTCGGTAGTGCATCCGCCCTCGACGCCGGAGTCTCGGGTTCGATTCCCGGTCGGGACAAACTTTGTATGATGACACACGTTTGTACCGAAGTCTGGGTGTTTCCTATGTATAATAATCGCTTATTTACCACCGTTCACTTCCTATGTATGTATTTACAAAAAAATGTATAAAAGTTCAGTTTATCTAGTACTCATATCACAAGCTCTGCTTAGTTCGAGGCTAGATGGCGTTGTGTGAATTGTCCTAATATAATTATATTTATAAAAACAACTATTAAGGGCCCAGATCGTGAAAATCACCGAAAAGAGTGTTACGATTTTTCATATTTAACCTATTTACATATGATTAATAACAACGATAATTTGTATATATTAAAATGAAAGACCAAAAATGATGTTAGTGCTAATTTTAACTCTTAAAACCCTGTAGTTGTTATATAATAAACGTCAACAAACGCACAAAATTGAGAAAAAATTCGAAAACCTGCCTTCGTATTTTTCAGATTTAACTCAATAAATCAACACAAATTGATAAAAAGAAACACTTTTTGAACACTGAAAAAGCCAATAAATATAACCATGTACTTTTTTTTGTACCTTTACAAACAAAGACTTCCCCTTTTAAAGCCCTAAAATCTAGATATGTTTTACGTAAATTCTCCATAGAAAAATGTATGCAAATTCAAACGCGTCCCGATAGAACGATCGTCGCAACTAATCGCCAGTGCGCCATAGAATTTCAAAGTGACTCCACGCGTGTCGGATGCTACAGCAAAATTACGTGTTGTGAATTTGTGTTTTTTGTGAAAAACTGTAAGTACAATATTTTTATAACTAATTTACTTTCAGTAAATAGAAAGTACCGATATAATGAAAGTCTGAAAGAAAACCATGATGGAACTAGATATAAATCGTAAGAAATACAAAATTATTTACTTTGTTGCGTAGGTCATTTTATGAACCTTGTAAAGTAGGTATCAATTCAGGCTTGAAACAATCAAAGCCCTGCCCACCTTATTTTCTCGAGATATGAACTGGCGGGGTATATAGTTCTCTGCACGACATACATAGATTTTTCAACATGATAAAGGCAATAGGTATCATAAACGTAATTGGTAATCGAGGGTCTCTTTTCGCAGGATAATTTGCTGAGTGCCATGCCAGCGAAAAGAAAATTTAGTACGCATTATAAAAACGTGAAAGCCAAAAGATCTCGGAATAAAATGTAAGTTCCTCCCTACTTATTTATTTACCTGCCTACTTGACTACGTCTTGTCCTAAATACCTAGAAAAAATTTACTAGATTTGTGTTAGTGTCAAGTAAAAATCCTAGTTTTATTACTTTTATTTGTGTGTATGCTTATCATGTCTTAGTAGTAATAATAATATAATCTATTTGCATTTTGAACAGGGTAGGTACATTACAAAGCAAATAGGTACAATGATTTAGATCGCCTGATTCAGACATATACCTACAACAGCATGTAAATATTGATTTGACATGTAATTAGATAGGTACACAATTAGGTATGTCAGTCTAAGAAGAAAAATTACAATGTCCAGTAGGTAATAATTACGTAATTTCAATATAAGTAATAAAGTCAATTTCTATAGGAACAATTTTCATAATAATAAATTTTATTACATAATATAGTATTAGTTTTCATATATTTATGTATTTCAAAGCAATGAGTTTGCTTACACTATTATTAGTTACAGTATTATTAGTTTTCATGTTCATCATGTCTAAATATGTGGAAGTGGAAGTAGGTATGTTTCCTATCAGAAATTGCACGGGCGCGCGCGCGCCGTGCCTGGCGTAGGGTTGTACAAAAATTACAAAATAAATAAAAAGTGGATATTGATGAATAATATTTCCAGTACTGAAAATGAAGAAAACCTTCAGGCCGAGACTCCGAGCAACACTGCTACGCGCTGTATAGAGGTAAGTTGTTATACGTAATTCTTGTAGACTTGTTACATAAATAAACAAACTAGCTAGTGATGGGCGAAGACAAAATCTCAGTACCTACAGTTTTTTTTTGCAATATTTATTATTTTCATTGTGAGACAAACACATACTTCTCAATTACTTTCTCAAAAGAAAATTCACGTTCAAATCTCGTATTTTACCAAAATCAAGAATTTTTTTTGTAAAATATTATCTTTTACGCGACTGGTGTACGTATGTATGTATGTATACTAAGTAATATATCTTTGTGGCACGATAAGTTCAAAATTATTGAACCGATTTTAATGTTTTTAGTATCATTAGAATTGTCTTCTAAGCCCGAGTGACATAGAATAAGTGACGCCATAAAAAACCAATACGTATAGCGTAAAGGAAATTTATAATTTCTGTTCATCACGAATATAATATTGTATGAATTCTTTTGCACTTTTATATTTGTCTTCGTCAGTTATGAATATAAATAAATAAACAATAAAAATGTTAAAACCCGACAGATTAAAAAATGAAAATGTGTAATAAAAATAAATAACAACATCATTGTAATATAGCGTATTTAGCAGTCGGGGCCTATTTCTAAAGAAATATTTAGCTAGTCAGGAATATCTTCGAGCCTGTGAGGATTTCAATGGGTCTCAACTGTTGAATTCGATTTATTACAATAGTGTTCTTATTTATTTTTATGTAACATAATTCAAGACCGTAGACTTGTTTTCTTTTTACCTTTTGAGTTTTTATGCATATAGTCGGATTTATTAAATTTTAAATTTATTAAATTTTGTAGACCTGACACTCGTCGAATAGAACCTGTTGGGTTACTTCCAGCAATTGTTGGATGCGGATTAATGGACGCGGTAGAAATTTTAAGTAAAAGACTGTCATATCATTCTAGAAGTTTAATTCATAATTGCACAAGTAATATAGTTGAAAGTTTTAACGGAGTAATTGCCAAATTAGTTGGTGGTAAGCGTGTAAATTATTCTTCCCGTGGTTCTTATGCGGGCCGATGCGCAGCTGCTGTTGTGTCTTTTAATACGGGATCGATTCATAGTAAAACTCATGAAGTCATATTTAAATCTAGTCCTAATCCTTTGATCGCGAAAGTGGAAAATAGTAATCGTAGAAACCGTTTAATTGCTAAACCTAAATTAAGATTGAAAAAAAGCCACAACGCTGTATCGAAAGACGCTCACTATGGACCAAACTGCGAAAAACCTGATCTGAGTCCAGAATTATATGAGAAAGCCAAGTCATCTTTTTTAGTTGATTTAAAGTTGTCTTGTGCTGAAAGAGAGGAGCTTGAAAGGTCGACCCATTTGCAAAGAAGTAGTGCTGAGTGGATGAGTACAAGGAGAAAATTACTAACCTCATCATCGTTCGGGGAAGTTTGTAAAAAACGAGAGAGCACAAGTTGTGCTGCTCTTGTTTGTAAAATCGTTTATGGTAGTAATATCTCCAGTTTGCCTGCTGTACGGTACGGTATCGAAAACGAAGAAACTGCAATTAGACAGTTAGAAATTCAAGAGAATATTAGTATACAAGGTTGCGGTTTGTTCGTCGACGATCAATATGAATTTCTTGGTACTACACCAGATGGCATTTATGCAAACGGTTTAATTGAAATTAAGTGCCCACATTCTTTAGCTGGCATGACTCTTGATGAAGCAATGGCCAAACATACCTTTTGGGTTAAGGACAAGGCTTCCAAGGGTTATGTCATAAATAAAAATCATTACTGGTATTTCCAAATTCAGGGACAGCTACATATAACTAAAAGAAACGTTTGCATGCTTGGCATCTGGTTTGGTGCTACTGTACCTATGAAAGTTTATATTATAGAAAAGGACGACAAATTTTGGAAGGAGAAAATGGAGATGAAATTAGTTAGATTTTATTACGATTGCCTCCTTCCAGAATTTGTTGATCCTCGGCAGTCACGAAGCATGCCTATTCGTGACCCGCCCAATGTCATAGAGGCTATGAAAGAGAGGAAAGAAAGAGCTTTACGTGTTTTGAAAGAGAAGAACGTCTAATGATTTTGAAAGAGACTGAGGTAACTTAACTACCCAGCCGGTCGATTCACGTAAACACGCCAGTTCAAAAGTCGTTTTAACTTAGAAACTTAGAAATCGCCTTTTGGTTTTCTGTTTTTAACGCACTTACTTATCTAGTCTTGGATTGTCATAAATCTTCCAATAGCTCAATTTCTATACAATTCCTATACGATTTTGAAGAGTTACCTGGTGTAAACCCAAGGTCCGATCCTAATGAAATTAAAATGTGACCACACGGGATCACCAGCTTTCAAATAAAAAAAAAATCATCAAAATCGGTTCAAAAAATACAGCGAATTGAGAATCTTCTTCTTTTTTTAAGTCGGTTAAAAAGTGTGCGAAGTGACATTTTTAAGTCACTACGCTACGGTTTTTATTACGTGAATCGGGCAGCTGGTAACATTTTCATTCTGATAGGTTTTGCAATAGCAATTGATTTTATCATCAAATTAGTAGAAATCAGAATTTGATCAGTAATCATTAAAATGAAAAAAACATTAGAAACTCTTAAACTCATATTTTGTTATTGTTTACTTTCGTTTAATTAAGTATATGAATAATTTATAAATTTCATGTTTGTTTATAACTAATTTTTGTACAACCCTAGCACGCTTTTTAGGTGGCGACTCATATTTTGTTTACTTTTAATTATATGAACCATTTTTATACTTGTGTTTCATTTATTGACAATTTTTTGTACAACCCTAGAAGATTTTTTAGATTGCGAGGTGATCGTAAGCAAAAAGTATTTGAGTTTACGCAATAGGCACATTTCCTTGCGTAGATATAAACACTAGCGAGGAAAGGCGTGATGTTGTTTCGACCGTACTTCCTACTGAATTTGCAATTATTTTATTGAATGAAAATTTTACGAAATAAGAATAAACTTTGGTAGTAAAATTACAAATAAATACATAGGTACTCGTAGTTGGAATTTTAGGTAAGTATAATACAAAAAGGTCAGTCCGGACCTGCTCTTGATTGTTTATTATAAATAGAAAATCATAAAAATTGTGTCTCAAACTACTCTTATTTATTTATCTAGTAATTAGGATCATTTTATAACGAAAACTACTCTTGGAATATTTTACAAATAGGCAGTCGTTTATTTCCAATAATTCAACATTTTTGTTATGCTGTAAATATTCAACTTCAATAACAATAACTCAACGTGGAACGTTTGTCGCAAAACATTTTCAAAATCGCGCTCTCTGGGTCATTCACCCGCCCGTCGGATGATTCGGGCAACAATAGCGCTGCTGTCGCTCAAAATCGACTTTATCCGTGCGCGGTCTGGGCCCTTAAAAAGTATCTTATGAAAGCGTATTATTCTAATAAAGATTATATTGACGACAGAGATGCCTGGAAATATATAGATAATATTCTTCACATCCTGCCTACGCCGGGCGCCACTGGAAATATCTTCTGCGTGTGCACCAAAGACGCTCGGCAACGGACGTAAGAGCGGCCGCGGCTTTGGGCCACGGAATTAAAAATATATGCTGCTTATAAATATATATGTGTGTAATAATTAATAATATAAGTACTACTGTGGCTCGTGGTCTAGTGGTAACCGACAATGTTAACACATTGCAAAGGTTAAGCAACATCGACTCAGGCCGGTCTTAGGATGGGTGACCATTTCGTCATTGAGACCCCTCCGTGCCTCGGAGAGCACGTTAAGCCGTCGGTCCCGGTTGTCATACTAACATCTATGGCAGTCGTTAGGGGTAGTTGGAGCCCTAAATCAAAAATCCGACCGGTCTAATTACAGAACTTCGATATCGCCCATGGGTTGTGAAGGTCAGATGGCAGTCGCTTCACGGAAAATATTGAAGTTCAGCCGAATCACAGTTAGACTGGAAAGCCAACCCCAACTGAGTTGGGAAAAGGCTCGGTGAATGATGATAAGTACTACTGTAATGAATTGTTGATTATTTAATATTGTTTAACAAAGTCAGGTAAACTTAGTTGATATTTTTACTTTTTAGTTTTTTATATTACTGTCTCATAACCATAGGCTTTATATCATAAAATTTTGAAATCATAATTCGTGCTTTTCGACCTAAGATTAGATAAAATAAATTTCTAAAATCATTCATCCTGTTTTCATTCATATAACATGGTCACCCTTAATAGCAAATTCTTAAGGAATATCTAAAAGTAATTTGGCTTTTAAATACCAAGTGATACAATGTTGTTGTATACATGTGTATTTAGTAGAAATTTATACTAAATGTTAGTGTATCTAGTTTTTGATTCTGTTGTGATCTCAGGTAGGTACAGTCAATTGTTCATTATCTAGAACGTCTGGATTGAGGAGCCAGTTAAAATGTGCCATATCTCCTAATCCACTTATAATTAATTACTGAATCTTATCCTACAAAACTAAAATACTTACTACTAAATGACCAAGAAATTGCGCATTAATTGTACGACTCATTCTATGAAAAATGACGACTCGTAAGTAATGGTCTGAGGAGCCACATATAATGTATGATAACTTTTTTAATTTTAATACTACAAAACTCAGATTTTGTCTACTAAATACTCGCGAATGCTACTAAATCATACCTAATTTTGGTAAATATTCATCCATGAATTTCCTAGTTATGACGCGGCTCCTCAATCTAAACATTTAGATTGAGGAGCCACCTTTATGTTCTTATAACTTTTGAAGTATTATACTACAAATTCGAGGATTGAGGCTACAAAATTTTTAAACTTACTACTAAATACCTATATAAATTTCATTAATATACGAAATGTGGCTTCTCAATCTAAACGGACATTATGTTATCGCTGGTTCATAATGTGTGACGTTATTTTGGTGTGATTGCCACCACTTAAGTATGTATTATAGATCTAAGTGAATAATACTATTTAGAACTACCTCTTTCTGAGTTGGTCTATCAACTGTTAGGACATCGATTGACAGTAAAGTATCTTGAACCCCAGCAGCAACCTGCAATAGATATAGAAATAAACAGAGCATATAATTGCCACTACTTACTGCTATTATATGGGGGTTGAGAGTTGAAGTTGACGAGGCATACTTTCATAGAGCCTGATAATGCCCAGATGTGGTTTGAATACTAATACTTTCTTTAAACACACACTGAAACATTTAAAGAAAATATTTTTTGAACAGCTTAGTTTAACGGTAATTAAAAACCACACGAAAATTCAATAACTTTGGATTAACATGTACATACAGACAGACAGGATTAAAAAATATACCTTTTATGTGTTTCAGCCGCATTTATTTTTATGTATAAATTATTAAATGTAGGTAGGTACTCCAAAGGTTGTCTGGAAGAGATCGCTTCTTAGCGATAGGGCCGCCTATTGTACATTAGTTTTAAGGCGTTTAGATTTAGGTATTACTATGTGTCGATTGTGTACAATAAAGAGTATTTATCTTATCTTATCTTATCTTATGTTACCTTTAATGTAGATTTGTGTGAACAATCAACGAATATGAAGAGTAAGGTACAACAGTATGCGGCATCCACCAACAGTCCAACCTCCTTGAAATTGAACTTGAAACCATGATCCACTATCTCCGATAGAGCTCCGTACACTGCAATGGTTATATTCGCGAACCTGGATCATTATAGAGGGTTACTAAAAAGCCCGAAAGTGCATTACCAGGTCTACAGTATCTACAGGTCGGTAGGTTGGTATGATATGAAGGTTACCTACGTCGTGCTAAGCGCAAAACCGGTATCTCAATAAAAGTAAGTTTCGTGATAATGGAAATTTATAAAAATTGGTTTTTCTTTACTTTATATATTGACTTTATTAGTTAAAATATCAAACAATGTAGTATAGATATACCTTTTTCATGAGATACCTAATTTGCGTTAATTATACTTCATTTCATAACATCATCTCTCGAATCGCTGCAGAGACTAGTCGCGTTTTAAGTGATCGTTAATAAAAGTGTAAAGTGCTGACGCCGCATACAGCACGGCCTGCCGCTTACGTGCGCTCGTGACGTCACGATGACACACGCTACAAAAGTACTGACGTATGTAATTTTCATTACTAATTATTTGTTAAGACGAAGTACTTAACTTTTTTTTTCTAACAATGGGATCAAACACTCCCATTAAAATAAAAACGGAGATTGAACACCTTTTGTTCAAAGCAGATAGCGAGGAAAATGCTGAAAATGCTAGTCTTCGCGAAATTATAAACAAGATGCAATCACAAATTGATGAATTGCAAAATCAGCTGCTTGTTCTCACTCGAGAAAAAGAAACAGCAGCAGTTAACATGTCACACGAAGACAATTCAACATATATCGCCGAATACTGTACGGACGAGGAGGAACTGGCAAAAGAAACTGAATGGGTTAGAGCCAAGAACAAGAAATCTAAAAAGCGCAAAATGGTCTCATTACCAAATCAAATGGAATCTCCTACTAAAGCGGAGATCCAACCTAAAGAAAAGGCCAAAAAGCAACCACTACCTCCACCAATAATAGTCGACAACATCAAAAATTACCAAATCTTTTTTTGATTTTTTGTCTAAAAATCAACAAGTCAACTCGTTTGTGACAAAAATGATGAGTGGTAACTGTGTCAAAATAAATACTAGTTGCGACGAGTCCTACAGATCTATAACCAAACTATTATCAGAGAGTGAGTGCCTCTGGCACTCATATGAACATAAACAGAATCGACCAATTAGAGCAATGGTGAAAAATCTACAAAACCGTTCGAGTTAGCTTAGTGTTCTAGTGACGAACTAAATAAATGTAGTGATTAGTGCTGCGATAAGAACACATGAACAAAGTGCCTTCGCCTTAACAGACTCTAAGTAAAGTGTTATTGGACACGTTCTTAGTTATTGTTTATATAGCATGTTAGATCAAAATAAGTTACTCATTAGTCAATAGGCTAGATTGTAATATAATTAAGGTATTGTTTTCATACTTACTTTAATATAAAAAAAAATCATAACATACTTATATAATTTCAAGTCCGAGACGCCCAGGACTTTAATTGACTGTGCCATAGCGGCTAGCAAGTAAGATTTTATTGCCTTTTATCAACATTTCATTGCAAGGCAACGGGTCTAATTTTATGACGTGACAACGTCTTATAATTCGATGGAGCCGGCTGCACGCACGAAAAAATGAGGCGTTCCATTTAAGGCTTGAAGTGCAAGCGAGAGCACGGAACGAGCGACTAAAGAGGCACAATCGCCCTCCGCGTTCGGCAGCGTTTGACATCTGTCTCTCTCCTACTTGAGTGAGCGATGCGTCCGCGTGGGAATAAATAAATGTAAAAAATTCAATAAATGTAAAAAGAGAAATGTAACTTATCCATTCAAAATAGCTATCAAACAAATAAAAATTTCTTTTGAAAATGAAACCATTCCATCAGTATTTTCTTATGACGTTGTCACGTTCAATAAACTATAGTCAGTAAAGTAAACCGACTTACAGACAAGCGGTTTTTTTTTATATTTTCAATGTACAGAATTTTCACTTAGATAAATTATGCTAAAAAGTTTTTTAGCCAAAAATTAGACACCCGATCTGGGCTGGAAGATCACAGGTTCCACCCAACCATTGTCACAATGGAGGAGCTTCCCCTGGAAGAACCGTTGAGGACGATTACTTCAGGTGCCACCTTAGGGCCATACCTCACCGAGACGCCATGGCGACGTGGCCAGCGACGTCGCCATGGCTACGTCTGGCGTCTCTGCGTCGCCAGACTGAGTCGCCAAATCGCGTCGCCAATGCATTCAGTTCTGTCTCGACACAGTCAGGAATGGACGTGGAAATTACTGCACTGTTATTATATTATTACCAGCGTCGCAAAAAGATGAAACGAAAAAAGAAAAAAATATGGGTGCATCCGTTTGTCCGGTCAGAGTACTCTTTCAATGCGGTGTTCCATAAACACGGCCGATTTTCAATTTCAATAATAAATCTCTCAGTATCGAACGACATTTTGCTCTCAATACGACGTGCGTTCAACGCGGCGACTGGTTGGCGACTGAGTGAGTGACGGAGCATACAAACACGTGCAAACAACTGGCGACGTCGCCTGGTAGCCAGGGTCGCATGCGGAGCGGGTCGACTCTGGCTACGCTGGCTACTTGGCAACGTCGCCAGTCGGTCGCCAAGTGAGTTAGCCGTCATACAGCTCAATGAGAACTAGTTGGCGACGTCGCTGGCCGGCCACGTCGCCATGGCGTCTCGGTGAGGTATGGCCCTTAAAGTAAACCGATGATCACTTGCGTTCGGAAGAGTGGTCATTCGAACGCAGAGAATCTTAACACCGACATTTAAAGTTAACCGTGGCGCCATCTAGCGCGTTCAACCGATATGTTCAACTGACAGGCGGTTGTGTTGTGTTGTGAGGTTGTGAGTACCTTACAACACAACACAACCGCCTATCAGTTGAAAATATAGGTTTATTATATATTATACTAGTGGTCGCCCGCGACTTCGTCCGCGTGGTAATTTGGATTTTTTCCCGTTCCCGTCGCGCCGCGTCATATTTTGAACAATTCACACAATATCTTTATAAATGTGCCTATGTGTTATTATATATAAGCCTATAAGCCTATGTGTTATTCTGATGTATAAGCTATATTATTGTAAAGTGTCATTAAAATCCATTCAGTAGTTTTTACGTGAAAGAGTAACAAACATCCATCCATCCATACACACATACATACTTGCATACTTACATACTCACAAACTTTCGCGTTTATTATATTAGTAGGATATTATTGACCGAGCGAGCGAAGCGTCTCAGTTTCAACTCGAGGACTGGCCGATTTTGCGTTGTTTGTCTGTATGGATGTATGTATGTGTGTCAGTTCCGGTCTACAGGCCGCATTTTTTTTTTCAAACTTACTATATAGCTGCTATACTTTTAATAAATCCATTTGGCCATTTTGGACATAACCTATTATATGTGGGCCCGATGACGGCAATATGCTTGCCGCCTATTACGTGGGCCCAAAATACTGGCAAATTGTGGGTGTGTAATGCACCCCTACCTACCCCTTCGAGGATATAGGCGTGATATGTGTCTGTACTTAATTTCGCGTTCATACGTAATTTGTCGCTAATTACTTATTACTAAAAATTACTCGTCTTTTTGGCGCTTAGCACGGCAGGCACATTACAGGTAGGTGCACTGAGAAACTTGAACTAATTAGTACTAACTTCTAGATGAGGTTTTGTTTATCGGCTATTTGTATCTACTGCAGAAAATTTGCAGTAGTTAGTGTGAAGACGTTATTTAATAGAGGACTGCTTTATCAATTTGCTTTTACAGGCATATCTATGGACCTAGTTTATATTAATTAACAATAATAAATATGTAATTGATTAGGTAGGTAATTAGGCACTACCCAGAGTCTAAAATTTCATTGAAATTGTAACTTTTTATGAACAAATAACCTACGACGACCTACCTACAAATTAATGTTATACTTAAATCTTTAGCAGTAGGTAGGTAATTGCTAAAAAATACATACATAAACAGGCAATAAGTGGAGTAAGTTCGTGCATACGCGTTTCCTAATAACTGCAGTAGTTCCGATAAGTTCAGCCAAAGGAATCTGTATCGGGATATCAGCTTTGCTGTACACTCGGCTTCCACGTCCTACAAGAAAACATAGACAATGCTCAACCCTTTTATCGGCGAAGTCAACAACGACGCGTATTCCTAATATTGAACTTGGCTCTTTTACATTTATGTTTTTGATAAGATTGTCAAAATGTAAGTCATCCTCCCAAGCACATACCTACTTCTTCTTCTTTTTTAAAAACGTGCATCTATGTTCATCGATGATTTCGCCGATGTCAAGGTAATGCTTGATTAGTTGTAGCACAGAAGAACTAGTTATTCCTAACTAGCTCCAGGTGCAGGACAAGAAACGTTGTTCAGCATGTGAGTGTCTGGGAACCCGATTTTTGCGGAGCGCGAGAGGTAACCTAAGAGCCACCAGCCACGCGCTCAGCAAAAATAGAACTCCAAGCTTTAGTAACTTTTGAAAAAAAAATTATACTTTACCCTGCGGAAACAAAGCGATAGACTTTGAGAGGCGACTTTAATTCCTCTGCAATTGATGTACCAAAGAGCGCAATTCATATTTATCATAGTAATAATATGGTAATAGGCTGTTGTGTGTATCAAGAGGAACCCATCAAGTAAAGCACACAAGCTCAGCAGGAAACCGACGGCTAGGAGCAGACATCCCACACTCAGGACTACAATAGTTGTCTTCAAGTTAGGAAATTGCAGATTTTCACCAGTCACCCTGTAGTACCTGACCTACAAAATAATATACCTAAATTGAATATCAATTTACTTTTTAAAGGAAATAAACACGAAACATATATCATATGAGCAAGCTGCAACTTATTAACCTATGTATCTAATTTAAATATATAAATAATATTTAGGTACATCATATCTCGTGTTAATTCCCGTTGAAAAGTATCATAAAGATTACGAAACGGGAAAGTGTATAAACGTTACCCCGGCTCTACACACTCGGTGAGGCAGAGGCATGCCGAGACCCGAGAACCCGAAACACACCGAGTGTGTGTGTGTACATGGAGCTCTTGTCCTTCTCGCTTGGTTTTGAATCGCATTGTCTCGGTCACGTGAGCGCTCCGTACCGAGTCGGTATTTTACCCCCGAGTCAAAGGATCTCGGTGGTTTTCGGTAACTCTCGCGAGGAAAGCAAGGCAGCATGTACACACTCGTTCAACTATTAACTATAATTACAAAAACGAGTACGAGAACGAGTGTGTAGTGAACTCTCGTGGGAGACTCGCGAGAGTCTCGTCAAGTGTGGCTTTACAGTAGGTAATGTAAATTGTAAAAAAAGTTAATTGTAAAGAAAATGTAACAAATCATAAATTTTGTATTTTTTATGTATAGGTACGTACTAACGGACGTAGAAAGGTCAGTTATCGAAATCGAGGTAGATACCTGAAATTTTCCCCAATTAGTTTTATAAATGGCGACCTGATGAGCTACACCCCAACCAACAAATGGTATCCAGAAATGTGGCACCAGGAATATTACAAAAATTATAGCGTAAATGTAGTCGTCGAAGCGTTTAATTGATTGCAATATCACAACGCGTTCATATCCCACCAGGAGGACCACTATTGTTGCTAATATGTAGAAGCACACGGCGTATATTGTTGCAGACGATTTCCAGCTGAACGTAATCGTACCTGAAACATTTTAGGTATTTTTAACAGAATTCTATCATTGATTGCCTTAAATAAAACTAATGGTCGCTCTATATGGTCGAACAGTAGAAGACCTCGCGAACATTAAAAACAATTTCTTTAAATTTAAAAACTTTTTATGAGTTACCTGGACGTGATCGTGTAATAGGCATAACTGCAAGAGCTCGAAACAACACCAACAACAATTTGTGGTCTCTATAGAACTGGTCGTGGATTTCACACGTGTCGCCATCTTGGGATGACAGCATATCACGTTGCTCCTGTTCCTGGAATATTTGTGTAAATGGACGTGTTCTACTATGACTTAGTACGAGGCTCTCACGCAGCAAGAGTAGGTAAGGTTAGAGAAAAATCAAATGTTAAACTCTGACTTCTGTCTTAGAAGGTAGCCCACGCAGCTAAAACTACTCCTCGTTAGGGTCGGTGTCAGCACACTATCCTGTATCTAATGGGTGGGGATGGGAACTTTGGACATTGATTGGACAATTATTTTGGGGACAGTATGCAGGTGAGGTTGGCTTGGGTTGGACCTCTAAGATTTTAGTGATCCCTTATGCTCAAGTAATAAGTACTGACATAATCTTTTTGCTTTCTTTCGTACACCACTTTATTTGAATAATGTAGATGCCTCATATCATTATGCAATAGAGTGTCATTGATTCTTTCCTCAAAGAGATGGTCCGGTATAGTCATGGTTCTATTAAAACTTCTGAAACACGTGTTCGTATTGTGTTGCCAGACGTGAAATATAAAGGTGAAAGGTCACTGTGGCCTACTATAACTTGACATAGTCGAAAAGTAAACGTAGTTAGGGAAATTTAATTAAATTTTAAAGTAAATGATGATGCCGTTGTTTGCATATCAATGAGTAAGTCTACTATTAACACTCTAATGACTGTTGAAGCATCTACCTTGACTTGTATGAAATATTACCTGTCAGAGGCATATTTACTTACTGGTAAAGTGACGCCCATGACTCCCACCGGCTTGGTAGGGTTTTCGCTGTACACACAGCAAAAAGCCTGTGCTAGTTCAGAGTGTCATCTAGTCAGCGTGGATACCCTTTCGCTGGAGATCATGGCTTGAACCATGCTTCAAGCCATGATCCCCAGCAGGAGTAGGTGGAACGTGGCCGTGGCCGCTTTCTGGATGGAGGCGACCGAGAGTGAGAGGGAGCGTACCCTCCCCGCTGAGTTCCGAAGTGCCGCAGACTCATCTCCATCGACCTCCATGATCGCCGTCCTTGCAGAGGCAAGCCAGAAGGGTAGCGTGCTGCGGGGTTGAGACCCTTCAGTGCGCGGATTCACTCACCGACGCGGGATAAAACCTGACCCCAACGATGCGAGATAAAACCCCAGACAGAGTCCACATAAGGTGGTCAAAGTCCGCCGGTCGCCACTGGTAATACTTACGAGTGCGCGTCTGCGGCAATAAACGTAGTGGCGGCGACAGCCTGGAGATGAAAAAAAGGGAGTCAGCTACCTTCATACCAAATTTTGTCGAAATTGGTCTGTTTGACCGTGAATGCACCGAAAAGCTTTCTCATATATATCTCGTATAATAATGTCTGTGTAGTATGTATGCGGAATATAAGTAAACAAGTAAAAATAAGTTGCAGTTTGATATTAGGATGAAAACTTGGACACGAGTTCAGGTATTTAGTGATACCTAACAATTTCGAGATAATAATTTTTCATCGAAGCTCATCCAAAGAATTTTACAGTTTTTTAATAGATATTAATTAAATCTGAGAGAATAAACATGATATTTTTAAACTGCATACTCTGCATTCTTTTTATAGCGTCGTCCATCGACATGATTAAACGACACAGGAAAATAAAGAACTCTAAACGTCATTCGCTTCTTTTTATTGGATAAATGGACGTAGGTAACATTAATTATTGAAGTATTTTTCAGTGTAGACAATAAATTAATTAGGAAATTTTAATTTTAGTGCCAATATTAGCAAAATAAAAGGAATCATTTGTAGGAAGGAAGGGGAATCTCTTACCTATACATGCTAACCACCGAACGGAATTTCTTGCAGTTTTTACAGATAAATTAAGGCTTAACTTGTAGACTTGCA
The DNA here is from genome assembly GCA_963556515.1 of Nudaria mundana. Classification (NCBI taxonomy): domain Eukaryota; kingdom Metazoa; phylum Arthropoda; class Insecta; order Lepidoptera; family Erebidae; genus Nudaria; species Nudaria mundana. The sequence continues at coordinate 13,890,756 of OY748296.1, forward strand.
CAAAAATAGGATGATGGGAAAAATTGTTATCGTCACAATACACCATACTATCAGTGATGTACTTTGAAGGACCGCGGCTTCGCCCGCTTGACAAATTATATAAGTACCTACCTACTTATACTAAAAACCTTCCTCTTGACTTACTCTATCTATTAAATAAAACTGTATCAAAATTCGTTGTGTAGTTTTAAAGATCTAAGCATACATAGGGACATACAGCAGTAAGCGACTTTGTTTTGTACTACGTTAAGATAACTGACTCGGCGAACTTCGTACTGCCAGAGCAACACCACCTGGCCGGTACATATATAGGCCAGCCGTTTAGGAGTAGTAAGTGACGAACATACGTACATAAGAAATATTTAAATTAAGATGGGAAGATGTCTTTGCTACCATGGAAGATGGGAAGGCCGTTGGTGGGGGACGCTACATGCGTTAACACCTTAGTACCTTCACTTTCACATCCGGATGTGCCGGCGCTGCTGCTGCATCGGCTGAAGGCCCCTAAAGGCGTAAATATGCTAACCTAGCAGGTGATCACATATTTGAGCCGTTTGGGATTGAAAAACTGGGGTCATGGGGTCCGAGCGCTCGCCGCCTTTATAGAGACATCTTAATCGATGCTTCTCCGGACCAGAAGGCTGGCTATTTTCTGGCCCAAAGAATAAGTATCGTCATCCAACGTGGCAACACAGCCAGCATTCTGAGAACCTTCCCAGTCAGCAATGACGCGGAGGAGTTTTTAATCGCCATTTTGTATTATACAGGGTGTCCCAGAAGTCGACGTCAAGCCGGAATCGGGTAACAGGCTAGGTCATAACAGTTGTCAGAAAAATATAAAAAAAAATCTAGGTCTTGTATTTAAAAAATTATAGACGTTCAAAAAAAGTAGAGAAAATCTACGCCTTGTGAATGTTTTTTCATTCCTGTTGCTACAGATATGTACCTTTTTGTTTTGTTTTTTCTCTAATGTAACGCTGAATACTTTTTCTTTAAAGTCTAAACTGAAATTTAAAGTCAATTTCTCTAGCTCGGAAGTAAAATGTCACCATTTGCCCAACCAAAAATTGAAAATAAATACTTAGCTCAGTTTTAACTGGCCACACTGAAAAAAAAATGTACTAGGTGAGTTAGGCAAGTAACTTTAAAAGTTAGCGCGTTTAATAAGGATTCTAAAACTGTACAACACTCACTAGTTTATTTCTCACATTGCGGCCATTTTTTTCATTTTCGAAAAAAAAACAGTTTTTTAAGTGTTTTATTACTTTACTTAGAAGTGATTCTGATGTACCTGTGGCTTTCCACAAGGCCGTAACTCTTAATATTATAGCTAGAGGAGTACCAATAGACTGATTTGACGAGTTGCGGCAACGATTAACGGAAGCAGCTGAATTTGTTAAGAACGGAAGATTCGCCCGTCAGATGTCGCGATCTTTAAGAAGAGCATTGCGAGCTTGCATTAAAGATCGCAAAACAAAAAGGTATATCTGTAGCAACAGGAATGAAAAAACATTCACAAGGCGTAGATTTTCTCTACTTTTGTTGAACGTCTATATTTTTTAAAATACAAGACCTAGATTTTTTTTATATTTTTCTGACAACTGTTATGACCTAGCCTGTTACCCGATTCCGGCTTGACGTCGACTTCTGGGACACCCTGTATATATTATATACGGCGCTGCAGGCATCAGCTATTGATTAATAAGTTGAGGTTATAAATGAAAATAGTTTCTTTCCTTCCGTAACATATAATACAAAAACATATCACAGTTAAGTTAATTTTCACATTATTTTAATTAGGTTAAGTTAGATTCAGTACCTATTACATTATATTTATAATTGTTGTATATATTTACTATAATTAATTAAAATTGGAATTGATTATACATAATTAATATGATTGACAAAATACAAATAATAAGTGTTATATAAGTTTAACTTAATATCACTCAATATTGATGTGTACTCAACAATGCAAGCGATGTTTTTTTTTATAAGCGATATCGCAAAAAAAAATTAGGGGAAATTTTAGATTCTCTCGCACATTTTCTTTCATAAATACCTATTATTTTTATTTTAGTGCCAATCAGTAAACCTAAAAATAAAAAATATTTCTTTCTCCCTAAAATTAGGGAAAATCCCATTACCTTGGCATCCCTGATTTTAAAAAAATCGTTAGACATTATCACAGGATTGTCTGCGATAATATCACACGATATGACCCGGACCAGATACTTAATATTACAGGGAATCGAACTCAGGACGAAACACAAGACCATTCCATGAATACAAAACATTTGTGAATCGCACAAATATTTGATTCGACCCGGGGATCGAACCCGAGACTCCGGAGTCGTAAGCCGATGCAGTACCGACCATGCCACCGAAGCAGTTAAATAGATTTAAACTTAATATTTTTCATCATCGGACGGACTTGTACAATATAATTTATATAAGCTTATGATTTAAGTTTAGCTAATTGTGCCATTAGTTCCTTGTCAGCGTCTGTGGTGGAGGCGCCGACCTTGGTGCGGGATACTGAAGGTGCGTTTGCCATCTAAAATGAAAATATTATTAATAAGTAAGTATAAACAAGTTAAAAATATGCCAAAAATTTGGGTTCACTATCTATTTGCATAAAAAAAATAACCATAAAATATTTAGGCATATGGTAATTTAGACTAATGATATTTATGCATATTTTTTTTATCCATAACAAATTTAGCATATTTGTCTTAGTCATAAATAAAATTAGCATAATCATATTTAAGCATCAAATTTATAAGCATAACTTTATAAAGGCATAAACGTATCAAACTATAAAGAATATAGTCATAATCATCTTACGCAGAATAAGTAACTATCTAAAATAATTAAAAGGTGGCTTATGGGTGGCCCAAGGGCCACCCCCGCCGCACCTAAACCTACTTTGACACTATATAGCAGAGGAAATACTGGTTAAAGTAACTTTTTTATTTTTCATTCATTTCATTAATTTATACCTATTCAATTTTAGTAATATATACTATTAGGCGACTGTACACTATGCCTAAAAACATTGTGCAAATTATAACTATGCATAAATATATTAGACCTAAATATAATTATTCCACAGTACATATGCTGCTAAAAATCAATTATGACCAAGTGTAATTATGCCAAAAAAAGTATGCCAACTTCATTGTGCCAAAACATTTTAGGATTACATATATTATGTTAACGTATACCAAAATTTTGCCATATATTTTAGAGTTTTCGAAAGTTTTTTCATAAAATCTAAAAAATGTCACATGACATGAATTTCGACAAAAAAAAAAAAAACAAAAAAGTTCAACATCACTTTAGAGGTCTTTGACCATGCTGAGTTGACTGCAGCTGGTCTTGGGTCTCTAACTATTACCGTTCTTGATTTGACCTCGTTTTGACCTTGACCTTGAGATCAGATGTCAAAGGTCAAGTTCATTTTAGAGGTCCTTGACCATGCTGAGTTGATTGGCGTTTACACTGAGTCTCTAGCTCTTACCGTTCTCGAGTTGAAAGTTGTTTACGGACGGATGGACGGACGGACATTACTGTTGTATAAGAGATTTTCGTTTCGAAAACTAAAAACCGACCAAGTGCAAGGACACAACGAGGTTTCTGTACCAAAAAATCACTTTTGTTGTGTTTTATATTTATATTATATTTATTATATTATGTTTTTGATTATTTGTTCTTATAGAGGCAACAGATACACATCATCTGTGAAAATTTAAACTTTGTAACTTTTGTGATTACGGTTCATGAAAACAGCCGGGTGACATACGGACGGAGGGATAGCGAGGTCTTAGTAATAGGGTTCCCGTTTTACCATTTCGGTACGGAACCCTAAAAATGACAGATATATATATATACATCTGAAAGTGTCCTGGTAATACCCTCTATTACGTGAGATCACTTCGTACTCAATGATTCTCGTCTGCCTGTCTAATGGAAAGCTGATCTGAGGAACGTCTAGCAATTAAGGGTCACTTTCCAGCTTTAAACACACTGGTCCTTAACATACGACGTATGCCACACGACGTGGGAGACAGCGACACACTGGTCCTACGTCTTATGACGTCTGACGTTTACGTTACCTACGCGCTATGACACTTTAAACGTGTGTGACAGCGTCGTACGCGTGGGATAGCACGGGAACACGCGAGTCTGGCGCGGTGACGCGTGAGACAGCGTGGTGAATGACGACGTGTATGGCGGTATACGTATCCGGTGACCGTGTAAAACAGCCCTTAGATATGTAATGCTAACCTTGCCAGTAATTTCAATTCCAATCTCGTCCAGCACCTGGTTGACGATGCCTTCAGTTTCCTCCTCATCATCAGACTCGCCCATGATGTCATCAAGTGTATCTGAAACTAAACATTTTAACGTTGTCAGTTTTTGATGAACTACAGTTGTGTTAATTCACAAAAATAGGATTTTTGTATTATGTTATGTATCGTTAGATTTGTAAAATTTAAAAGAGCATCTTGCCCAAATTTATTTAATGTAAGCTTGTGCTATGGGATCTAGACGACTGATAAACATACTTATATATTTCTAAATACATACCTACATATTATACATAGAAAATACCCAAACTCCGATACAAAAATTTGTGGATCTACATGGTTTTTTTGAACTCTATACTACGTCGTTTGATATTGAATCGATATACCTAGTTACATGTCCGTACATCAAGTGAAAGAAGTAAAAGCCGATATTGTGTTTGTGAGTACATTCGGCAATAACATAGTTTGTATAATTTAATTTGACCCAGAATTGAACCTCAAGGACAGATACCAATCTTGTGTCATGCTCATCTTGCATTTAAATATTTATTTATAAAACTTACTCATTTCATCAGTCATATCCATCTTGGCATTGGCCTGTTTGAAAGCTTCCATATCCTTAGCTATCTGGTGTGGGTTCATAACCTTGTTCATGCTGCCCATTGTCTGGGCAGTGGTACCCATTGCATTGGCAATAGCTATATTGGAACTCATTGCTTTGTTGTGCATCTGTACGTTAGTAATCTGCAATAAAAATTGTATAAATCATGAAAGTATTATAGTTGACCTTAGGGTACCTACTCATTAGTGAGAAAATAATTATTAAAAACCAATAATTTTTTTACTAAAGCATAATAATGGCACGTCTTTTTTTTTGTTTTTGCAGGGATGATTTCTTACGAATACCGCACGGTGCGAGGACACCGCGCGGTGGTGTATCGTTTGCTCACACTGAAAACCCTGCGAGGTGCCGTACTCTGCGCCTAATTAGGTGGGACCGGGAACCAGCCCCCCCGCCCCGCGTGTCCCTAATGTGACGGGGCACCCTCTCTATATTACGTATTACTCTATATCTCTACATACGGACGTGACACCCTCGCGGGTAGCGTGATGCAGGTGGAGAGCAGACCTGACTCTCACACTGCCACAATCAATCAGTGGTCAAATCAGTTCGCGACCAAGTTCCCGTTAAACGCATTTTCTTCTTCTTCTTCTTCTTTTAAACACGTGGCTCCATCGATGTTGATCGATGATTTGCCAATGTCAAGGTAATGCTTGATTAGTTGATAGTCCCGCACAGAAGAACTAGTTATTCCTAACTAGCTCCAGGTGCAGGACAAGAAACGTTGTTCGGTATGTGAGTATCTGAGAGCCCGATTTTTGCGGAGCGCCAGAGGTAACCTAAAAAGGACCAGCCACGCGCTCAGCGAAAATCGAACTCCAAAACGCATTTTATTATTTTATGAAATTAGACATTGACACTGACACGCATTGCGGGCGAGATCCGCAAACTGGAAGAAAAACGCTTGACAGGAAAAGATAAATACTATGGGTCTGATCCCAAAATGCACTGATCCAAGCTCATATAGAGTAGACAATATATGTTTGGCATTAAACAGGCTTTAATAAACTTCAATTACATACCTTACTATTGGCATTATACATTCTAGTCTTTTGGTTCCTAAGTTGTACAAGCTGCTTGGCTAAAATCTTACAGCCATCATTGTTACCTTCTTTTGCCATTTTTTTAATTTCCATTTCCTGAAATTGTGACATGTCAAATCTATAGTAATACAATAAAGAACTTTGTTTGAACTGCTAAAGAACAATATCGAATATTCTTTCACCACTAAAACTATTTAACAAGAGACATTATAAAATAGTATAAAACAAAGTCGCGTCGCTGTCTGTCCGTCCCTATGTATGCATAGATCTTTAAAACTACACAACGGATTTTGATGCGGTTTTCACCAATGGTGGAATATAGTGGTGGTTTATAATTTGTAAGTGGGCGAAGCCGCGGGCCTCCACTTCCGTAGGCTATAAAAGAAACAAACATAAAAAATTTGTGCGGTCGGGGGACCCCCCTCAGGAACGAAGCTATTTACACAACTGCTGTTTTAGTAATGACGGCGACGCTAAATTTAAAAAAAGCGGACTATAATTTGGCTTCTGCGGACCACCGGTTGGGAACCACTGCTAAGCGTAATATGACGATTTCAACTAAATCACACTATCCGTAAGTCACGTTAGAGAACTTCGTTCCAATACTCATGTTTGTATCTGTTATGAAATAATTGTTTTTCTAATAGGTTCTCTTATCAGACAGAAGGTAGACGAAAAGAACATGGCAAGGTCCAGCAGGCAGGAGCAAAGTTGGCAAACCTAAAAGGTGGATGACATCATTCAACTAGCAGGAGTAGAATGGATGTCAAAAGCTACAAACAGGGATAACTGGCGGTCATTGGAGGAGGTCTTCACCCAAAGATAGATCCATTATAATTAGAAGTAACTTACGATACTACCATAGCATCTTTAATAAGAATGTTATAAAACCTAGTATTTTGGATGGAAATGGAAATTAATGGAATTTAATAAAACAATAAAAAATTGATGAGAGCTGGAGGTGTTGAATACGTAATTGTAGAATTATATAGAGATGCAGTATGTACAATGTATTTCTTTTCAGTTTGCGGTCGGGGTGTCGCAAAGAGGGTCCCATATAAAAATGAAGTCAAAATTTTCTAAGTCCCGGATTGCTTAAAAAGTGTATATTTGGATTTTTTTTTTTAATTTTTTTTTTTTTTACTTTTTTTTTTAAAGATTTAAAACTTATTTGGTCTAATAAGAACGATTAACAGATAGGTCGACGGAGCCCCGCTTCGCGGGGTTCCTATTTCTGGGTGGTTCAAACAAAATAAAAAAAACCGAGTCGGGGTACTCTGGAGTCGGGGTGTTAACCATAATGATTTTCCAAGGTCATCCTCAACGACACCCGCACCTCCCCCAATAGGTCGACAAAAATCGTGAAAATTTTACAAGTCCGTGCCCTATACAAAAATCAGTCGGAAATTCAGCTATGTCCGGGACCCTCTTTGCGACACTAGGTGAAGTCGTGAAAATTTTACAAGTCTCTGCTTCATACAAAAATCATTCGAAATTTTTCTAAGTCCCGAACCCTTCTTCCGACACTAGGCGAAATCGTGAAAACTTTACAAGTCCCCGCTCCATACAAAAATCGGTCGTAATTTTTCTAAGTCCGGGACCCTCTTTGCGACAACCTAACCCAGTTTGCAAACAAATTCTTACCAATTTTTTCTCTTCACGTTCCAAATTGGCTTTATCACGATCCAAATCTCTAGTTGCCTTACGTAGTTCCCGGTCATTCTGCCTTTGCTGCTCTGAATATCAAAGATAATAGGTTGGGTACTTTAGTTTTAATGTTTACTCTAGAATAGAGGTACCTATCTATCTAGAATATTAAGAATTACGTATGTATTTACTCTGAGGTCCATTTGAACAAGAATAAGGTAGTAACTTATGTTACAAATCGTTTTATGATAACCTTGAACGACAATTTCTTTTTTTAGCCTAAGCTTACTTTGATGCAATACCAATCATTTTGTCTTTTGCTTTATTCTAAAGATAATATTATAGATCTTCACGTAGTTACCGTGCGTTTGTTTGTAATTAGTCTAATTAATGAGTTATAAGAAAGAGACGAAGTACCTAAAATATAAACACCAATTATAGATAAATTACATATTTCATTACATACCTTTAACAGTTGGGGTTTTGCCAAATAGCCAGTCCATAATTAATGGCAAATCTTTAACTTTTAACTTTTATAAATACAAAAATATTGTTATTATTGGAAATGAAAATGTCAAGTTTGTCACAAAACAAACACCGATGACTCATTGCGATGACTTATGTCAAGATGACAACTAGTCTAGGTGACATTTCCTCTGCGCATAGCAGTGACAGTGGCATTGACATTCGACATCCAGGGTTACCGTCTAACATATTTACAAGCCCCTACAAATATCTGTTAAATTTCGAAAGACCTCACAAAATGTCTGGACAAGCTAACTTTGCAAAGGAATGAATTGGCAACCCCAAAGAAAGACTAGTGTAGCAAGCAACATCTGTGTCTATGATTTTCATTGTGAATTCATTATTTCTATTCTCTTAATTTCGTCTACATGGCTGGACCGAGTTTAATAAAATTTATAGAGTGTTCAAGTGGATTCAAAGATGGTTTAAATTTACAATTGGACCCGGTTGGTGACCGCCACAGAAGGAGGTATGAAGGTCGCTGGACCAGATACATAGCTCCAGCTACCGCGTCCAATTGAGAATTTAAACCATCAGTAGTGACAAATAAACTGACTCTTGCGGTACGCCGCCGGTAGGTAGGGACGTACCTACTTAATTCGTCTTGAAATCCTCGAAAACGGCTAGACCAATTTTATGAAATTTATAAAGTGCATTCTAGTGGATTTGAAAATGTTTTAGATTTACAATTATTATTGTACCCGGTAAGGTGGCATGCCATTATTGTGGCGGTACGAGGGTCCTCGGACCAGCTTGCGGCACCTACCGGGTATTCAGTGACAAACTAATCAAATTCAAGGACTGTTCTCATTCCTACCCATGTTGTGTAATGTTTATTATTTTTAAATTATAGGTTACAGGTTGTTTTTAAAAGTGGATATGTGTTCAAAAGCACCTTCATAAAGCGAATGAGGCAGTTAAGTTAACCGAATTGCTTGAACTTCTCAATTTCTTGGTTGTTGAGATACGGTGGACATAGGCGCACCTATTTAGGTACAGGATGTTCTGATCTGAATCGACTAAATTGCGATCTAGGGTTTTAAATGTAGGGTTTTAAAATTTTAAAATAATAACTGGTGAAAATCGTAGCTTTATTATCGAGAGCAAAATCGAATATTATAAGTCACTTCATTTTTATTAAACAAATAATTAACATTTAGGACAACAGATAAGTACAAGTACAATATAATATAGGTAATCATAGATTACAAGTGTTTATATAAAAATCGAATCAAAGCCTATACGTTCAAGTACTAAGCCATATCATTAAAAGTCCAATTACAAAAAGTCAATGATTTAAAATTAAGTAGGTAGGTACGTGGACATTTTTTTTTCATTTCATTTCTAAAACTTAAACTAAGGATAATGGACAGTTTGGATTTACAAAGTATAATATATCTAAAAACATTTTACTAAGTACAATTTAACTAATAGGTATATTTATACAGGACGATAAACAGGACAATATTCACGGGACAGACATAAAACCAATAAATAGGTACACTTAATTGTAAACATGTAGCTACGTAAAATTTAAGTACCTACTACGAAACACAAATTACTGAACAGACGAATGGTTTTATCTAGGATGTTCAGTAAAACTTAAAATCTAAGTGATGAACCAAAGCTTAACTTAAATTAAAACAAATTATTATGAAAGTAAGATGACTTGGAGATTCACCACGACCAGTTAGGTGAGTACGGTTCGAAGGACCACTTGTTAGGTAGGCCCGAGTGCGTAGTACTTGAGTATAAGCTTTCTGACCAACAGAATGGCTTTATAGAATCTTTGTTGATTAAATCCAACTTATCCTCTTCGGCTTTCTCTTGTTGTTGGACTAAGAAATCTCTTAATTCTAAGCCATTGACGTTAGAGTTATTGTTGAGCAAGTTTGTGTATATTGGCGCTATGTTTCCTTTATTTATTGCTTCTTTTGTCTTATTTGGCTGTACCTCCGTGAAAACTGGACCGGATAGAGCAAAAAATTCCAAAGTTGTTTCATTTAGAACACCTGTAACAGAGAAAGTTAATCTGAAATTAGTTATCTTCACGCGTAACTAAGGCGTCAGTTAAGACGTTGTAACGATTTTTTGTAAAAGGGTGAGAAGTCCGTCCGTCGTCCTCAAGATCTTCAAGACCAAGTATGACCTGGCTGTTGGTTCAATAAATTAACAATTAACTAAGTAGGTACATTGTTGTTATACTCTGATCTAGGGTCCTATCTCTCCGGGCGCCACTGGGAATTCTTTCTTGGCGAATACATTTTTTCGGTTAGAGCGGTTAGAGCGAGGGAGTGTGTGGACCCAGAGCAATGCGGTCCTACGACCGTGGGCCGTGGTATAATACCTGACATACCTACTTACATAATAATAATCTGAAATACTTTTCAACTTACCACTGACAACTTTAGTATCAATAATACCGTAGGCATCTTTGTAAGTTTCAACGATATCCCCTCTCACACCGACCACTGACCATCCACGCTCACGCAGAATACAATCTACCTCATCCAAACATTCCTCGGTACTGGTATCAGAGCCGACTATTTTCGTTATATTATTCTGTCTCATTAGAGCTACAACGCCGTCTAATGTTGTGGCATTTTTGTATCCAGCCTTCAATACCAATGATCGATGTGATTCAGATTCGGAAAACGCGTGTCCATACCGCTCTTCCATTTCATTGGTGTGTGTGCTATTATTGATATCCTGAAACGATAAATAATTTACATTAAAGCTAAGCGATGAATTCGAAATTTTGTAGCCAGAATATAATATTATTACTGCGAATTTACCTAAATTTAATAAAGAGAAACACATAAGTTACCTTGAAAAACGGCAAGCCATATGTAGCCCAGTAGCCCTTTTCCAAGAAGGCATCAGATAGGTCAGCAGCGTGAGTAAGGCCAGGGACCTGCTCGATGAGTGCGACTAGACCCTTCGAGTGACTGTTACTGTGACGGAACACAACAATGTGCCTGACATCCCTGTTGACAAATTACACTGAACTTTATAACCACGTCGTAAACATTCGTACGTACGAGTATATTGTTCGAAGAATTTGTTGAGATGCACGCTCCGAATTTTAATCAATAAATAAGGTCAAATTAGTTGAACGGGTTTCGAAATGAGGATATCGAATACCTACTACTGGAATCAAGGCTCGTAAGTATATTATAGTATACCTAATTAGGTAAATAGGTATATGTAATAATTATCCCAGAATCTGTCAATAACGTCTTTTTTTATTTAGATAGAATGGTCGGTAGTGCATCGGCTTTCGACTCCGGAGTCTCGGGTTCGATTCCCGGGTCGAATCAAATATTTGTATGATCTACGGAGATCTACGGAGTTTGGGTGTTTTCTATGTATATTATGTATGTATTTAAAAATGTATAAGTATGTTAATCAGTTGTCTAGATCCCAGAGCACAAGGTTATAGCTTAGTTTGGGTGGGTTAGATGACGTTGTGTGAAAATGTACGAAAATTAAAAAAAAATGCCGCAGAAAATGTGTTAATTTGGCTGACATTTCCAACAGTTTCATTGGCTAAATTGAATATATATAGGTACCTATGTCGCTGCTAGGGCAGAGAGTGAAAACTTATTCGTCTTATTAAAAGAGAAAATATTTAGATCAGGATACGTACATCTGTATCAATATACTATGTAACACGTTCATATGGCTGTAAAATATAATCTCAATGCTGCACAAATGTTATACGTTAGTTAGGTACCTACGTAATCAGTATACCTTTGTAAGTTATCAGTACAATTCTACTCCCATAACGGACTCGATTGTATTCTGTTATAACAATTGCAATATTATCGATTATAGTAAAACGTAATGCCAATTATTGCATTGATAACAACTTTGTCACACTCAGCACGTGTAACTCAAATGACGCAATACTATTATACCAGCTGTTACTACTTACAAGAACTACTGGAAATTTTATAGTTCGTATTTTAAAGTAAACTTCCATGCTATGTTTTAGAGAGTCTAATTCTCCTCTCGTTGAAAGAGAGACGAGGCTCTAGCGTCTGGTCTGAGGAAGTGAGCTAAGAACCATCTCACTCATGTCAATTTTCGAACAACAATTCGGCATCATAGGTATAGAGGATTGAAATTCAGTTTTCAATCCTCTGTGTCATAGGTAACTGGTCGATCCATCCGTCTAACCAGTCAGACTCACAGATACATGGGGCACACTAAAAGTTTTGCACTTCTAGCTAATCGGAACTATTTGAATTTCGAATGTTATATTTTTTTAAACGTTGCAACTTTCTTAGCAATAAACAAAAACAATTGGCGGGAAATCATTTGTCAATTGTTTTTTATCACACATCAAAGTTCTACGTGTGCAACGAAAATGGAATTAAGTCGAAAAGATTTTAGAGCGATGATTTTTTATGATTTTAAAAGTTCTCTCTCTCCGCAAGACTGTGCCGCTCGTCTTCAAAATACTTTTGGGAGAGAAGCACCTTGCTTGAGCACCATGAGGCGATGGTTTTCTGAATTTGAGAGAGGTCGAGTTTCTTTACATGACGAATTTCGTGAAGGGCGGCCTTCAACTGCCGTCAACGAAAATAATGTGGCTACTGTTAAGCGATTAATTGAAGAAAACCCGCGGATTACCTATGAGACAATTCGAGGACTATTGGGGATTGGTATGAGTCTAAACCAAAAAATTTACACGAAGAATTGAAAGTTCAGAAACATTGTTGTCGTTGGATCCCTCATGAACTGACAGCGGAGCAGAAGCGGGCTCGCCTGGAATGGTGCTCACAGATGCTACTGAAGTACGACCAAGGACATTCTAATGCTGTTTATGACATTGTCACAGGAGACGAAACGTGGATTTATTGTTTTGAACCCGAAAAAAAACAGCAATCTTGTGAATGGGTGTTTGAAAATGAGAACAAGCCAACAAAAGTGAGGCAAGCGAGAAACGTTGGTAAAAAAATGATCGCGTTTTTTTTCTCAGCTACGGGTCCCATCTGTACAATTCCACTTGAAGATCAAAAGAGTGTTAATGCCGAGTGGTATTAGCCATTTGTTTACCCAGGCTGTTAGAAAAAGTTCGCGAAAGACGACCCAAAAGCCGCGTTCTCCTACATCACGACAATGCTTCTTCACACACGGCCAACAGAACAAAGTAATTTTTAGCTTCCGAAAATGTACAACTCGTCACCCATCCTGCGCATAGCCCCGACCTAGCACCCTGTGATTTCTGTATTTTCCCCAAAATCAAAGATTTGATGAGAGGTTTCACTTTTACCAACTCCGAAGAGGCAGTGATAGCGTTCAATCAGCACGTAGAAAACATGCCTTCAGATCTGTGGTCCTCTTGTTTAAAAAAATGGTTCGATCGCATTAAAAAATGATTAAAATGTAAAGGAGAGTATTTTGAAAAGCAATAAACATAATATTTTGGTTTTATGGGCCCAGACCGCGCACGGATAAAGTCGATTTTGAGCGACAGCAGCGCTAAAGTTGCCCAAATCATCCGACGGGCGGGTGAATGACCCAGAGAGACCGCGATTTTGAAAATGTTTTGCGACAAACGTTCCACGTTGAGTTATTGTTATTGAAGTTAAATATTTACAGCATAACAAAAATGTTGAATTATTGGAAATAAACGACTGCCTATTTGTAAAATATTCCAAGAGTAGTTTTCGTTATAAAATGATCCTAATTACTAGATAAATAAATAAGAGTAGTTTGAGACACAATTTTTATGATTTTCTATTTATAATATACAATCAAGAGCAGGTCCGGACTGACCTTTTTGTATTCTACTTACCTAAAATTCCAACTACGAGTATGTATTTATTTGTAATTTTACTACCAAAGTTTATTCTTATTTCGTAAAATTTTCATTCAATAAAATAATTGCAAATTCAGTAGGAAGTACGGTCGAAATAACATAGCCTTTCCTCGCTAGTGTTTATCTCTACGCAAGGAAATGTGCCTATTGCGTAAACTCAAATACTTTTTGCTTACGATCACCTCGCAATCTAAAAAATCTTCTAGGGTTGTACAAAAAATTGTCAATAAATGAAACACAAGTATAAAAATGGTTCATATAATTAAAAGTAAGTAAACAATAACAAAATATGAGTCGCCACCTAAAAAGCGTGCTAGGGTTGTACAAAAATTAGTTATAAACAAACATGAAATTTATAAATTATTCATATACTTAATTAAACGAAAGTAAACAATAACAAAATATGAGTTCAAAATTCTAATGTTTTTTTCATTTTAATGATTACTGATCAAATTCTGATTTCTACTAATTTGATGATAAAATCAATTGCTATTGCAAAACCTATCAGAATGAAAATGTTACCAGCTGCCCGATTCACGTAATAAAAACCGTAGCGTAGGTAGTGACTTAAAAATGTCACTTCGTTTTTTGCCAATTAAACCTTTTTAACCGACTTAAAAAAAGAAGAAGATTCTCAATTCGCTGTATTTTTTGAACCGATTTTGATGATTCTTTTTTTTATTTGAAAGCTGGTGCATCCCGTGTGGTCACATTTTAATTTCATTAGGATCGGACCTTGGGTTTACACCAGGTAACTCTTCAAAATCGTATAGGAATTGTATAGAAATTGAGCTATTGGAAGATTTATGACAATCCAAGACTAGATAAGTAAGTGCGTTAAAAACAGAAAACCAAAAGGCGATTTCTAAGTTTCTAAGTTAAAACGACTTTTGAACTGGCGTGTTTACGTGAATCGACCAGCTGGGTAGTTAAGTTACCTCAGTCTCTTTCAAAATCATTAGACGTTCTTCTCTTTCAAAACACGTAAAGCTCTTTCTTTCCTCTCTTTCATAGCCTCTATGACATTGGGCGGGTCACGAATAGGCATGCTTCGTGACTGCCGAGGATCAACTAATTCTGGAAGGAGGCAATCGTAATAAAATCTAACTAATTTCATCTCCATTTTCTCCTTCCAAAATTTGTCGTCCTTTTCCATAATATAAACTTTCATAGGTACAGTACAGGTAACCAAACCAGATGCCAAGCATGCAAACGTTTCTTTTAGTTATATGTAGCTGTCCCTGAATTTGGAAATACCAGTAATGATTTTTATTTATGACATAACCCTTGGAAGCCTTGTCCTTAACCCAAAAGGTATGTTTGGCCATTGCTTCATCAAGAGTCATGCCAGCTAAAGAATGTGGGCACTTAATTTCAATTAAACCGTTTGCATAAATGCCATCTGGTGTAGTACCAAGAAATTCATATTGATCGTCGACGAACAAACCGCAACCTTGTATACTAATATTCTCTTGAATTTCTAACTGTCTAATTGCAGTTTCTTCGTTTTCGATACCGTACCGTACAGCAGGCAAACTGGAGATATTACTACCATAAACGATTTTACAAACAAAAGCAGCACAACTTGTACTCTCTCGTTTTTTACAAACTTCCCCGAACGATGATGAGGTTAGTAATTTTCTCCTTGTACTCATCCACTCAGCACTACTTCTTTGCAAATGGGTCGACCTTTCAAGCTCCTCTCTTTCAGCACAAGACAACTTTAAATCAACTAAAAAAGATGACTTGGCTTTCTCATATAATTCTGGACTCAGATCAGGTTTTTCGCAGTTTGGTCCATAGTGAGCGTCTTTCGATACAGCGCTGTGGCTTTTTTTCAATCTTAATTTAGGTTTAGCAATTAAACGGTTTCTACGATTACTATTTTCCACTTTCGCGATCAAAGGATTAGGACTAGATTTAAATATGACTTCATGAGTTTTACTATGAATCGATCCCGTATTAAAAGACACAACAGCAGCTGCGCATCGGCCCGCATAAGAACCACGGGAAGAATAATTTACACGCTTACCCCCAACTAATTTGGCAATTACTCCGTTAAAACTTTCAACTATATTACTTGTGCAATTATGAATTAAACTTCTAGAATGATATGACAGTCTTTTACTTAAAATTTCTACCGCGTCCATTAATCCGCATCCAACAATTGCTGGAAGTAACCCAACAGGTTCTATTCGACGAGTGTCAGGTCTACAAAAATACTCCTTGCAATGTTGGTGATTACCAAATACGTGTTGTGGACCATTTAAGATTTTTTATTTTTTCTTCGAGTGACTGATTTTGATCCCCCCAATATTTAATCGCGCATTTTACACCCGTTCTTAAACCCAAATACCTTTCTTTTAGGAATTTCCGCAATTCGCAAGGATACTTAGTGTCTTTCGACAATTTCTCCAAGCTATTGCAGTAGTTTCGTAAAAGATGATTTTTGCATTCAATTTTCTCTACTATTAAATTATCGTACGGACGCGAATCTAATATTTTTTTATAAGTACTGGAATCGCCGTCTGCTACAAATTTATTATAAATTACACCGTGATCAACAAAGGAACGTTTAAACCCCTCAACTATAATGGTCGATTCCATCCCGGTAGATGATCCTGAATAATTCTTGATACAATGGTGTTCCGGGGGCTGACTGTTGTTCTTTGCGGCTCGTGCACAGACTACGCAGTATTTATTTTTAACTCCAAAAAACAATACTTTATTAGTTTTAATGCCAATTATCGCAGCTGCGCCGGATAAGGCGGAAAAATTCTTACCATAAGATCTCTTGCTCCAACAACCGTCAACAGCAACAAATATTAATTTTTATCAACACTACCTATAGACACTGCGTACTCCGCTTCTTCCTTGACAGCTTCTGCCCTGGAATGTGCTGCTGTCTTTTCCCACCAATCGCAAACCGTATTATTAATTTCATTGTACAATGAAGGTGACATGATTGGTAGGGCTACTGCGGCACTTAATGTTTTTAACTGAGAGTAGCTCCCACCAGATGATATGATACCAGACACAATTTGATGATTCACTTCCATGCTATCTTCTTTCTTTTCAACCAAACACACAGTAAATTTCATATTACACATACTACATTTTATGATGAGTTTTGAGTCCTGACCAACTTTTACTTCACCTATTATACTGAGGTAACTTAACTTACAATCCATTGGACCGTGGTCCCCTATGGCCTGAAGAGCTTTAAAAAAAAAAGAAATATCCACTACTCTACGCCCAACTTCCACTTCATCCACCTTTCCCTCTTGACGGTTGTCAATAACTAGTTCCTGTAAAGAAAGATAATGGCTTGATTTTTTTTATAAAAAATAATTCAAAAGGTATGGGCCAAATTTCTTCAAACATAGCTAAGAACTCCCTTAGAATACATCTTTGAAACACATAACACTAGATCAAAATCTTAAACGTTTTTATCAGTCTTCGTCAATTATGAAAATGAATAAATAAACATAATAAAAAACTGGTTGCTTGTAAAGTCGGTTTAGGACGATAATTTTACCGGATAATGTCATAATATTATTCTCCATCGCTTGTACTGCGCTCTCGCTTGACCCTAGCGTGACATAATGTGACACTTTTTTGTGCGTGTTGCCGGTGTTCATCGATTTATAAGACGTTATCACGTCATAAATTTAATAAATCCGACTATATGCATAAAAACTCAAAAGGTAAAAAGAAAACAAGTCTACGGTCTTGAATTATGTTACATTAAAATAAATAAGAACACTATTGTAATAAATCGAATTTAACAGTTGAGACCCATTGAAATCCTCACAGGCTCGAAGATATTCCTGACTAGCTAAATATTTCTTTAGAAATAGGCCCCGACTGCTAAATACGCTATATTACAATGGTGTTGTTATTTATTTTTATTAAATATTTTTATTACACATTTTCATTTTTTAATCTGTCGGGTTTTAACATTTTTATTGTTTATTTATTTATATTCATAACTGACGAAGACAAATTATAAAAGTGCAAAAGAATTCATACAATATTATGTTCGTGTTGAACAGAAATTATAAATTTCCTTTACGCTATACGTATTGGTTTTTTATGGCGTCACTTATT
Organism: Nudaria mundana; assembly: GCA_963556515.1. Lineage (NCBI taxonomy): Eukaryota > Metazoa > Arthropoda > Insecta > Lepidoptera > Erebidae > Nudaria > Nudaria mundana. The sequence goes on from OY748296.1 coordinate 13,908,846, forward strand.
CTATGTCACTCGGGCTTAGAAGACAATTCTAATGATACTAAAAACATTACAATCGGTTCAATAATTTTGAACTTGTGCCACAAAGATATATTACTTAGTATACATACATACATACGTACACCAGTCGCGTAAAAGATAATATTTTACAAAAAAATTCTTGATTTTGGTAAAATACGAGATTTAAACGTGAATTTTCTTTTGAGAAAGTAATTGAGAAGTATGTGTTTGTCTCACAATGAAAATAATAAATATTGCAAAAAAAAAACTGTAGGTACTGAGATTTTGTCTTCGCCCATCACTAACTAGTTTGTTTATTTATGTAACAAGTCTACAAGAATTACGTATAACAACTTACCTCTATACAGCGCGTAGCAGTGTTGCTCGGAGTCTCAGCCTGAAGGTTTTCTTCATTTTCAGTACTGGAAATATTATTCATCAATATCCACTTTTTATTTATTTTGTAATTTTTGTACAACCCTACGCCAGGCACGGCGCGCCTCTTTGGCGGTAGGTATGTCGACAAAGCCGCGCGCGCGCCTGTGCAATTTCTGATAGGAAACATACCTACTTCCACTTCCACATATTTAGACATGATGAACATGAAAACTAATAATACTGTAACTAATAATAGTGTAAGCAAACTCATTGCTTTGAAATACATAAATATATGAAAACTAATACTATATTATGTTATAAAATTTATTATTATGAAAATTGTTCCTATAGAAATTGACTTTATTACTTATATAGATATTGAAATTACGTAATTATTACCTACTGGACATTGTAATTTTTCTTCTTAGACTGACATACCTAATTGTGTACCTATCTAATTACATGTCAAATCAATATTTACATGCTGTTGTAGGTATATGTCTGAATCAGGAGATCTAAATCATTGTACCTATTTGCTTTGTAATGTACCTACCCTGTTCAAAATGCAAATAGATTATATTATTATTACTACTAAGACATGATAAGCATACACACAAATAAAAGTTATAAAACTAGGATTTTTACTTGACACTAACACAAATCTAGTAATTTTTTTCTAGGTATTTAGGACAAGACGTAGTCAAGTAGGCAGGTAAATAAATAAGTAGGGAGGAACTTACCTATTGCCTTTATCATGTTGAAAAATCTATGTATGTCGTGCAGAGAACTATATACCCCGCCAGTTCATATCTCGAGAAAATAAGGTGAGCAGGGCTTTGATTGTTTCAAGCCTGAATTGATACCTACTTTACAAGGTTCATAAAATGACCTACGCAACAAAGTAAATAATTTTGTATTTCTTACGATTTATATCTAGTTCCATCATGGTTTTCTTTCAGACTTTCATTATATCGGTACTTTCTACTTACTGAAAGTAAATTAGTTATAAAAATATTGTACTTACAGTTTTTCACAAAAAACACAAATTCACAACACGTAATTTTGCTGTAGCATCCGACACGCGTGGAGTCACTTTGAAATTCTATGGCGCACTGGCGATTAGTAGCGACAACCGTGCTATCGGGACGCGCTAGAATTTCCATACATTTTTCTATGGAGAATTTACGTAAAACATATCTAGATTTTAGGGCTTTAAAAGGGGAAGTTTTTGTTTGTAAAGGTACAAAAAAAAGTACCACGTTATATTTATTGGTTTTTTCAGTGTTCAAAAAGTGTTTCTTTTTATCAATTTGTGTTGATTTATTGGGTTAAATCTGAAAAATACGAAGGCACGTTTTCGCATTTTTTCTCAATTTTGTGCGTTTGTTGACGTTTATTATATAACAACTACAGGGTTTTAAGAGTTAAAATTAGCACTAACATAATTTTTGGTCTTTCATTTTAATATATACAAATTATCGTTGTTTTTAATCATATGTAAATAGGTTAAATATGTACAATCGTAATACTCTTTTCGGTGATTTTCACGATCTGGGCCCTTAACATGTCGTTTTTTTAAGTTACGCAAAACTTATAGTGGGACCTACGTATAATGGTGTTCACGTAAAAAGAAAGCTGTGGCGAAGTGTGTGCACATCGGTGCTCTCGTTCTTACTCGCTGTTACCGCCATATAGATCTACTATAAAATACTGCTATACTACGATCGTCTACAGCGCAGCGTGAAGGTCAGCGTTCTTCTTATGTGACGCGAGTTATACAAAGGTTGATTAAACTATAAAAACCCTCGCTTTTCGTCAAGGGGGGCTCGTGGTCTAGTGGTAACCGACAATGTTAACACATTGCAAAGGTTAAGCAACATCTAGTCAGGCCGGTCTTAGGATGGGTGACCATTCCTTAAGACACTGAAACCCCACCGTATCTTGGAGAGCACGTTAAGCCATCGGTCCCGGTTGTCATACGAACATCTATGGCAGTCGTGAGGGGGACTTGGAGTACTAAATCAAAATTTTCGAACCGTTCGAACTTCAGAACTTCGATATCGCCCATAAGTCGTGGCAGTCGCTTCACGGAAAATATCGAAGTTCAGCCGAATCGCAGTTAGACTGGAAAGCCGAACCCAACTGAGTTGGAAAAAGGCTCGGTGAATGATGATGCTTTCCGTCGAGGGTTTTTTTCGACGGCAAGGATGTCATATTTTATTATATGACTTCCAACTTACTTGTCCACGGTACTTTTGATCTGAACTTCATGATGTGAGGTTTTCTTTACTTCAGATGTTTGTGCGAGAGTATGTAAACTGTCGAAGCGGTTGAAATCTACGACGAGCCATTGTTTACTGCCAGTTCCAGAGTTACTGTTAGCAAGAATGTGGCCCCAGGTAGTTATATTCTTAGCTAGTCGGTTAGCTGCTACAACACGGGGTCCAACAGGTACCTGAAAATAAGGCTAATATTGTTAAGGTGGACCCCATCTTGACAGAGGCCGTAGATGTGGCTAAAGTCGGTGGACTTTAGCGCTAGGGTTATCCTAACTAGGGTTAACCTAATAAGGATAAAGGTGGAATATTTGTGACTATGGGTAAGTATTGTTTGTTTCTTTTCATTAACGTGAAGGCTTGGTGACACTAACACTCAAATACCTGTGTATATTTGGTATGGGACGTTAGAATCGGGAGCGAGAAGTTATTGTATAAAATATTTTACTCCTAATTCTTGTTGTAATCAAATTATTGAATTATACTGTGGGAAGTACGTACCTACTTACGAAAGCGATAAGACCACCTTTCACACGAAACTAAAATTACTTTACACCATAAAAAATACACGTCCAAAGTTGAGTCCGAATATATGAGGTAACAAACATAAAGAAAATATAACATACAGTCGAATGGAGAACCTCCACCTTATTTGGAAGACGGTTGAAAACTATAAGGTATTCTGCGCGGCACTAAGGTTCTATTGTTCTAATGTACTGTGTTGTAAAATGATACTTACATGATCCATAATGCTAACTTCTTTCCAAAGTTTCGCATTATAATTCCTCAAAGGGGTGCCTGTTACAGCCATTCTATGGCTTTTCCCTTTTATAATATAAAACTCATCCTGACTGGTTATAGAGCCTGGGTACCCAGAGAAATCAACGGATGTACCATAAACTAAATCCGATCCTTTTTCTGTCTTGTGATAGTTTAGTTTATATCGCTTCAGTATACGAGTCATAGAACTGTATTTACCAGCTGCGTTTTGTGAAACATATAACTTCTTTGTGGGAGTATCGTCTTCGGTCTCAGCGTCGACTATACGTAAAAATGCGCTTGATAAATGTGGCAGATTGTCAATAGGATCTTCGCCTAAAGAGATGTTCATTTTTCTTTGGTATTCATACGCTTCAGAGACGAAGTTTAACCAATATAGGTCTGAGATGTCGGTGTCGTAATCTTTCCCGCCTCGTTCAACACCATACTTCCATCCGGTCCATATACCATTGATTTGTGTGTAGTACAGCATAACCTGAAATGAAAAATACTGAATGAGTCGTCTGTTTTGACAGCGTAGTCAAATAATTGTATAAGCCGCGCAAGATGACAATGGGATTGGCGGCCATGTTGGTGACGTCATAGTGACGTAGATTAACCTACAATACTGTTTTATTGTCCGTACTTTTCAGTGATTGATGACGTCACGGAGAGGTTAATTGTCGCAAAGTGCTATCCCAATCACATCGTGCGCAGCTTATAAGATAGAGCAGACTAGTAGTAGAGAATTTTGACTTACATGATGCCAGAAAGGATCCGTAGCAGCTCTTTCCTCTGCGTATGCCTTCCATTTATTAACAGATTTATACAGCTCATCCCTAAACTTGTCGCATTGTTTCTCAACGGGCTTGTTGTCACACGTTGCCCTGATGGTGTTCTGTAGATGTTCGTGTATCAAGGACCATGTTAGAGCACCTTCGACGATACCTGCGGCGTACGCTTGGTATTCATCCAAGTATGACGGATCGGTTTCTATTTCTAGAATCGACCAGCTGAGAGATAAAAAATATATAGATCAGTTACAGTGCCATCATTGAGCTAATATGTTAAAAATTGTCTCTTAAGTACTGATCTTTAATTCTATCAAAACTTAAATAACATGTCTAGATAAAGAGTAAGAATTGATTACTAGTTATTTTAGTAGCTAATTGTATCCACTATTAATTAGCCGTAGTTTCCAATACCTCAAATCTTCTAAATCAGCGTTTCCCAAAGTCGGCGATAACGCCCCCTTATGGGCGCTGCAGGCCTAATCCCACAAGGGGGTAAGACCCAGAAAAACTTTGAAGTATTGTCAAAAGTCGCCACTTTAGACCATAATCCAAAGTTTGGTTACTTCTTGGTGATAAAATACACAACATACATCTCAAAAAATTGCAAATTCCTGTGTCTAGTATTCTTATAGAGATTTTTTTCAAAAATGTCTTGTATTCACCAAGATTAATAAAAATCGTCGGTGTCGCTAGTGGATGCCAGCGCTTACCAGGGCGCACTCCTCATTTGAAGTTATAGTGGTTTTGAAGTAGGTAAAAAATGGGGGCGCTAAAAAATAATTTATTATCAAAGTGGGCAGTAGACAAAATAAGTTTGAAAACCCCTGTTCTAAATCAAGTAAGTACGTCACAATTATTTCCATTAATGTAAGTTTTAAACGGCATTGTTCGCATTTCCGAGCACAATGTCACTTCGTACCAACGAACAAATCAACATCATTGTTTCCTAAACCAGGCAATTTATAAACATAATGACTAAATCTCACAACAAAATGAACTAAACTGAATACCTAGTTTAAGACTAGACTATCTAGTAAGTAGCCCTGGTATGAGACCTTCTTACGAACATTAAGTAATGACATTAATCGTATTTTTAACTTTTTCTACGGAACCCTAAAAAGTCATGTTTCAAAGATTTTTGACATCATAAACCGGAAGCTCACAATTTTGCGGTAATAATAAAAAATGCTCGCGTCGATAAACTGTAAAATCAGGTACTTTATTGCTTGGGCTTATATTTCAAATTTGGACGAAAATGTATGGGATGTGGATGATGGTCTTTGATAGTAGATAGACTTGGTAGGTACTCACCCAGTGCTCTCCATGTCCATTCTAAAATACGCTCTAGCAACTCCTCTTGGTATGTCAGCTAAGTCGTTACTCTGACCCCAGTATTGAATGCGGTATCCAGTTTTATTTGAAAAGAACACAGTAGCTGCATAGTTTCCATCTTCCTGAATCCTACAAAACCACAATTAAAACGGTTAATTCTTATTTTATATAATATATTAAGCTATCCCTGCATATTTATTGTATTGTTTGTTGTTGGGGCATGCGGGAAATGCGAATGTTAAGATGGATGTGTGGTGTAACAAGGATAGATAGAGTAAGGAACGAGTATATTAGAGGAAGTTTGAAAGATGCACCAGTAAATGAAAAAATGAGAAGCGAACGGTTATCATGGTATCGACATGTCATGAGAAAAGAGGTAAGTAACGTGGTAAGAAAGGTGCAAAGTATTAATGTAGAGGGCTTGAGGAGTCGAGGTAGGCCAAGAAAAAATGGATGGAATGCGTGAAAGAGGATATGTCCAGGAAAGGAGTGACTGAGGAGATGACGTGTGACAGGGCAGGGATGTATAGAAAATGAAAACATGTTGCGTCGACCTCAAATAATTGGATAAGGGCAGGCAGATGATGATGATGTTGTTCGGGTATTACCTAAGTAAAAACGATTAGACTTTGATGAATTTGGTACTCAGATGGATTGTCCCGTGTGGACCGGGGACGGCATCCACTAATTGGTTACTCATATTATGTAATTTGAGGAGAACTTATGGCCACCAAGCGGCATTGATGGCCACTCTATATACATACACAAAGCCACGCTCATTCGTAATGGGGTAGGTAGAAACCACGGATTTCCACTTGCTACGATTCTGACATAGGTACTTCTTTCTTGGGCCTCCAAGATCTTAAGAAACTCTAGTGCCTTCTAGTGCCTAGTATTAGCATTTCTGTGTTTCGTTACAACTTAAAACAAGTCTTATATACTACTAACCTTTCAAACTGTCCCATAAAAAGTGCCAATATAGCGAGAATCCCGAGAATGCCGAGAATATAAGAGCTTATCTTCGTTTGAAGCCATGACGCCCCAACCACTTTGAGAATCTTGCTCATTTTCAAAATAAAACACGTACGAAATATATATAAAAATACTATAAAATGAAGAAAATATTAAGAAATTTAATAACAATGAAGTGACAGTGCGTGTATATAATTTTCTCCAGTAGGAGAGCGACCATCAAAACGGTGAGGTCTCCAGGTGTTTACGGTTCCACTGGTGATGCTCCGAAGGTTGGGCTCGGAATAGGCATTTGATACGGCTCGTTTGCCGATTGCTTTTGAGGTGGACTTGTGCACCAGGTTCTTACTAAGTTTTTCTTGTAAACCTGAAACAATGGAAGTTTTACTGTCAGATACTATTTTTAATCAATTACATGTAGACTTACATCTCGACTATATTCCCGAAGGGGTAGAGTAGGTAGAGATGCATTACACACCCATACTTTGCCTATTGCCGTTACCGGACACAAAAAAACTAGGTATGCAATACATGCTGCTGTTGCAATAATTGAGCTGAGTTTGTCGATCCGGGTCGAACTCCTAAACGACTGGACCGATCTTTATGAATTCAGATATATGCACTCATGGTGATGGTCACTATGACCGTGCCAAATTTCAAAAAGATCGGTCCAGACGTTTAGGTGGAGTTCGATCCCAAACGAAATACACGAGTCGCCTAAGAAAGGTACGAGTATAACCAATAAGCCAATAACTATAACCACTTGTAATTCAAAGCAAAATTCAAACGGCCATGACAGCTATTACGTACCATTAATAGAATCTCTGTAGTCCGAGCGAAAGAAATCTAACTATTAACTAACTTTACTAGCTCATAGTGCTCATACTCGCGGCTTCGTCTACGTAGAATTTTTTGACTGCTTCGGTGGCGTGGTCGGTAGTGCATCGGCTTTCGACGCCGGAGTCTCGGGTTCGATTCCCGGTCGGGACAAACTTTGTGTGATGACATATGCGTTTGTACCGAAGTCTGGATGTTTCCTATGTATAATATGTATGTATTTACAAAAAAAAATGTATATAAGTATTTATATCAGTTTATCTAGTACTCATATCACAAGCTCTGCTTAGTTTGAGACTAGATGGCGTTGTGTGCATTGTCCTAATATATTTATTTTATTTATATTTATTTATTTAATGATAAATCTCACGGGATACACAGGGATAAATTGACTGCTTCGGTGGCGTGGTCGGTGGTGCATCGGCTTTCGACTCTGGAGTCTCGGGTTCGATTCCCGGGTCGAATGAAATATTTGTGTGATCCACAAATGTTTGTTTCGAAGTTTGGGTGTTTTCTATGTATGTTATGTATGTATTTAGAAATATATAAGTATGTTTATTAGTTGTCTAGATCCCATAGCACAAGCTTATAGCTTAGTTTTGGCTAGGTGACGTTGTGTGAGATTGTCCAAATTATTTATTAATATTTATTATTTATTATACAATGTAGCCAGTCTGTTATTTTGATGTGTTTTATTGTTAAATTTCATCAAAATCAGTTTAGTTAATTTCAATACACACAAACTTTCGCATTTATGATAATAAGTAGTAGGATAGAAAAAGCCACTCGATTCTTATCAGAACTCTATCTCTACATAAAATATGTTAATATTACTGAAAAGCTTTTATTTACAATAAGAATTATACTATATACAAAATAAAGCAATACAATTCAAACTAACTAAATATGTAGAATACCTATTCTAATTATACCTACTAAAATTACATCTAAATCCTAACATGCGTTAAAAAACTCCTGCGCCTCGTTGCCGACTGGCAATGTTCCGAGAAGGCTGACAGCATTACCACGTTGTATGCAATGCTTAGTCTTTGTGCCAAATAGTTACCAGCCTTCTGGTCTTGAGAAGTGTCAATCATGAGTTTAGATAAATTTTTGAATAGGCAGCGAACACTCGTACTCGTCCCAGCGTCTCTACCCCAAACGGCTCAAATATGTAGTCTCCTGCTAAATTCTAGTATTTGCGCCATTTTTCTAAATAATGTTACTAAGTAACGTTATCTTCGAGATAATTCTATCGTGGTAAAAATAAATCTACTGCGTACGAGATTCGGCCAGAAATTGTCACGTCGTGATTATAACACGCGTACTGTCGTACACAAACATAGATACAACTCGTGCTAATGAAACGCTAAATCGTTCCAAAGGACTATTCTAGTCTATTCAAAGACTAGGTATTTGACTTTGACTTTGAATTAAATGCCTATGTGTCTTACAATATAAGACATAATAGATATAGGTATAACTATGTAGAGAAAAAATATTCTTTACTATCGGTCCCGGTGAACTCGTTACTGCCGGAAATTTTGCATTTGAACCTTCCCTGAACATCCAGGAATATTTCAAGATCAAAATTAGCTAAATTGATCCAGCTTTTCCAGGGTTTTAGCTAGATAGATGGATAAATGTGCAACAGTTAATAATATTGTGAAAACAGTCATAAGTAAATACCTACCTAAAATGTATATATTATTATAAATATTTATAAATCAATAGCTCCGGGTAGCGTCAGAGTAATCAACTCTCGAATGAACAGCATGACATCGATAAACACAAAACACAACAATCAAATCAAATCAAATAATTTATTTACTATACTCGTACCACAAATCTCACATTAGGACTTATCAATTGCCTTTCACGGTCATTTTGGACCTAAGTCCATAAACATTTAATGTCAAAGTCACTTCACAAAACACTTGACATATTGACGGGTTTTCTTAATTACGACTGAAGCGTAAAGTTGACAGTCAGCCAGATAATAATACCGTATCATTGTATAAATAAGATACTGAATGTTTGAGGACTGCTTATTAGATATATTATTAATATACTACGTCGGTACAGATAAACTACCTGTACCTGCGACGTCATACGCGTTTATAGTTACAGACAGTTCTCAAATAAATTTTCCCAGTTTTGCAACATTTCCTGTGATGACTCGCATCTGCTCTATGTCACGCTCCTATTGTTTGTAGCGTGATGTATAATATAGGATTTTACTAACTGTTTGTTATTAAGTAATATAGCCTATCCAAATAAATGGATACCTACCCAACAACATTTTTCGCGGAAATTGAAGTTGTCCTAAATAAACAACAAGATCCCTCGATCTTCAGTTTTATAATATTGAAGATTACTGGCGAAAAGTGGTCTTTGTAATTTACCTTCGGGAATCAGAAGTGATTATGTGTATGCACGTAGAGTTGGTGCATGTTTATTTATTAATAAGTATGCAAGTACAATTCCCTGTTCCTATTTCTCATGGGAACTTATCGGATGCAAATCCTTTCAATGGTTGTCGCGTAAACTTTCTCATTTAAATATTACTGTGGGATACAAATTACTCTCATAATAATCTAAGTTTATAAACTGTTCAGACCTTAGATTTCTAAGCATCATCATCTAAGTACAGGTACCTAACTAACATTTCAATACAGGGCAGGACTTACCCCAATTAATTGCGGTCGGCGCCACATCTTCTTCTTCAAAAAAAATACGTGGCTCGATCGATGTTCACCGTTGATTTCTCCAATGTCAATGTAATGCTTGATTTTTCCCGCACAGAAGAACTAATTACTCTGAACTAGTTGACGGTGCGGGACAAGGAAACGTTGTTAGGTATTGCAATTGAGCGTTTGGATTTTTGCCCAGCGCCAGAGGTAAACTAAAAGGCAACCAGCCCCGCAAAAATCCAAGCACGGCGCTACATGTTTCCTCCTTCGTTCGCATAGCCCTGTCAGACGTCATCTCTTCAGTACCTTCCTTGTTCAATAGCCCTCTACATTCATACTTTGCACATTTCTAAAAATTACAGTCACTCGCTTCTCACTATTAACCGACTTCAAAAAAGGTTCACAATTCGACTGTAATTTTATTTTAAGTTTGTGCCCTCAGAGCTTTCGAGTGTACGGAACCTTTTATGCGCGAGTCCGACTAGCAATTGGCCGGTTTTTTTACAGCAATCTGATAGTACATTATCTATTTTCATAATCGTCATTCAATTCATTTTATTACCTATTGTTTAGTGACAATTGGCTACTAGCCAGTCGAGACAGGTGAATCAGATTGCAGGGTATCAGCGTACTTCGATCTTATCACGTAACCTGAGCGGGTTGGTAACAACTTAGCGCCATGGCAACACCGTAGCGGCTCTTCTTTCACTTACTCACTTCTTATTACATTATAGATAACAACATGATTGTCTATTAAGTGTGGATTCAAATACTGCAAGTTGAAACTTTACGTTTAAAATCTTGCATAATCCATCTATCTGCATAACATTTTTAATATAAAAATGAATCGCTGAATGTGTTGCTAAGCGCAAATATCGAGAGCAGATGAACCGATTTCTCTAATTATTTTATTGTTGTGATCGTTACTATCAGGAGAAGGTTCTTTTGAAGAAAAAAAAGTTTAGCGGCACATTAGAAGTTCGCCGGGACAGCTAGTATTTAAATAAAAATTAATTGCTGATGGTTTGTCTCACTAAAACTAGAGAATGGCTGGACCGATTTGACCAATATTGATTTTGAAAATGAAAACGAAATTAATAGGGTAAGATGTTGAATTTTTATATAATTGTACTAATTTCGCTAAATAGAAGACATTATAAACGTCGACATATGTCTCCCCTTCTCACGAGGCATTCTCAAGGCTGTCTCAAAGAGAACAGCTGTTCTCTTTGAGACAGTGAAATTAGTGCAATTATATAAATATTCAACATTACCCCATTGTTTTATCATGGACTTTCGCCAGGTAACGCCGGATTCCATTCAATATGAAAACGAAATTTGCTTGGAACTACTAGGAGCTAGTTACAAAAATATATTTAGTGATAAGATACTGTTCAAATTGAATCTCTGAAAATTACGCGTCTCTTAGAAATGTTGATGCTATTTACATTATTAACTTATACACTTACGGGGTTAAGAATGATATAATAGAATGACATCTACAATGTTTAGCAAATGAGACATACCTGTGATTCAAGAGATTTGAAGGTAAACTATTCATTGTAATGTAATGCTCTCGGCCAAAGAAACATTCAACTGAACCTCTTCCATGAGTTCCAAATAAAACCGCAAATTTTGCGATGTACATACAGTACAGTACAGATACTTATAGGAGAAACACCTCATAGAATCAAAGACGAGCTATTTTCGATGCACACACAAAATTATATGTTACTTTATTATAAATATTAGATCCACATTTGCAAGAGAACGTTTGGCGAATTGCTAAACATCTGCCTTATAGTGTAAATCAATTCGGTGTGCTGGAGCAGAATATACATTAGTTTTTATGAATTTTGTGGTGATGTGCTACTAGTATTAGAATGTATGTGTATACACATCTTTGTCCTTGATCATGAAACAAATATCTTGTATATAGTGTATCAAGGTTGAATTCATCGGTTCTGACGTCCAGACATATAAAGATAGTCGAATTCAATAAAGAAGCCGATCTAAAGATAAAATTTTCAATTTATATGTAACTTTTAGCACAATTTTTGCACTGCTTTACTTGGTAAGGCACATAATCCTGCCCATAGTAGAGATGGTGACCCCTTCTTTCTGAAGCTTTCAATCTGATTCCAGAAGGCATTTTTTTGATGAAGTATGAAATTGTGCGATATACCTAATCATCCTATATTTGTGATCTTCTCACAGCACTGATAATTAGTAATTCTGTTGTTCTGTAGATACGTCACAGAATATTATAATAGGTAGTTACTAAGTATGAGTATATTCTGCGTCTACGTGCACGAAGTCAGGCGGTTGGCTCAAAACGTGATCATACCAAAATACTTCATAAGTCGGTAACCAAAGATAACTAAATATTACAAATAATATGGTATCTAAATATCAAACATTTTTAGATTAAAATTAAAACCATTTTTTTTTAATACTACTTGCAATGACGTATCCACTGAGCCATTTTCCAGTTAACCCAGTCTAACTGCGATGCGACTGAACTTCGATATTTTCCGAGAATCCTGTGGCAATAACGAAGTTCTTTATTCATTTATTTATTAGCATAAACAACATATACCTAAATCGATAATAACTGAGGATTTAAATATTTTATATTATTTTATATTTTTACCAGTTAAAATTTTATTAGACCAGTGGTATCTTTCAGAGCTCCGACTACCCGTAACGACTGCTACAGGTGTTCAAATGGCAACCGGGACACGGCTTAACGTACTCTCCGAGGGCTTGAGGAGTCTCAGTGTCTTAAGAAATGGTCACCCATCCTAAGACCGACCTCGCCAGTCTGTGCGTAACATTTGGAATGAGTTAACCTAACCAGTTTTAAACTACTATCATCATTCACCGAGCCTTTTCCCAACTCAGTTGGGGTCGGCTTTCCAGTCTAACTGCGATTCGGCTGAACTTCAATATTTTCCGTGAAGCGACTGCCATCTGACCTTCACAACCCATGGGCGATATCGAAGTTCTGCAGTTAGACCGGTTGGATTTTTGATTTAAGGCTCCAACTACCCCTAACGACTGCCATAGATGTTAGTATGACAACCGGGACCGACGGCTTAACGTGCTCTCCGAGGCACGGAGGGGTCTCAATGTCTTAAGAAATGGTCACCCATCCTAAGACCGGCCTGAGTCGATGTTGCTCAACCTTTGCAATGTGTTAACATTGTCGGTTACCACTAGACCACGAGCCCCTGTTTTAAACTACTATATTGTAAAATAATACGAGAAAATAAAAAATATAAACAAAATGGCAAATCGCCTAGCGATGAGTTATCAGGATGTGGAGGCCCTATTAGAACACCTAGCTTTACTACTACTAAGCCGCGAACCCCTCGCTTACTTATGATATAGTAACCTAGCAAATTGGGTACCTATATACCTACTTATATTGTTGCGAGATTCCATAGGATTTTGTTGTAGGATCTATACATTCACTATTTATTCAGAGGGCTAGGGGGCTTTGGCGAGAATATCAAAACCCAAGTCATGCCCAACTGCACGCAGTACAGTGTAAAATAGTCGAAGCTCTGGCAAATTTGTACATTGTAATAAGTACACCGAAGATAATGGCCTATTACGGGGGTTCATCAACGTGACTAGCAAAGTTTAAAGGCAAACTGTCTCAAAAATTTGTTATTTTTTATGTTTTTATGAACTACGAGTAATAAACAAGATCCAACATCTTTACAAACATATTTAAATATTATAGTTGGATAGAATACTCGTACAATGTATACATTAATTAATAAATGGGCTTCGTTTTAAAAATTGATGACCCGCAATCGCAATAAACTTGTAGGGCACAGAATAGGGAATAGTACTAAACCTATGAATAGATACTTACTATACTTAAGAATACCTACAAAACTGTTTTTAATCCAAATTTTGCAATTTTGAATGAAAATGATGAAATGTGGACCAAATACTAGTAGATCCAATGTTTAACTTGTTGCTTAGCCAGCACTAATATTACGGACATTACTCACGAGGCAGAATTATGTCCTATTTTACGCAATAAGTGCGTAATTTTAACACAGCACTAGTATTGCTGATTTTTCATTAATTAAAGTTTTGCAATCGCTGTAATAATTATACATACTTACTTACCTACTATTCAAAGCATTTAAAGCGTTAGGTACTACACATAACTTACCTAGTTAGTCTCTAATGTAGAGAAATGTTATTCTCTAACGTAAGTATATTTCATTAAAATTCTGGCGACTATTCCTGGTCCCCATTTTCTAGGATATTTTACTAATTTCGGGAGTTTTCTCGTAGATAGTCCCGAGACTGCATGGGGATTAATATTTGCCATAGATAATAGCGAACGATTGAGTGTGTTACTGTGTTGGTAGGTTTGTTAGCCCTTCACGCTCACGTTAGGCGTATTCACATTGCATGATATCGTCACGATAATTTACATTCTTAAGCCTAGTTCGCATTAGGCTAGTAATTTAGTAGCTAAATAATGTGCGAACTACAAAAATTTGGTCGAGTAATTTAGTAAATGATTTAGTCGAGTCAATCCATTTTACTCTATTTTTTCGGGCGAGTAGCGCCTCCCACCACGCATCCGTGCTCACTGGTTCACCGGCTAAACAAGTCCGAACCTGTAAGTACGATTTCTGTGTAGTAGCGAGTAGTTTAGCCACTAAATTACACGCTACTCTACTAAATTACTAAAGCAGTACGAACTAGGCTTTACCTTATTACTGCTGCTACTAACGATATCGTCACGATATCGTGTGTCGCTATCGTGCAATGTGAAGATGCACGTTCCTATGGAAATTTAAACGATGAAACGGTTCTGTTACATGCGGATTGAGCTGATCACGGATCAGTTGGTACGTATTTTATAAGTATAAAAGTTATAAACCGAGCTGCAATTTTATTTCTATCTCACCTTCGTACGTTAAAACGGTAATAGCGTTAAGATATATAAAATTAGAGTCTGGCCTCTCGGTCTGATCGGCAATCTGATAATAAGAGTAACCTCCGTAGAGGTCAAATTATACAAAAAAGAAATAAATATTATGTATGGACATTTTTAAACACAACGCGATCTAGTCTCAACCGGAGTAAAGACTGTCCTAACTAAACAAGTAGTTCTGCGAACAGTAGACCTCGCGTTATTTTCGCATTTCCCCCTCATTTTCCCCCCAATCGAAAAATCCCTTCGACAAAAGTTGCGCCTTGCAACAAAGAACACTTGTGCCAAATTTCATAAAAATGCGGCCTGTAGACCGGAACTGACACACATACATACATACAGACAAACAACGCCAAATCGACCAGTCCTCGAGTTGAATCTGAGACGCTTCGCTCGCTCGGTCAATAACTTATAAATGTATATAAAATTAAATACATAGAAAAACAGCTAAATTTTGGAACAAAAGTATGTGTTTGCATTTCATACAAATGTGTGAGTCGACCAGGGGATCGAACCTTATGTGTAGAATTGCTCGCGGTCGTAGCTACGTACCTACGTTCATACGCCACGGTAGCAGTCAGCAATATTAGCCGTACCTACAAGTATATTCCATAGAAATTTATTTACCCTGTTTTATTATACAGTACACGGGGCATTAAATAAATAATGATTACATCGCACAGTCGCAGTCCGTGACGGAAATACATTGCAATACCTGTTTGAAGAATCATACGCAGAAAATGATTAAGTAAGTTGTGCCTAATGTTGGTGGCGTATTTTGTAATATACGAACCAGCTTGACGTGACCAACCCTCATACTATCTTTTCTCATACAATCCTGAGTTATGAAATTATTTTCATAGCTCAAGATTGTAGGCGAAAGGAAATGCCTATGAGGGAATTCAAGGTCAGACCTTTTAACCTCTATGACGACCGTGATGGCCTTCACTCGGGTTTTGGGGTATTTAGCTCGATTAAGTAACGTGTAAAATATAAAAAACCGGTCAAGTGCGTAATATAGGATTCCGTAGTTCGTCTTATGGACTACCTTCATATTTCAGATTCTCCGAACTAGCGGTTTAGATTTTAGAGGGGTTGGAGGGGACGCTCTGTTTTCAGAAAAAATGCGCTTTAAAGTTGAATATCTTGCAAACGTACACCTCAATCAAAAAACTGTCTAGGCATCCACCCAGTGTTTTAAAAATCCCTATCTAATGATATCCCACACGATGGGATTCGCGCGAGGAAAAAAATTATCTCCACTTTACTGGAAATGAAATGAAATGAAATGATTTATTTATTTGTACAGGTCACTAAATGGCTCTTACAAACGTCAGTAAGTACTTAAAATAAAAAATGTAATTGCTTCTATATTTACATGTAATGCCAGATTCGCAAAGCAATAAGTAGAACCGAGAGAAAGAACCTGGCAATAAAACTCTCGGTCACTCTTTTTCAATAATTTACTCATTTACACATTTTCTTAAGACTAAATGTGGACGAATGTACATTGGTATCAAAAAGCGTGTATAATGCAACAAAAATAAAATTTGTCACCTAAGTACAAGGTATGCTACAATTACGGCATTTTAGGAGGCGCCTGCACCATGCTCAAGCCAGACACTTTTATCATTAAGGTAATCAACTGTCTAATAAGGATCTGGGGAGGGGAGGTACCCCAGAAAAAATATTTTTTATAATTTTATTTTAGCATTTTGTTGGAATAGTAAATACACATATTCGTGCAAAATTTCATCTTTCTAGCACTAACCGTTTGAGAGGAAAGTGAGGACGGACGGACGAACATGACGAAACTATAAGGGTTCCGAGACGTTTACTACGGAACCCTAAAAGACATAATTTAAGTACTAACGCAGTCTGTTAGCTCAGTTTGATGTATGATATGATTACAGACAATGTTTAAGCGGTCATACTAACAAATTTAAATCGGTATTTCAAGAGTATTTCGATAACACTAAAGATTTATAGGGTTTCAAATAAAAACAAGTAACACTCAACCGGAAATTCCGTCTGATAAAAAAAAGTCCCGGCTGATCTCACAGACCGCATTCTTCTTGTATTTATAAGAGTGGTTCTTTTTATAACCTACTGTAAAACATGGAGGTCTAAATTTCGGTGTTTCTTAACATTTATTAAAGAAATAATCCTTGTTTGCACACGCACAAGGAAGATTCGTTTATGAAAGGTAAATAAATATAAAATATCCGGTGACTGTTTTTGGAGATAGACAATGTGACGTCTTTGAAATCTCTTTGTGCAGTTCAATTATACTGCTAAGTGTTGTAGTCTATGTCAATAGAATGTATATTTGTATATAATATCAATACTCTGTATATTTCTATCAATAGTATGCATATAAGATACCTATCTACTTATAGATTTACATGTAGTAATCATTATAAAACATTCGTAAACTTTCTCTAGAACAAAAACAACACAAGACTAAAAGTAGAACAAAACTAAAAGTGTGAATTGGTATAATTTCTAGAAATCTATTATCTACCGTAGTAAGTTACTTGCAACACGTAATCTGCTGATAAAAGTATTTGAAATGAACATGCTTATCGTATTTTAATATGGGTAAGGGGAATTTTCCACCACGAATTGACAGTACATGACTTACCTAACCTACCTACTTTTAAAAATACTTATTTCATGCAAGTAAATTTTACAGGCAGCTTATTATCGGATAATAAAAAAAATGCTGAGTTCTTTCATAATTAAAAACATATTTGTAACCAAATTACTAAACAACTTAGAGTAAAAGACCTCAATAGATTACCCCAAATGGTTTGATCTAGAAAATTTTAATGAGCTACACATTACAAGGTCATACAACTTGATACAAGTCTGTAGATATATGTAAAATAAATTATTGTTATAAGTGCACCCGCAGGGCCGCGGCCGGAGGCGCAGATAGCAACAGTGAATGGATCACTTTGCGAGGTCATTCAACTCGTTCGTGACACGGGACAGAGGAACAGTCCTTCTCATCTTTGAGCTACGGGAGTCGGAAGTTTATTTCGTTAGACAATGTTAAATGAAAATTAAAAAACTGTCCATTATGTAAATTACTAATTAAGAGTTGAAATGCTTATTTCAAAAATTAAAAAGCAGTCTTAGAGATCCTCTCAATAAAATAAAGATGCCTATACAGGATAATATGTTTTCATCCCTCATGCTCTGAAAGTGGGTCATTGTTTACCTGATATGCGGGTTGAAAGTGATAGATTTCGGCCCTAGAGCGGAAAAGTAAAAAAAAATATCGGTACATCTTGAGGCGAATGCAACAATAGTATACAGCCACAGTTCGATTAAGTCAATATTCATATATTCATATATACAACATTCTCGTTTTTTAAATAAAATAAAACGTAAATAGGACAAACAATAATTATTTGGATAGTAATACCTTAAAATACTGAGTATACACTTTGGCGCGGTAATAAAAAAAGTTAATATGTTATTAGAAACTCCGACTAAACCGCTCACCACAGAGCGCGTCAGATCATAAACAAAATTGCAATAAAGGCGGAAAGTACAATACCTACTTATGATACTGATCAACCTCTTGTGTAGTTTGTGAATTTCATTCAATAATCATTAAAATTACAGAATGAGTACATCAAGCGATTCAGAGATGGATTTAACTCCGGATTCAATGAGAAAACAGGCTCAAACTATAGTCGAAAACCTCCTGCCGCGAAATTCCAAAGAAATATTGATTTCAAAAATTGGCAGGCGAAAAAAAAAGTTAATTCCTTTTCAGAAAATGTTTTACTGACATACTTCAGCGAATTGGCTCAAAAACTTCAAGCATCCACTCTATGGAGCGTGTACTCGATGCTAAAAACGACTTAGAGTACAAAACACTAGATCAACATAAAGGGCTACACCAAGTTAACTGCTTTCCTGAAAATGCAGTCAGAGAATTTCCAAAGCAAGAAGTCGAAAGTTTTCACTGGAGAGGAGGTGGAAACGTTCTTGAATCAAGCGCCTGACGAAATTCATTTAGCCAGTAAGGTATGTAAAATTTGTATTCCTATAATACTGTGTGTGAATATCATGAAATATCACTCTCATTACTTACATAATATATATATATAAGCAAAGTCACTTCCGGCCGTATGTATGCTTAGATCTTTAAAACTAAGCAACGGATTTAGATGCGGTTTTCACCAATGAATAAAGTGGTTCTCGTGGAAGGTTTTAGTGTATATAATTTATCAAGCGGGCGAAACCGTAGGCATCCACTAGTAGAGTATACTACTTATATTATGTAAAACAATCTTATGCTAAGATTGTTTTACACAATTCGTTTTCAAGGGTTCAATCCTATCAATAAAGTAAAATAGTAATTGTTTTTACTAATTACGTCATTAGGTATTGTGGCAAACATAGGTACATATAACTATTAATAGTCTGAGTTAATGACATAAATATTTCTGTTCCAGATCGCGCTCATCTTGGGCATTGGTGGGGCGTGTAGAACCAACGAACTGACAACACTCACCGTGGATAATGTACAGAAACATGGTGAATTACTTTTGATTAAATTAACGAACACTAAGACAAAAATCGACCGTACATTCGTGGTGCGCGAAGAATTTGCTGAGTTAGTGGGAAAATATCTAGAACTTCGTCCCGATAATATCCAGACAAATCGATTTTTCATCAACTACCAGAAAGGTAGATGCCTTAGGCAGGTGATAGGAAAAAATAAAATCTCAAGTATGCCTAAGGAGATTGCAACCTACCTCAAATTGGAAACTCCGCATCTTTATACGGGACACTGTTTTCCGACACAGCCGATACTGGGGCCGACATTACAGTGCTGAAAAGGCACGGTGGATTTCCATCCAGTCCACATCCAGGAAGTCGAGCACGGTAGCCGAGAGTTACATTGAGGACTCGGTCCAAAACAAAACGAAAATTTCAAAAAAAGTGACCGACACCATCAATTTACGCCCCAGTTCGCCCCAGCCAGGTACATCAAAAGAACAGGTCCAACAGCGGGAGGAAGCAGCGCCCACTTCTGTTGAAGTTCGTCAACAGGCTTCTCCGACCTTCACGGATGTACCAGATACTCAAATCTCACAAACTAATATAAATATACCACGAAAGTCACACTAACCATATCAAACTGTAAAAAATTTACATTATACTAAGTAGGTAGGACATTTCCATTCTTCTTCGAGTCAATGGCTACAGTATCTCGTTTCTGCTAGACCTTCCCAGCCCAATAGTTGGCCACGGCCACGGCGTTGACCGTTGCTCCATATAAGTCCTCGACAGTGCATGTGGAAGGGCACAGTGGGCAAGAGACAAGTGGGACATGGACTGGTATGGGGCACCGCAATCGCAGGACACTCGCGACTGGTCAATATAGCCCCACTTTGCCATGTTTTCCTTACAGCGGCCAACTTGTGTGCGCAGGCGATTCAATGACTTCCAAGTTGGCCACTGGAGATGATGTCCAGGTGGCAGGTTTTCTTTCGGTGTGATAAAACCTGCCGGAACTGGATGTTTTTCGGCCCACTGTTTGTGGCAGAGGTCGTCTTCAAGAAGCTGCGGCGACACTTTAAGCTAACGGGAGGCATTACGTGGTTGTGCAGTGGGTGTCGGGAATCTGTTTGTTGCCTGTGTTTCTCCACTGCACAAGCTATGTCCCGTCGAACTTCCGGGGGGGCTATGCCTGCCAGAGGATATATAAGATTGAGTGGCGTAGGTTTGAGGCAGCCCGTAATTATCCTACACGTGTCATTTAAGGCCACATTAACTTCCTTCGCGTGGGCTGAACGGTGCCACACTGGGCACGCGTACTCTCCCATGGAGAAGGACAAGGAAAGTCCGGTTGTACGGAGAACGTGACGAGACGCACCCCAAGAAGCCAAAGCGAGACGCCTCAATAGATTGTTCCTGGTCCCTATTTTTAGCTTCGTGTTGAAGCGGTGACTTCGGAAAGTCAGCGCTCTGTCCAGGGTAACAACAAGGTAGCGCGGATTCGGACAGTGCACAATATTGACACCTTGCCACGATAGCTTCAGAGTTCTAGTTGCCTCATGATTGCGGAGGTGAAATGCACACGATTGAGTCTTCGACGGGTTTTGTCGTAAGGCGTTGTCATCGTAGTAATCGCCAAGTGCATTCAAGGCGGTTGTGAGCGATGTTTCAGCATCTTCGAAGCTACGCGCCTGAGCAATAAGCGCAAGGTCGTCCGCATAGACAAAACGCTGGGTGACAGGTGTGTGTGGCTGGTCATTTGTGTACAGATTAAATAAAGCAGGAGCCAGTACACTTCCCTGTGGGAGGCCGTTCTTCTGAACACGCCATCTGCTTTTCGAGGAGTTCAGGTGCATTTGAAACCGTCGGTTATTCAAAATTTCCCTTAGAATGTTCACGAAACCCGAATCCTTCGTTGCCACGTGAACATTTCCATAAATACACGTCATTAAATATTTTATAATTTTGTTATTTGACTTTATTTGCTTTCCTCGTATTCGAAATGAAAAGTAGAGTGTTTAACTCGGGTGAAGCCACCAATTTCTGCCTCGAACTGTTAGCGCTCTCTCACTACGTTCGAGCACCAAAATATCTCGTCAGAAATGGGTGGCTTTCATCCCTTGGTTAACAATCTACTATTCAATATTAGTAGTATTATAGTTCAATAAAGGTACAGGAAATAATAAATGTCACGCAAAATATTGTAACATTGTTATTGCTGGAGCCGATTACTGCAGAACCAATAAACCTAGTAAGTAATAGAAGAGAGACAGAATAATCTCTTATTTTCTTTTAAAGTAAGTACTTAGAAGTAACTTTATTTAAGAGATTATTTTTTAAAGTTCATGGCTATATACCTACAACCTGGACTTGTTTGTAGGTACCCGTTGTATGTCCTCTGAAATATATTTGACATTGTTTTGACATTGGGCTCTACATTTTTACTTTGGGTGATACCTATCAGGTTTATTATATTGAGTAACCTTGAGACATGTCAATTGGGTTTGTCGTCATCACTACAGAGTAACCTTAAGTAGTTATACTCGGTTATAGATTATTTTATAGTTTGTTTTATCAATAAACACGTGACTACGATACGACCATCTACTGTTTATCTTAAAGTCACTATATGTTATAAACAAAGTCTTCCGCAGCTGTCTGTCTGTTCGCGAAAAACTCTAAACTAATCCACCGATTTTCATACTTTAATTAATGGATAGAGTTGTTCTCGAGGAAGGTTTTAGTATAAATTAATTTGTCACGGGCAAAGCCGTAAGTGTGAGTATTTAATAAACTACTAGAAATATATCGATCCGAATTATTTAAAAAGGCTAATTTTCCCGAAAGTAACATTCGATTAGAATTCGATTTTTAAATACTCGCATCTTCCTATGCTACTTATTGTGAAAATTATGTTTGAGTGAGGCTGTGAATCTGTATTGATAGTAGCTAAAAGTGTGAAATTTGGAACAAGAAAAAACACCCGTCAAAAATTGACCCAACCCGACCAAAAATTGAAACAACCGGATTCAAATTACCGAATTAATAAATAATAAATAAATAAATAAATTTATTTCACAAAAAGCACTTTCATAAAACATATTACACTACTACTATTTGAGCAACTCATCTACGAGTATTAGTAGGTACACCAAACTGCCTCCAAACTAGGTAAAATCCTGTATTTTGGAGGACAGTGTGAACGGGCCATGTTTGTGAGTTTGACTCACTGTGTTTGCAATACAATGCATGTGTGCGTGAGTGTGTGTGTGTCTGTGTGTGTGTGTAAATGTGGCAATGGGGTCATCACTGCAGGAATATCAGCTAATCCTCTGTTTTCTGGTAGTCAAACTCCAGGAGCCAGACTACTAATTTCTGTCTGGCCTTATATTTGGGGACTTTTATTATTGGTCTCTTTATTAGCGGTGTTGTAAAGAATTGGGCCCATATAATTGGGCCCATATAATTAGGCCCATATAATTGACGGAATGGGACCAAAATGAACGGTTAGTCGGTATAGGAGAATAGGAGATTGACCATTAGCGCGCGAAATTTTGAAATAATCGTTCGAAATTTTTTAGGGTCAATATTACAATACACAATATTATTTTAGGGTCAATGGTACAATATTATTATTATATTATTTTGAAATGTTTTAGGGAATTCCGGGCTTATGGGAAAGTATGGAACATTCGCCACTGACCCAGTCCAAAGTTATGAGGTAACAAACATAAAAAAACAGTCGAATTGAGGACCTCCTCTTTTTTGGGAAGTCGGTTGAAAAGTAGGTATTTTACGTGGTTGGACCCGCGGGTATAAGCTACCAGAATTTACGTGTAGGTACAGTTAGTGAAATCATGATTGTTAGCCTTTCTTATCTCTTACTGCGACTAATTGACTGACTAACATAATGATAAAATAGAGACAATCGACACAGTCATACATCGCAACATTAACCCTAATATAATTGAGGGCAAAGAAATTAAGATTACATTTAAACTATTGAGTTAAAGTACCTATAATGTTATAAATATAAAGTATTCAAACCTGACGACTCAGCGCTCAGAAGAGCAGTTTTTTTGGTAGTACCCCTTGGTACCTGCTCTTAATAGTTGACTTCGGAATTCTTTTTTTACTCATACTTTACAGAAAATAATGAAAAGGGAACGACTCTACGTCATTTTTCTTTTACAGCGTGGGATCGATTACGTAAATGCAAGGGCTACATTTACTTAGTATTGAGTGGTCGCTTTAAGTGTTAGATAAGTATAAGATGTTTTTTTTCACGGCCGCTTCTGCTCCTACGTCCGTTGCTGGGCGTCTCTGGTACGCACCAGAAGGTATTTCAAGTGACGCCCGACGGATTTATAGAGACTGGGCACCTACATAGGAATGAGGCGATGAGGAAAAAATAATCAGCGCCTCTTTGTGACTATTGTTGTAAGTAAGTTATTAATTTTAGCTCTACGTTGTAGTTGGTGTCATAAAGTTATATTTAATTGAGTATATTATGAACCTAGCAACCATTGATTGCTAAAATAGCAAGTCAACTTTAAGTAACTTTCAGTTTAAGATCATGAACAATATGAGAGCCAGTTAAAATTTTCGTGCAGATACATGCCGATTACATTCAGTAACAGTATTGAAAGCATACTTACAGCGTGAGTGGTGTCACCACTAACACAAATAGTCGGCGTCCTCAACCCATCAGGATGGAACACTGTCGGAGACTGCGGGAGACGGTCGAAGATCTAGACCGCAACTGATCTGCAACAAAACATGAAACTATTAGAATATAACGTCACTTTGGGTATAATAACATTAAAATCGGTCTCGAGTGATTTAAAACTAGGCATTTAATTAGGCCTAGCACGTCCAACATCATGAACTCCAGCGGGAGAAACTGGAACGTTGCCGTGTGCTTCTGCGAGCAGCCACCCGTCGCCGCCGTCCTTACAGAAGAAGGGTTGCGTGCTGGAGAGCACCGACACGGGATAACACCCGACCGCAACGATGATAGATAGAAGCCACACAGGTGGCCAAAGTCCACCGGGTGTCACTGGCAACACTTCCGAGTGCACCGCAAGAGATACTCGTACTTAAAAAAAGTAAAAGTACATCCAGCGTCTACTGAAGTCGATCAACATATTCAACTAATGAGTTCGATTGCCCATGGGTGGTAGAGGCAGTGGAGGTCAGATGGCACGGAAAAATGTTAAAGTTCAGCCGCATCGCAGTTAGATTGGAAACCCCCCCCCCCCACCATTGTGCCCCCCCCCCCCCCTGAAAAAATACACGATAGTAGTCCATGTCATGAACTTTAAAGGAAAGCTATAACGGATGGTATGACTGTTAGTGTAGGAGTTATAGAGGCTTTTATGAGTAACTACGGAACCCTATCTTGTGCGTGGCCCGATACGCCCTTGACCGGTTTTTTTTTATCACATACCTTCTTTCTTTATCAGACAGAACTAATAGCCAGTTTGTTTGAAGTTACAGTACATTGGCTTGTAGAGATAGGTAGGTATACCTAACACCGTCGTCGGCGCGGGCGACGGTTATATGACACTGGAGCTATTACCGATGGTTATTGCCGCATTGTAATCACCTGCACTTGTAAACAAAGTGCCAGACACATGATGAGATGAACGTAATTAACGACGAGACGCGTCGAGGTGGCCCGGCTATTAACAAGCAGTTTAGTCTGTACGGTATTTCTTTAGTTTTAGTAATCTAAACATTTCAGCGTTAAGTTTAAGCCTTAAGTCACAGTTAAACACTAACTAAACAATGTTACAATTTATTTATGGTTAAAGCTAGTATTTTCGTGCTTATTTATAGAGGAAGAACATATTTTCTTCGGTCAATGAAGGCTCCCATTATAACTCAAGACGTGGTAATTTTTGTTCAATAACTTGTTTTTGAAGAGGGAATATGTGGGTATCTGAGACTTCGGCAGTAAAATATAATTTCGATATAACTGCCAAGCAGCCAGTACAAACCGTTGACGGAGAATCTTATCATTGCGTCGATTGCCTCAGATAAATAATACTAGTCATGTTTAAAGTTTAGGTGACTTATTTTTGTCTCGTATAATACGTGGTACGTAGATTTATTGAGCGAAGCGAGCGGAGCTCTCAACGGGTGACTCAAATTATTTTTCAAACGATTTATGAGAAGTGGTTTCTCGGCGAATACTCGGCCGATTTCGGATTTTCTTGCACTCATCAAAAGCTTACAGAATTACCCAGGTTATTACGATGCCAGAATTTTGAATTTAAACTCGCTTCGCTCAAATATATGCTGCAGCGTAACGGTACGTTTCGCGACTACGGCGACCTAGTTATTTCTGGCATAGGATATTACGTACCTATCTAACTATCTACGTATTTGTAAAATCTTGGATATTTCTCCAACATGTGACTATTACGCAAACAAGTGCGTCAAATAAAACAAACAGTTGTACTTTCGTTTGTCAGAACAGAAAACAATCTCATTAATATTCGTATCGCGAATAAATAGGCACGCGATGTGATCCGAGTAAACAGGGTATATACATGGGGCACATTAAAAGTTTTGCACTTCTAGCTAATTGGAACTATTTGAATTTCGAATGTTATATTTTTTAAACGTTGCAACCTTCTTAGTAATAAAAAAAAACAATTGGCGGGAAATCATTTGTCAATTGTTTTTTATCACACATCAAAGTTCTACGTATGCAAAGAAAATGGAATTAAGTCGAAAAGATTTTAGAGCGATGATTTTTTATGATTTTAAAAGTTCTCTCTCTCAGCAAGACTGTGCCGCTCGTCTTCAAAATGCTTTTGGGAGAGAAGCACCTTGTTTGAGCACCGTGAGGCGATGGTTTGCTGAATTTGAGAGAGGTCGAGTTTCTTTACATGACTAATTTCGTGAAGCGCCGGCCTTCAACTGCCGTCAACGAAAATAATGTGGCTACTGTTAAACGGCTAATTGAAGAAAACCCGCGGATTGCCTATGAGACAATTCGAGGACTATTGGGGATTGGTATGAGTCAAATCAAGAAAATTTTACACGAAGAATTGAAAGTTCGGAAACTTTGTTGTCGTTGGATCCCTCATGAACTGACAGCGGAGCAGAAGCGGGCTCGCGTGGAATGGTGCTCACAGATGCTACTGAAGTACGACCACGGACATTCTAATGCTGTTTATGACATTGTCACAAGAGACGAAACGTGGATTTATTGTTTTGAACCTGAAAAAAAACAGCAATCTTGTGAATGGGTGTTTGAAAATGAGAACAAGCCAACAAAAGTGAGGCAGGCGAGAAACGTTGGTAAAAAAATGATCGCTTTTTTTTTCTCAGCTACGGGTCCCATCTGTACAATTCCACTTGAAGATCAAAAGAGTGTTAATGCCGAGTGGTATTCTACCATTTGTTTACCCAGGGTGTTAGAAAAAGTTCGTACGAGGAGTACGGAAGTTCGCACACTAAACTTATAGTTTTTATAGAGAACGAGTGAAGAATGCTAATATTTATAAAAAAAAATCGTGCGGTCGGGGGACCGAGGGACCCCTACTTGGGTTTGGGTTACTTTTCGTTTTACTTACGATGCCGACGCTAAATTTAAAAAAAAAACATCAAAAAAAAGCGGTACATATTTTTGCTTCTGCGGACCACCGGTTGGGAACCACTGAATAAGCGTAACGTGAGGATTTCTACTAAATCGCAATACCCGTAGGTAAGCCGCGTTAGAGAACTTCGTTCCAAAAAGTTTAAAAAAATTGTCGAATTCATTCAGTCATAGTTACTCGTATTAATAAGAGCGACAGATGAATTACGCCGTCCTTTAATAAAAATTTAGTAAAAACTCGTTGTAATGTTTTTGAGTTCGACAAACGAGGATTTTTTTACGTATAGGCACAGAGCAACCTTGGAACATATTCCCATCCAGCAGTGACCCGTGCAGCTCTATAATATGCGGATTCTTCTTCTTCTTAGTCGTACACTCTTGGCAGAGTGGTCGTGGCTGCCGATGAACTAGGATACTCCCCCGTCACTCCGCTCGAAAAGGCGGCTGCACGTCAAGCGATGTGCCTCCACTTCTGCCTTTGACTTGCACTGCGAACACATTCCACCGCGGTTGATTGCGTAGTGGATCTGATTAGGTCAATCCAGCAGTTTGGGGGTCCTGTGCCCTCCACGAGCCCTTGCACGACCAATCTCTCCATAGAGCTCTCCTTTCTAGTAATATGCCCAAAGAAGTTTAATATTCGTAGCTATGCAGTCTACGATAAATATGCGGATAGGCTTAAGTTAAAGCTTCGGTTAAGCCTTATTAGTCTAGAACACGAGGAAACAGTTCGTGTTGTCTTCAGGCTTATTTTACTTCCAATAGAGTACCTACCTATATCAAGTATTTTTATCATATTCGACTTTGTACGTTTGATTATTCCATAATCATTCTTCATCTATCATGTTCTATTGCGTATCTCACGAAGATAGAAGTCTTTTTGTTTGAGAAACATACCAACCAACGTCACGTTCCATCAGACAAGGAGTATCAATTAAAATGTCACCTATACGAGTACCTACGTGATTTCCAAAAATATCACTAAGTTTCACATAATATCTTTAGATTTCCTAACCATCTTTAAAGTATGTATGTATTATACCAAGAGCCCACGACGGCCAGACATAAGGAACCTACGTAATTTTATAAACACTGGAAATCTCTCAGAGCATGGCCTAAAAAAGGTAAGAAATGATCCAACGAGTCAGTCAGCCTGTGACCATCACAGCCGGTGTAACCTGGTCGAAACGTCAAGACTGTATTTCGTGTTAATTAGAATTTGAGGTCAGTACCTACTATTTTACAAGACAGACCCCTCCGTGCCTCGGAGGGCACGTTACGCTGTCGGTCCCGGTTGTCATAAGAGCATCTATGGCAGTTGTTAGGGGTAGTTGGAGCCCTAAATCAAAAATCCGACCGATCTAACTACAGAACTTCGATATCGCCCATGGGTTGTGGAGATCAGACGACAGTCACTTCACCGAAAAAATCGAAGTTCAGCCGATTCGCAGTTAGACTGGAAAGCCGATCCCAACTGAGTTGGGAAAAGCCTCGGTCAATGATGACCTACTATTTTACAAATAGGTCTTGGAAAAAAAGTGTAGTGTGAAAAAAAAAGTACCATTGCCGCAACTCTAAAGCTAAAAGGTTTTTAAAAGTGTCCCTAAGACAGGTTAATCAAAAATAATGAGAATGGTAACTATTAACATGACATAAGTCTGGCAGTCGTTGGCTCTTACTCTATAATCATCTACTTTAGATGTCATAGAAACATTAAATAATACAGGTACCTACGTAAAATGACTTCAATCACAAAATAAGACCTTCGTATAGCACAGAATAGGTAGTAATCCTAAAGGCTGGCACTGAGTAATGTGAATTAATTGTGATCCAGTTCAGTTATTTTCATCTAATTTAGAATTATTAATTTATATAAATTTATTCTTAGGTACAGATAATGAGTCCTATCAAGTAGATAGGTAAGTATAGTTTTTATCTGTGACTGTTCAAACTATGAATAATGAATATTTTATTATTAAAACCGATTTGACCTCTATTACGAGGGACAAAAAATACTGGCAAATTATGGGTGTCTAATGCACCTCTGCCTACCCCTTCGAGGATATAGGCGTGATATGTGTGTGTGTATAAAAATACAATACTAGTAGGTTAAAGTTAGGTAGGTATTGGCGAGTTTATTGTGCATGTATACCTACTGCAATATAGGTACGGCGAGTAAATCTCCACCAATGGATCGTAGAGGTATTATCAATAGTATTCTTATATATTGTATTATTATGTTGTGTAACAAGGTATTATGTTGTGGAAAATACTCGTATAGGAATTTAATTGATTAAAATGAACAATTTTCCTCGTTGTATTGTTAACATTATAAACGAAGTGATAAGCCGATGACCATCTATGACGATTCTGTATGAGAAATAGTCATCACGTAAGTTGCAAACTTGTATCCTAAATACTAGATTGATCTCTTTTTTTTTATAAGCCTGAATATAAGATCAGTCTCCAAAAAATAAGCCATGTCCGAAATTCGGTTGCTTTGTGGTCACGGGCTGCAAACTGAGACTTTGCCTTTGTGCTAACAAAGGGTACTTATGAATATTGGCTTTCTCACTACATTTTCCATAGGAATACTTCACCGGGATAGAAATTATATACCTTCGCTTATACCCAGAGATGTGCCTATATGTTCCTATTCTCATATTTAGAGGTATTTTACCAGATTTTTTGGTCCTACGTAATAGGGGGCACGCGACAATTAAAGAAACAACCGATATGTTGTTGTAATTTCAAAACAATAAGTACGGTACTTTTCTGATTAACTTTTTAGTGTCTTTTCTAACTCTATATCTACCTACCTGTTAAAACTTTTTGAACCACTCTCTTCGTATATCCTGGTATTGTATTATTTTAATTTAAGTATTTATATTATATTGTACACAGTCCCTATCATTTACAGTAATATACTATCCATTCTAAGGTTGCCTGGAAGAGATTGCTCTTCAGCAATAAGCCGTCTGTTGTATATTATTTTTAAGCCAAGTGTAAAAATATCTGATTTTCTTTTTTGTGTATAATAAGAGTATTTGTATTGTATTGTATGAGTTTGCTTAAACTATTCTTAAATATTAAGATAGAAATATAAATAAATTACAAGAACTACGCAAACCTTGATATCGCGATCTAGAAATTACGATATGAAGCAAAGATTGGATTGGATGTCGGTGTCGGTCATCGTAGCTCAGGTCAGAGTAGGGAAAGGCCATGGTTTAAAGTCCTGTCGATGTATTTATAATTTCTCGTAATATTTAAGAATAATTAACCGATTCCATTCACAAGTTAATTACATAGAGTAAATTAGTATATTCAAGGATCGCATATTTCCTGCAACAGCCCTCAAATTTTCATTATTTACTGTGACCTTTTAGATCTTTTCAACATGCAGATTTCACATCCTTCTTCCTTCTTCATTGGTAATTAGAATGCATAGGGTGTCAATCTAAAAGTAGTACCTATACCTTCTGAGTGCTTATCAACAGTCGAGCCTCTATCAAACATAAAAAATATTCTGGTTTGCGGCAATAGACTTGCCCTCTATTACTTTATAAAAAGATGACCCATTTTCTATAATGTTCGTAAAAGTTATTTACTGTGGTATTATACAGTGTGTTTACCCGTATCACGACTAGGTATAACTAGTGTGAAAACCTTCTAAAATGCTTTATCGATTCGATAGCCTTGGTTTTTTTTTTTTTTTTTTTATATTTGGTTCGCCAAATTGACGCCGCCCGCCTGGTGGTAAGTCGTGACGACGTCTAGCGATTGTGGGCCACTCTCACAGCACACATTACTATTGAGAGTGGCCCTCAACTTGACGACCTACTGATGTGCCTCTTCACGCTCCGCTTAAAGAACCCAGGATTATATGTGGGAGGAAACACGTGCACAGGCAGGGCGTTCCAGGCCACTATCGTTCGGCAGAGAAACGAACGTTTAAAACGTTCGGTTCTCGCGAACATGCTATCCACTGTGTGGGGGTGGCATCTCGGCGCTGAACTAGCGGCTCAAAGCTTCCCGTTACCTCCGGACAATCTATATATAATATGGATAGCCCGTCGCTGCATAGCGTCGAGAGCGTCCAGCAGATACTTCGCGGAGCCGTCCCAGAGGTGAGAGCAGTATTCGACGCAGGGTCTAATCTGCGTCTTGTACAACAGACACCTCTGGTCCGGTGTAAAGAATCTCTTTACCTTATTCAGTATTCCTAGTTTCCGCGAAGATAGCCCTATACATCTTTCGATGTAGTTTTTATTATTGAGCTCTCGACGAACGTCTATGCCAAGGATATCAAGGTTGTCCTTCATTGGTAATAATGCATTCTGAAGAGAGGGTAGGGGAAGGAAAGGGGATTTCTTCGCAGTAAATGCACACGCCTGTGTTTTACGGGAATTGAACTCGACCAGGTTCTCGGTACCCCATTGAGAGATACTGTCGAGGTTACGGTCGAGATCAGCCACGAGTCGTCGTCTCTCCTCCTCAATCTCAGATCGCCCCGCCGTCGGACGAACCGAGTAACTCCCGTGCAGTGTGCTGTCATCTGCATAGCAATGAATGTTCCCGAGGGATAGCATATCATTGATATGCAGAAGAAAGAGAGTTGGTGATAGTACGGACCCCTGCGGTACCCCGGCATTCACTTGCAAGAAGCGAGAAGCCTGGCCATCGCAGAGGACCCGCACTCGGCGCTCGTTTAAAAAGCTGGCAATCCAGCTGCACAGTTGAGGAGGTAGACCATATGCCGGAAGCTTGGAAAGGAGCGAAGCATGCCAGACCCTATCGAAGGCTTTGGCGATGTGCAGGCTAATAGCCAAGGACTCGCCGTGCCTTTCCATAGCCCCACCCCAGACATGCGTTACGAATGCCAGAAGATCACCCGTTGATCGCTTTGGCCTGAAGCCGTATTGTCGATCATTGATTAGCGAGTGATCCTCTAGGAATTGCATGAGCTGCTTATTTATAAGGAGCTCAAGCACCTTGCAAATGACTGAGGTGACAGCTATGGGTCGATAGTTGCCTGGATCGGACCGATCCCCTTTCTTGGGGATCGGTTGTACGTTCGCCTCCTTCCAGACCTCCGGCACGAGCCCTGAAGAGTATGACAGGCGGTACTGACGCGTTAATACTGGAGACAA
Source organism: Nudaria mundana (assembly GCA_963556515.1). Classification (NCBI taxonomy): domain Eukaryota; kingdom Metazoa; phylum Arthropoda; class Insecta; order Lepidoptera; family Erebidae; genus Nudaria; species Nudaria mundana. The sequence goes on from OY748296.1 coordinate 13,941,145, forward strand.
CTCAGCTGCACATTTTCGTAGGACCACCGCCGGAATGCCGTCAGGGCCACTGGCTTTCCGCGTGTCGAGTGACCGCAGCACTGCCCGTACATCACATTGCCTGATAACAATATCAGGCATTGTGTGGCCACAGTTGGCGATGGCGGGGGGCTGCAGGCCACGGTCGTCGACCCGGGAATTAGCCGCAAAGAGGTCTGCGAGCATATCCGCTTTCTCTTGGGCTTTGTGAGCCAGTGTTCCATCTGGGTAACGCAGCGGTGGCAGCGAGGGCTGACAAAAGTTAGATTGCACGGCTTTGGCCAGTTGCCAGAATCCACGGCTGCCCGTGGGATGGGAAGTGAGCTCCTGACCAAGCCGCGCGACGCGCTGGGCATCCGCTCTCTTAAAGGCCCTCTTACTCGACTTTGTGGCCCGGTTGTACGCTGCTTTGAGGTGGCCCACGTTTGGGTCGCGCACAGCCCGGGCCCTGATCCAGGCGCGATATGCCGACTGTTTTTGTCGAACAGCTTTGGCACAATCTCGCCCGAACCAGGGACGGGCTCTGCGGATACTGGCGACATCAGTGAAAGGGATGTAATAATCCATCCCTAAACTGATCTCGCCAGCAATAGCAGAAGCACTATCCGAAGGAGCCTTTCCTACAAAGCAGCGCTGGCTCCAGGGGACGGACGCATAATAATCGCGTAGACCGTCCCAATCCGCTGACGAGTAGTGCCATAGTCGTCGTGACGTTTGTACAGGACGTGCAGGAGGTGACACCTTCATGACAGCGTGAACAACACAGTGGTCGGAACTACCCAGTGGGGCTCCTACCGAAATACTGTACTGGGCTGGGCGACTCGTCAGCAGTAGATCCAGCAGAGCGGGCGCGTGATCTGACCTGTCTGGTATCCGGGTGATCCCGCATACCATCTGGGTCAGACCGTGGGAGAGAGCGAACGCATGGGCGGCTCTACCCGCATGATCAGTCTTGAGGGACCCCAGCCATTCAATGTGATGGCCATTGAAGTCCCCCAGAAATACTAGGTCAGCGTTCGGGAACCGCACCTGCGCTTCATCAGCCGTCTCGCTGAGGTACTGGAAGAGCTTTGTTGTCTCAGAATCCCCTGTGAGGGATCGGTAGACGCACACGTAGATCTGGCTCATAGAGCCATGGTCTACGTGCAGCCAAAGGACGGAATTGGAGGGGTTCTCGTGGTGTTGACGTCTCCTGATTACTAACTAACATTATTTAATGTACCTGCATGACGTGGCAAAAAAATTAAGTTATGATATTCAGCCGTTCAGGACATTTCAACGTTCTTATAATTAGTAGTTATAATATGGCAACACAGCCAGCATTCTGGGAACCTTCCCAGTCGATAACGACGCGGAGGATTTTTTAAACGATATTTTGTACTGTAAATATGTAGTATATAATTATGTATAGGTATTGTAATTCTTATTGTAAATAAATAATTCATCTACATGTAGTTATTCTTATTTCCTGAAGTGGGTATGTATAGGTATACATTTTTTCAAAGTGGGCCCCTATACCTAACCAGTAACGGTAATAATAGACTTGCCCCTATTGCATTGCCGTGATATAAGTTAATTAATATAATATCCCTAACCTGTCTATACCATCATTTAGCTGAGATAATACGCGTGACCTATGTCAAAGGTAATGTAGCCGGAATTAAATATTAGATTCGTGAATTTGGTCTGATAGATACCTATTTAGTATCTTGAAATTTAGTAGTTATTTGAAAACAGAAGTCAAAATTAGAATTGGTATTCGATTATAATTTATTAACTACTAGCTGATCGCCGCAGCTCCGCCCTCGTGATTTAGTTTACTCGTTCCCGGTTCTCTCCGGTCCCGTGGGAACTCATTACCGGGATAAAAAGCCTGTGTTACTCAGGGTGAATGTAGCTTTCCAATGGTGAAAGAATTTTTGAAATCGGCACTGTAGTTTTTGAGTTTATTCATTACAAACATACAAAAATACAATTTTTTCCTCTTTATAATAGGTAGTAGTATAGATAATACATTTACAAAGGCAACTTAAGTAATCTTATCTCTTAGTAACAACTCTGGTAGTGTTAACTTGTAAAACATGTAGTTCGATTACTCACATCCCATTTGACTCACTATGGGACCGTCAAAGTTAGATACTGGGTAAGGATAACATACCTTTACCGATAGATATCGATTCTTATTTTACTAGTATATCTATGTCTCTACCCCATTGGGGAACCATGTTCATATTATGTAGGTATGTACTAACTAAATCTACTTTTTTTTTTTTTTTTTTAGTTCCGCGACCAAGGCCGCGGCCGCTCTAACGTCCGTTGCCGGGCGTCTCTGGTTACAAGCAGAACGTATTTCCAGTGGCGCCCGGCGGAACTAAATCAACTTAGGGAAAACTCACTTACTAAGTTTATAAAAATAATAGCTTTTGTTAAATTAATAATACCTAAAATATTAAGAAAGAAATTATAAATAGATCACAAAAACTGATGTCATCGGCGGGACTCGAACCCACGGCCTTTCCCTAACAGGGGGACTGCTCTGACCAACTGAGCTACGATGACTACTACCGACGACATCGAATTTTTGCTTCATATCATATTCATAATTTCTACATCGCGCTATTAATTAAGGTTAGCGTTGATAGCGCCGATGACATAAGTTTTTGTGATCTATTTATAATTTCTTTCTTAATATTTTAATAATAGTTTAATTGCTTAAACTATTATTAAAATATTAAGAAACTTATTGCTTTGAAATACAATAATAATACCTAGTTACTAAGTATTTAGTTTGGCTTAACTAAATACTTAGTTTTCTTAACCTGACAATTGTTAATTATATAAGGGTATGGGCGTATATGCGGGTGCGTATATGTATGTATGTACCTATGCGTAATATGTTAATATGAAAATTGCAAGATTGTATTTATTACTACTATTGTTATTCAGCTTAGTTTTTAACAACCTACAATAATAATGTAGTAGGCTCGATCCCACAGACAAACCAACAACACGGTTTTGTGGGGCAATGTGTAACTAAAAAAAATGTTATATTTCTAATAATAAATCCTTCCCACAAATTCGACTTCTTCTCCTACTCTTTTACCGTTCATGCCCTCAGACTGTAGAACGCTCTTCCAACCGATATAAGGAACTGCAGATCTGTGTCTGGCTTCAAGAAGAGAGTGAAGGAACACTATCTCGCTTCTTTACCTTAATTATTGTACATCTATGTATGTTTATATAACTTTTTTATGTATGCATTTGTGTATTTATGTAAGTTTATTAACCTGCACACACATCAGCACCAGTTTGCATCATGATCTCCTCTCTTAGGCCCATTGGAAGAGATCTCTTTAGAGATAAGTGGCGCCAGTGTATACATGTTTAGTATGTATTCATTTACTGTTTTTATTTACTGTGTAAAACAGTAAATGGATAAGAATATATAAATAAATAAAATAAAAATAAAAAAAACACATTTATAAAACCTATTTAAGTTAATTCGTATCAATTAACTAGCTCTACGCTAGATTACCCTAAAAAGACATGGTATTGATTAGATAAGAACAACTTATTGGACACAGATTACACAGAACGCGAAACATATTGGAATGCCAGACACTTTTACTTATTTAGAACATGATTTCAATAAGATGTTTAACCTCAAAATGTGCGCCTGTCACGGATCAATAGTAAAAACTGGTTTTACCGAGACTTCCCCACAACCGTGGTCTAAATATAGTGACCACGTGCGAGTTTTAAAGGACATTGTTCGAAGTTATTCGATTCACAAAACGATTTGGGGTTACATTGCGTCTCTACTTCATCGTGACGCAAATAACTCCCTCTATTGAACACTGTTGGCTTTTAAACGATACAATTTGCGACTGGCGTTATACCGAGTTAGTACAGAATAATGATTAAGGTCAATGTCTCAGATATTATCGCTCTCATATTTTCACTATTCTTATAAGCATAAGTGACTAGTGAGGTTTTAATTCGGATGGAGAAAGTGAAAAGAAGAATTAGAACAAACATTCAATTGATCATTATACTTAATAGTTTTATTAGAAAACTTGTAAAATGTTACATGAAAACTGTGGAAAATGTCGAATATGCATAACATGACTAATACGTAGAGAAAAAGATTGGAAAAAAATTGATGTATGTACTTACGATTTCATCGATTTTCCTCTCGTAGTTCACAAATAAATCTTTGACGTTAATCACACCAAAAGGACTACATTTGAAAAGGCACTGTTAAGGGCTTTCGTGCGAACTACAATGAGCCCTGTAGTAACACGACCGCTCGTTCTTACATCGAAATAACGAGTGGTGACTGGTGAGCATGGCCAGGTCGTGTTGGCTGGCTACCATGACATGCGCAAGCGCCGCTTCACGTTACAATATTTTAATATGCTATGCAAAAAACGTCCTTATAACAGCTGAATAGTTACAAAAAACTATTAACTACTTTTAAATCGTGGTAAAATGCAAACCTAAGTAGTTAAGTTCATGCATTTTCCAATAAGTACTTTTAACTACCTGTAGGTCGTTCTTTTTACTTCAGCCTTAACATTTTTTTGATTTCTATCGATTCTTTATTTTGTTAAATACAATAAAAAACCTAACTATTTTAGTGATTTTGATACTTAGTTATTTTTGTATGCAGTTTACTTGTTCATTAGAATAATTTCATAAATTGATGCTAACGCCATCTTTGTATATTTCTCAATATTACAAAGTAACCTAGCTTACTACAGCGCGTAGATAAAAATAATACTAAACTGTGACTGTGAAGCAATGGCTACCTACTGATGTTTTGATATACGCCAATAGGTGGCGCTAGTAGTGTACATTATAATGACAATCTCTCACAACTCACAATCAAAACCTCTTTCGTTTTAATGTATAGGACTTCTTGTTTAGTAATTAATTAACAGAAATGACGTCATATCGTGTATATCATTGTTGAAGAAAAAACCACGTTCCCAACGTGAACTTTAGAAGACTATAAATTGTTATTGTTATTGATTTTCCAAAGACCCCTCTGTCGTGTCTCGGAGAGCATGTTAAGCCGTCCCGGTTGTCACACGAACATCTATGGCAGTCCTTAGGGGTAGTTGGATACCCTGATCAAAAATCTACAGAACTTCGAAATGAGGATGTGCAGTCGCTTCACGGAAAATATCAAAGTTCAGCCGTATCGCAGCTAGACTGGAAAGCCGACCCTAACTGATTTGGGAAAAGGCTCGCCGAATGAATGTTAAGTGTGAGTGTAAGTGATTTTAGTAATCATCACTTAACAATTGTAAGTAGAAAACCTAGGTACCTATGGACACTCGCGCTCATCCATCACTATTCAAAGTGTAGGTAAAAGGAGTTTAACGCTGTCACAGATACAAATACATGTGCTAAATTAACCTTGTAAAATAAGCAAATAGAAATAATGAGTCGATGAGTCCAATGGAGTCGATTTTTACTGAGCGCGTGGTTGGTACGTTTTTAGGTTATCTCTGGCGCTTCTCAAAAATCGGGTTCCAGACTCTCACTTATAGGTATAATACACGGTTTAAAACGGCTGTTTAAAACCAACGATGTTCTATTGAACATGCTCCTTCTAATACTACGTTTAATAAAACCACGTTTTAAACCGTGTAGAATTCCCTTACCTAGTTCTTCAGTGCTGGACTATCAATCATGCATTACCTGTTACCTTGACATTGGCAAAATCATAGACGCACGATGGAGCCACAATTATAAAAAATAATTATCTACAAAGTTAGCACAAAGATTGTAAGATTTATGTAATGGATCTACCAAATTTAAATAAAATTAAAAAGTAACTAAGTAAAGGTATTGCATAGAGGTAGATGTAGTAGGTAGGTAAGTAAATAATTCAAATCTTAATGTATTAGCTATTTTAATTGCATTTTAATCGAATATTAATACCTATGTCACAGAATAGGGAATAGTACTTACACACCTGTGGTGTCATTCATAATGATCGTATGCGTCGATGTAACCGTATAAAACATATCTTATACTCGTATTATTAAGGTGTAAAGGGGTTCCATCATCTTAGGGTCCCAAGTCCCAAGTCAACCTCATCTGCAAGCGCCCGCCGATCAAGAGACGAGGCTTTTACAAACATAAAAGTTCCCGATAAACGGCTATAGGCTACCTATTACGTAGGACTAACAAAGTTACTGGTGGGTCATGGGGTCCGAGCGCTCGCTGGAGATCTCTTAAAGAAACATTGCTAAACGTCTGACCTGAAATGTATATTATTGCAAAAAAGCGTGAGGTGCATAGTGTCAATAGTTATAAATATTTTATTGACACGTTTTTTTTACAATAATATACATTTATTTCTTATTATGTTTATTTTGTATTTTGTAATTCTTATTGTAAATAAATAATACCTTTTATTTCTTATTTACACTATTCTTAATTCAAACTTATTAAAATTTATTTTCTACTTTTTAGTTGGATTCTATATAAAAGCGTATTTTTTTAGTTTTTTTAAACTATTATTTATTTTTTATTTTTTAGTTTATTATTATTTATTTATTTATTATTTATTAATTTTTTTATCGAATTATTGCATTGTCATCGGTCTTTGACAGGTGTTCAAAGTTTGAATTAAATCTGATCGTTCAAAGTAGGGCAAAGTCGAACCCAAAAGAGTCGGTTACAAACAAACATACAAGTGAAGCTAATAAAAGCGTTTTAAAAAAGGTATATAACCCTGTAAATCACAGTAATCACTTCCATCATGAGTAGTCATGAGATATGTGTTGCTTTACTGTCTCGTTCCCCATTCCCTCGATTTCATATTTATTTTTTACTGGGTAAAAGAAATCTACATTAGTTCTTAATTGTTTAAAGATTATTTAAGACCCTTATTATTGTAGACAGACAGGGGAAGTCCGAGGTGTATTACAGACGCACACTTTGCCAGTAATTTTGTTTGTCCCACGTAATAGAACGTAATAGAGGACAAGTCTATATCATATGGGGCACAATAGAAAATCCATATACAATCATTAACTCAAACCAAAATTCTCACAGTCAGGACAGATGTTATACCCAGTAATACCCATAAATAGAATCTTTGCAGTCCGAGCGATTTGGTCACTAGTTTTGGCATGAATACAAACAATAACAACTAAGTATAGATATGTATGTATTCAGAAGTATGTAGGTAGCTACTTAATACTACACTTCTTTACCTATGTATACTGTATTATAATTCGAATTATAGAATTCACGTTGACTGACTATACTTTTATAATCTTTGTAGATAATCGGGGGCAGGTACCGAATATTTGGCTTTGGTGTTCAATGTTATTGTCGAATTATCAGTCAAGGTCCAAGACGTACGTAGCATTATGTCAGTCAACAAGTGTTCCACGGCCGCGACCTGCCTCACACCCGGTGTTGCCTCAACACAACTACGCAACTCGCGGGTCAGTGAACTCATGGATTTTCCTAATGGTCGACAGCTATCTCTGACGCGTCATGGAGTCGTGACGCTTCTCAAACGTTGCGTGTTGTTGTACCTATAAGAAGTAAATGGGTGTCAGAAGAGGTATTATCCTATCACATGTTCCGAGCGCAAAGGTGTTATGTATGCAGATCTAACTTGAAACTTGTGTGTAGGTCTGCATTCTCTGCATACCTGTTAACTTTGCGTTCTGTCGCAACTTTTTCAAAGATATTTGTGATGAATGTTTTTAACTGGTATTACTTTTCTTATCACACTTATTTCGCCGTAAGACTAGAGTATGTTGCAAGTGAGCTTGGCTTGGGCACTTGGGCAGATATGCTTGTGGCTTGTGTGTTACGGTCACAAGTTATAAGCGTGACGATGTTATTGTTTATAGTTAATAGATACGCCTGAGTATGATAGGCAATTATGCAAGACCGATAAAGTAAGGAAGTATAGGTAAAAAGGCGTAAGCTGAGCTTCGCATTTATGTGAGTGCACATACATACGTGAACATATAATGTGACTTGTTTTACACACACATGTTTTGTACACACAGCCTATTTGCTACACTTTTCGTGATCACTCACACGAATGTAAAGTTCAGCTTACGCCTTTTTACTTCTACCTACTTACCCAACTACTATTACGTACAATGTCTACGAACTATTATAAAATACACACATTTTATTGCTCACTGTAGAGTCGTGTGTAAAGTAATTGTTATTATTCGTTGTTTGTGTTTAATACCTACGTACTTAGATATGCATTAATAAACGTTGTAGCTACCTATAACCACTCAATTGCGACGATGTTTATCAAGCAATCATGTTGTTCTCTACTTCATGACACACCTTTGTATAGTATGTAGCCTAATTAAATTTTTATAAGAAGTCCCCACTCCCCACTGCTTGAGTACTTTTTTTTTACATTTCGGACTAATTTATTTCTAAGTCAATTTATACAAACTAAAATCTTTAAGAGTATTACTGCAGTCGAAATAATGGGAAGTTAGGTAAGTACCTATTTGATGCACCTTCAGCTTGAAGAACCAATTAAAAGATTTTACGGCTCCCAATTTCTCTAACTTTGGTAATATATGTAGATAAGTGAGTAGGAGTAGTACCTACCTACTTAATATTAGTGTAAAGTGAAAAATAACTTAAAAGGCTGTTTAAAACAGAGTTAAAAATCGCGTAGACAGTGGTTTGAACCAAATAAGAAAAATTAATTACGTAATACCCATACTAGATACTCGTACCTACGTTCTTTCGAACACTGTTGGTGCAAAACTATGTAACCAACAAAATTCTCTGTTTAATAGTCGTTTTAAACAGTGTATTTTTCCCTTAAGTAAACATGAAAACATATTATTACCTACGAAGCAGACATGTAAAAGGATCCCGATATATCACTATGGTGATTTAGTACAACCTCGACAAAATTGCGTCAGCCGCCATTTGATTGCATGCAGTCCTTGAATTGAAAAAACAATATGTAAGTAGGTACATCTACTTACATATTATAAATAAATCATTCTAGAAATAAGACAAATTTAGAACCTAATGTAGTTCTACCAACTGGTAACAAACACAGAATCACGCCTATAATAATATCACTAAGAAGATTATGCGGTATGCTCCCCAATTGAAATCACTTTCAATATCTCACGTAAACATATTGGTAGCACAGATATAAATTATACTATACTATTGTATAATAATATTATATTAGTGTAGTTTACGAGTAGTGTAAGGTAGGTACTTACCTACTTTATAGTAAATTCAAAAATATAGTTGTTTGAAATGGCAGCCATAGCACCACTAGTGATACAGGCCACGTTTAGATAGATATAAGTAATGTTTAAAATGTTGAGTATAGTCCGAGACGCCCAGGACTAATTGACTGTGCCATAGCGGCTGGTACTTAAGATTTTGTTGCCTTTCATCAAGATTTCATCGTGGTTTCAATTTTTTTTTAAATTACAATATAGCTGCTACTTTTTATTAAATTCATTCGACTATTTTGGACATAACCCATTATAAATTTGTCCGGTGACGGCAATAGACTTACCCCCTATTTGTTGCGACTAAAAATACTGGCAAATTGTGGGTGTGTAATGCACCTCTGCCCACCCCTTCGGGATATAGGCGTGATATGTGTGTGTGTAAAATTTTGAGATTATCCACCTCAATTACTTGCTCATAATAATCAGGACGCTTGTAGATACCATCTTCTTGTAAACTGCAGAAGGTTGTAAGTTACACTAAACGTCAAGTTATTACATTGTAATGATGGCGTAGAGCTACACTTGCTGTTATTGCTCTATGAATAATGGCAATGATCTTTTGAGCCTTGAGGTGCTTACACTCAAGGCTACGTAATTTGATTTCGATTAGATTCCAACGACTATGTTTCAGAATAAGAGAAGACCCAAACTATCGGGGTTCTGTTAAGTATGTACTGTACAATCGGTCGATTCATCGTAAATGTGCTACAGTACCTTTACCTACCTACATACCGCACCGACTGATATCTTTGGAGTTGGAGGTGACGAATGCTGACAAATTAATGCAAACCAACGTGGGATGGAAAATAATAAATTGTCATCGGGTTTTAATTAAAAAAATATATTAGGTATTTGTTTCGTGAACAAAAATAAGTTAGTTAATTGTTTGTCAAAACAGATTACCAGAGCAGCTACTTAGAGTATCTGAAACAAAGAGTAAAATGAGAAACAAAGACTGAGGAACGGATCAGAGGTTCTGGTAAACGTTTTAGCGGATTTGTAGGAATTTTTGTTTTAAAGCTGCGGCGATCGATATGGTTCTTAGCTACTTTTGAAGTTTATCAGCTTACTCTCTAGGTGTTCAAGAGATCTAAATAAAACCCACTGGACTGATTGATCTGAACTTTGGTACCTACTGTTACTTTGATAGTATTTCCATGACATAGAAACGTGGAAATTGCGGCTATATCAAGTAGTCTGCTACCCCACTCCTCGCAAAATTATAGCATACATACCATGTTTGGGCTCATTAGTATTGTCTTACTGAGCAGTTACTGTAATTTCATTTGATACAGACAGAGCTGTAACTGCTGCATCCTTAACAAGCTTTTTTTCGTTTTATGGCGTCAGTTTCGGTGAAATTATACAAACCTGAGAATGAGTTTTCAGGACAGTATTTAATAGTGTGAGCATAGATTCCTGTAGCGCTACACCGTGGGCACCTGTACCTTCGCAGCACTGGACACTGGACTCGGCCTCGTCCATCCTTCAGCACATGAGACGTATACCAGCTAGCTGGTCGCCCATTGTTCTTACAGAACGCGCATTCCTGTAATAGGTAGTTTTATAAAGAGAATCCAAGGAAAAGTTTTCTCGTTCGCAATTCCTATAGAACCAAATTACCGGGATAATACGGTCCCATAATACTTATTAGTTTAGTAAGTAATTTCACGCCAAACTTCAGTATGTTATTGTACCACATCAAACAGTTGAAAATCACCTACCTAATGTTAAAATAAACTCTGAAATTCTAATAAACTTTGAATTTGAAATTATCCTAAACTGTTGCTCTGAACTGTCCCCTCTTAACGGGAATAAAGCCAATCGTTTTTCGAAACTAATTTAATCTAACTTTGCTACTCACCAAATATCTTTGAGTGGCAATCCTTTGTCTTCGCAGCATATCGGCATACTTCATAAGAAGCTCTAATTGATGCGGTGTTAACGACAGGAGGGCCGCTTCACTCTCTGACACCATTTCCTTGAAACCTTTTACAGGTTCCAGAGGTGTTGAAGACAGAAAAGTCGTTTCACTCTCTGAAACTATTTCCTTGAAACCTTTTACAGTTTCCGGAGCAGTAGATTGGCTATCTGCGAAGTGGGTGAAATGATTAGCCATGTAGGTACACTATATAAATATGTATATTGAATCCAGGAAATGATGGGTATACCATATCTACAAATGAATTATCTCGTGTTGGCATACACTTTGGTTTTCCTACCTAATACCTACCTACATATTACTCTACTACCACAGACTAGCTAAAGCTTGTGGCAACAGTGAGATTTATCTCGTAGCATTATAGTTTTCCTTCAAAGTTCAGTATTCTTATATCTTTGCCTTAATCAATCTAATTCTAACATTGAATACATAGAAAAAGTGCCTAAAACAATATATGCAAATAACCGAGGTACCTCACACGTAATGACTTATTTATTACTTATTTAATTATACATACAATTATTACTTTGTAACGTTAACCTATTAGCATACTTAATACAAAACTTAATGTTTTGTAAATTCATTAAGAAGGTCACGGTCGGCGATAACCGTTTTCAAACCTAGCAACACGAGACAACGTACCTTTAGAAGAACTTATTGCGTCCATGCTTTGGGAACATTCAATATCATCGCTTCGACTTCTGTGTGGCCCATTATGTTTGGTATTATCACGCACCGTCACTTGAGCCTCGAGAACGGCTGGGTCAAGTTTGACAGCTGCCAAAGCATCTGTGAAACAAAAACATCATTGAAATTAAATACTTAAAGGTATCTACGAGTATTTTATGACGAGTATTTAAATTTCTGTTGATCTTTTGTTTAGAAACTACTCCAGGAACACTTTTAGAACTATTCTATTTTGGCCACTGGAACTTTGAGGTAAATGGAACTTTGGAACATTGGAAAGTTACTGCAAGAACACACACAGCTTTAACGTTATATTTTTCGAAAGTTAGTTTAGGTTTTTAGAAATTTGATTTGCAAACACCAAAACACCTATTCTTTTCTTATTCTTCAGCAGCTCACTGAGGAAATAAAGGAGTTCTTTAGGGCACGAAAGACAAGGACCTGTAATACGCTGCAGTCAGTGATGAAACTCTGCTACATGTTAAACTTGCTGATTTTCTAAAAGCTTAAGGAAAAGTGTAACAAGGTCTCTTAAAACTTTGGAGTTCCAGATTTTGTTTTAGATTTTTTGATTGAACCAGCGTCTTTCTGTTACAAGGAGAACGCTGGCTATACCAATTATGCTACGTTATACATAGAACTACGTTGTCCTGCGTTATACATAGAAAGAGAATGTTCCTCATTTCTAAAAAAATATTTGAAAGGTCTTAAAAACTGTATGTAACATTTCCTATATCCTGTAACCTTTGGTCATACATCAGATGAACTGTTTCAAAGCGACTCACTTATAGATTGTTACAACCTATTAGAAGTGAACATATATTTATGCCTCGTTAAATCAGTACTATGAACTATTTGTCGCGAATTGGTTAAAATAAAAAAATGTGTGATAAATACATACCTGGTCGATTGCTGATATCCCCAATCATACCGCAATTGACGTCTGGGAAAGTCTGCAAATTATATTACAATCAAAATATTATACTATACCTACACAAAAAGTAGTTAGTTACCTAAAAAGTACCTACCGATTCCAAAGTAACCACCACGCCCAAATAAAAATGTCGATATATAATTAAAAAGTTTTTTATTATTATATTAGTTTTTAAAAAGAGTTTTCACTTTTTAGGGTTCGAAACTGAAACATTTTTAATTAAATTTAAAATCTTTTCAGTTCTATAAAACTGCAAAATTATATGGGTAATTCAAGTAAAATCTTTAAAATTATAAAGGTACCAAGGTTTATACTTACTTTATTTGTGACCCTATGTAATTCAGAAGGCAATAACTGTTTTATGTCCATGGCTAAAACAAATTTGAACTTTTTACAATACGTGACAAACTCAAATTCATTTGACAAAAAAGCATAAGTAGGTACTACCCGCTATTGTTCGAACATGTCCAACGAAACAGAATATCTACCCTCCAACTTTTTTGATTTGATTTTATGACTTGGTTTCCAGACCTTTAAGCCAATCCTACAAACTGACATTTCCATCCTGCCATTTTACCTAGAATTATTTTTAAAAATAGTTTTCACAAAACAGTGACATCAAACTAATAAAAACTAACACACACACACACATATCCTACGCCTATATCCTGAAGGGGTAGGCAGAAGTGCATTACACACCCACAAAATGCCAGTATTTATAGTCGCACGTTCTAGAGGGCAAGCCTATTGCCGTCACCAGGCACATTTATAATGGGTTATGTCCAAAATGGCCGAATAAATTTAATAAAAAGTAGCAGCTACTTATATTGTAATTTTGAAAAAAATTTGAAACCTGTTGCCTTGCGATGAAATATTGTTGAATGGCAACAAAATCTTACGTTCCCGCCGCTATGCCAGCCAATTGAACTCCTGGGTGTCTCAGACTATTAAAAAAAACTAAAAGCCATATAAATAGAAAGGTTACCTATACCTACCACATAAATAATCTTGACCAAACTGTTAAAATAATTAAAATATAAAGACAATTAAGCACTCTAACCTTTCGTTTATCGACATCCTTGTTTTCCGGTTCGGCAGGTTGTAAGCTAAGTAATATGTAGGTAACTACAACTGTACGTAGGTCACACTATAAGTTTTGCGTAACTTAAAATAACAAAATGTTAAAACCAAAATATTATGTTTCTTGCTTTTCAAAATACTCTCTTTTATATTTTAAACATTTTTTCATGCGATCGAATAATTTTTTAAAACAGGAGGACCACAGATCTGAAGGCATGTTTTCTACGTGCTGATTGAACGCTATCACTGTCTCTTCGGAGTTGGTAAAAGTGAAACCTCTCATCAAATCTTTGATTTTTGGGAAAATACAGAAATCACAGGGTGCTCGGTCGGGGCTATGCGCAGGATAGGTGACGAGTTATACTTTTTCGGAAGCTAAAAATGACTTTGTTTTGTTGGCCGTGTGTGAAGAAGCGTTGTCATGATGTAGGAGAACGCGGCTTTTGGGTCGTCTTTCGCGAACTTTTTCTAACACCCTGGGTAAACAAATGGAATGGGTAAACAAATGGAATACCACTCGGCATTAACACTCTTTTGATCTTCAAGTGGAATTGTACAGATGGGACCCGTAGCTGAGAAAAAAACGCGATCATTTTTTACCAACGTTTCTCGCCTACCTCACTTTTGTTGGCTTGTTCTCATTTTCAAACACCCATTCACAAGATTGCTGTTTTTTTTCGGGTTCAAAACAATAAATCCACGTTTCGTCTCCTGTGACAATGTCATAAACAGCATTACAATGTCCGTGGTCGTACTTCAGTAGCATCTGTGAGCACCATTCCACGCGAGCCCGCTTCTGCTCCGCTGTCAGTTCATGAGGGATCCAACGACAACAAAGTTTCCGAACTTTCAATTCTTCGTGTAAAATTTTCTTGATTTGACTCATACCAATCCCCAATAGTCCTCGAATTGTCTCATAGGCAATCCGCGGGTTTTCTCCAATTAGCCGTTTAACAGTAGCCACATTATTTTCGTTGACGGCCGTTGAAGGCCGCCCTTCACGAAATTAGTCATGTAAAGAAACTCGACCTCTCTCAAATTCAGCAAACCATCGCCTCACGGTGCTCAAACAAGGTGCTTCTCTCCCAAAAGCATTTTGAAGACGAGCGGCCCAGTCTTGCGGAGAGAGAGAACTTTTAAAATCATAAAAAATCATCGCTCTAAAATCTTTTCGACTTAATTCCATTTTCGTTGCATACGTAGAACTTTGATGTGAGATAAAAAACAATTGACAAATTATTTACCGCCAATTGTTTTTTTTTATTACTAAGATGGTTTAAAAAAATGTAACATACGAAATTCAAATAGTTCCGATTAGATAGAAGTGCAAAACTTTTGGTGTGCCCCATTCCCATGTATAACTTTAACAAAACTTTTATTTGTGAGTGTGTTTTTAAGTTTTTAAAGTCTTTTTACATTAGATCCAATGATATGGCGGAAATTATCAAAAAGTTTTTACTATACTTATTATACCTACTATGTTTTATGCTATTAGTGCAGAAAATTTCTAAAACGGAGTAAATAATAGTTCGATACTTCCACGCTCCTCCTGAGACTGAAATGCTAAGCGAACACTACTTGTAGTCTCAAATCAATAACTATTAGATTAGTACCTAAGTAATTCAATTGATGGTGAAAAATAAATACAGGAAAATATCATCAATTCATATACCTATCTACTAAAATTGTAAGTGGTCAATGTCTGTACATCGAAGATATAATAGAGAAACTGTTGTAGTGGGGCTTTATGAACGTAATAAAACCCAAAACAATGGTTTTTAGATTTTTTGTATGTTGGTCTGAATGTTTGAAGATGCTAATCTCAGAAACGCCTTAACCGATTTGAATGCGGTTTTCAGTAATGCGTTGTGGTTTATTGAACTTAACTTAAGGTTTGTTTTATTCTAATCGGTTCATCAATAAAAAGTTATGTCGATATAAAGCCAGATAACACCCAGGCGGAGCTGCAGGCAACAGCTATATGTAATACGATTGAATATAGGTAATATATATATATATAATAGGTATAGGAAACCTTTCTATTTATATGGCTTTTAGTTTTTTTAATAGTCCGAGACATCCAGGAATTCAATTGGCGGTGCCATAGCGGCTGGAACGTAAAATTTTATTATATATATATGCAAAAAAATTGCTAACATTTTCTCAAATGAAAAAAATTGCTAGTGGAGTCTTGGTCAGTTGGCTGGCTGACGGTTCCTCCAGGCAAGGCAAGAGTCGCCCAAATCTTCTCTATTGTTTTTGGGATTTATATTTATATTAATGAATTCATACATCACTCAAAATGTTACTGCATACTTATTATGTGAAGATTTGTAGCGTTAGTTTTCCATAGATAAATATTTAAAGGTATTCTTACAACACTACACTAAAACGTGTATTTATCCCAAAGAGGATTTACGCTAGGAGTTACGCCCACATTTCGCTAGCCACTTTGATATTCCCACGTAAGAGGGCGAGCATTTTGCCGTCTTCAGACATGTTGCGCATTTGCCAGGAACCTTGTTCGCACGTCAGCTGCCGCGTCTCGTACAGATGAGACCCAAAGATGTTATTACCCCGTAGCACCCTTAAAGGCATTTATTTAATCATCCACATAATCTTTTCCCAACCCAGTTGCAATCGACTTTCCAATCTAACTACGAAGCGGCTAAACTTCGATATTTTCCGTGAAGGTCAGATAGCCGGACGGCTATCTGACCTTCACAATCTATTGTATTGGCGATACCGAATTTCTGTAGTTCGTTAGACTAGTTGGATTTCTGGGCTCCAACTACCCGTAACGACTACCATATAATCTGATGTCCGTGTGGCAACCGGAGCAACGGCGGAAGTAAAGTAGGTATGTACTTATAATTATCTAATTAAACTTCTGATCGTAATATACTTACAAGTAGATTATAGGAAATAGGAATATGACGACAATTGTGACCACTTCATCGCACCGTATCGTATTGAATGCGTATTTCTATTACAACTACGAGAATATTCGTATGACGCGAGCGTAGTAGGAACTGCGATATCAGCGTGAAGTCGTTAAAGAATACTAACGCACTAGCATTTTTTATTGCATTTCCACTTCTACGTATTAACTGATAAGGTGATGAAATAATAATGTACCTACGAGTTCCACGTTATGTTACGTCGCTATAGATGATTGTATACTGGGTCGGGTCAACTTTTTTCTTTGCACGACGCCAAAATACCATGCAAGACTGTTATCAGAGTGAATTGGCATACCTACCTACTTTGTAGACTGTCTGCCTTGATAAAGGTCACGTGTGCACACGAATAATCGTTATCACACGTGATCCTGGTTGTAAAATGCTCATGACAAGCACATACATGGGTGGTCCCATGATATTCGATATATGACTATGGGCACCGTAACACCGCACAAGTGCTATGGGAGGAATTTAGGGAGGACATAACCCGAAGAGGCCACACGGGTGGCCAAAGTCCGCCGGGCGCCACTGGTAATACCTTCTGGTGCGTACCAGAGAGGCCCGCAGCAATGGACATAGCAGCGGACGCAGTCTCGAGGAATAAAAAAAAAGGGAGGACATAACTGGAGGACTGCTGATTTATCTATTATTGTTAACGTAACCATGTATGTTACGATTACGACTAAAGCTTAAAGTACATTCACGGATTCACTACGTATTACCTAAACATTATTACTATTATTAGCCTAAAACTGTATATTTAAGTAGCTACTTATTGCAGAAACATTGATTATATTTAAATATCTACAGTTATTATGTGACGAAACTTTCGAAGTAGGGTTATCAAATTAGTAAGTACTTACGCATTTATTACGCAGTTAGTTAATTCACAGATTGTATGAAAATGTTTAATGTAAATCTTCTTGTCAAAACAGAAGTTAATAATAGTAACCTCGTTAGTATAAGTATGAAGTATGACTCACCTACATACCTGGGAACCAGCAATGTTGCAGTTAGCTTTATTTATTTTATTTTATTTTATTTATTTGTTTATGTACACACATGAAGTTATAAAAAAGAGAAGAGGAATACTAATGATAGATAAACAGTACAAAGGTACCACTTATTTCATAAGAAATCTCTTCCAGTGGGCCAAGGGAAGGAAATGCTTGGAAGAATAAGTTATGTGTTTGTAGGTGTATCAGTCAAATATACATATAAATACACGTACCTACCGCAAATGCGCCGGAATATACAAACATATCCCATACCTACATATACATAAATACTAATACATAAAAGTATATAGATATAAATACATAGTATCTATATAATATTATAAGAATATAATACATACAAATACTTAAGACAGAGAGGGGAGATAGTGTTCCTTCACTTTTTTCTTAAATGTGAATATGGTGTTGCAGTGTTGATGTTCGGTGGGAGCAAGTTCCACAGCCTGACCTCATGAACAGTAAAGGAGTAGGAGTAGAAGTCGGATTTGTGAGAGGGACAGGATTGTAGGTGAGATCTACACTGGACGTCAGGTGCATTCATTTAAGAGAAACGCTCCCGTATGTAGAGTGCCCGGTACTTTCTAGATAGCCCGGTGACGGCAATAGGCTTGCCCTCTATTACGTGGTAGGTACTAATAATACTGGAAAATTGTGGGTGTGTAATGCGCCTCTGTCTACCCCTTCGGGGTATAGGCGTGATATGTGTGTGTGTATAATATAGGTACATAGATTAACTTGTATGTTCGAGAGTTCATGTGTATTTCCTCTTTTGTTTGATTCCATACATAAATTAATAAATGTGATACAATACAGGGGCAATCAAATCTGTCTCTGATTTATAAGAAAGTATTCATAAAAGTGATAGCACCGGCAGTAGGTAGGTACTTATCGTAATCCAAATTCGAATAAATAAAATATAAACATAATATGTACTAGAAGAAACCAGATAGTTAATGACATTTGACCTTGCTATAAGTCAAATTCAGTAATTAATCGTCTTACACATTCAGAGACAAGAGACACTTGAACGCACAATTTTGTAGTTATATAGTCCATGTGTAGAAAAAACCGATTGCTCTTGTAATGATTTAGCCATCAATGATTGCCAGATATTAAATAGATAAGTCCTGGTAGGTCTAACATTTTGGTTAAACCACAAATAGACTGGTATGATTATCAAAATGACAAAAATTGTTTATATTACAGAGCTTGTTAATTTCCAAAAAAATTGGGTCACGTGATCGATATTTTCCGCAATATTATTGGATATGGACAAACTCTCCCCATGCCATGTTCATAGGGCATTTCACTTAGAGAGTTGAAGACGTTGTCTTGTCAGCACAAATAGTTTTGGACATAGGTATACGTTAACAGCAGATTATCTTCTAAAGAGTTATGTCATGTTAAGTTTAGTTGACTACATTTCGATTAGTTTTCATATTATCTATTTGCAGATTCTGACCATAATTTTCTTATTTCTGGAATTTAGGTACTCCCGATTGTTTATATAACATACAACATGTCAATATCGGCTTTATCACAACCGGTATACAAATAGGACAAGTAGGACGGTACCTCCCTCGTGGCACCAATTAAAAATGACACCAAAATAGATGACAATGCTTAATTAGAAAAGTACTCTTATATAGCTATAACTACCTAGATACCTTCTATCTACTCATACCTATACGGGTAAAGTGGGGAATTGGGGATGACTTTTTTTTTATCGCATCTACCCAATTGTGTTAGGTTTCTCCTTCTTCTTTTTTTAAAAAAAGTGGCTCCTCGCTGGTCATCGATGATTTCGCTAATGTCAAGGTAATGCTTGCATTAGTTTATAGTCTCGCACAGAATAACTAGTTATTCCTAACTAGCTCCAGGTGCAGGACAAGAAACTTTGTTCGGTATGTGAGTGTCTGGGAACCCGATTTTTGCGGAGCACCAGAGGTAACCTAAAGAGCCACCAGCCACGCGCTTTGCAAAAATCGAACTCCCTACCATTAGATAGGTTTTTAAAAACATTGAGAGGTTGGTAAGACATTTTTTTTAATTTAAGAATCAGTTTGCGAGATATTCAACAAAAACGCATTTTTTTGTTAAAACAGGTCGCCTTCGCGAATGTGCTCGTCGGTTATCATAAAAGCGATGTCGTCTTCGACCCCTTCTGTCTCCAACGCTTTACTAAGTTTGTACATAGTTACAATGAATCTTTGTAGGCTTCACGGACGCCCTGGGGTTCTCCTACCGAGACGAGATGTCCGGCAATGGACGTCCATCCAGGTAAATAAGGTACGCTTTGAAGCATTAATTTGAATTCAGAATTTTTTTGAATATCCTTACATTACATGTGTAAATTTTAAATGGTCTCACGCTGACGTAACCGTAAAGCGAAAGAACTTGACGTAAAGTAACATTGCTGTATTTTTTTTTCTTTCGTATTGTCACATAGAGGTTGTGAAGTAGCAATTTATCACTCAGTTACTTTAGCATAACATGTTCAGAAAGAATTGAATTGAACTTCAAAATGTACGCAATTTTTTTATTTTTTTTATTTATAGTATATGCTTTATTGTACGCCAATACAGTATTAAATCATACAAGGAGCTTAAAATTCTAGTAGCAGTACAATGGCCGACCTTGTTGCATAGAGCAATTTCTGCCAGGCAACCTTTGGATGGATAGATCTTTAGGACGAAAAGGTAGTTTATGTATTGAGTTTTTAAGGATCCATTTGCAAGATATAAGAGTTTTGAGATTTTTTGTTTCGAGTTAAACTTAGTTGGTACTTTATTAAATTATTTAGATTGGTTGGATTATATCTACCTACCGAATTTGACACATAGGTACTACGTAGTACTATTCTCTACTCCGTGACATAGATTTTATCACGGCAGTATGTAGAGGCATATTTCACGTGCACTTTTCGTAAGCAGGTAATAATTCTGGTGTGTACCAGAGACGCCCGCAGCAATGGACATGGGAGCGGTCGCGGTATCACGGAATTACAATAATAGTAGGTAATAATACACCACGGAATATCCTATTATTCGATATAATAAATCTGAAATACAGAATATTGACTCTTCCTCCTACGCTACTCACCTAACATAATTATTTTAAAATATTAAAAGATAAATATAATACCTACCTAAAAGTAGATTTGAAACATTTTATAATCTATTAAGTACTTACCCAATTATTTACAATAGAGATACCTATTGTAAATAATTGAGTATATCCTACATACTTATCTTCTATAAAAATGAATCGCTGAATGTGTTGCTAAGCGCAAATCTCGAAAGCAGCTGAACCGATTTCGCTAATAAATGAAGGTTCTTATGGAAGAAAAAAAGTTTAGCGGAACATTAGAAAATGTATGCGGTATGAGTATAGTGATTGTAGAGGTATTATATTAAGTATATCTATAGGTATTATTCCTGATATGTAATCGTTATCACATTTCTTGCTAGCCCCAATACTAGTACTATAGTTTTCTTATACCTATCTGTGCCAATACTCAACGTTATGCACGTTAACAACTGTCTTCATTATATTTAGTACCTAGGTACTTTTAGCGACTGATAGTGTGATAGTGATCTCACAAAACAATGCAATTGTTCAAGGCCGATATCTAGAACTCCTACAGTATGATTGACGTGTTTGTATTATAGCATAGGCACTTATAACAAATAGGACAGTTAAGATTATAAACGACTGATCCATTGGGGTCAAGATCTATCTAAGGTCCACGTTCGTGTATTAGGGGGCAAGTTTAATGCCGCTAACTACCGGGAACGTTTGCCAGAGAGTCGGGAGTCGCGGTAGCACTCGAAATCGATCCGCGGCAGCATTTGTAGCTAGCTGCAATACGTTCCCAATGATTTTAAAAGAAACCCATACCAATGCTCTCATGGAAAACCAGTCGTGCAGTCTCAGCATGTTTTTGTTTTCGTGTGCTACCTGCAGATGCACCTTGCATTCGCAGCCTGCAGTCGAGTTCGGAATGGCACCTTAATAGTATGCCAGTGGCCATGCCATGATAGTTTAATACTTACAAGGAATTAAAAAAAAAACACGTTTTTTCATAAATAAATCCCGCCCAAATCGTCGTTCTAAATTCAAATCACGAAGGCACTTACGTACGTTTTTGAAACATACGATCTTGAATTTAAAACTATTCAACTAACTACATATTGGATGCGGGAGCAGTATCAGAAATTATAAAAAGTCTCTTAGCATGTGCCTGAAAAGTGAGACACATATTATTCTGAAATTGCTCAAAGTTCATTTTGCAGATAAAAAATACGTAAGTGATTGTTCATATAAAAACGAAAGATAAGTCTTCACTCTTGAATGCTATGATATGAGCAAGTAGGTAAGTAAGGTAAGGTACCTACAGTTTAAATTTATATGCACCCAGACACCCATTTCTTACACTGCCTCTTAAATTTTATTTGTGTCTACCCACATATATTTTAGGAATTTAGTTCAACAATATTGCTTGAAGATATGTTAGACAGTGTAGTAAAATATCTGTTTAATAAATATGTAAAGTGAACAACAACCTTTGATAATGCTATGCCAGTGACGTGTTATATACTATAGACGGAACCTGTGTCAGAAATGCATTTAAAAAAATATACTTAATCGAACTGTTAAGTTATAAACAGCTTCGCGCTCTTTATTGACAATTGTGTTGTCAAGGGTTACGGTTGTTTATGCGATCAAAATGTTTTGGCCTAAATATGCCTAAATGTGCAATAAAAGTTTGCAGAAACTACACAGGATGAAAAACAACCAGCAAAGTCACCCACCATCTGTAAGTAACTCATAGTTCATCATAATTTTATTAAATCAATATTTAAATAATGTGTAATTTATAATTGTCATTTTTGTTGGTATTGCCAGTTTCGAATTTAAAATTCCCCGATTTATATTAGAAGAAATAGGTATTTCACAAGTCATTAGAAAATACAGATACATAAAATAAATAATTAGAAAATGGTCAAGAGTGAGTCGCGAATATGTAGTAGCGAGTGTATAGTGATGTACCTAGAAAGGTGATACGTTAAGTTTATCCAATAAAAATCGGTCAACTGTCGGGCAAGGTCTTTGTATGTTAAGTAAGAACTTCGTGTCCATTTCGCAATCTAATATGGCTGCCAAAAATAAAAAGTTAAAAACAAAAGGTAAAAATAAAAAGTTAAAAATTAAAAATATAAAGTTAAAATTATAAATTAAAAACAAAAAAATTGAAAAGTTAAAAATAAAAGGTTAAAAATAAAAGTTAAAATTAAAAAATTAAAAATGAAATATTAAACAAAAGTTAAAAATAAAAAGTTACAAGTCAAAAGTTAAAAATAAAAAGTTAAAAGTCAAAATTTAAAAATAATAAGTTAAAAGTCAAAGTTAAATATTAAAAATAAAAAGTTAAAAGTCAAAATGTAAAAATAAAAAAGTGTGTGTGTCAGCTCCGACGCACGACTGGAGTTTACTCCTTAAGTACGAGGTAGTAGTACTTTCTAATTTGGTATGGTTAGATAACCATACCAAATTAGAAAGTTGCGCACTAAAGGTGCGCACCAAAAACGTGACACGATTTTCGTTACTTGTTAGTAGGTTTTACCCCTCGGATTTTTCTCATACCGGGCGCCTTATATATGAAAATCGATTCTTAAGGAGTAAACTCCAATAAGTTAAAAGTCAAAGTTAAATATTAAAAATGAAAAGTTAAAAAGTTTGACGCAACTTGTTAACTTTTTATTTACAACATTTTAATTTGGTTTTATTCCCCTAAAAATTTCCTAAATAAAATGGGAAAATAGGAAAAGTTTCTTTAGCTGGCACCACTACACACGCACACAACGTCAAACAAGGCGAGTGTATGACAATACGCTCACGCACACTAGCATGCGTAAGCTGAAGTGTTTCTATTGTAGTGACTTGGTGACGCGCCATCTAAGAATATTCCAGTAGAGATCGATATAGTAAACACAGACTCCGCTTTTGTACTAAAAGTAGATTATTTGAATTTAAAATGTCAAGGAGTCAGACGTTAGGTAGTACTTTAGGACACTACCTACTGTATCTACTATAAAATATAACGGTGGTGTTGTATCTGACGATGACGACTTAGATTTATCTAATTGCTTGACCGATATATAGCATTAGCGGCATAGCATTTCGACATTCAATAGATACTGTACTATCGTCCGTAAACAGGGACATTGGATGTTTACTATATTTAGGGAGGTAATTTATATATAAAATAAAGAAAAGCGGCCCTAGGACACTTCCCTGCGGCACGCCATAGACAATATCACGGGATTCGGATCTATATTCTATCTCATTTTTACTCCTAATATCAATCCTTGATTAACTGGTAACTTGTGTTCTACCTGAAAGGTATGATTTTATAAGTTTTAGTGTATTACCACGGATCCCATATGACTCCATTTTGTTTAATAAGATCACGTGATCAACGTAGTCAAAAGCTTGCGTCATATCGCAAAAGATAGCACATACCGGAGACCGTCTATCAACATTGCTAATAATCGATTTATAAAAGTCATAGACAGCTAAGTTCGTGTTACTATTAGGTCTAAATCCTTTCTGCTCCTGACATAGTAGTCCGTGATTCTCCACGTATGCATAGATTTTGCTATGAATGTATTTCTCAAGGATTTTAGAAATTATGGGTAGAAATGCAATGGGTCTATAGAACTTCATTAATTCTTTATTTTCTTTTTTAAACAGTGGCTTTACTATTGTCACTTTGAGTTTACTAGGATATATTCCTTTAATAATGCACAAGTTCAGTATGTAACTCCAATGTCCACTTATATATATAAACTAGATGCTTTAATTACTTTTGTGCAAATGTCATCGTATCTTACACTATAGGTGTTTTTAGTCCATTTATAATTTTTTGTATGTCATCTGGAATACAGGAGGTATAAAAATCGATTTTTGCATCCCTACTATTTTAGAAGTTACATTAAAACCTGAGCCCGGTATTGGTTGAATTTTGTCAATGAAATGGCGTTGGCTATTTCTAAGAGGTCCGTAACAGTGTCATTACCCACTTTTATTTTTGTTATTGAGTCACGAGGAATTAAAATTATTAAATACCTTGAGTTATTAATAATATTCCACGTGCATTTGGATTTATTTGCTGAATTTATTATTTTATAATTATTCTGCGAACGCTTAGTGAGTCTAATTACTTTTTTAAATATTTTTGTATAGGCCCTGTATTCATGTTTTGTGCGAGTATGGGTTGAGTCTATATTTCCAAAGCAACTGGCGTTTCTTAATACTATACATTTTTTCAGCCCGCGTGATATCCATTTAGGTTTCCTATAAATTTGTTTTGTTACTATTTTAATAGGAAAATATTGGTCATAAATTGTTTTGAAATGTTTTATAAAGTAGTCATATGCTATATTAGGGTCAGATTGCAAATAAATGTCATTAAAATTATAAGTACTAAGACAGTCAGTAAATTTTCTAATATTTTCATCAGAGATGTAGCGAGTACGTTTGCGCCACACCTTGATTAAGGGTATTCTCTTGGACGGAATTCGAAGTCGAGTCATTAAGAGATAAGTTTAAGCATATTAACATCCTTACAGTGTATTCACAGTATATTTATGAAATTTTATTGTATACCCACAAGAACAAAAGTAAATTTGTGAAAAATAGTGATAATCATAATCTAAACTTAAGAAATAAGGATAAACTGGCTGTTCCTAAATTTAGGCTTCATAAAGTGAGTAATTCTTTTGCGGGGAACTTTATTCGAATGTACAATACATTGCCAACCGAAATAGCAAATTTATCTGTCAATAAATTTAAAAAGCTAATAAAAAGTAAATTGTGCCATAAAGCTTATTATAGTATTAATGATTTCTTAGATGACAAGGCGGCCTGGTTGTAACAACGTAACGAATTGCTCCTTTCTAAATAACTCTGTATTAGATTTAAGATGAAATATTTTGAAAAAAGCCGAGCTGAGTTTCTTGAGGGCTCTTCTCAGTCTCGTTGCATTTTGGAACCCTCGGTAGTCACACCAACTTCTGACGAATCTAAATAATTTTCTGAAAATTTCAAAGATAATAAACGTTATTTTATTTTATTTTATATTTTATTTTATTCGGTATACGAGTACTATACAATGCCTAGGCATTTGCATTGGCCTCCGCATTGTATTAGAACACCTGCATTATACCCATCATAGCCGGTCACATAAATATATATATATACTTAGATCAAAAATACTATAGATATTAGATTCAGTACAAATACAACGCGGAATCTTGGAACTCGAATACTATATAGGTAATTATAACAAATACCATCTATAAAATAAACAAGATTGTACATTGATGGTTGACATCGAAATAATTCGTAATAAAACAATGGGGTAAGATGTTGAGTTTTTATATAATTGCACTAATTTCGCTAAATAGAAGACATTATAAACGTCGACATATGTTTCACCTACTCACGAGGCATTCTTAAGACTGTCTCAAAGAGTAAATCTTACCCCATTGTTTTATCATGGACTTTCGCCAGGTAACGCCTGATTCTATGGGTTAGGCGACATGTCGCCCTCTTGATATCTTGCTTGCAGGCGAGTTGTACCCTCTTGCAAGATGTTAATACCACATTCGCCCAACTATAATTTTATAAGTGGGCCAGTTCTACCTCTGAATATCCACTAGGAGTCAAGTGAACCATTGAATTAGTTCCACTGATAATGAGATTGTGATAGGATTTCTGTTGAGATGCTACAAGCGGGCCAAGGCGTAGTAGTACACTACGAATTTCAGGGTAGATTTTCATGTTAATATTGTAAAAATGGAAAATAGGATCAAGCTCTTCCATTCCTTAGCCTCAGATAGTTGTACTTACATCACTTGAATAAATGTAATGTACATCGTCAGAACTATATTTATACATACATATATAAAATCACGCCTCTTTCCCAGTGGGGTAGGCAGAGACCACGGATTTCCACTTGCTATTATCCAACATACTTCTTTCGCTGCCTCACCTTTCATTAATGTATTCATGCATGCTCGCCGGTTATGGGTGCTTTTAACCTGGCCTTTATTCAAGACGTTGTTCTGTTACGGAGTATGGCATATAATTCCGCAATGTATTATTCAATACATCTGCGATTTGGTCGCCATAAGTCCGCCTAGGTCGACCCTTACTAGCTTGTCCATTCACACTCGCTTCATCATCTGTTTTGTCAGTCTCCTATCATCCATCCTCTCTACATGACCGAATCATCTAAGCATCCCTTTTTCAATTTTGGTCACTACATCTTCTGACACACCACAACGTTCCCGTTTCACATTGTTCCTTACTTTATTCGCTAGTGTTACCCCAGCTATATTTCTCAAACTTCTCATTTCCACTGCATTTATTTTACTCTCATGCTTCTTCTGCCAAACCCAACATTCACTACCATACATTAGTGTAGGGACAAGCACTCCTAGATGTACAGCCATCGTTGCCTTGGGAGACACGTTCTGGCTGTTCATAAAGTTATACAGTGCCCCATTCACCTGATTATCTGCCATAACTCTTCGCTCAATGTCACTGTCATGCCTTTCATCTCTTGAAAACTTACATCCTAAGTATACAAACTCTTTTACTTGATCTACTCTTTGTCCATCAATCAGAATCGAACTGTTTGTCATATTTTCTTCTCTTTCAAAAATCATTACTTTTGTCTTACTTACATTCACTTTAATTCCTTTCTTCTTTCACGACTCATATAGAATATCGACCATCATTTGCAACTCTTCCGCCGAAGACGCAAGTATTACCTGGTCATCAGCTTAAACAGGCATTTGATGATCAATTCATCCATTCTCAACCCATATGTGCTTTCTTTCAGATTCTTCAAACAGATGTCAATAAATAAATTGAACGCACAGGAGAGACTCAGCCATGTCTAACACCTCTCTCGATGTTAAACCAGTCCGTGCAAGCCCCGTTTACTTGGACACAACACTGGAATCCACATAGGAATAGCGATTTCAATGCTCGTATCAGCTGCTCACTCCATACATTGACAATGTTGACCACAGTTCACTCCTCACCATTCTATCATAGGCCTTCTCTAAGTCTACAAAAGCACAGAAGACTTTCTGGCGTAAAGAGAAGACCTGATCCATGCATCCTCTTCCTTTCCTAAATCCTGCCTGGACATCCCACATCTTTTCCTCAGTCTCATTCGTCACCTGTGTAATCAAAACCCTTGCATACAACTTGCCAACGATGCTGAGCAAACTGATTCCACGATAGTTTCTGCAATCTCGCTGTGACCCTTTCCCTTTGTATAGCGGCAAGATGACGGCATTGCACCAATCTTCTGGTACGTTGCCGCTCTTCTAACAAAGATTAAAAAGGCAGTACAGCTGATTTACTACTAGGCCTTGGCCCGCTTGTATGTTACAACAGAAACCCTATCACACCCTCACTATCAGTGGAACTAATTCAATGGTCCACTTGACTCCTAGTAGATATTCAGATGTAGAACTGGCACACTTATAAAATTATATTTGGGCGAATGTGGTATTAACATCTTGCAAGAGGGTACAACTCGCCTGCAGGCAAGATATCAAGAGGGCGACATGTCGCCTAACCCGATTCTATTCAATAATTCGTAATAATTAATACAATAGTATTAATGTACAGCGCCGTTATCGCATCCCTCGAGAGTCAGCAAGCGGAATAGGAAGTTACTTAGTACGAAAGTTTTTAAAGCACTGATCGGTAATCTAGGTATTTCTGATCTAGGTATATATACTCCATTGGACTCATAAATTATATGTTTGTCCACGATTACTTGCAAATTGATAATTTGAAAAATTATGCATTGATTTCGCTATAACAACAAATATTAAAAACAAATATTTAGAGGGGCTTCCATACAACTAACTTAATTTGTTTTGTGCGCAAGTCCGACTCGCACTTGGTCTTCTTGATATTTTTCTTCTTGGTGTTCTTTGTCACTTTTTGGTATTTAAATGAATTATTAATGACTCCTGTTTGTAACTAAAACCAGTGAAATAAATATTTAAGCTGTAGGTACTTAGATAGAAATTATAAATAAAAAGAACGAATGTCATCGAAAACTCGAACCCGCGACCTTACAAGGGGAATGTTCCACTTACCTAATTGAAACAATAGAAAAATGTTGATTTAAAAAAAAGATTTCGATTCATCTAAGGCAGCAAAGTAGTTTTATGTGCAAACTAAAACCTTGTTCACACTAGGTGGACGTACACACATAGTCAATAGAATCAGCCATCTATCCGCGTGACAAATTAGGTATACAGGGTTACTTTTCCTTCCTCGAGAACCACTCTATCCATTGGTGAATAGATACCGCATGAAAATCCGTTGCGTAGTTTTAAAGATCTAATCATAGGTACTCGTACATAGGGAACGGATTCGACTTCTGTTTGTAGGTACTATGTTATGATATGATGCATGGAGGTCCACCTAGTGTGAACAAGGTTTAACTCTAGATAAAGTTAATAGACAATAAACTAGTGTCTATTGACGTGTTGTTGTTTCCCGTGTTGCACTTTATCACATGACCTGCAACGTGACTCTGACACATAGAACATTAATATACATTGTAGTTAGTAAATACTTTACTACTCAGTAACAACAATAATTCAAACTGTAAATGTTCTCTTCTCTAGGTAAGTCGGTACCGATATGACAAAAAAAAACAGGCCATGCGTGTTGAGCCACGCATAAATTCGGGTTCCGTAGCTACCCATAAAAGCCTCTAGATTTTTTCAGATTCTTCACGCCAGCCGTTTAGATTTTAGGGGGGGTGTTTTTGCAAAAATATGCTCTTTAAAGCTAAATATCTCGCAAACGAGAATAAACCAAAATGTTTTTGAAAGACCTCGATGGGGCAGACGCGAGAAAAAATATTATACTCACTTTTACGTGCAGGAGAGTAACCCCAAAAAACTATATTTTTTTTAAATTTTATGTTAGCACTTTGTCGGCGTGGTGAATACACATATATATCCATGCAAAGTACTTATTATCTTTTCACCACTAACTGTTTAGGGGCAAGGCGAGGACGGACGGACGGACGGACGGACGGAAATGACGAAACTATAAGATCTCCGAGACTTTACAGTTGACGTTAATGTTTTATTTACAATTAATATTTACATAGCCCGAGACGCCCAGGATTTTAATTGGCTGTGCCATAGCGGCTGGCACGTAAGATTTAGTTGCCTTTCATCGACATTTCATCGCAAGGCTTCAAGGTTTCAATTTTTTTTCTAAATTACAATATAGCTGCTACTTTTTATTAAATTCATTCGGCCATTTTGGACCTAACCCATTATAAATGTGCCCGGCGACGGCAATAGGCTTGCTCCCTATTACGTGGGACTACAAATACTGGCAACTTTTGGGTGTGCAATGCACCTCTGCCTAACCCTTCGGGGATAATAAAGTCGTGATATGTGTCTGTCTGTCTGTAACATTCATAAAAATTCCGAGACTTTAGCAGTGGAACGCTAAAAAGGTTAAGTATATAACTCACACCTTTACACTCGAAAGGGTAGATAGAACCGTTTAATGTCATTTCGCCTGTCAGTTGCTGGTTTCCATTCCCACGTAATAAGGGGCGAGGGCGAGGGTAAGAATAGTTGCGCTATCAAGATGTTGATAGGATCCTTTAGAGCACCCACCTTCCCCTTCACGGTAACGGTATATAAATAGTGTTTACAGAAATCCTTACAATTATTATAATAGAACCGGTCGTGCTGCCGCAACCGCCATGTTTTGTTTTTGTGTGATATCTGCATCTGCATCTTGCATTCGCCACCTGCAGCCGAGATTGGAATGGCACCTTTAGTTTCCCAGACAGACGTAAACCCCTCTCTTTCTAGAGTCTAGACCCAGACACAACTATCGATTTCAAAACTTCTCTACATAACTGTAACAGCCTAAACAATAACAGTCGCTACTCGACTTTATTCCTTACCAGATGTTATTAAGACCCATATTATATTTAGGCACTGCTTTTTGTTTGCGTAGTATAAATTTTGTGACTTCCTGTTATCGAAAAACCAAATTTAAGTTCACGAATCGTGAATGAAATATCTAATGACGAGATGAGATAAGTTTATACTGTTTTTATAAAACCAGCAGCCAACAACTACCTACTTATAGCAAACACAGAAGATAGTAGATACATACCTACCATCTTTTTTTGTGCACTAACTATTCCATATTCAGTGCTTACCTACAATGCCTACGGTAAAATAAGTGTACCTACATCTTTATATTTGCATTTGCTCCGTGGTATTATTATACCTACCTAACTATTCCCTATTCTGTGCTAGGTATCTCTAGAACTAAACGTCACAAGAGCTAAAGTTTTCGAAGTAGATAGTTACCCATAAGTCGGCGTGTGGCAAAAATATTAGCTAACCTTTTTATTGATTTGATTTTTGGAAACGCTGGCAGTTGAAGTACATTAGCGAGCTTCAGCAGAGGACAAAGTGGCGCACCCCAGGTAGGTCTCGGCAACACCTTCCTTACATTGGCGTCTTGGATGGATTGCCAAATTATTTCCCGGTTCCGACGGAATTACCCGTGTAGCCAACGTTGCCACCACTACTTATAGGGGCGAGGTATCAAGTATCAAGTACCTACCTCTGCCCCCTACTGGACGAGACAGAATCATTGAAAACAGCAGTCTCCAAGGGCCCCCAGGAAGTTCGCGACGAGGAACGTCCTCGCTGCGAGGACTAGTTACCAAACCGGTGTGCGAGCGGCGGGCCCCCACCTATATAATACTTCACTACCATCTTACATTCGCCATCGTTTTCTTCTACGTATAACAGCCGTAGCCATATCTATACAAATTGTAACATTATACAAGTTATATTTAATATAAGTTTATTAAGTATTCCTGGAGTTCTTTATTGATAAATGTACCTACACAAAATGTACATATATAATTAAGTACCTAACTACGTCGAAACAGCAGTCGAACATGCGGCAGTCAGGTTGATGACCTCTAAATATCAACTTTAACCCCTATTGGACAGATAAACTCACAGACTTCCCACTGCACGTAGGTAGGTAGGTAAAATCAGTTGAGTGAGGTATAGCTTTTGAACTTACCTTTATTTGTATGCTTGTATGTGTACTTACCTAAGTAGTCTTATAAAGGATCATCCATCATAGACACGTTTAGTAGCTAGGTAGTATACTATCATCGTTCATTCGTTCATCTCAGTCTAACTTTTGCTTTGATTTTATTGTGATCTGTATCTTTTCGTCTAAACGAAAAAACTAGGTATCTATTCTATATCTATGAATGATCAAGTTGCTTGCCAGAAAATCTACCGAGCGACGACTTAATTTCTTTTTACATTTACGAACTACGAATGATTTTAATCTTATTTAACGCAGTATAAATATCAAGGAATAACCTGTATATATTATTGTTCGGAATAAAAAACGCAAAACGAGAGTAGCAAAATAAATTATTAAAAATAACCCTCACTCCCTCTTTGCCTGGCAACAATCCCTTAACATTTTACAGACATGCCATACGAGTATAGCTAGTATAACAAACTACGTAGCAACAGCGCAGCTACTGACGAGTGCGTCTGCAATGCCGCGATGAATGTACGACACATGCGTGTTCCGTAGTGCCGTAACCCCGCTTGTGGCCTGAGTTTGGAGGGCACCTTCAAACGATGCCGTTGACCGTGGTCAGGGACAGCCGGGCTCTGACCGCACTGGCGTTGCGCCGCTAGACGGAATACTCAAATTCAACCGCTTGGCCTAAATCAAGTTGTCGGCCACGCAATATCAAATTAGATACACAACTTTTATGTAACTCGATGTCTAGGAACTCTTGGGCAGTTGCGTTATCCGCTATCTTGAATTTAAAGAGTTTGTTCAATAACTCGTTTATTTTCAAATCATATAAGTACATTTTTATGGGATTTGCTATTGGAAATCACTGGCAGACGTAACACCACATTTTTTTTCATGGCATTCGGTTAGTTGCCTTATTGCTTGCCTTATGCTTTTTGCTATTGCCTTATGCTTTATTGCTTGCCTTATTGCTATTGGAAATCACTGGCAGACGTAACTCCACATTTTTTTCATGGCATTCGGTTAGTTGCCTTATTATCTCTTATTATATCTTGAATTAAAAGGTGAATTTTGTTTTTTGAATAACTTGTTTAATTTTAATTTTAGAACCAATTTTTCTTTTGAAGTTCGCTGCAAGATGTCATAGGCAGTTTAGGTTCCGTTTTGCGCAGTAGGTATACAGATTTTACATTATCCACCTTCTTAAAATTAAGGGAAAATTTTTAGTACCGGTCTATATTTCAAAATAATTACCTACCTGCCTGTTACGTTCGCACGTTTATAAGCGTGCGAACGTAACAGGCAGGTAGGTAATAACGCAGTGCAATAAAGTTGCTGCATACATATAGGTATGCAGCAACTTTATTGCATGTATGAAATCATATCGTATTGCCGGCTTTTTTGTTAAAATAATGCATCAAAGTTAAATATAAATATAGGTAGATATGTACCTAAAGGTAAAAAGGCGTAAGCTGAGCTTTGCATTTGTGTGTACAACACATTGTGTGTAAAACAACTCACATTATACGTCCACGTACGTGCACTCACACAAATGCAAAGCTCAGCTAACGCCTTTTTACCTATAATTACGGAATTATTTATAGTCACGAGAAGAAAAACATGGAACATTTATTTTGGCCATGTTTACCTAAATATATAAATGTTATCAATTCTTCATACCACAATTGCCAAAATAGTTAGTTTTATTTACTGTCAGTCTCATTATGCTGAGTATGGTGGCCTGGTTTTCATTTCTTACGTAGTAAGCTTAGATTATAAACAAGTATTGCACTTGTGTAAAAAAATACCTATAAATTAATGCTCCATTTTATGAACAGTGACATTTTTAGTTAAGTATAGTGCGATTTAGTAGAAATCGTCATGTTACGCTTATCAGTGGTTCCCATCCGGTGGTCCGCAGAAGCTAAAATATGGTCCGCTTTTTTTTATTTGTTTTTCTAAATTTAGCGTCGGCGTCGTTGGTAAAAAGAAAAGTAACGCAAACCTAGGTTGGGTCCCTGACGGGGTCCCCCTACCGCACATTTTTTTAGTTATTAAAATCCGTAGGTCTGATCTGGCCTAAAGCAATCGCAATGATATACTTAGGACGGAAAATTTACAATAAACCTGCGATAAGGCTCCATGCAAGTTTAACGTCACAAGTTGCACTTGTGACGTCACATTTGAGATGCAGTCTAGTTGAAGTCGGACGGACAGCGAAGTCTCAGTAATAGTTCCCTATTTACCCTTTGGGTACTTACGTCACCCTTAAAAAATGGCGGGTTCACTAATAAAAGTTTCTATGTTAATGAACCCTTGTTATCGTTTGTTATGTAGGTACCTACCTAAAAAAATGGTTGGTAGCTAAGCTATACCATTTTTTCCCACGTCCGTTGCCGGGCGTCTCTGGTACGCACGCAGAAGATATTTCCAGTGCAGCACGGCGGAATTTGACCACCTTTGTGGCCTCTTCGGGGGTTTGATCCCCACTTTGGTTGCTCAAGTCGCACCTTCCATGTCTCCATGAGATATTGGCGGAGTTGGGACCGCTGGTCCCGATCCGATTTCTCGAGACGAAGGCCTGTGGTCCCGCTCCAGCACCTACTTGAGCCATTGGAACAATGACGCAAGGGCTCTCGCTTCCAGGTCTCATGGAGGGGTCCCGGCTAAGAGACATGCAGCCTCTTCGGAGATCGTGCGGTATCCTCTTATTGTTTTGATGGCCAAGGTCCACAGAGGTCTGTCTAAACAGTCACGTTCACCTTGACCGTCAATCTCTTCACCCATACGGGAGCCCCGTATAGGGTCATACTCCACACGATCCCTAGGTACAATCTCCTGCAGGGAGCATTGGGTCCCTTTGCCTTCGTCACTTTGGGGACCACACTTCGGAAATGTGATGGCCGAGGCCATGGCAACCAAATAAATATTACTAGATACCTACCTATGTAATATGGCATAATTTCAGTCTATTTGATTCAGAGATTTTTGTCATGAAGGAACAAATAAACAAAAAGCCTTAAATTTTCGCATTTTATAATATTCATAAAATGGACCATACATAGCAATAACGCCAATATAACTACTAAAAAACATAACCCTTTCTTGCAGTCGGGTAATCAATAGGAAAAGGGAACACAAAAGTAGCCCACACAAGTGGAGTATCAGCCATCATCTATTATATTGATAATTATATTGATAATGCATAATTATATTTAAGTAAATTTAAAGCCAAGAAAACACAATTTATTTACATGGTCAC
Source organism: Nudaria mundana (assembly GCA_963556515.1). NCBI lineage: Eukaryota > Metazoa > Arthropoda > Insecta > Lepidoptera > Erebidae > Nudaria > Nudaria mundana. The sequence goes on from OY748296.1 coordinate 13,976,506, forward strand.
TGAAGATTCCAATATTATCTAATAAACATTTGTCAAATCACCAAAATGAGACAGTCTTGAACAGTAATTTCTTATTATAATGAATCCATCCAGATAATTTCAAAAACTTTTGCCCACACGGTGGGACTAACCCTTTGGATCCATCTACCTTACAGAAACTCACACTACACAGTCTAATTAATATCAAAATGGTCAAGTATTCATTCCTGTTTGTATTATGACACTTAGGAACGGTTATATATCAAAACAAGAATACTGGCAACCATAATAGTATTCTAAATAAATATCAATGCGATGTTGATGGTGGTTCCGATTTAAGCAATGGCAACCATTTTGTTGTTCAATGACAAAATATGGGTAGTGTGAATAAAACTTCATACGCGTTCTCATACAAAATGGTGCCCGACCAGGTTTTCGCATTGCTTTTAATGCAATAATTTATTAATTACCACTCTGTGACCGTGAGCCACTTGGTCCTGCTGCACATTTGTCACTGTCCAGATCATCAATTTTTCTTCTCTTCCTTGATTCAAATCGTACCCCAGTTTCGTGAACCACTTTTTCACTATTTTGAAGGGCAGTTATTATATTTTCCTTAGATGGTGGTATTAGTTTCAACTCTTCAACATTCTCATTTACATTTTCAATAAGATGCATCACTATACGTTCCAGTCTTTTTGGGTGTTCCACTGGAGCATCGTCAGTAGTAACAGTTTCAGTTGGTTGCCTTTCTGCATCCACTATAACGGAATATTTCTTTTTCATTTCTTCCATCATTCTCCGGCCATAATCCTCACCTATAACACTATTAACACATACAAAACTTTGAACTTTTTTAGTGGTCGTATCAATTTCAAGAAATCCTCTGGTTCTCATATACGTGAAATGACCTGAACGTGACATCAGACGGTAAAAGGATTCCCCAAATTCCCTGCGTTCCTCATACATTTGTCGCAAAACACAAACTACCCAACGTACATCGTCCCTGTGCATAAACACAAATGCCGAGGTCCCAGTCACCTCATCTGTCATATAGCCTGTAACTAATGATATACTTTGGTCACACTGAACTATTCGGCCATCAATTAAATGCCTTGTCCAGTACTCAGAGTAGGCACATGGTGGCAGAATGCGAACTGGCATAGCTGTTGACAAGACATGAATCATTCCAATGAATACGTAATCATTTCCACTAGATGAGAATGTTTTATGTGTTCTAACTCTTTGTCTTCTGATAACTTTTTCATCCTGCACTCCATTTGCGGTAGCTTTATCAGATCTACGCATTGCACCGTCTATGCGGCAACGCTCATATCTAGGTGGGTCAGAACGAGCACCAGATCTCATTACACGAATTTTAAAATCTAGATGTTGCTCAAATAAAGAATTATCACAATTGGTTTGAAGTTGGGGTGGGTAGATATGATGGCGAAGGATTTCTACATCCTCGGGATGAACATAATTGTAGAAATCTTGACCCAATAGATCAATATGACAATGTCCCAATTTATCTTGCACATTAGGTGATAGGATAAATATGCGACCACGACATGTTACCCCAAACATAATACCGTCAAGAAGATCAAAAAACTTCGTGAACGATTGTGACCATGTTTCTATGTGTCCACATTTAATGGTATCACCAAAAACGTGTTCATTACGAAGCTTGTTTGCGGCGAGCCTCAGAACGCTAGTCTTATCAATTTTTCGTGGTGAGTGCACTACATCAGACAATAAAGACATCATTTGAGTAATTTGGGAGTTGTATTGGCTCCGGCGTTGCTTTTCAGCTCTGATGCGGGATTCTCTGTCGCTGGATTTTGCAACTGATACACTTTGTGACTGGGATTCACAGGACGACTCCCCACTCTTACCAGCTTCGGTGGTAATCACCGGTGCTGGCATATCCACAGTCAAACAAATTTCAGAGTTTGGCGTTGGTCCCATTTTAGCAGACATTGAAGAATGCATCCCAAGATCTGTACTTGTTCCGCCCCCCGACATCGTAATTATCATCAACTATCACACTGCACACAAACCAAGTCCTTGTCGTAATCATTCACCACAATCCTTTGTCCAAACACAAATAACATCCGCCACATAATTTCGTAGCATCTTAACGATTGTTTCACATTAATAAAAATTATCGCGCTGCAACGAATTTCATTAATTCAAGACTGTAATAAGGTGATTTCCTAGATTCTATTCTATGCTTTGAACAAAATACAAAAATAACACGGACGATCGGCTGATAGACCCGTAGACCGACTGACTGAACGAGACTGACTCTTACGTAGTATTGTATTGTATTCTCTTTGAGACTAACTGACTGACTCACTGACATGCACATCATGCATGTCAGTCAGTTGCATGACGCCAGATCCTGAATGGCTATTGGCTGGGTTTGGCTGAATGACATAAATGCAATGTTGACACATTTGAGTATTATGTTTTTTTTCTGCATGGTAACTACTAGTCTTTGTGCCTTAATTTTGACACCAGGGGACGCCCACTTCACATTTCCAATTCCCACGGGAACACATTCCCAGGATATAAGTTTCTCCTGATAACATCATCTGTCTTCCAGTTAAAGTTCAGGTAAAATTATTTGTGCCGTTTCTGAGTTTAGCTGAATAAACAAAGGTGACTCCAATGCAACTCAATGTGAAATTGTTTCTCTACAACTACCCAACCGATTTTCATGATTTTTTCACTCAAAAATCAAGCATTCTCAGGAGCAGGTTTTGTTCGAGACCGAATTTTGATTTAGGACCCTCAAAAAGTTAGTGACCAAAAATATGTCAATAACTTTTTTAGGGTCCTAAATCAAAATTCGGTCTCGAACAAAACGTGCTCCTTATAGATTGATAAATGCCTTAATAGAAATAGTCGCTTCGCTAAATTGCATGCTGCAGAGCAGTACCACCGCAGCAACCGCAGCTCCTAGTTATATGTATTAAGAAAAAACTGATGTCATCGGTGGGATTCGAACCCACGGCATTTACCTAACACCTAATAGTTAAACAAACTCATTGCTTTGAAATACAAAAATATACTTTCATAATATTTTTAATTTCCAATGTATTTATAGCAAATAAGTTTTAATTTTAATTTATCTGTATGTATTGAAATGTGTTTTCATTGGGGATCAAAATAAAATTCATCGACATGTTGGGTTGATTGGTTTTTTAAGGGATTAATGGCTCGAGAACGGCTGGACCGATTTCGCTAAAACTTTTTTGTTGTGTTCGTTATTATCAGAAGGATCTTTTGGGAGAAAAAAAAAACAAAAAAGTTGTGCAATGGAACATTTGAAAAATTAACGCAGTAGGTACGAAGTTTGCCGGGACAGTTAGTTATAATATTATAATAACCCAGCAAAAAGAAAAAAAAATTGTCATTAAGGTTGCGCTATTTAGCGGCTCAAACTCGTTGATAGGTATTGCTCGGGAGCATGCTATTTCACCTCACAGCGTGTAAGAAAGAAACAGCATCAGCGATGAGCAGTGCAGACGTATGCGCGCACACGTATAATAGCAGGCTCATGTCACACACGACACAGCACACGCACACATGTTCAAGTTCATTGAAGCGAGCCAGGCGTGCCGCCCGCGCGCGGCCTCCCTGCCCACTCTCGCGCGGGATGTATACAATGTTGACCCCAAAACGTAAATCACCGAACTCTTTCGATTATCTTTACAACAGAAAAATGTTACCAACCTAACTATACCTATTTAGTGTCTGATTACCTGGTTTTATATTTACTTTGAACTTACACTGCGTAGGTATACTACCTAAAGCACCTAGCACAGAATTTGGTAGGTAGTTAGGTACTAATTACCTATAGCTAAGTATTCTGTGCTACTAGGTAAGTACTATTATAAATAAGCTTATGTGAAAGTTTATGAAGCTGGATGTTTGACTATTTAAAAACTAGGTAGGTACCACCCTAGGTACCTATTCTGTGTTGATGATACATCCAGTATTTCGGTTGACTACCAACTACCACACCACCGAACACCGTCTGACCTGCACCTGATAACTTTCCGGGAAGATTGACAGCATCTTACCAGTTTCTCCCACTGCCTCTTTCCAACTGCCGCTACCACTACACCCAGTTCGTGACGCACCTGCCAACCCACTATACCTTCGCACCGGCACTGCTACCCACCGCATGTCTGCTACCTTCACAAATTCTACAGCGTTGTTCTGGCCACATGAAGCACCTGCCGCACACGTCACCTACTGGGCACAGCGGTACAGGGCAGTCTTAATCCCCTTCTATATGTAGGTACCTACCGAGTATCATTTACCTTTATACCTACCATACGATTGCGAACGTACCTAACTACCTACTCACCCACTACCCTGAAAATTAGTGTAATAATACCTAGGTAGGTAAACTCTGGTGTGCCAGAGACGCCCGGCAATGGACGTCGTACGAGAGGCCGATCCGCGCGGAAGTTAAAAATGAAAAAAAAGTAGGTAATAAATATAAACGAATATATAAATAATATTAATTATATGAGATAATTATATGAGAAAAAGTTAGCATAGGTAGGTACCTACCTATGCTAACTTTTTCTCATATAATTTTACAATATGAAACACAATAACTATGGTCTTGGCCTGGACTCGAACCAGTGACTGCCTTTCCAGGAAGAGCGTTCTACCCACTGACCAAGACACCACTAGTCACAGGTTTTCTGCTAGAGAAATGTTCCTAGTTATATTAGGGTAAGTACCCCACGCGCACAGATGGCCATAGTCCGCCGCGTAGTACTTTACGTAAATAACTAATAATAACGCAGCGAGAGTCAAAATACAAACGAGCTAAAGAAGCCGCAGCAGCAAACTGAACTCTATTAGAAATAATTTGAGCGTGTGGGAACGTGAGTAGTAAAATAACACAATTGCACACGTGTGCGTGTGAGTGTTCCTCCGACCGCACCCCCGCACCGCACGGGGGAGAATTGTGTGAATGCGAAGTAGCGATAATTGATCGTAAAACGGGTGTGTAGAAATTCACGAAAGGCCTTTTGATAAAAAGTATATTCTGAAAAAAGTACTTTATGTATCGATTTAAAATAAAGTTTTCTGAACTCTTCGAGAGTTAAATTTTGTCGTCACGGTTTTAGTTTTTGAGATTTTACACTGCTTATAGCCCTTATTTACACAGAAAGTTGATTAAAATAAGGCAGAAATTGCTAATGTTTATTGCCTTATATCTTTTTAATGGTTCATAATTATACATTTTTAAAACCGTACCGACACAGTTAACAATCGTTAACTGTGTCGGTAATCTATCAGGCCTAATCAGGCAGGACGATAAAACTTTAAAATTTGTTTGTAGGATGTCAAATAGATGAGGTATGGACTCCAGAAGTTTCTATGGACAAAGTAGCGGCTAGCTCCGCCTTAAGTCATTTTGTCAAATTCTTTCAATGTAAGACCGTATGATCTAGGACTCTAGCCTCTCCATAAACGGGCAAATAACAAAAAACCTTTCAATGTCAATGTCAAATTTTTGCAGTTGTTTTGCAATTTGCATTTCATTTTCATTCATTCAATTAAATCGTCTTGTTGTCGTTGGAATAAATTCTTATTTTCATTTTGAGTACCTAATTGATATTGTGATATGATTGTTTTTTATGAAGTGTATCTCCGGCAATTCTCTTGATGTTATTACTAAATGATGTTACCGTGAAGTTACTTATTATTCAATGCTTAGCTCTTGATAACAGTTACGGTAGATATTTTTGGAATATTCCGAAACCGGTTCTGCTGAGTGGTATCAAATAAACAAAGAGGAAAACTTTAACGTAAAAAAATGTGGAGGAAACACTTAATCTTATTTAACATTTTTATTATCATTCCTGTATTTTCGGGTGAAGGTAAGTTTGTGTATATTATTTATTATATTATAAAGAGGAAAGATTTGATTGTTTGCATCGAATAGGCTCCGTAACTACTGAACCGATTTTGAAATGTTTTTAACTCATAAGTAGTTTACTATAATATACATTATCCTCTACTGACATACCTATGCTTCTTTTTATCCCGATAATGTGTTGGAGCCACAGTAATAATTTTCTTGGAAACCATTTTCATTAGTAGTAAATTGCATTCATGCAAATGTTATATTTGTCATCATTATGTACTAATAATTAAAGAAACATCACATAAACTTTAGAATTCTGGTTTACACAGATGTTGATTTTTATACATTTATTATTCAAATGATAAATATTTTGAAGCAATCAATGCATATTATCATATCTAGATAAGAAAATAAGTCCGTATCTATATTATATACAGTTTTTAAACTTAATCGTACAAATATTAAGTCATGCTGTGATCAGCAACTGGCTTCAATTTTTTTTCCAAATTACAATAAAGCTGCTACTTTTTAATAAATTCATTCGGCCATTGTGGACAAAACCCATTATATGTGTGCCCGGTAAAGGCTTGCCCCCTATTACGTGGGACTAAAAATACTGGCAATGGGTATGTAATACACCTCTGCCTACCCCTTCGGGGATAGAGGCGTGATATGTGTGTGTGTGTGTGTGAATATGCAGTTAGCTTGCAGTCAGTACACAGTTTTTAAACTGTATACCAACTGGACCTTGGTCTGCAACTGCATACTCATTGCAGTCGTACTGACTGCATTCAAACTGAATTTGCAGCCCTATGCAGTTGAAATACTATCTGACTGTCTAGAACTTACATGATAATTAACAATATCTTATGTATCTGTACTTTAGTTGGTGACAAATGTATGGTAAACGACCAGGTTTTGGAGGGAGTTTGTACAGAAGTTTCCCAATGTGAAGCAGCAATGCAGTAAGTTCATTTTGTAGTTCTGTCTCTTGTCCGCTAACAAATCTTGCCAGTTACATGTAATTATTGACCATAGTGAGCGAAGCTCAATCTTAGGCGACTCATGTATTTCGTTTGTCCGCATACTCCTCCTAAACGCCTGAACTGATCTCCTTCAAACTTACTACAGTGATAACGTGTGGCGTGAGGGTGGTTTAGAACAAAAAAAATTTAAAATCGGACATACCATCGAGGAATAATCACCGAAAAAACAATGGTCCCATTGAAAACAATGTAAAATTTTCACATGCAGAATAGAATTTTATTTTTAATTTTTAACACTTCGCTCTGTATTTTGCAACAGCAGCATTGCATACCTAGTATAATTTTTTTTATTATCTAAACAATATATTGTGATTTCGTAAAATTCTGCTGATGCTGGTCATAGGAGTTGGTGTTTTAATTCGAGCACAGTGTGATCGGTGTGAGAAGTTAAATTCAGAACAGTCAGGCCCTAGAGAAGCTTGTAAACTATATGTTTAAAAGTAACACAGACCTGAATTACTGAACAGAATTTTGTACGGTTTTCAACCGACTTCCAAAAAAGGAGGAGGTTCTCAATTCAACTGTTTTTTTTTTGTTGTTATTTCATTATCTCTGGACTGGGTGAACTGACTCTGAATTTTCTTTTTATTAAAGTTACTACTTCCTAAGAGGTCCCATTTCAATTTGGTCCCATTTTGACAATGTTTAGGTCCAATTTCGGTAATTTGAAATCGGTTTTTGTGTCAATGTTTGACGTGCTTTAAAAAGTAGGGATTTTACAGTCTTAATACCCTCTTATACTAGTGGTAGCCTATGCCCTAGGTCTTCTTCCTTTTTTAAAAACGTAGCTCCATCGATGTTATTTTGTTTGAGAATTGATAAATTTGATAATTTCGCCAATGTTAAGGTAATGCTTGATAAGTTGATAGTCCCGCACAGAAGAACTATTTATTCCTAACTAGCTACAGGTGCAGAACAAGAAACGTTGTTCGGTATGTGAGTGTGGGAGCCCAATTTTTGCGGAGCGCCAGAGGTAACCTAAAAAGCGGCGCTCAGCAAAAATCGAACTCCATGCCCTAGGTCGAACAGTAGACCTCGACTTGAGCCAGTTGTTGTCAATTTTTGACGTGTATTTTATCACATATTAGACAGCTCATCTTGGGCTCTCAACACCACACATTTATAAATAACACATTTAATTTTCGACATAATTGGAGGACAGGAAAAACGTTATTACTTTTTACGTCTTTAATAAATTCAAAACAAATACGTTATTATAAAAGGTTAGGAAGTAGTTGTGAAGCCGGATAAAACTCTGTAAAAAAAATTATGTACTTATATATTTTCATTTTTCATATAATATTTTTCATCAAGGCTTGAATGTCAAAAAAGTAATCATAAGATCATTTTTGACATTTGTTTAAAACATGGGATATTGATAAGGTGCTGCAAAATACATTTGTTGAATTGAAATTTAATTTGTTTTTTTTTATCTTCTTGAGCTCAAGTTAGCGAGCTCGGAACGTCTATTTAGGTGTACAATATATTTTTTATTTATTTCTATGTATTTTTACAGAGCTATTAGAAGTAAAAGGCGTCACCAGTTTGAGAGATGTGGATTCAATGGATTAGAAGAAGTTGTATGTTGTCCTCGTACTACTGATAAATTTGGTAATACTAATGTAATTCTATATCTAAAATGTGAATAAAAATATTGAAGATTTGATTAAATAGTAGATTTTATGACAAGGGAGTAAAATGATGTATTGTAGCCGAAGCCGCTATTTTGAATCCAGAGTGAAGCGAAGGATTCTAGAGTAGACACAAGTGAGTTGAATGGAAGTGATGAAAACATATTTTTATTACAGGTGAAAATACTGGAGGCAACCCTGGAGATAAAAATACGGGAGGCAACACTGGAGATAAAAATACTGGAGGTAACACTGGAGATAAAAATGGAGGAACTACAGGTGGAAAACCCAATGAGAATAATACTAAAACTGAGAACAAATCACAAAGAATTATCAATAGAGGTAAATCCTTATTATTTATTTATTTAATCATTTATTTTCAGGCTTCACGAGAAAAGTTACAGATGGCAATTAACGTTCGGTCTGTTGATGGATACCTTAAAACCAAGAATATATATTAATATATCTTGTAATATCGCTGACGATTGTATGTTACCTACCACACACAAACCAAAACAGGTTTACGTGGTACTGTCTCACCAATGTATGTTACGGCTTCTGTAAATAAAATAAATAAATAATAAAAACAAACACTGTCTTATGTTAAGACGGCTGTCGTGTTCTTCACCCTAGGTAATGCCGAGATCGATGGTTAAGGTCACTTCGGAACTCAGCGGGGAGGGTACGCTCCCTCACCCTACCGGATGCCTTCTTCACGAGCATAACCTGCTCGCAGAAGGAAACGGCCGCGTTCGACTGGCTCCCGCTAGAGACCCATGGCTCGTAGCATGGTCTCCAGGGAGAGGGTATCTACGCCCAGGCCCACAACGAGGTCCTGGCGCTGACTCGCCCACGCTGAGCATTCCAACACCGTGTGGAATGCCGTGTCTTCGCCGGAAGCCTCGCAGTGTTGACACGCAGGTGTGATCTCACGGAAACTTCGGTGAGCATGTTAAGCCCTGCCAAGCCCGTGCCGCACTGGTTGCGACAAGGACGCTTTCTGTTCTTCGCCATCTTGATTAAGCCATTGTCCTTCTTCCGGTTTTTCGATTTCGACACAGAGGGGTCCTGTCGTTTATTACACTCCTCCTTGTGACTTCTTGAAGGCGGGTTTTCAGGTTGCGTCTATGTCAGTGTAGGCATGATTAGGTGTTGGTATACCCACTTGACTCACAACCTCACCTACCGCTGACGTAACTGGAACAGCGACGATGCGTTTTGCCTTACCGGCGAAATCGACAAGCGGTGACGCAAGTTTACTTAGCAACTCAAACAAAACTGCCCATCGTTGCAATTTGTGCCCCACAACGCGGGTTAACGTTGGAGACGTCCGGCGTTACCACTACCTCGACGCGCTTTTCGCATTTCTTTTCGCCATTTCGCCATGGCGGCCAGGCTGGCCTTTAAGGATATGATATCTTAAGCAACCTAGTGACGTGGTCAAACGTTACAGGAGGCAACTGTTTCGTAAGAAATGCGGGTACGTCATTCGAGTCGATCACCTTCACCAAGGTGACGATGTCCTGTATGCTCTTCTCAGTGCCATCCCTCTGTCGAGATGGCAGCTTGTCGAGCTTACTGAGCGTCTGAAACAATAGCCGCTTGCTTCTGCTCACATCCTCTTCCTTGAAGTTGGACTTGCCAATCTCCATGATGCTAATTTCTTCCATGGTGTCTATGACCTTACCATAAATATAACTAGGTTGTAGTCTAGACTTTGAATTTATATATTATGATTTTTTTTATTTTCAGAATGTCAGAAGATAGCTGCAAACAGCATACCTCCATTGGACTTGCATATATTAGGAGGCGAGGTAGCATCACTTGGGGAATTTCCTCATATGGTAATTATGTAATTTTTTATACATATTTACTTCATTATTAAATACCTACTGATATTTAATTCTTGTTTTGGAGATCAACAACAAAACAGATCGAGTATTGTATCGACAATCAACAGGTTGTTTAACAGGAAAAAGCAGAAATAAATATAACCACAATTCAAATATTTTTTCCTTACCTTTATTTATTTATGTACACACAAGAAGGAAGAGCGAGAAAAGAATAGTAGGATAAGAGTTGTAGTACAAAGGCACCACAGGCACGCACTCCAGTCCGCCCGGCGCAGCTCAGTCAGCACTCTTTCACTGTCTTAGGTATATACAACGCGCTCTTCTCCAATCTCCAATCTCAATCTCTTCCAGTGGGCTTTTATTTTATGCGGCTACGCGAGGATGTGAAACCTTTGCTACGCGGCTACGAAACTAAGTGACCGCCGAGTTAGCAGTGCGAGGAAGGATAGCGAAAATACATCACTTGCGACCATTCATAGCATGCATCCGACAGACAGACAGGCAGACATAAATCATTGCATTACACGCCCGCACTTTGCCAGTAATTTTGTGGTCCCCCGTAATAGGGGGCAAGCCTATTGCCGTTAACGGACACTATAGAAATCCAAAACCACTCTGCAATTCAAACCTAAACTCCAACAGCCAGGACAGATGTTACACATGTAGTCGTACATATCCGGTAGTCTATACATGGTACCTATACATGTTTATTTATTTTATTTTTTATTTTCTTTCCTATTATTATCCTATTATTTTTTATTTTCGTTCCTTTAATTTTTTAATGTTTAACTTTGTTTCCCTTTTCCTTTATTTATTTTTGGTTAATTGTGCTCCAATATTGGTCTTTTTAATCTTTTTGTTTATTCCATATATATTTTCGATTTCGATGTTATAGGGTTTTTTTATTTTCTCTCTGTGTTCGTTATTCTACCATCAGGCCGTCTCTGAAAACCAGCGCTGTCTGCCTTGCACCACGCAGACAGCATAACGCTGAGAGACGGCCGTTTACTCCACAAAATTATGTATTATTATTATTTCATTTACTTATTATTATTTTCCTTTTTTTACAAAGCTGTTACTTTTTTTCTTTGTTTTTGTTACTGTAGGGATATAAGTCGAGTAATAAATGTTTTTCTTTCTTTCTATGTTGCCAGTTGTTCTGTTGTTCCAAGTTTATTGCCGTCACTTGGGCACTGTATACCTACAATAGAAAGTCAATAACTATTCTGCAATCAAAACCTAAATTCATACAGAAAGAAACATCACATATACCTATAATCGCTGCGGTTCCGACATAGGGTAAACTACGTATATATAGGGCGCTAATAACCGGTCTGAAGCACTAACGACCACACAGTGGATAGCATGTTTGCGAGAACCGAACGTTTTAGACGTTCGTTTCTCTGCCGAACGATAGTGGCCTGGAACGCCCTGCCTGTGCACGTATTTCCTCCCACATATAATCCTGGGTTCTTTAAGCGGAGCGTGAAGAGGCACATCATTAGGTCGTCAAGTTGAAGGCCACTCTCTATAGTATTGTGTGCTCTCTATAGTGCAGTGGCCCACAATCGCTAGACGTCGTCGCGACTTACCACCAGGCGGGTTGGCGTCAGTTTGGCGAATCAAATATAAAAATAAAAAACTGCACGTCTCAACAGTCCAAACAGTCGAGGATAACGTAACGTCATTACAGCTTACCAGTTTAAGTTGCGTGTGGAAAAAAATGAAACTATCTATTGTTTGTAGTTATTCTTCTGAGATCTTGTTTTCGACGTGTTTCAATATTATGTGGCGCCCCTAGTGAAACGCAAACATATAGACACTGGGCAACCTAATTCAACCTATATCAGAGCTGCTTAGTGACGAAGGAAACGGGTGACACCCGCCATTTACCTATACCTAGATGGTTGATCTGAGGGTAAACCCGTTTCTACCATAACTATACTTAGCAAATTGCTGAATATAAATGATTACGATAATAAAATATTAAATAGATACTAAGATTACCACATCATATGCTATTACTAGACCCGTTATGCCGACGAGCTAGTTGTTGTTTATGTATGACAGTCAAGACTAGAGTTAACTTAGTATCGAACCGGTTTCTAACACGAAGAACAGTTAGGTGATTATTTTATGAATTTCCCCATGTTGGTTTTTTTTTGTTATCCTCATAAAGACATACCTACAATCACAGTCAGTAGATTCCCGCGCTTACGAACGCGTCTGATATTTTTTTTTTATTGTAGGTTCACTAAACTGGACACAACACAACACTTTACAGACCTCTTAACATCATTCGTATACTTCTAGTATTAATGAGTGACCTGTGTTCTAAAGAAAATAGATTAAAGTGCCCTAGTCTAAAGTCATAAGACACGATGCACACTATATGCAAGATAATATGCACACTCTTTAATAATTTTGTCATTTAATGAAAAAGATGTGAAGATTTTGATATGACAGCGATAGGAAGTGTCGATATCCCAGAAAATATTAAATCATCACTTTTTTTTTTGACATTTTCTGCGATATTATTGGTTATCGACCGTAGTTTACGCTGGCTGTGCTACTCCTGCAGATTGACTGAAAGTGTAGTTAGAAATGTTAGTATCGCATCATCATAATCATCTCAGCCCTAATTGACGCCCACTGCTGGGCGTTTCCCCCAAAGAGGGGGGAATTCAGCCTACATATACCACGCTGGCCAGACAGGTTGGTATAGGATGATGCGTCGAGTTTTCCTTCTCTAAATCTACTTATATATTTCTAAATATGTACTAAATATACATAGAAAAGACCAAAACTCCGAAACAAACATTTATATCACACAAATATTTTATTCGGGAATCGATCCCGGGACCTCAGGGACGGTAGTCGTATACAAATATCACTGCGTCACCGAGATAGTGTTAGTATCTCCTCTCAATGACCGTAAATAACTTGTAATTTACAGGTAGCCCTTGGTTACGATCGTGGGAATGGATACGAGTTTGATTGTGGCGGTTCCGTCCTGTCCAATACTTACGTATTGACTGCTGCACATTGTGTGGATACTTTGGACAGGTAATATATTATATGCTTAGATACCTCCTACAACTGATGCGCGTCACACTCGCCCAACATACTCCCCACTTCTTCTTCTTCTTCTTTGAAAACGTGGCTCCATTAATGTTCATCGATGATTTCGCCAATGTCAAGGTAATGCTTGAATAGTTGTCAGTCTCGCACAGAAGAACTAGTTATTCCTAACTAGCTCCAGGTGCAGGACAAGAAACGTTGTTCGGTATGTGAGTGTCTGGGATCCCGATTTTTGCGAAGCGCCAGAGGTAACCTAAAAAGCCACCAGCCACGCGCTCAGCAAAAATCCGAATCCGAACTCCATGTACCCACTTACTGTAGCACGAAGATTGAGGTTCTAAAAATTGGTAGATTGATTACTGGGTAACTAAATTCAAAATTCATAAAACTTTATTTGCGTTCTTATGATACAGATATTATGTTTACAGAGCAAGTCCACTTAGCTGGCTTGTAAAATTTTCAGACGTGACAAACAGACATATACAACACGCCTTAATCCCTGAAGGGGTAGGCAGAGTTGCTTTACACACCCACACTTTGCCAGTAATTTCGTAGGTCCTTTTTTCAACCGACTTCCAAAAAAGGTGAAGGTTCTATATTTGTTACCTCTTATCTCTGGACTATGGTGGAACCTATAATGTTTTTTTTTTAAATGAAAGTTACTACTTGTCTAGTGGTCCCATTCGGTAATTTGTAATTAGTTGTTGTCAATTTTCGACGTGTATTTTTTTTTAATATCGCGCCCTTAGTCCTCGTACTTCCATTGCCGAGCGCCTCTGGTGAACACACAAGGCATTTGAAGTGGCGCCCGGCGGCGTAGGTCCCACTCAAAAGGGGGCAGGTCTATTGCCTTTACCAGGCAGTCTAGAAACCATAACCATGACATATGTTACATGCCAATTAATATAATCTCAGCAGTCCGAGCGATAACTGACAAAATTTTAATGAAACAAAAATGTTGGTTTATTTATTTATTCATTTCCAAAGCTTGTACAATGTACATCATACATAATAGTGGTGGAGTGTATACACGTTACGGAGCACCATCCATGAAGTTTATAATAGTGGATACAGATGTATTGGAAGTGTACATAGCATGAACCCTACGTCCCAAACTGGGCATAGCCTGTATCGTGTTTCCTTTGATTTCCTTACTTTTCGTGAGTCATTTCTCACTGCGAATAACACATAGTTTTTATAATATGATTGAATTAGAAGAATATTTATCAATAAGCAATCAATACGACTTTACTACAAACCTCCAATATAATGTATTCAAGGATAGAGCCCACAATAATACGTGGAGGGGTCACCGAGATCGGCGGCTCGGAGTTCGATTCTGAGAGCGATGTCAGGATCGTAGAGATTATCATAAACCCACGGTACACAAGGAAAGAGAAATACCATGATCTGGCACTGTTAAGGTAATTACTATATATTTTTACATATAGAAAATTGAAGTCACGGCCGCTGACAGTTTTATCTTATCTTATCTATACATACATACATGTTTTATTTATATGTCATCATTCACCGAGCCTTTTCCCAACTCAGCTGGGGTCGGTTTTCCAGTCTAACTGCGATTCCGCTGAACTTCGATATTTTCCGTGAAGCGATTGCCATCTCTTTTTTCACCCAAATTCTCACATTCTCACCCAAAGTTATCTATCCCAAATTAAGCCAATTATATGCTTCTGCTATGGGATTTAGACGACTGATAAACATACTTGTATATTTCTAAATACATAGAAAACCCTTCACTCCGAAACAAACATTTGTGGATCACACAAATAATTTGATTCGACCCGGAATCGAACCTGGGACCACAGAGACGGGCAGTCTTAGTATTTTATCGTTATTTTTTCTCCATCATCACATAATTCAGCTCACTTCAGTCCACTACTGGTAATAAGTACATCTATACTGAACCACTCTGCTCCTGAGTAGTTCAGTACATATTCACCCAATGAGATGGCTAAAGTATATGGTCGTGACCAAATTAACCCCTTTTTAACTGACTTCCAAAAAAGGAGGAGGTTCTCAATTCGATTGTATGTTTATTGAGCTGAGTTTACGAAGCTCTTTCTTAGGCGACTCGTGTATTTTGTTCGTGATCGAACTCCTCCTAAGCGATTGGACCGATCTTTTTGAAATTTGGCACGGTCATAGTGACCATCACCGTGAGTGCATATATCTGAATTCATAAAAATCGGTCCAGTCGTTTAGGAGTTCGACCCGAATCGACAAACTCAGCTCAATTATTGCAACAGCAAAATGTATTGCATAGCTAGTTTATTCTTGTTACCTCATATCTTTGGACAGAGTGTTTTTGACAATTCCTGCGATATCATTAGTTAATGTCGTCGACTGAAGTCACCGCTGTATGTAACTATAGGTTATTTATTCACAGATTGGAAAAACCTCTACAATTTTCTACCACGTTAAATGCGATATGCCTTGAAACTAACAACGATGATCCAACCGAGGCACTCACAATAACCGGTTGGGGTAAAACCAGCAATTCTAGTAAGTACTATATAAGTAATAGTTCCATCGACCATAAAATATATCAGCACATCTTGTGGCATATGGCAAAAACATATACATCCACAGTTCGATTAAGTCAATACAACTTTGTGACTTTTTAAATGGCCATATACAAAAAAGAGTTTAGATACAATAAAATTGACTGACGCGGTGGTGTGATCTTTATTGTTATTCTATTTTATTAACTTTCTTCGTTTTCGAAATGAAAAGTAGAGTGTGTAACGCGGGTGAAAACACCCATTTCTGCCTCGAACTATTATAGGTATATATTATATATACCAAAATATCTTGTCAGTAATGGGTGACTTTCATCCCTTGGTTAACAATCTACTATTGCAATCGCCTCAAGATGTGCTGCTTTTTTTAACTTTTCCGCCCTTGGGCCGAAATGTGTCACTTTCTACCCGCATATCTGGTAAGCAATGACCCACTTTCAGAGCATGAGAGATGAAATAATTATTTGGATAGTTATACGAGTGTGGCTTGATAAGTAGTCGCCCTAACACTGATCCATTTAGTTCTAAAAATCAAATCTACCCACATTATTTAGTTCAGTTCAGATCTGTTAATTGTGTGAAGTTTGAAACGTGTGCGATAGTTTTAATTTTATAAATTTATTAACAAAGCAATCTGACATCATTCCGCAAATGCAGCAAATCGAGCAGCGTGCCGTCATTAAGTACCTCTATAAGAAGGGGCTGTCATCAAAAGCCATCCATGATGATATGGTCAGTACATTAGGGGATTGCGCTCTTTCATATTAATCCGTCAAAAAATGGATAGCAGAATTCAAGCGTGGTAGAGAGAGTGTGAAAGACGACTGTTTGGAGTTATTTGTAGCTGATGAATGTGATTTTTAGAATCGTTTTGTTACTATGGACGAAACATGGGTTCATTACTGTACACCGGAAACAAAACAACAATCAAAACAGTGGAAAAGACTGATTATCTTGATTACTGCACCTTACTACGTCGTTTACGAGAGGAAATAAAAGAAAAACGTCCAGGAATGACCAGAAGAAAAGTCCTGTTTCATCAAAATAACGCTCGTGTTCACACGTCGGTCCAATCAATGACAGAAATTCACAACTGTGGCTTTGAACTGTTACCGCATTCACTTTATTCACCTGATCTGGCACCATCAGACTTTTTTCTGTTCCTTAACCTAAAAAAGCACTTGGGAGGTCAAAGATTTTTGACAAATGACGCGGTCAAAGCAGCAGTAGACGCCTATTTTGACTAAGGAAGAATCATTTTTTTTCAACGGGCTAAATGCTTGGAAGGGAAGATGGCAAAAGTGCATTGAACTTGATGGTGATTACGTTGAAAAATAAAAATATATTTCATTTATAATGTATTTATTTTCTTGGTTAGGCCGATTACTTTTCAATCCACCCTCGTAATTTAAAAAACAGTAACTATACGCTTTAGCCCTCCGCAACCACATAGCAACGTATTTTTCTTATGCTCTTATGCTTATGCTCTGAAAGTGGATCATAGCTTACCTGATTCATCTCGGCCCTAGGACGGAAAAGTAAAAAAAATCTGTACATCTTGAGGCGATTGCAAAAACGTATACAGCCACAGTTTGATTAAGTCAACACAACATAAGTAGAGTATGTAACTCGGGTGAAACCACCCTTTTCTGCCTCGAACTATTGGCGGATTAAATATCTCGTAAGTAATGGGCAACTTTCATCCCTTGGTTACCAATCTACTATTGCATTGAATACTACCGATTTTGAATATTCTTTCATTAATATATAAGGTACATTATCCCCGAGTGTCATAGACAACTTTTTGAGAACGGGAATGCTAAGTGGAGCGGCAGTAGTCCGTTTGTAATGAATACTTTACATTGTAGGAGACACGAAGAGCAGTACGTTGTTGAAGGCCAACGTGACGGCCGTGTCTCGCGGCACGTGCACCCAGTCGTACACCAACTGGCGCAAGTTGCCTTCCGGCATCTCCGCCGACCAGCTGTGCGCCGGCGACCCGCTGGGCTTGAAGGATACCTGCCAGGTCTGTACACTTATAGCCCCTGTAATCTAACAACATTTTTGACAACACGCTCGTGTAGACGTCCAAATATCATTGACACACACACACATATCATGCCTATACCCCCGAAGGGGTAGGCAGAGGTGCACCAAACACCCACAACTTGCCAGTATTTTTAGTCCCAAGTAATAGCGGGCAATGTCCAAAATGGCCGAATATATTTAATAAAAAGTAGCAGCTATATGTATTGTAATTTTGAAAAAAAAATAATGAAACCTGTTGCCTTGAGATGAAATGTTGATTAAAGGCAACAAAATTTTACTTGTCAGCTGCTATGGCACAGCCAATTAAAGTCCTGGGCGTCTCGGACTGTCATTGACAAGTACCATTTTACCACTACGACAATCCAATTTTTCATCAAAAAGTCAAACACCTATGTAGATGTTTAACAAACACTTCAAATTAAGCCTTAGACTATAAAATTAATTGACAATCTCGTGTTTGTCAAAACATTTGTTGGTTTACAGGGCATTTTATAAGCCGCGCACGATGACAGTGGAATGGAACCTTGTCGCAATAACCGCATAGTGACGTCATCTATCGCTGAAAAGTACTGATAAAAAAACGTTATCCGTACTTTTTAGCGATCGACCGAAAATCTAGCAGGAAAGATGATTGTTAGCCATTGACTCGAAGAAGAAGCGATCGATGACGTCACGAAGCAGCTATTGTGACAAGTCACCACCAAGTTCCACTGTCATCATGATGGGCTAGCACTATCCTAAAACCTTTATATTGAGCATGACTAGAAATGGTGCTAAGGAGGCCCTTTAATACTTTTAAAGCGTATTTTCGTGGTCGCTAGCGCCCACATGCGGGGGCCGGGAGATATCTGTGACGTATGCCACAGGGCTGGCATGCGGGTCGATAGCCCGTTTTGATTAGCAGTAAACCATTTCCGGCCTTTCGATCGATTTCCCGCATGCAGGCTATCGACCAAGTTAGTTTCGTTAGTCGTTACCCCGCATGCAGGTTATCGACCAAATTATGGACATGCAAATTTTATTAGTTGCTTTAGAGGCTCGTGCATACGGGGTAACGACCGTGTTATCGACCATTGTAACCGAGCTATTGCAGACAATTGCAGTCAAGTTACAAAAATCCATTATACAGATTACTGAAACGTCACTCAAATTTTTAGGAGCTGTTTAAATGCTTGAGCAGCCCTTAAACTTACATTTTTCATCACAAACGTCACTTTTGAGTATCTGAATATTTGAGTGACGTTTCAGTATTCGGCTGTGAGACCTTCGTCACATCTCTGGACCCCAAGCCATCCTCTCCAGCACGCGGTGCAAATGCTGATTTGCAGAAGATCTGGCCAATATATCCAAAGTCCCTGGAAACGTCAAAAGGATTGCAGCCTATTACGTGATACTAAGAAATTGACTGGCGAAATGTGGACGTGATACAGTGGAAATAAAACTAGTGAACTTCTCATGTTTTCCTCACGTAGCGCGTGGACAGAGTGCCCTCTCTACCGCTTGGGATAGATTTAAGGTGCCTTTAGACCAGATATATGACAAATGAAAATGGTTGCGCTATGACGTGCTGTGTGAACAAATGAATAAGATTGGTGGATGTC
The DNA here is from genome assembly GCA_963556515.1 of Nudaria mundana. Taxonomy (NCBI): domain Eukaryota; kingdom Metazoa; phylum Arthropoda; class Insecta; order Lepidoptera; family Erebidae; genus Nudaria; species Nudaria mundana. Next base: position 13,996,191 of record OY748296.1, read on the forward strand.
AAACGTATCCATGGCAACGTAGCACAGCCTATCTCTGGTCGAAAGGCATGCTTAAGGTATTGCAGGGACGCGAAGTATCGTACACCACATCACAATAAAGCGAAGAGTTTCCGGGCACTTGGGATTTAATGCCAGACCCTCATCCGCCGACTGTGTTTTTGACTTAAAGATTGCTAAGGTTACTTTATACCATATCTAAGTACCACAGAATCAGCCAAGTAATACTTATACTGTAATTTATAGGGAGACTCGGGCGGACCTCTAGTGAGTACGTCCGAGGAGGGTCAGGGCAGGAACCGCCTGGTGGGTGTGACGTCATTCGGTCGCGGCTGCGGCTCGCCCATACCCGGCGTGTACACCCGCGTTAGCCGATACGTCGACTGGATACAAGGCAGGGTCTGGCCTAACTAACTTTACACTGACTGCCGATTCATCATTATCTGCCTGCCCATATCCCAATTATTCAGGGTCAGTGCATCATGTCTTCCTCCTCCACACATCCCTGACGTCATCTCCTCCGTCACTCCTTTCCGTGTCATATCCTTTTTCACGCATTCCATCCACCTACTGTTGGGCCTCCCTTTACTTCTGAAGCCCTCTACATTCATACTTGCTATACTCTACCTAATAATAAAAAAAAAAACTTAATGTTAATCATTACGATATTGACTCATTAGGTGTAAAAGTATTGCATTGTGTTGTCGATAAAATTAAGTTTATATGTATAATTTATGCCGCATACACTCTGGAATAGCGTAGGATAATACCACTTATAGGCAAACTGCGATAAGCTCGACCCTCCTGATGGTATGCGGGACGCGGGGCGGGGGCACAGTTACAAATTAGCTAAGTTTAACTAGCGGAAGCCCGCGGCTTCGCCCGCTTGACAAATGAAAACCTTTGAGAAGCACTATACATTGGTGAAAACCGCATCAGAATCCGTTGCGTAGTATTAAAGATCTAATTATACATACGAATCGGGCGACTTTAATGTAGACGTAGGTGCGGTCTCGGTCGCAAAATAAAAAAATAAAAATCCATGATTTCAATTTTGGTCGAATGATACGAAAAAACATAATATATATGTTAATACATAACATCTATCAAACTCTACAAAACATACACCTATAAGTTGGCATCAAATATTTACTAACTTAGCTTTTTTCTCTTTTTTTTTGTTTCGAGTCGCTCATAGTGCGTGGATTGCTTAAAAATCAAAAATAAACTAGAATTCACTTTAGAACATAACTAAAACCGTAGGTTGTGTTTAAATTTAGTGAAAATTTTAAAATTGTAACTATATTCCTTGGATTTATATTTTTACAGTACCCTAATACCAAATTAAAAATTGCGTCATACCTTAACTTTCAGATTCTATAGCTTAATTAATAGCGTATTTTCTATTATAATACCACTACAACACAACTAAAATAGATGCAATTTAATTTAAAACCAGTCGCACTGTCACGACTACCCACAAACATCAATTATAATGGTAATCAATTATAGTGGAAGTTAAAGGTCAATTTGAGCGCCACTGGAAATCCGTTCTGGTGTGTACGCCCGTAGCAATAGACACGGGAGGGACACGGTCTCGCAGAATTAAAAAAAAAAGATGGTCAATTTGATAGTGGTATATGAAGCATTGGTAAATGATTAATTAGAAGCCAGTTATAGGTAGTTCAAAATTGCATTTTGGTGTTCGCATTTTCTGCCACAAATAAGGGTATCTTGCCCCAGTGTGCGTCGTAAGAAACATTCTACAAACTCGCATAATCTTTTGCATTTAAATATTAATAGAATAATAATAATGTGCTGTATCATAATGATTACATAGTATAAAAACAAAGTCACTTCCGTTCCTTAGATCTTTAAAACTACGCAACGAATTTTGATGCGGTTTTCACTAATGGATAAAGTGGTTCTCGAGGAAGGTTTTTGTGTATTATTTGTCAAGCGGGCGAAATCGCGGGCGCCCGAACTGAACGACTTTGTTTTATATTATGTTTTAACAATGAGATTCATTAATTAAGATTTTTTAAACAAACGAGTAGTACCCGCATTATTTGATATTTATACTTCTTATTCCATCCAAAAGTATAATAAGGTCGCTTCTTAACGATAATCCCGCAATTTGTACGTTAGTTTAAAATATTATAATGCGACAAATGTTTTACTATTTGTCGATTGCATACAATTGTCAGTAAAGAGTATCTGGGGGCACCGCTGTGCCCCCGCCAAGTCAAGCAAAAAATAATTATTTTATCTAACAATTAATTAAATCATTTGTTTTTCTATTAGAATATTTTAAAGCCGTTTCTATTTATCTGTGATAGTTTTCGTATTGTAAGAACAAATGTGACAAGAATGAGCACAATATTTAAAAATAAACATTAAATTTACAAAAAAAAAACGTCAAATAACACTCATTTTTTGATAAATTTATTAATGTTATAGAATTTATTTATAAATTATTACCTATCTTAATTAAGTATTTATGTACGTGCGAATATACTGAAATTATCTAGCTAGAAGATATAATAAGTTAATAATTAATCGTAAGAAACCTGGTCATAAAAATCTATTCATTTTTTTCTATATTTCGATTTTCTTATACAGGGTAGTCACTGTGTGGTCGTTGAGAGTTTGCACATTATTATCACGTAGTATAAGCCGCGCAAGATGACAATGGGACTGGCGGCCATGTTGGTGACGTCATAGTGACGTAGTTAACCTACAATACTGTTTTGTTATCGGTACTTTTCAGCAAATGATGACGTCACGTACTGGTTATTGAGACAAGGTTCTATTTAACTCACATCGTGCGCGGCTTAAATTTCCCCGAAAGACAGAGAGATATACGCGCATAATTTAGACAGGTATTTTTTGACAGTAAACATGTTGAAAGTTCACATAGATATAAAAGCATAGTTTGCATGCACAGAAAATACATGCATGGCGCCGTTAAGGGCCCAGATCGTGAAAATCACCGAAAAGAGTGTTACGATTTTTCATATTTAACCTATTTACATATGATTAATAACAACGATAATTTGTATATATTAAAATGAAAGACCAAAAATGATGTTAGTGCTAATTTTAACTCTTAAAACCCTGTAGTTGTTATATAATAAACGTCAACAAACGCACAAAATTGAGAAAAAATTCGAAAACCTGCCTTCGTATTTTTCAGATTTAACCCAATAAATCAACACAAATTGATAAAAAGAAACACTTTTTGAACACTGAAAAAGCCAATAAATATAACCATGTACTTTTTTTTGTACCTTTACAAACAAAGACTTCCCCTTTTAAAGCCCTAAAATCTAGATATGTTTTACGTAAATTCTCCATAGAAAAATGTATGCAAATTCAAACGCGTCCCGATAGAACGATCGTCGCAACTAATCGCCAGTGCGCCATAGAATTTCAAAGTGACTCCACGCGTGTCGGATGCTACAGCAAAATTACGTGTTGTGAATTTGTGTTTTTTGTGAAAAACTGTAAGTACAATATTTTTATAACTAATTTACTTTCAGTAAATAGAAAGTACCGATATAATGAAAGTCTGAAAGAAAACCATGATGGAACTAGATATAAATCGTAAGAAATACAAAATTATTTACTTTGTTGCGTAGGTCATTTTATGAACCTTGTAAAGTAGGTATCAATTCAGGCTTGAAACAATCAAAGCCCTGCCCACCTTATTTTCTCGAGATATGAACTGGCGGGGTATATAGTTCTCTGCACGACATACATAGATTTTTCAACATGATAAAGGCAATAGGTATCATAAACGTAATTGGTAATCGAGGGTCTCTTTTCGCAGGATAATTTGCTGAGTGCCATGCCAGCGAAAAGAAAATTTAGTACGCATTATAAAAACGTGAAAGCCAAAAGATCTCGGAATAAAATGTAAGTTCCTCCCTACTTATTTATTTACCTGCCTACTTGACTACGTCTTGTCCTAAATACCTAGAAAAAATTTACTAGATTTGTGTTAGTGTCAAGTAAAAATCCTAGTTTTATTACTTTTATTTGTGTGTATGCTTATCATGTCTTAGTAGTAATAATAATATAATCTATTTGCATTTTGAACAGGGTAGGTACATTACAAAGCAAATAGGTACAATGATTTAGATCGCCTGATTCAGACATATACCTACAACAGCATGTAAATATTGATTTGACATGTAATTAGATAGGTACACAATTAGGTATGTCAGTCTAAGAAGAAAAATTACAATGTCCAGTAGGTAATAATTACGTAATTTCAATATCTATATAAGTAATAAAGTCAATTTCTATAGGAACAATTTTCATAATAATAAATTTTATTACATAATATAGTATTAGTTTTCATATATTTATGTATTTCAAAGCAATGAGTTTGCTTACACTATTATTAGTTACAGTATTATTAGTTTTCATGTTCATCATGTCTAAATATGTGGAAGTGGAAGTAGGTATGTTTCCTATCAGAAATTGCACGGGCGCGCGCGCGCCGTGCCTGGCGTAGGGTTGTACAAAAATTACAAAATAAATAAAAAGTGGATATTGATGAATAATATTTCCAGTACTGAAAATGAAGAAAACCTTCAGGCCGAGACTCCGAGCAACACTGCTACGCGCTGTATAGAGGTAAGTTGTTATACGTAATTCTTGTAGACTTGTTACATAAATAAACAAACTAGCTAGTGATGGGCGAAGACAAAATCTCAGTACCTACAGTTTTTTTTTTGCAATATTTATTATTTTCATTGTGAGACAAACACATACTTCTCGATTACTTTCTCAAAAGAAAATTCACGTTCAAATCTCGTATTTTACCAAAATCAAGAATTTTTTTTGTAAAATATTATCTTTTACGCGACTGGTGTACGTATGTATGTATGTATACTAAGTAATATATCTTTGTGGCACGATAAGTTCAAAATTATTGAACCGATTTTAATGTTTTTAGTATCATTAGAATTGTCTTCTAAGCCCGAGTGACATAGAATAAGTGACGCCATAAAAAACCAATACGTATAGCGTAAAGGAAATTTATAATTTCTGTTCATCACGAACATAATATTGTATGAATTCTTTTGCACTTTTATATTTGTCTTCGTCAGTTATGAATATAAATAAATAAACAATAAAAATGTTAAAACCCGACAGATTAAAAAATGAAAATGTGTAATAAAAATAAATAACAACACCATTGTAATATAGCGTATTTAGCAGTCGGGGCCTATTTCTAAAGAAATATTTAGCTAGTCAGGAATATCTTCGAGCCTGTGAGAATTTCAATGGGTCTCAACTGTTGAATTCGATTTATTACAATAGTGTTCTTATTTATTTTTATGTAACATAATTCAAGACTGTAGACTTGTTTTCTTTTTACCTTTTGAGTTTTTATGCATATAGTCGGATTTATTAAATTTATGACGTGATAACGTCTTATAAATCGATGAACACCGGCAACACGCACAAAAAAGTGTCACATTATGTCACGCTAGGGTCAAGCGAGAGCGCAGTACAAGCGATGGAGAATAATATTATGACGTTATCCGATAAAATTATCGTCCTAAACCGACTTTACAAGCAACCAGTTTTTTATTATGTTTATTTATTCACTTTCATAATTGACGAAGACTGATAAAAACGTTTAAGATTTTGATCTAGTGTTCTGTGTTTCAAAGATGTATTCTAAGGGAGTTCTTAGCTATGTTTGAAGAAATTTGGCCCATACCTTTTGAATTATTTTTTATAATAAAAATCAAGCCATTATCTTTCTTTACAGGAACTAGTTATTGACAACCGTCAAGAGGGAAAGGTGGATGAAGTGGAAGTTGGGCGTAGAGTAGTGGATATTTCTTTTTTTTTTAAAGCTCTTCAGGCCATAGGGGACCACGGTCCAATGGATTGTAAGTTAAGTTACCTCAGTATAATAGGTGAAGTAAAAGTTGGTCTGGACTCAAAACTCATCATAAAATGTAGTATGTGTAATATGAAATTTACTGTGTGTTTGGTTGAAAAGAAAGAAGATAGCATGGAAGTGAATCATCAAATTGTGTCTGGTATCATATCATCTGGTGGGAGCTACTCTCAGTTAAAAACATTAAGTGCCGCAGTAGCCCTACCAATCATGTCACCTTCATTGTACAATGAAATTAATAATACGGTTTGCGATTGGTGGGAAAAGACAGCAGCACATTCCATGGCAGAAGCTGTCAAGGAAGAAGCGGAGTACGCAGTGTCTATAGGTAGTGTTGATAAAAATGGTACACCATTAATATCTGTTGCTGTTGACGGTTGTTGGAGCAAGAGATCTTATGGTAAGAATTTTTCCGCCTTATCCGGCGCAGCTGCGATAATTGGCATTAAAACTAATAAAGTATTGTTTTTTGGAGTTAAAAATAAATACTGCGTAGTCTGTGCACGAGCCGCAAAGAACAACAGTCAGCCCCCGGAACACCATTGTTTCAAGAATTATTCAGGATCATCTACCGGGATGGAATCGACCATAATAGTTGAGGGGTTTAAACGTTCCTTTGTTGATCACGGTGTAATTTATAATAAATTTGTAGCAGAAGGCGATTCCAGTACTTATAAAAAAATATTAGATTCGCGTCCGTACGATAATTTAATAGTAGAGAAAATTGAATGCAAAAATCATCTTTTACGAAACTACTGCAATAGCTTGGAGAAATTGTCGAAAGACACTAAGTATCCTTGCGAGTTGCGGAAATTCCTAAAAGAAAGGTATTTGCGTTTAAGAACGGGTGTAAAATGCGCGATTAAATATTGGGGGGATCAAAATCAGTCACTCGAAGAAAAAATAAAAAATCTTAGTGAAGATATTCTAAATGGTCCACAACACGTATTTGGTAATCACCAACATTGCAAGGAGTATTTTTGTAGACCTGACACTCGTCGAATAGAACCTGTTGGGTTACTTCCAGCAATTGTTGGATGCGGATTAATGGACGCGGTAGAAATTTTAAGTAAAAGACTGTCATATCATTCTAGAAGTTTAATTCATAATTGCACAAGTAATATAGTTGAAAGTTTTAACGGAGTAATTGCCAAATTAGTTGGGGGTAAGCGTGTAAATTATTCTTCCCGTGGTTCTTATGCGGGCCGATGCGCAGCTGCTGTTGTGTCTTTTAATACGGGATCGATTCATAGTAAAACTCATGAAGTCATATTTAAATCTAGTCCTAATCCTTTGATCGCGAAAGTGGAAAATAGTAATGGTAGAAACCGTTTAATTGCTAAACCTAAATTAAGATTGAAAAAAAGCCACAGCGCTGTATCGAAAGACGCTCACTATGGACCAAACTGCGAAAAACCTGATCTGAGTCCAGAATTATATGAGAAAGCCAAGTCATCTTTTTTAGTTGATTTAAAGTTGTCTTGTGCTGAAAGAGAGGAGCTTGAAAGGTCGACCCATTTGCAAAGAAGTAGTGCTGAGTGGATGAGTACAAGGAGAAAATTACTAACCTCATCATCCTTCGGGGAAGTTTGTAAAAAACGAGAGAGCACAAGTTGTGCTGCTCTTGTTTGTAAAATCGTTTATGGTAGTAATATCTCCAGTTTGCCTGCTGTACGGTACGGTATCGAAAACGAAGAAACTGCAATTAGACAGTTAGAAATTCAAGAGAATATTAGTATACAAGGTTGCGGTTTGTTCGTCGACGATCAATATGAATTTCTTGGTACTACACCAGATGGCATTTATGCAAACGGTTTAATTGAAATTAAGTGCCCACATTCTTTAGCTGGCATGACTCTTGATGAAGCAATGGCCAAACATACCTTTTGGGTTAAGGACAAGGCTTCCAAGGGTTATGTCATAAATAAAAATCATTACTGGTATTTCCAAATTCAGGGACAGCTACATATAACTAAAAGAAACGTTTGCATGCTTGGCATCTGGTTTGGTGCTACTGTACCTATGAAAGTTTATATTATAGAAAAGGACGACAAATTTTGGAAGGAGAAAATGGAGATGAAATTAGTTAGATTTTATTACGATTGCCTCCTTCCAGAATTAGTTGATCCTCGGCAGTCACGAAGCATGCCTATTCGTGACCCGCCCAATGTCATAGAGGCTATGAAAAAGAGGAAAGAAAGAGCTTTACGTGTTTTGAAAGAGAAGAACGTCTAATGATTTTGAAAGAGACTGAGGTAACTTAACTACCCAGCCGGTCGATTCACGTAAACACGCCAGTTCAAAAGTCGTTTTAACTTAGAAATCGCCTTTTGGTTTTCTGTTTTTAACGCACTTACTTATCTAGTCTTGGATTGTCATAAATCTTCCAATAGCTCAATTTCTATAGAATTCCTATACGATTTTGAAGAGTTACCTGGTGTAAACCCAAGGTCCGATCCTAATGAAATTAAAATGTGACCACACGGGATCACCAGCTTTCAAATAAAAAAAAAAATCATCAAAATCGGTTCAAAAAATACAGCGAATTGAGAATCTTCTTCTTTTTTTAAGTCGGTTAAAAAGTGTGCGAAGTGACATTTTTAAGTCACTACGCACACCGTAGGGTTTTTATTACGTGAATCGGGCAGCTGGTAACATTTTCATTCTGATAGGTTTTGCAATAGCAATTGATTTTATCATCAAATTAGTAGAAATCAGAATTTGATCAGTAATCATTAAAATGAAAAAAACATTAGAAACTCTTAAACTCATATTTTGTTATTGTTTACTTTCGTTTAATTAAGTATATGAATAATTTATAAATTTCATGTTTGTTTATAACTAATTTTTGTACAACCCTAGCACGCTTTTTAGGTGGCGACTCATATTTTGTTTACTTTTAATTATATGAACCATTTTTATACTTGTGTTTCATTTATTGACAATTTTTTGTACAACCCTAGAAGATTTTTTAGATTGCGAGGTGATCGTAAGCAAAAAGTATTTGAGTTTACGCAATAGGCACATTTCCTTGCGTAGATATAAACACTAGCGAGGAAAGGCGTGATGTTATTTCGACCGTACTTCCTACTGAATTTGCAATTATTTTATTGAATGAAAATTTTACGAAATAAGAATAAACTTTGGTAGTAAAATTACAAATAAATACATAGGTACTCGTAGTTGGAATTTTAGGTAAGTAGAATACAAAAAGGTCAGTCCGGACCTGCTCTTGATTGTTTATTATAAATAGAAAATCATAAAAATTGTGTCTCAAACTACTCTTATTTATTTATCTAGTAATTAGGATCATTTTATAACGAAAACTACTCTTGGAATATTTTACAAATAGGCAGTCGTTTATTTCCAATAATTCAACATTTTTGTTATGCTGTAAATATTCAACTTCAATAACAATAACTCAACGTGGAACGTTTGTCGCAAAACATTTTCAAAATCGCGCTCTCTGGGTCATTCACCCGCCCGTCGGATGATTCGGGCAACAATAGCGCTGCTGTCGCTCAAAATCGACTTTATCCGTGCGCGGTCTGGGCCCTTAATTTATAATAAGGTTCCCAAAGATATAAGGTAATTAAATACAGTCCATTTCAAAAATGCATTCATGACAATGTAAATATGCTAACCTAGCAGGTGATAATATGTTTGAGCCGGAACACACTGGGGACACTGGGGTCATAGGGTCCGAGTGCTCGCCGCCTTTGAAGGCTGGCTATTTTCTGGCCCAAAGAGTAAGTATCGCCATCCCATCCAACGTGGCAACACAGCCAGCATTCTGGGAACCTTCCGAGTCGGCACGAGTTTACGAAGCTCTTTCTTAGACGACTCGTGTATTTCGTTTGTTATCGAACTCCTCCTAAACGACTGGACCGATTTTTTTTGAAAATTGGCACGGTCATAGTGACCATCACCGTGAGTGCATATATCTGAATTCATAAAGATCGGTCCAGTCGTTTAGGAGTTCGACCCGGATCGACAAACTCAGCTCAATTATTGCAACAGCAGAATGTATTGCATACCTAGTTATATAATTATGTATATTGTAATTCTTATTGTATATCAGATTATATATACTGAGAATAATTATGTAGTGAAATTGATAAATGCTATTATAATATTATGGACTTCTTTTACTGACAAAACACTTTGAGCTTGAACATGGCAGATGACTGTCAAATCAAATCAGCTGATTTGATTTGACAGTCATCTGCCATGTTCAAGTGTCAGAGGTCTGACACTGACACGGTACAGAATAGTGACGTCATAGTTCAGTTTTGCATACGAATACCTATTCGTATGAAAAACTGAACTATGACATCACTATTCTGTACCGTTAAATCATTCAATAATGATTCAATTGACGATTAAAAATAATTACAAGAAATGTAATAAGATCGAATACAATATACGTACACAATTTGAGATTGAGATTCTTTATTTAATAAATACATTATTTTGTTTTAGACTATTTATAATTTTATATACTGTCGATTGACGGCACTTGGTGGAATCTGCTACACATATTGCACAGAAACACATATACTAGTGTTTTGATGTTCTTATGAATATGTATTACGATATTATAATGTGATTTATTGAAGCTATATTGAAATCTCTGATGATGCCGTAAGGTGAAACCGGACAGAAAAAATAAAATTATAACAGTGGAAAAGTGTAATAATATGTGTTTTTGTGCAATATGATTTGTTTTAGTTGTAGGCATCTACCCTATTGTAATACATTATCATTGAATCTGACATTTACTATAACAAATTAATTGTAGATATTAGAAATTATTGACTATTTGTGAAATCGCAAGAGAATTTGTAATTGCCAATGTACTTGTTGCGCCTGTTTAAATTCAACAAAACAACTACCTCACATATTTGTGTGCTAACATGTTATACTGAAACAATGCATTATGTACAATATGTAGTGATACTCATAAAACACATTTTCTACAAATAAATGTATCTTATCTTATCTTATGTTAGTAACTTTATAGATTAGGATCAGGCGGGCGGCGTCAATTTGGCGAACCAAATATAAAAATAAAAAAAAAATAAAAAAAGATTTTGATGTGTATATTTGCCACCTCACGAACCGTTAAAAGTGCATTCTCTCAGCAGACACACTGTATTAGGTTTTTAGGTTAGGTACGTGATGTAAGCTCAATAAAGGTGCTCTAAAATAATACTTACGTGGTATGTAACATATTATAATAAATTTTAATACCTATACATACTATTTGCCTGCATTTAGGAGTTTTAAACGTTCGTTTCTCTGCCGAACGATGGTGGCCTGGAACGCCCTGCCTGCGCACGTGTTTCCTCCCCACATAAAACCCTGGGTTCTTTAAGCGAAGCGTGAAGAGGCACATTAATGGGTCGTCAAGTTGTGGGCCACTCTCTATAGCGTTTATGTGTACTGTGAGAGTCGCCCACAATCGCCAGACGTCGCCACAGCTTACAATAAGACAGGCGGCATCAATAAAAAAAAGTCTAGGAAGGCAGGCATTTCGGCCACGTGATATCATCAGGTGAAAGAAAGTCGACCATGATTGGTCGGCTGGTATTTATAACTAGCTGATGCCCGCGTGCTATAGTTTTTTTTTTCTCCTTCCCGATTCCCAAACGATATCGGGATGCATAGTAGCCCTATGTTACTCAGATAAAAAATAGCTTTCAAATGGTAAAAGAATTATTAAAATCTACTAATATTATTAGTAGGTATTACTTTCAAGTACTTAGTTAAATTTCACGTACTCTGTTATGCCCTCTATTTTACGCTTAATTGACAAACAAGGCGCACCCAAAAGCACGTCGCGGTGCTTTAGATACTCGTAACTACCAAAAGCCCACCACACAGGTCGATCGGATCAGATAATCCTGCGGCAGTCCGGTCTGAATGGATTGGAGAACAGACACGATACAATCGCATAAGTTTTAGTCTCTCCGTTGCAATCTCACCTTCAGACAAAATTATACAAACACGATGCCAATTTGCAGCCGTTCAGGTAGATCTGAAGGCAAATCGCGTACGCCTAAAAACGTACACAGGTAATATAACGGATTTCGTGAGATATAAATAGGTACTATACAGACAAAATAATAAATCTTTCCTATTTATGATATTAGTACATACTTATAGATTAGTTTAATATTTAATATAAGATACTTTTATTGTAAAATTTTGTAGCTCCCGAACAAGTTTATTGTAATTTTTTTCTAAATAAATGCAATATTGTGGATATGAATTGTTGTTCTTTTTTCCTCATCTCCAGAGATGCACAGCCAGCGTAGAGTTCAGTCAATAACCAATATCTTAAAAAATTTCAAGTAATGGGTCAATTGGGTCACGTGACCGACTTTTTTTGCGATATCATTAGTTGAATAGTCGAACGTTAGGCCCGGCGTCCACTATCGATGGGCATCGGTGCGGCTCGGTACAGCTCGGGCGCCTTACGGCGGCTTCGTAAAGTAAAACGTCCGAAGTCGCCCGAAGCCGCCGTAAGGCGCCCGAGCTGTACCGAGCCGCACCGATGCCCACCGATAGTGGGCGCCGGGCCTTAGTCGATCGATAGTGCCTACCGTTTACGCTTGAGGCTTGTTTTGTTTAATTCGCCCAAAACCGCGACCGCACCTACGTTCATTTCAGATTAACCTCAGAACCTTGCACCCAAGTGGTAAGTATCGCATCTTCCAGTGACGAAAATGTGACGCATATCTCAACCTTATTCCAAATTTGTGATGCCTTCGGTTTGTAGATATTGGATGTTTTCTATTTAGCGAAATTAGTGCAATTATATAAAAATTCAACATCTTACCCCATTGTTTTATATGTAATGTAAACCAAAAGACGATTAAAAGGGGCTTTTTATATTTAATGTAACTATCTACTTTGCGGCGTTTGGCAGCCAAAATTTGTTGTAGTTTTTATAGTACGGAGCTTACTACCAAATTTCAGCCCTTTCAATTAGGTTTTGGTTCAAAAGGAGGTTGTGAGGCCGCAATCCATGCGCTTGCAACATACCTTGACAGTAGCGAAGATGGAGAGGTCATCTTGAAAGTTGACCTGAAAAACGCCTTCAACTGTGTAAACAGGGACACCTTGCTGACACAGGCCAAATTAGAAACCCCCAAAATATGTAATTTTCTTTGGCAATGCTATAGTCAGCCAACAAAATTAATTTATAAAGACCACCTTTTGAATTCAGCCGTTGGATGTCAGCAAGGTGATACGTTGGGACCAGTCATCTTCAGTTTGGCCATTAACCCAATAATTCAAAAAATAAAATCCAAATTTAACATTTGGTATCTAGACGACGGGACTTTAGGGGGAAAAGTAGAGACAGTTTTACAAGATTTAGCCCTAATAAAGAACGAGTTTCAGTCAATTGGCTTAGAACTGAACCCGAATAAATGTGAGATTTTTATATCTGAAAACACAGATAAATTAACAACAATCTCCAAATTCAACTGTCTGGCCCCCAACATAAAAGTTTTGGACAAAACTTCTTTACGCCTCCTAGGCTCCCCGATTTTAGAAGATGGCTTTTCCACTTTTATCGATGAAAAAATTCAAAATTTTGATCAAGTTATTGATAGTCTATGTAATATCAGTATTCATTCAGCTTTCACTATTCTTCGTTTTTGTCTTTTCGTTCCCAAATTTACACATGCCCTCCGTTCAGGACAATTTTGGAAAAATGTAGAAATTTTGGGCAGACTAGACAACTTAATACAAAATTCTTTGTGTAAAATTTTAAATATAAATATTAATGACCGGGCCTGGGTCCAAGCGTCTCTTCCAGTTCGCTTGGGCGGGCTAGGTATTCGCAGAGTCACAGATGTCAGTCTGCCAGCATTTCTGTCGTCGGTCCATAGCACCGAAGAATTAGTCAGGAAAATTTTGTCAAATACACTGATTGATTCCGAGGTGCGATGCAAGACCGATGCCATAAATGCTTGGAGGATGTCTTACCCCGACACTGACCTGCCCTCACGCCTAGGCTCACAGCGACTGTGGGATTCACCGCTCTGTAAATTGAGAATTAATACACTAATTGACACTTCTGTCAATATTTCAGAGCGTGCACGCCTACTAGCTGTTGGAGAATGGGAGTCAGGGTTATGGATCCAGGCGCTCCCATCGCCCAACATCGGTACAATGTTGGACTACACTACCTTCCGCATTGCCACTTGCCTTCGGCTGGGTACACCTTGTGTATCCCCGCATCATTGCACCTGTGGAGTAGCCATCGATAATCTGGGACACCATGGCCTTTCTTGTAGCAGAAGCGCAGGTCTTATACCTCGGCACGCTATTCTAAACGACATAATTCGTAGGGCTCTTTCCACCGCAGGTCTTCCGGCCGTACGCGAACCAAATGGTTCAGCACGAAGCGATGGAAAGAGACCGGACGGTATGTCGTTGCTACCGTGGAAGATGGGAAGGCCTTTGGTGTGGGACGCTACATGCGTTGACACCTTAGCACCTTCACACCTTCCAAGCACATCCGGATGTGCCGGCGCTGCTACTGCATCGGCTGAAGGCTTTAAACGGCGTAAATATGCTAACCTAGCAGGTGATTACATATTTGAGCCGTTTGGGGTTGAGACACTGGGGTCATGGGGTCCGAGTACTCGCCGCCTTTATAGAGACATTGCCAAACGCCTAATCGATGCTTCTCAGGACCAGAAGGCTGGCTATTTTCTGGCCCAAAGAATAAGTATCGCCATCCAACGTGGCAACACAGCCAGCATTCTGGGAACCTTCCCAGTCGGCAATGACGCGGAGGATTTTTTAAACGACATTTTGTAATGTAAATATTTTTAGTCTATAATATATGTTAATTTGGTATATTGTAATTCTTAGTGTAAATAAATGTAAATGTTCTTTTTAAAAAAAAAAAAAACTATCTTTTAAGTATTTGTAATAAGTTGTAGTAGTAAACAAAAATCACAATTACCTGTAATTGTGATTTTGATGTGACATCCAATTTTTGTGCCATAAAACTGATATTTAGGTATTCATTGAAAAACATTGTGCTTTCAAATGTCTTTACCAATTTTGATTTAAATAAACCAGGGGTTCCCAAACTTATTTTGTCTACTGCCCACTTTGATACTCGTAATAAATTATTTTTTAGCGCCCCCATTTTTTTACCTACTTAAAAACCACTATTACTTCAAATGAAGAGGGCGCCCTGGTAAGCGTTGGCGTCCACTTGCGACACCGACGATTTTTATGAATCTTGGTGAATACAAGACATTTTTGAAAAAAATCTCTCTCTCTTTTTGAATACTAGACACAGGAATTTGCAATTTTTTGAGATGTATGTTGTGTATTTTATTACCAAGAAGTAACCAAACTTTGGATTATTGTCTAAAGTGGCGACTTTGACAATACTTCAAAGTTTTTCTGGTTCTTACCGCCCCCTTTAGGCCTGCAGCGCCCACAAGGGGGCGTTATCGCCCACTTTGAGAAACGCTGATATAAACCAATAAATAAACAGTATTCAGTGATTACATTATTTGCTTATCATTTATTATTAAAACAATTACTATAGGGAGCTGTGAACATCATAGAAAGCGTACCTAAATACAACTTTGCCAAACTAAGCCAAACATTAAATTTAAAAAGTCTGGAACGTACCTATATTTTCATGGTCGCCCTACTCCGTAGAAATGTTGGGTTTTGTATCGGAAGCTTACAACTCTTCAGGATAACTTTTATGTAGCTAAAATGATCGTCACGATCACGATAGCGTTTCGTTACCGTCACAAATGTTTAATGCAGTTCAAACTCGTAGGAGCTTCCGTCGTCAAAATACGAGTACAAATGGGCGTAACGTTCAGAATTATGAACCTTGCGCCCATCTTATATTTCGAGAATGGGTGGTCATAAGAGATTCAAACTTGGATGTAGCATTAGTGACGACATCGTAACGAAATGTGACAACCTAAAAAGAAATAGAAATGTAGTGATTTATGAGTAATTCAAAGAAAACTACTGGGTGCAAGGTGTAATATCGCCCCGTTTCAACATCCAATATCTACAAACCCAAGGCGTCACAAATTTGGAATAAGGTTGAGAAATGCATCACATTTTCGTCACTGGAAGATACTTACCACGCCGCTAGCAACTTGGGCGCAAGGTTCCGAGGTTAATCATTTCAGAGCGGTTCTGGTTAGCACTACTACACCTACTCCCGCTGGAGAGTACTGGAGACTACGGCTTGAAACGTGGTCTCCATCGAGAGGGTATACGCTAGATGCCAGTTTCAAGGTAGGTAGGTACTCCACATACTTGCCTATTGAAATAACTTCGATAGTAGTTTGGTACTGTCACCTTGTCTCCACCAAGGAAGCCTTTAGGGGAGCTAAGTCTTTTATTCTCTCTCAATAAGATGTAGATATGTATGCTATATAAACTAGACTATTTATCTAGATATTCTGATACAAACATTTATACAGGGTGTAACATTGTAAACAGCTGTTATTTTTATGAAACTAAGGATATTAGAAGATGGCTGCGAGGCCACGTCCATTAATGTACGCCCATGTCCGCATCCTGCAGGTGAATCTGAACCACTGCCGCGCTGCTCAGGATTTTCTGTACCAGAGCATCGCGTAGTGGTCCATTAACTTGGCCGTGGTCGCCGAGCCGTACTACGACCACCCGGGAAGCGCGTGGAGGATGGTGTGGAGACGCACTCGGAACACCGGTTCATCCGGTTCGATGTTGCGCCCCCACCTGGCCTCCCACAGCCAGTCGAAAATCCCCCGGATCCGCGTTGGGTGCTTCAACGTCTAGACCGGGAGGCTCTCCCGGAGGCGGCAATCGTGCAGGCCTGGATTCCGGCACCGGACAGGCCTGCCGATGTGGATGCCGAGGCGGAGTGATTCAGGAGAGCCATGTCGCAAATCTGCGATGCGTCGATGCCTAGGGTTACGCCCGGACCGGCAAGGAAGCAGGTGTACTGGTGGTCGCCGGAGATTGCACAGCTGCGCGCAGCATGCGTCTCCGCCCGCCGCCAGTACACCAGGTTTCGCCGGAGGCATCGCCGCCCAGAAGACGCGGCAGCCCGAGAGGCGGAGCTGTACCAGTCCTACAGAGAGGCGAAGGGTTTTCTCCAAGAGGCTATAAAGCGGGCCCAGATTGCGGCCCGCGAGGAGCTCCTGGAGATTCTGAACGGGAAGCCATGGGGGCGCCCGTACCTACAGGTCAGAGGTAAACTCCGACCGAGGGCGCCTCCACTGACCCAATGTCTCCAGCCAGAGCCGCTGGAGGCGGTCATGGCCTCTCTGTTTTCGACGAGCGCGGAGGAGCACGTCCCTCCGCGCATGGCTCCGTCTCAGACGCCCGACGCGGATAGCACCAGCGAAGACGACGTACCCGAAGTCAGGGTGGGTGAGCTAGGTGCGGCAGTACTCCGGCAACGAAAACTAGCAAATGGCCAAACGTTCGCGTAGCGGAAACTTGAACTTCTCCGAAGTTTATGCATGCACTAATTTTATTCATACATACACAATTACACACAAATACACACTAATTTTTGGACACATTGTCCATGGATTAAAAAAAGTTCCGCCAGGACAACGTTCGCGCAGCGGAATCAGTTTTTGGCGAATTTCTCCACAATGGCTGCATGCACAAATTTTTTTTTACCATACACAATTACACGACATCATACACTAAATATCTGCATAATTAAAATCTTTAAATTCAACAACATTCCGCGGCGCGAACGCACACCATCCATCGTGAGGTCACACCCCGGTATCAACACTGCGAGGTTTCCGACGACGACACCGCACTCCACACGTTGGTGGAGTGCTCAGCGTGGGCGAGTCGGCGCCGGGACCTCGTAGTGGGTCTGGGCGTGGATACCCTCTCGCTGGAGACCATGCTTCAAGCCATGGTCTCCAGCGGGAATAGGTGGAACGCGGCCGTGTCCTTCTGCGAGCAAGTCATGCTCGCGAAGGAGGTGGCTGAGAGGGAGCGGGAGCGTAGCCTCCCCGCCGAGTTCCGTAGTCAGCGGCGAGGGCGCCGCAGACTCATCTACGCCCAACACCATCGACCTCCATGATCGGGGCCTGAGGACGGCGGGATCGCCACCCGCCGTCCTTACAGAAGCAGGCTAGAAGGGTTGCGTGCTGCTGGGCCTTTGCCCCATAGCACACAACCAGATTCACTCACTGACGCGGGATAAAACCCTACCCCAACGACGCGAGATTCTCATCCCGACCAAACCCCCGCAGAGACCACAGAGGTGGTCAAAGTCCGCCGGGCGCCACTGGAAATACCTGGTTGTAACCAGAGACGCCCGGCAACGGACATTGAAGAAAAAAAGTATATTAGAATAAAATAATGAAGTATTGTGTTTTATTATGTAAAAACTATTCAGATGGACGTTCGCTATTGGATACTATTTTATGCGTAATTCAATAGTATACCTAATTCTATCAAAATCTCTTATTTTTGACACCTACAAATACAACTAGGTACCTACCTACTCAAAACTAGATGGCGACATGTGAACGAAAAATATGTCGTTTAGTTGGTTAATAGCTTTGTGTTGTCAATGGAAACCAGTGTCGATAATTTCTGAAACCAAAAAAAAATCATAGTAGGATGAAACCCATTACAAAAGGACGAGAATATAACAAAAATGAAGGGAAAAATAATTTACGGTCGATCTGAAGTCGGGAAGTGGAAAGGGGTGAGTTTTTAAGGGTAAAAACGGTTTATCTCGATTTCCAGCAAAACTACAAGTCCTATGGAAAAAAATTAAATGACAAAGTTGTAGGTAATAAAGAGACCTACAACTTTTGCATTTACACTTTTTTCACATAACCTCAAAATTTATGTGAAAAATTCAAATAATCAAGTTTTTGGTTTTTTATTTTTATCTTATGCAAAACAATTTTTTTTTCACGAAATTAGGTGAAAACATACCTTTTTATGTCCCAAAGACTCATAATTTTTTTGATTTGAAATATTTATTTTTTTACCTAATTTTGACTTAAAATCGAATAAACACCCAAATTTTCAATCGAAAATTCGCACGTCAAAATATCAGCTTTTTAAAAAAAGTCGGGCAGTTTTTTGTTCGTTGAAATCTCTTCTTTCTGATAATGTAAAAATATATATACATTACTATCAATGATTTTAAATACAATGGATTTCGGATCATCGCTCAAAAGTGTCCGAACTAAAAGAGAAACAAAACGCTAAAAGAGAAACAATCGCGCGCCAGTCTTGATTTTGACAACTGAACGACAACACGTTGCACAATGCCGTACTGTATTGTAAAAACGTGTAAAAACTACGAAAAAAAAGCAAATTGAAGACGGTGTATCATATTTTCAGTAAATAAGCTTTTGTTTTATTATTTGCAATTTATTATTTCACTTAAAATACAGTATTTCGTCGATAATAAATTAAAAGACAAAAGTAAATATTGCAATCCAGTCCAATACCGAAGTACCTATCTGTCTCTTTCGAACTCATCCCAAGCTCAGTAAAAAGAAAGAGACCATTTCATTTTCACTGAATAATGTACTAACAAAATGACCATTCAGATTTATTCGGATTACCGATAGCGATAAAACTATTTGGAACAAAGATTATAGTGGAGACGCCTTGGCTCTTTATGATTTTTTTTTCGTTATATGAACCAACATCTATTTCAGTTTTCCTCGGGATCCAGTACACTGTGCACAATGGAAAAATATTATTGCCCTAGCACGGCGAGAAGAATATTTTGATCCAAAAAATAACAATCTTGTTTGTTCGGCTCATTTTATGGACATAACAAAAAGAGGTCCGATCTTTATGAAACTTGTACAAGAATCCCTTGATTGAATGGAGGAGATAAGCCCAAAAATGTTTTTAATTTTCACAGGGTATCATTGTTTTGTCATAAATATAATTACACATGTCATTTTATTTCGTGTATGTACTGTTATTTTCTTTTTATTTGGATTCTCGGTAATGTATTCCCACGGGAATCGGGGCCGAGATAACTATATCTCGCGGGCGGAGTCACGGTGATCAGCTAGTAGCCAATAATTTCGTATCCCAAAAATTAACCATAAGGTAAAAATAAATTAATGATGCGCAGTTTTAGCAACTAATTCAGTCACTTGAAACACGGCTATCTTGTAGTAGACGTAGCGACATAGCGTTATGAAAATAGTAATGAAAGCGGAAGAACTTTGACACCCGCAAGAAGTTTGGCATTTATAATATTATAATTAGTTAAATTCATTAATTCCCTTTTTGTTATTCATACACTATAGTTACTTATTATGAAACTGACTCGAAAAAAAAAATTTTTGTCAGTCGTTAATTAGTTTTTCAGCTTATTTCGTCTAACATAAACAAGTAATTACAATTTATAAGATTATGGAATTTATTGTAGTCTTACATTAATTATTACGCCTACGTAGGTACATATCATGGAATCCTTAAAAGACTTTAACAAAATAAACCTACTCCATTGTTTCTATGTTCACGTAGTTCAAGTATAAGCTGCATAAGGTGAATTAGTCAGGCGGACAGATAGAAGCTACGTAATGCGATAAATTAGTGCAAACAAAAGTGAACACTATTCCGTTGAATCAAGGTTTAAATTTTAATATGAAATTTGTTTATATCTATGTATGCCTATGTATAATGTATAGGTCGACTCGGGACATTATTTTCTTGCGATTTGTTCTAGATCCTATGTCCGTTGTATTATAAGGTCTTTGATTTCAACGAACAAAATACTGCCCGACTTTTTTTTAAAAGCTGAAATTTTGACGTGAGAATTTTCGATTGAAAATTAGGGTGTTGTTTCTATTTTAAGTCAAAATTAGGTGAAAAAATAAATATTTCAAAGTGTTTTGCATAAAAAACCAAAAACGTGATTATTCGAATTTTTCACATAAATTTTGAGGTTATGTGAAAAAAGTGTAAATTTTAATGCAAAAGTTGTAGGTCTCTTTATTACCTACAACTTTGTCATTTATTTTTTTTCCATAGGACTTGTAGTTTTGCCGGAAATCGAGATAAACCGTTTTTACCCTTAAAAACTCACCCCTTTCCACTTCCCGACCTCAGATCGACCGTAAATTATTTTTCCCTTCATTTTTGTTATATTCTCCTCCTTTTGTAATGGGTTTCATCCTATTATGATTTTTTTTTCAATTTTTACCATTTTCAAAGGGCCTAGTCTAATGATTATAGTTTTACAAATATACCTATCTCCTTAATGTGCAATTTCTTCGTAATTTAGTAGTAAGTATATTAGTTTTGTAGGACAAGATTCAGTAATTAATAATGAGTAGATTAGGAGATATGGCACATTTTAACTGGCTCCTCAATTGAGATGCTTAAGAAAGTAAATTAGCATCTAATTTAGATACTTATACTTGTAACGAAATTTGAAACAAACACATCGATATTTTGTATAAATTTATACTAAATGTACGTATAATCCTGCCATAATAAAAGTACATATCTACGAAGTTATTAGCTATCCCTTTATATGACTGCCTCGGTGGCTCAGTGGTATGAGTATGCGACTGCCGCCCCTGAGGTCCCAGGTTCGATTCCGGGTCGATTCAAATTATTTGTGTGATCCACAAATGTTTGTTTCGGAGTTTGGGTATTTTCGATGTATAATATGTATGTATTTAGAAATATATAAGTATGTTTATCAGTCGTCTAGATTACTCTAGATCCCATAACACAAGCTTATATTAGCTTAATTTGGGCTAGATTACGTTGTGTGAGAATGTCCAAAAAAAAATATATATATATATATATATATATATATATATATATTATTAATTACAGGTTCTAAAACGTGGTCGAATGGATCATCAAAAGGGCTTAAAAAACCCATTTCGAAAGGGCAACGTATTCTAATAGTGCATGCTGGATCTGAAGCTGGATTTGTTCCCAATGCGCTGCTCTTATTTAAAGCTGGAACAAAGTCGGGGGACTTTCATGATAATATGAATTTTAATCATTATAGTAAGTGGCTCCGTAGCCAACTAATACCGAATCTGCCGCCAAATGCGGTGTTAGTAATAGATAACGCATCATATCACAACAAACAGTATGATCCTGCTATGAACTATATGACGTGTACGCATTTGGTGTGCTCCAGCCACAAACGTATATTACCTTTAAAAAAATAAAAACTAAAAATAAAATGTTGTTTTTTTTTTATTTGCTGACCATACACTACTACAAACGCAAAAATTTATCCAAGCTAATTTACCTGTAGATGACGTTGTGTGAGAATGTCCAAAAATATTTATTATTTATTTATTATATAATTTCCCTACAATTTTTTTCGTAGGGTGTCCATGAATTATTTTTATTACTTAATTTTTTATATAAAAAAGACTGACTGACAGACGGATAGCGAAGTTTCAGTAACAGGGTTACTGTTTTACTCTTTGGGTACGGAACCCTAAAAGCAAGTAATCAAATCTAGAACTTTATTAGATATAGATAGAATTGAGAATAGTTTAGATTTACAATTGAACCTGGTAGGTCGTACCGACCAATTTGGTTAATTTTGGTTTTAAAATAGTTGTAGAAGTTCAGGGAAGGTAGGACGGCTAGTAATTATGTATTATTCAACTGCACGCGTCAACTATGGTTGTTTTTTTTTTTACTAAATAAGTACACTGATATTACATAATTTAATCCAATAGGTTTAATGGCGGTTTCTAAATCTCGAAATCGGCTAAAACGCAAAAAAAAAGGTTAAAAAAAATTGTAGGTAATTTAATCCTCTACCTACAATATTGTGATACATACAAATAGCGAGAAACTCATAGAAAACGAGATATATACTAAAAACAATTTTTGTGACCTTTTGACCTCAAATTATAAAAGATGCGGACACCCTACCTTATGTAGGTTTTGACACAACTTTTAGGATGTATAAATATAAGTTAGTACCTACTAGTTTCCAGTCAGATTTGAAGAATTCCGAGATTTTCGTTAAGGCCTATTATATTATTTGTTCGACAGGTTTTCGAAATATGGAAGAAGTTTATTTTATGGATTCGAAGTAGCTTTTATTTCATTTTCCAGGATAAAAAATCATTAGGTATACCTATTCTTTATCGTATATTTTTTTATTTTTTCTGGTAGAATATTTTAAACAACTAATGTAGCATTCAGAATAATTTAGTGCTAATTTTGTTCAATTCCACATTCACTGTATACTTCGCTACTTTCCATTTTCATCTTTTTTTTTAAGAAATAATATCATGATACTGTTGAAACTAAGCGTGGCGCGGGCCTATTAGCGCTCATGCTTTCCTTGCAAAATAGCTGCTTTGAACTTAAAATAACTAAAATAATAAATAGGTTATCATAACTTATATGTACCAAAAAGATTTTTGAAGTAGGTAGTCTAACAGGCCTTTTTTATTTTATACACTGTACTTTAATGATTAATTACCTTATAATAAAATCTGTTTCATAAAACAACTTTTTAGTATTATACTACTGTCTCATAGGCTTCATATGTCGTCAAATTTTGAAATCATAATTCGAACTTTTCAACCTTAGATTATATAAAATAAATTTCTAAAATCAGTCGTCCTGTTTTCATTCATATAACATGGCCACCCTTAGTAGCAAATTCTTAAGGAATATCGAAAAGTAATCTGGTTTTTAGATACCAAGTGATACAATGTTGATGTGTACAAGTGTATTTAGTAGACATTTATACTAAATGTTAGTGTATCTAGTTTTTTATTCTGTTGTGATCTCAGGTAGGTACAGTAAATTTTTCATTATGTCGAACATCTGGATGGAGGAGCCAGTTAAAATGTGCTATATCTACCAACCCTCTCATTATTAATGACTGAATCTTATCCTACAAAACTAATATACATACTACTAAATGATGGAGAAGTAGCGCATTAATTGAACTACTGCTTCTATGAAAAATGACTCGTAAGTAATGGTCTGAGCCTCATATAATGTATGATAACTTTTTTAATTTTAATACTACAAAACTCAGATTTTGTCTACTAAAATCTCTCGAATGCTACTAAATCATACCTAATTTTGGTTTCATCCATGATTTTCCTAGTTCTGACGAGAAAAGTTATTAAAACATAAAGGTGGCTCCTCAACCTAAATGTTTAGATTGAGGAGCCACCTTCATGTTTTAATAACTTTTGAAGTATTTTACTACAAAATCGAGGACTGAGGCTACAAAATTTTTAAACTTACTACTAAATACCTATATAAATTTCATTAAAATATGAAATGTGGCTCCTCAATCTAAACGGACATTACTATTTACCCTTGATTAGGTAGGCACAATAGAAAGTGTCTCGGAGAGTATCAAACGGATCAACTAGTTGATCCAATTAGTTGGTCGGAGTGGACGTGTGTGTGACGATTGGGTGTCCTAATCGTAAATCGAAAAACTAATGTTATCTAGATTTAGTAGAAGTTGTAAAAAAATTGTAGAACCGATTTAAAAATTAATATATATTTTTAAATATATATTAATATATATTTAAAATAATATTTTAAAAAAATATGGCAATTTAAATGAGGTCTCCCAATCCTTACTCAAGGGTACCTATTTCTTGGGGAATCGATGCAAGTAGAGCTAAATTTTATACTCATATTTTTGTAAAAATATAGATAAACGCTTCCCAAAAATATTCATCAAGATTAACAAACTTCCAAAACTTTTATAAACGTTTTAAAAAATACCTCAATCCTTACTGTATAGATTGAGGGTCATGGTGTTTTGAAAAAGTGGCTATATGTTTTAAATTTATTTTTGCATGAAGATTGAGTAAAAGTTGTCTAATAATGTGTAAAAAACAAAAACGACTGAAATACATCACGGTTTAAAAATTATAACTCTAGAAACTATGTCCCTCAATACTTATGCCTCCAAAAAACACTTGATCGTAGCTCACTAGGTACTGTAAGTATATAATTAACTACGAATATATAAAACAATGGTAAGTAAAAATTTTTTTAAGAAAAAACTTTTTAGCATTAATTAATAGCATTAATTTTTCGCAGAATCAAAAGGACAACAAAACGTCGACAATTGTTTCGCCTCTAAACGAGGCATTATCAAGACTGTCTCAGAGAGAACAGCTTTTTTTTTTTTTTTTTTTTTCTTGCTTTTCTGTGGAGCTTGATCAATTTTATATATATGTTTCTATCCAATATTTACGAATATATATTTTAGTAGTAATTTTCTACTAAACGTTTATGCAGTTATTTGATTAGAAGATTCGTTATCCATCAAAATATTGACTTATCAATATTCCTATATTACATACGTATATTTAATTACTTCAATTTTACGAAGAATTTTAGCTTTCGTACTTTATAATCACAAAACAAGTACCGATACTTAACATTTTATATAAAATATTGATTAGTAAATCTAGTGGGTTTTTTATAAATCCGCGGCCTGAGGCCGCGGCCGCACCTACGTCAATTGCCGAGCGCCTCCGATAGATACTGAAAGAATTCCTAGTGGCGCCCGGCGGACCTTGGCCACTTGTATGGCCACTGCGAGGTGGTCGGGTGTTACCCCGCATCTTTAGAGTCGGGTTTTATCCCGCGTCGGTCAGTGAAGGCGTGCATGGGGTGAAGCCCCACATCACGCAGCCCTTCTAGCCTGCTTCTGTAAGGACGGTGGGTTGCTAATCCATCGTCCTCAGGCCCCGATCATGGAGGTCGATGGTCCTGGGCGTAGTCACGTCTGCGGCGCCCTCCCCGCAGACTTCGGAACTCAGCGGGGAGGGTACGCTCCCTCACCCCACCAGCCGCCTCCTTCACGAGCATAGTCACCGAAGTTTCCGTGCCCGGTGATGATCTGTGTCGCACGGTACGTGAGGTCACACCCACAGGTCAGCACTGCGAGGCTTCCGGCGAAGACACGGCATTCCACACGTTGGTGGAATGCTCAACGTGGGCGAGTCAGCGCCGGGACCTCGTTGTGGGCCTGGGCGTAGATACACTCTCGCTGGAGACCATGCTACGAGCCATGGTTTCTAGCGGGAGCCAGTGGAACGCGGCCGTTTCCTTCTGCGAGCAGGTAATGCTCGTGAAGAAGGCGGCTGGTAGGGTGAGGGAGCGTACCCTCCCCGCTGAGTTCCGAAGTCAGACGTGACTACGCCCAGGACCATCGACCTCCATGATCGGGGCCTGAGGACGATGGATTAGCAACCCACCGTCCTTACAGAAGCAGGCTAGAAGGGCTGCGTGATGTGGGCCTTCACCCATTATACACGCATTTTGATTCTGACACGAGACCAATGTACATTCGTCCACATTTAGTCTTAAGAAAATGTGTAAATGTGTAAATTATTGAAAAAGAATGACCGAGTTTTATTGCCAGGTTCTTTCTCTCGGTTCTACTTATTGCTTTGCGAATCTGGCATTACATGTAAATATAAAAGCAATGACATTTTTTATTTTAAGTACTTACGTTTGTAAGAGCCTATACAAATAAATAAATAATTTCATTTCACCCCATGCACGCCTTCACTCACCGACGCGGGATAAAACGCGACACTAAAGATGCGGGGTAACACCCGACCACCACGTAGTGGCCACACAGGTGGCCAAGGTCCGCCGGGCGCCACTGGGAATTCTTTCAGTATCTACCGGAGGCGCTTGGCAATTGACGTAGGTGCGGCCGCGGCCTCAGGCCGCAGATTAAAAAAAAAGTAAAGTATCGGTACCTACTTGTTTTGTTATTATAATGTACGAAAGCTAAAATTCTTTGTAAAATTTAAGTAATTAAAGGTCACTCTATACGTATGTAATATTAGGAATATTGATAGGTTAATAATAACGAATCTTCTAATCAAATAACTGCATAAACTTTTAGTAGAAAATTAGTACTAAAATATATATTCGTAGTTAATGATATACTTACAGTGCCTAGTGAGCTACGATCAAGTGTTTTTTGGAGGCATAAGTATATATACATGGTGACATAGTTTCTAGAGTTATAATTTTTAAACCGTGATGTATTTCAGTCGGTTTTGTTTTTTACAAATTATTAGACAACTTTTACTTAATCTTCATGCAAAAATAAATTTAAAACACATAGCCACTTTTTCAAAACACCATGACCCTCAATCTATACAGTAAGGATTAAGGGATATATTTAAAACATTTATAAAAGTTTTTGAATGTTTGTTAATCTTGATGAATATTTTGGAAAGAGTTTATCTATATTTTTACTAAAATATGAGTATAAAATTTAGCTTCTACTTGTATCGATTCACCAAGTAAGGATTGGGAGACCTCATTTAAATTGCCATATTTTTTTAAATTATTATTTTACAAATTTTTAAATCGGTTCTACAATTTTTTTACAACTTCTACTAAATCTAGATAACATTAGTTTTTCGATTCACGATTAGGACACCCAATCGTCACGCACACGGAGTGGACACCAAGGATTTTTTGTTGGTTTCATTGATTATAGTTATTACAAAATCAAAGTGTTTTTACCTATAGTCTTTTTACACCATTAAAAAAATCGCAAGTGTTTCTACCCATAGTGTTCCTTTAAAATGGAAAAGTGAAAATAAAAATCATCTCTGGTTCTATTGATTTCTTGATTCCTTGACCCATGGTACTAGCGACAATAAAAAATAACCGCTAGTTCCATTATTGGCAGATTCGTTGAAACTAGCAATAAAAATCACCACTAGTTCCTCTTTCACGAAATTTGAAAATAATGAAACTAGCGGTGACAGAAACCCTCACTAGTTCCATCATGGAATTTCGATACGTAGGTAGTATATTGTAAGCGTACGTAGGCTAATTTTGAACTAAAACAACAAATGCTTTACTAAAAAAAATTTAATAAACAAATTAACCACAATGCTATACGTAGGTATTCTTTCTTATTTTTAAACATAAATTATGATTTTTTTATTATTCATCATGCAGAGCCTATATTTAATCATATAAATACCTAATAATTGTTCTTTATGTAAATACAAAATAAGCTTGGTACACTCAGCGATACATCACACACCCATACGGACGGTAGGTAATAATTTCGCTGTAAGTAGGTACGGTTTTACATTCATTAGGTAACAAAGGTAAACATTAAAAATGGCGGACGACGTACTTTACAATACCTATAAAATTTAGTAGAGTTATACGTGTCAGTGTCAAAATTTAAAGCACGTCAACCGCAATTTTTGCTTTAGTTAAAATCTATGGGAGTTCGATTTTTGCTGCGTGCTTGTGGCTTTTTAGGTTACCTCTGGCGCTCCGCAAAAATCGGGTTCCCAGACGCTCAATTGCAATACCGAACAACGTTTCTTTGTCCCGCACCGTGAACTAGTTGAGTATTTAGTTCTTCTGTGCGGAAAATATCAAGCATTACCTTGACATTGGCAAAATCATCGATGAACATCGATGGTGCCACGTTTTTAAAAAAGGAAGAAGAACTATCTATGGAAAAAAAAGAAAAAGTTTTTTTTTTAATATTAAAACAAATAACTATGAATTCAATTATCAAGTAAAAAATTGGCCATATTGTTGGCTTCTTCTGAATAAGCAGCAAACCGTGACCCATCCATTGCAGAATCATGAGTGTTACTAGATAAAAGTTTATGACTTGTTCCTCCAATATCCTCTTTGCATTCAGGACACTTAGCAACTTGCATTGCTCCTCCACATTCAGTAATGCAGTATGTATGTCCATTGGGACATTTGAACCAACTACCAGCTTTTAGATCCATGGCCTTAACAATCATCTCGCGTTCCGACTTAGAAATCATAACGCTTGATTTCATTGTTGACTGCAGCAATTTCAAAGATTCGAGAGCTACGTTCTCATCGAATATAGACAGTGAGAGCACGGCGAGTTTTGTAGATTCGGTCTGAGCCTGAATCTTTTTATCGGTCTTTCTGAATTCGGTTTCTGAATTCTGTAATAACTTCTCAAATTGCACAATAGTGTGCATTCGTCTAATTTCATTGTTAATATCTTTTTGATGTTGTTCACTTATTTTTATGACAGCTTTGGACTTTTTATCAAACTTCAATGCCTTTAATATCATAGTTACCAGTGCTCTCATTTCTGCCTCGAATATAATGGATTTTAACTTTTGATAGTTGGTCCAGCAATCTACCAGCATGTCTATTATCTCTACATATACAAGAAGCATCCCCACTTGCAAAAGAGACATTTTCTTGTTGTTTTTCATAAATAATAATACATTCTCCAGAGTCCTTTCCAGTTCTGCATGTCCGTCTAAAATAATAAATAGTACTTAGGTACATACAACAGTCAAGGATATAAGATGAAATGTTTTTTTTTAATTAGGTACTTAAAAATCGATATAGGTAGATATACAAGATACTTGTGGAGTGCCATGATGGCTAGTTTAGATTGGTCGATAACTCGGTCGCTACCCGGACTAATGTTATTCGCCGGATAATTCAGTCGATAGCTCGCATGCGGGGACTATAGTAAAGTCCATAAATTTCTAAATAAGAGGTCATTTCTAGGGGTTGTTAATGCTTTCACACTACATTACCACAGAAAACTGGGAGTTGTCAATAAAGACGTCATTGCATATTAATAATTGCTGTTTTACTGAATTCTATCAAAACAACTGCATAAATTACCGCAACTTGTCAAGATTCTAAAATGGTCAAAATGGTATAATACTCTAATAACGCAAAATCCGAGCACTAGACGTGGACTTCCGGAGATCAGCCCGTGACTACAAGTACAAGTAGATACAATACTCTAATACCACTTGTAAAATTTTAAGACTTTTTTCAACTGTCTCTAAAAAAAGTATTGTTACGACTTCAAACTCACGACTTAACCATTTATTCGTTTTGTCCTTCCATAAATGTTGATTTCAGTATGAACCTCAAATGTAAGGAGTAAGAAGGTGCTGATTTTTTTTTTTTTTTATATGATGTAACTTAATGATTACCTCATAACAATTTCAATCTAGCCTTGAGGCTAATAAGTAATTTAAATATAACTTAATTTGCTAAAAATTTACAATTTAAAGAATGTGTCCATTGGCACTTTTCTTATAGTCTCTATTATAATGGAAAGACACTTAGTTCTTGTGTTCTTCAAGGTTAGTAGCACTCACTGCACACTAATTTCAAAATATAAATTAAATATTTTACTGTCTTATTTGTTTTCCTGTACATTGAGTAATTAGGCCGTGAGAGGGCCTTGGGCTAACATTACTTAGGGGCCAGTAATGTTAGCCCGAGGCCCCTCACGGCCCCCTAACCTCACGGTCCGGCCCTGTAGGTTTTAGCGCTCATGCACACAACAATGCCTCCGCGCCGCCTCCGTCTCGCGTCCGCGTCGCAAAGCTGTGTTACACGACGCCGCCTCCTCGCTGCCTCTGCCTCGCATCCGCGCTGCCACCGCGCTGTGCGCCGTGCAGCCACCGCGTGGCGAGGAGGCGCGGAGGTGTGTTTATGCAGCAGATTTGATTGTTTGTTTGTTCCCACTTACAGAGGATGTACATACCAACAACTTCGTACTGGACTAGGTACGATTTTTATTTTGCCATTTTTCATTAAAAATAAATTTGTCAATTCAAATCATGCAAAGAAAAAAATAGGTATCGTGATAGCTATGGTTTGGCTTTATCTACCCTGTACGGGTTTGTACACCTTTAGAAGCTGATTAAAACACTGTAAATCGGATAACTGAATATATTTGATAATTGCTTAACTGTAGGTATGAATGCATGATGTGAGTCGGACGCGGTATGAATGCGGACTGACTTGGTGATGCTTTACATAAAACAATGGAAATAATGATTTGCTGAATGTGTACAACGTGAGTTGGAAATGTGCGGTGTTGCAGTATTGGTACACCGTACATGCTCCGGGGCACGAGTCACAAGGTGATTACAATTTGCTTAATGCTAGTGATGATCTACAAATGACCCCGACAATTAAAATTATTCGGAGTTAATTTTGCGAAAACTGCACTTTGTGAAAATAGGTGAGCTCCCGGTGCTCAGCAAGTTTATTTTAGTGTCTTTTATCACTTCACTTGTACACTGCACTACACTAGGCTCTGCTTTTGCACATTGCTCACTGATCTCACTAGAACCTTGTGAATCTTGAGGCGCAGCTGGACGTGCAGGCGGGGCAGGTTGGCGGACTCTGTGATGTAGACGTTTCCATGCGATTATGCCCAGCAGCAGTCCTACTGCTGCTACCACATATATGGCGGCGTAATGATGAACATCGTGGAATGACAACCCGACATCTGTATTTTCTAACTGCTCTGCCGCTGACTTCATTTGTTGAATCTGACTGTCTATGCTCTTGAACTCGTTAGCGTAATTATTACTGTAACTTTCATTAAAATCGCTAGTTGGAATTGATATGTTTATAAGATAGTTGACGGGTGATATTTCCACTGATAATATATCTGGTACTACATTTATTTGATTAGTGTGCATTCTGTGTGACGTGACCGTGAATGTCTCGCCCTTGATGACGCAATCGCTTCCAAGCGCGATAATGCTGACGCCACTCAATTCTTTTCTTGCGATCTGCTGATCGCATATGAATTTCATGGTGCATTGGCCGCAACATGTAAACATGAACGTGTTTACATGGAACAGCTGTGTCCATGTATCTCTACATGCTGTGAATTTTGTTTGACAGTTGTTTGTTTGCGGATCTTGGACACAAAGATTGAGATCTGATTTCTTTTCGAATACTAGTTTTTGTAATTCACATAATCTTGAAGAAGAATCGAGCTGCATACATGTCTGTAGGTCTCCTTCTGTCATTGGAATGAAGGTGTCTTTCACAATATTCATCGCCAAATAACTTTCTATTGGGATAACATTGACCATATTCTTGCTGACTTGGCGAGGAATAGGTATTGTACCGTAAATATCGTAACTGTCTCTGTTTGCCAATGGAATTCGCAATTCAAAAATAAAATACTGTTCTGTCATACGTGCTTTTACTCTGAGTAACTTATAAATCTGAGGAAGATCTGTCTGTATGTTGTCAATGGGCAACGACAACTCCTTTGATAACTGGCTCGATATGATGCTGAGTTCATCTTTTAGCTGAGCAGGCGTTAAAAGATGTATATTAAAGTGTTGAACATTAGTTATCGTATCCAGGAGGCTGTCTTGGATGTTTCCTAGATTTGTTAACATGCTATTGGCCATAATGCTTATAGAAATAAAATTATCTACTGTTTCGATAATTTGCACTTCTTTTGCCAGCTTGTTTGTGGCTTGGTCTAGACTGATTAAATGCTGATTAAATATCTTGTGTTGATGCTCCATAGTGCTCTCCATTCTCTTTAAAACGTTATTTTCTGCTTCTATAACTGATGTCTGATTTTTCCAGTACTGTGCAATATGTTTCTGGTTTGCTCTAAGCATGTTTATATCTCTCTCGTATTGTTCGGCGAAGTTTTGATCTAACACACTGAACAAACTGTTTGCAATATAGCCAACGCCGTTTATCAATCCACGGCGTGTACGCGACCGCGTAGTATCGAAGTGCTGACTCTGTAATATGCGATCGTAGTATTCTAACTCGTTAAGACCGTGCTTTAGCTGGAGTGTAATGACGTCACAGTGTGACCGTTTCTGCATAAACTGACATATATCTGCTAAGTAAGTATAGTAAGACTTTAATACTTTAATGCCCTGCCAGTATGGTTCCATATCATAATAGACTATTATTTTCCATTTGTCTTGAATTAAATGCATTTCTGATAATTGGTCAAAGTAGATGCTATTGTTGTTCTGTAATGCTGTAACACTATAAGCACCGTGAACTACTGGCGAGGAACATAACATAAACAACATAAAGATAAAGGCTATGAAGTTTACGCATGATGTCTTGATTGTTGTTTTGCTTATCTTTTTTAACTGATTGTCTGCTTCAGGTTTTTGATGCTGTGGTACTTGTTTTCCTGATGTTTCATTAACTGGTAAGACTGATAGTTTTACGATAGGCCGTTTTATTATGCTGTTTTTTGTCTTGAGACTGACAACACGTACGTGGCCATCTTTCCCTGGGTGAAGCTCGATAATACGGCCCAAAGCCCATTTTCCCGGGGGCAGATTGGCGTCATGAATTATAACGATATCACCTAATTTAAGATTAGGGTGTACAGTTCGCCACTTGCTTCTCTCTGATAATCCTGCTAGGTACTCTGTGCGCCATCGAACCCATATATCATTAAATATTTTCTGTGTTAGCTGCCATCTGGTTCTTTCATCTCTTTCTGTTTCTATTATCGTTAGGATGGGACCGCTTGATAAGAAATGAGACGGAGTAAGGTAATCCAAGTCGTTTGGATCTTCTGTTATTGCACAAAGGGGTCTGCTATTGAGACATGCCTCAAGCTGCGATAGTAAGGTAGCATATTCTTCATAGGTGAGTTTCTGATCGCCCACTACTCTCCTCAAATGTCTCTTTAGGACTTTCACACTGGATTCCATTAATCCACATGAAGATGGCCACGAGGGAGCTGTGAAATGCCATGTGATTTGCATTTCACTGACTTCTGATAGAAAATCATCCGATATAACAGACTTTCAGTGTAAATATTCTGATTCGAGAACTCTGCTTGCCCCAACGAAGTTGGTGCCGTTATCGCTGTACATGTGTCTGGGCGTACCTTTTCTTGCTGCTAGTCTACGTAGGGCTGAATGCTGCCAAGAATGCTGCCGATGACAAATCTGATACTAATTCGAGGTGCACGGCCTTGGTTACCATGCATACGAATACTGCTACATATCCCTTTGTAGTTTTAATACCTCTTCCACGGCTTGATTTTACATCTACGGAGCCAGTGAAATCTACACCTGTATTGTAAAATGGCCGGGAGGGGTTTGTTCTGCAGGCTGGCAAATCTCCCATGATTTGCTGTTGATTGACTGGACTGTGCCGTTTACACACAACACATCTATGTATGCGTTTTTTGACGGCTCTATTTCCACCCAATATCCAATACTGCTGTCTGAGATACGATAAGGTGAGACGCACACCTCCGTGGAACGTTTGTTTATGAGCATAGTCAATGAGTAGGTCTGTTAAATGGCTGCTGTGTGGAATAATCAGGGGGTGCTTCATGGATTGACTGATGTTTGCGTTTTTCAGTCGTCCTCCCACTCTGATAAGACCGTGCTCGTCTAAAAATGGATTTAAACTAAGTATCGTGCTTTTTGAGTTTACTTGTTTATTTTGTTTGAGGCTGTTTATTTCTGCTAAAAATTCTGATTGCTGTACATATTTTATTATTTTTAATTTTGATAACTGAAGCTCCTCAGCTGTTAAAAATGACTGCTTACTCCGATTACAAGTAAGTGCCCGTAGTATCCAAGCTAAGACGCGTGCCACTCGTGTAATACTACTGTGCTTGTTAAGCAAATTTGCAATTATGTTTATGTTACTGTTGTCTGTCTGTACTGCATTTGTTATTTTTATTTTCTTTGTTTCTAGCTCTGTGTTGAATACCTCGGGCTGCTTTGTATTTTGATTGTTGAAGGTAAACAACGAGGTAGGACCCTGCCACCAGAGAGGAAACTGCGCTGCTGATAGCCCGCGACTTGCACAATCACTGGGGTTATCACTGGATTTGATGTACTACCAGTAGACTGGGGGAATTACTTCTGTAATTTTTTTGACTCTGTTGGCAACGAATGGCTTCCAACGATTCGATTCTCCTTGTATCCAGCCCTAAACTGCTGTTGAGTCACACCACCCGTAGACCTCGAGTTTGTGACTACTCAAACTTTGTTTGACCTTGGCCATTAACCTAGAGAGCAAGAGGGCACCGCTAAGCTCTTTCCTAGGTAATGATGTTTCACTAGTGGTCTTGCTGACCGGAACTACTCTTGTTTTTGCTGCTATAAGAACAATTGATACTGCATCCTGCTTCAATGTTCTTGCGTATATAACGCAATCGTAAGCCTTTTGCGAGGCATCACAATAACCGTGAAGTTGAATGGCATTGATACCATCACTGCCTATCCATCTTGGTATTTCAATCTGATTGATATTGTCTAAGTCTGAACGAATGTTTAACCACTCTCTGTATATACTGTCCGGGACTTCGTCGTCCCATTTCAAATCTGCAACCCAAGCATTTTGAAATAAAAGTTTAAGTTTTATAATGACAGGTGCCAACCACCCTAAAGGGTCGAATATTTTTGATATTTCTGCTAATAAGATCCTTTTGGTAGGCCTAGTTTCAGATTTTCCTGACATCTTGCATTGAAATGTAAACACATCTTGTTTAGGGACCCACCTAAGGCCCTTTTGTCGATTCTAAATGTTTAAAATCGAAGCTTTCTTGATTGTAACATGTGTTCGAACTGTTTTCTGCTAATAATGTTGGCGTGTTTGAATTCCACTTGCGAAGATTGAAACCTCCCAACTTGAGTAGATTGGTGAGGTCTTCCTGTAGTTTTCTAGCTGATTCTGTGCTGTGGGCTCCGCTTAAGAGGTCGTCCATGTAGAATTGATCTTCTAGGGCCCTTGCTGCTGCTGGATACTGATATTTCTCGTCTTGAGCGAGCTGCTTCAACGTCCTCATGGCTAGAAATGAAGCTGCTTTCATGCCATAGGTGACGGTGGATAACTGGTAGTCTCGAAGATCTGCATCTGAAGACTCACGCAATACAATTTTCTGATATTTTTGATCGTCTGAATGCACTATAATCTGCCTGAACATTTTCTCTATGTCAGCCGTAAGTGCGTACTGATATTGTCGCCAACTGATTACTAAAGATAACAAATCTTGCTGTAAATTTGGACCTCTAAACATCAAATCGTTTAAACTGTAACCAGATGACGTAGGCTGTGACGCGTTGAATACAACTCGTAGTGCCGTAGTTGTCGACTCAGCGCAACATACACAATGGTGCGGTAAGTAGTAGCTCGGTGTCATGTTGCTGTTTGTTAAGTGCATGTGTCCTAAACTGATGTATTCATGTATGAATGATTTATAATTATCTGCGATGTATTCTTGCCGTTTGAATTTTCGCTCTAATTGAAAAAATTGGGCGACTGCTCTCTGTTTTGATTGGCCTAATTTTTCATCTGCGTCCCGATGCATAGGGAGACGGACAACGTACCTGCCATCTTCCCGGCGTTCTGTTGTTGACTGATAGAGCTGTATACACTGATTGTCCTCTAATTACATGTCGATGTCATCGTCGATATCTTCGATGGACCAAAACCTTTGAATGTCATCTTCATTGAATAACGTGACACTGCAATTTAACGTTTTCATATTCGCTGCGTTTCCACACAAAATCCACCCAAAGCGCGTCTGCTGTGCTATAGGGTACGTTTCCATGGACTTGATAATACCTCCCATTACTATGATAGCATAGATATCTGCACCTAGTAGGAGGTCCACGGGCTTGCTGATATAGTACTCTGGATCTGCTAACTGAAGGTTGTCTATATGTTCCCATGAAGGTTTCTGAAAGGATCTGTTTGGTAAGTTATTGATGACGTTTTTCATATTGATTGCGTCTATACTGATCGAGTAATCACTGTGAATAGATGACAGCCTGAGTGTCAACATTCCTTTGCATGCGTTGCCTTTGGCACCTACTCCATACACGACGCCCTTACAACGCTGACGCGGTGAACCTAATAGCTGTGCCGCGCCCTCTGTAATGAGGGAGGCTTGCGAGCCTTGGTGGATAAGAGCGCGTAAAACTCTGAATGACCCATCTGCCGCTTGTACCTTGACCTGGGCCGTTGTTAAAAGAATTTCACCTGTTTCACCTTGCGTTGCATAGGCACCCTTTTGACTTGTCCCCTGCTTACCACCTTTATTAATGTCGTTATGTTTTGATTCTAAGAATTTTATAGTGTCATGTAAAATGGTATTGTGGTCGCCATTGCAAGTTCTGCATTTTTTGTTTGAAAAACATTCTTTGTCGGTGTGCTTATGTAGACAGTTTTTGCAAAGCGATAATTTTTCCAGTGTTTCTAATTTCATGTTGGGCTATAATTCTAGAAACGTATTGCAATGGAATATGCCATGATTTTTATTGCAAACTGGGCACATTGGCAACTTGGAACGGAAGTCGTTTCCATTGTGTTGCAATGTTTTCTTGGAATTGTTTTTCGAGTCTGTATTACTGCTATATGTTTTATAAAAATTTGGTTTTTTGTTGTTTTGATAGGATGTCTCCTGTTGTTGGCTAGACTTTACTGTGTCCTGCTTACGCCTAGATGATTCCAAAGAGATGAATTTACTCTCCAGAAACTCCAACAATTCTTGAAGGGAAGGTAACTCCCTAGGGCTCTTCAAGGATTGGACGTAGGTAATCGTTGTGCGTATCTGAGTCTAACTTATTGGCGATGATGTACACTACCAACGGGTCCCAGTTGCTGATATCGACCCCAAGTGATTTTATAGCGTTTAAACACTCGTTTGCCGTGTCATGTATCTTTTTGATGGCTGCTGCTGATTGCTGCTGAATGGTTGGTAAACTCATAAGGATATGGACGTGAGAGTTAAAAATAAGTTTGGTGTTATTGTAACGATGTGTTAGGATATCCCAACATGCTTGATAATTATCTGAACTAATCTGTAGATGCTGGTTTAATCTCTCAGGCTCATTTCTTAGTTTTCTTTTTAAAAATTGCATTTTTTGAGCACACGGCATCGACTTATTGTTGTGTACCGTTTCAACGAACAAATCTTTGAACGACACCCACTGATGGTAGTTGCCGCTGAACGTTGGTCTTAGGGGTTAATTTCTCCCTGTAGCTAGTTGACCACATTCTACGGCCGATATCTTTTTTGATTTCCTGATACTTCTGCTCATGTTTACTAAAAGCTAGTTCGTACTCTATGTTCTCCTCATAGAGCTCACTGTCAATTTTCCAGTGTAGTGAGTCAATGACAGACCAACGACTTTGAATCGTTTGTAAAATATCCTCGAATTCCCATTTTTCAGAGACAGTTTCGAGGTTCATACTGATAACTGTTCTTGAGAAGGCTTTAAAATTGCTGTTCTGTTTTCTGAACATCTCTTCTAATTTACTGCTAGTACCTGATTCGCGAAAAGCAGTTGCTGAAAATTTGGTTGGCTGCTTAATCATCACCTCCGGGCGCGCAGGGGCCTGAGACGTTGACGCGTGGTCACCTGGGAGCTGAAATTGAACTCCCTTTGGCGCTGACACATGGTCACCTGAGGACTGAATTTGAACTCTCTTTTGCGTTTCTGGTCTAAGAAGAGATGTTTCGTCTGCGTTTGAAACGGACGGAAGATAAATCATGATGGCTGAACGCGAAGCATTGTAAAATCCTGCTAACTCATTGTACTTGCTGTTTACAAAATAATCATGAGTATTATCTTCAAGCGCACATAACTTAATATGGTTATTCTGATATTCCTGCCAATACGAATCTAACGTACTTAGTCTATTTTTGATATAGGGTAGCGTCTTGCGGTCACGACTATCCTTGTCAAAATTCCTCTGAAGCACGTGCATAGCTTCTGTGAGTTGTTGCTGAGTTGCTAGGAGATCTTCCATGGTGATAGTTCAGCGGCGTAAAGTAATGAATGTTTAACTCACCGGAGACTGCTACGTCACTTACGTGGCGTGGGAAAATTTTGTACTGCAATCCAACGGGAATATTATCCTGTAACACTCGCGCTGGTGTCCTGCTAACGGTAGCTCGAAGGACCATAAAGATGTACGGGTTTGTACACCTTTAGAAGCTGATTAAAACACTGTAAATCTGATAACTGAATATATTTGATAATTGCTTAACTGTAGGTATGAATGCATGATGTGAGTCGGACGCGGTATGAATGCGGACTGACTTGGTGATGCTTTACATAAAACAATGGAAATAATGATTTGCTGAATGTGTACAACGTGAGTTGGAAATGTGCGGTGTTGCAGTATTGGTACACCGTACATACCCTTTAAAATAACGCAGTAGGTAGTTAAAAAATAGTGGTGTATTAAAATGTCAAAATTATGTCATAACTTTGTTAATTCAAATCGTACGAAGAAAAATGTTGGTACCGTGATAGGTATGGTTTGGCTGTAGGTACCTACTCTTAAAATTATCGCAGTAGTTGAAAAATAGAGGATATTACAGAAAAATTGCAAAATAGGTCATAACTTTGTCAATTCAAATCGTACGAAGTAAAACTTAGGTGACGTGATAGGTATGGTTTGGCTGTACCTACCCTTTAAATTATCACAGTAGTTAAAATATATATGCAGAAAATGGCAAAATAAAAGTCGTAAATTCAAGTTGAACGTTGTTGGCATAAGCTCTTTAAGTGGGAACACACGTACACCTCCTCCGCGCCGCCTCCTCGCCACGCGGTGACAGCACGGCGCGCGGCTCGGAGGCGTGTTCGTGTGCATGAGCTGTTAGGTATGTAAAGTATGCGTCTACCTACACCGTCCGTCGACAACAGTATTTTTTAACGTACGTAAAAATAATAAAAAAACAAATAACAAAACTTTAGTTTCCTTATGGTTTTCTGTACCATTTATCAATTATTGTATTCGCTGTTTTTTTATAACACCGCAATATCGTCCATTACAAAAGGTACGCCCTTAGAAGTATAACCCCAGGACGCCGGTGGACTTTGGCCACGTTCGGTTCCCTCTCTAGGCCGCCTCCTTGGCGAACATGACCTGCTCGTATAAGGACGCGGCCACGTTTCACTTTTTCGCCCAAGTTGAACACTCCACCTATGCGTGGAGTACCGTGTACTCGCCCGAAATCTCGCAGTGTTGACACTGGGGCGTGACCTCACGATGAAAGCAGTGCAGATACTTAACAAAGCACTCGTGCCCGATAATGATCTGCGACGCGTGGTACATGAGGTCACCGTGTCACCTCTGCAACCACTTCTCCATAACTGGACTCACCGCCCCCCGCCATGACGCATTTCGCCATCTTGGTTGCTCAATTTGCACCTTCCATTTCTCCATGAGATCATGGCGTAACTAATTCTCGAGAAAGTAATGATAAGTAAGATGTTAAAAACTTTCAAAATATAATAGCATTAATTTTTCGCAAAATTAAAAAGGACAAACAAACGTCGACAATTTGTTTCGCCTTTTGTTCGGTCTCTAAGGTCATCAGAGAATTTAATGCTGGAAATGCCAGTGCATTCCACAAGATTATCTGACAAGTGCTACACTGTTCAAGCAGTTCGTCTGTGGAATGCTCTGCCGCTACAGATTAAACGCGCACAAACACTTGCATCTTTTAAAATATGTTAAAAGATTTTTATCTCTATTCCTCTAATTAGTGCTATTTGTTTCTTTAATATATTTTTTGTGTATATTTAAAGTTAGTATATCCTATTATTGTTAGTATATTCTATTGAATTTCATATATATGTACTTGTTTCTCCTGATAAATATTCATTTATCAATGTATTGAACATTTTGCTCTCTTCTTTAAATCCTATTAATTTATTATTTTTAAATATAATTATATTACATTGTACACAACCCCTATCATTTCTTGTAACTTTCATTCCATCCTAAGGTTGCCTGGAAGAGATTGCTCTTTAGCAATAAGGCCGCCTGTTGTACATTATTATTTTTAAGACTTGTCATAAACCATTTGTTGTTACATTGTGTACAATAAAGAGTATTTATTATTATTATTTCGTTTATTCCTTTACATTCTTATTTTATACATTTTTAAATACATTTATAAAAAACAGAAATACATTTAAAATATAAAAAATAGTGACCCACCAGTAGCGGAGTAGGACCCAAACTACCGGCAGTGGAGGCTACAGACTAAGAAACCTCCTAATAATACGGCACGTGTCGAGGATAACAGCCTTCTGAATCTGACTCTTGGTCCAACAATCTAACGAGAGTGTCTTGAGATGTTGATCGAGACTCTTCGCTATTAATCCGTTTGCCGAAACGACCACTGGGGCAATGATCGTCGAGTCTACGTCCCACATGGCGGTTATCTCGAAGGACAGATCAAGGTATTTACTAAGTTTGTCCTTCTCAGCCTTCACGAGATTTTCGTCATGCGGGACGGCGATATCGACGATCACTGCCCGACGCTGGGTCCGATCAACCAAGACGATATCGGGCCTATTTGCAACAATAGTTCTGTCCGTGATGATTGATCGGTCCCAGTAGAGCAATGCACGACCATTCTCAAGAACTGGCACTGGTGTGTACTTATAGTACGGTACTTCAAACTCAATAAGGCCATATTGAAGAGCAAGTTGCTGGTGGATGATCCTGGCTACTTGATTGTGCCTATGCAAGTACTGGGTGTTAGCAAGATACGAACAACCGGAAATAATAAGGCGAAGTGATTCACCAGGACGGTGGCATGCTCGACAAATGTCGACCGTACCGTCCTTCATGATGTATTTCCGATAGTTGTTCGTCTTGATAACCTCATCTGCAATTGCACAGGCAAAACCTTCAGTTTCCCCAAAGAGGTCCCCAAAACGCAGCCAGTTCACCAAAGCGAGCAG
Organism: Nudaria mundana; assembly: GCA_963556515.1. Lineage (NCBI taxonomy): Eukaryota > Metazoa > Arthropoda > Insecta > Lepidoptera > Erebidae > Nudaria > Nudaria mundana. The sequence goes on from OY748296.1 coordinate 14,037,687, forward strand.
GTCTACGTCGGGTCCTGTTAAAACCCGGTAGAACCGCCCGTGTAGCTCCTTACTCTTCCATACGTCCCTACGGTCTTAAGTACCTAGCACCTTTGGTTTACGCCAGTTCTCGTTAGCCAAGGAAAGAGGTGTCAGGCCCTTGTCAACCATCACGACATCGCAATGAATGTCACACCCGTACTGTAGAAAGTAATCTCTCAGACTGCACACTTCACGGTTGTGGAGGTTCTTGGCATTCAAAAAGCCTCGACCCCCACACTTTCGCGGAATGTACAGTCTCATGACAGAAGATCGTGGGTGTAACATTCGATGCGATGTCAGTTGTTGACGGACTCGCCTATCCAGGGCGTCTAGTTTGAGTCCACCTAAGTATGCCAAAGGACAAACAATAAAGGTATCACCCAACCGTTGAAAGCCCGCATTTTGTTACCACCGGACAAAGAACTGAACTTTTGTCAGGCGGCCATAAAAACTTTCTTTCACCGATTTCTTGATATCCTCTACCGCTATACCCAATGACTCTGACATACCTAGGTATTTGTATGTTTCGGTCTCGGAGAGAGATCTGAGAGTTATTATCTCAGAAAGTTATAAATTCGGTGAATTTACAACCTTCCCCCGTTGTACATGCATAACCGCACACTTATCAACACCGAACTCCATCTTAGTGGTATTACCAAAAACTTCCGTAGTTTTTAATAATGTCACTAAATCTTGGTGCTTCAGTGTGAACAGTTTGAGGTCATCCATGTACATCAGGTGAGATAGAACCTCACCCCCTCTACGAAACCGATAGCCTAGCCCTGAATCCGTCAGCAATGTGCTAAGTGGATTCAGTGCTAAACAAAACCACAATGGACTCAAACTGTCGCCCTGGAATATACCACGCTCGATCCTTATCAAGCCTTGCGGGTCAGAGGCGTGCCCACCACTACCTGGTTGACGAAGGACTGTGGTCCACTGTCCCATACACGAGACTAAGAAGGATTTAAGAGTCAGATTAATTTTATACAACTCTAAAATCCTCCTCAGCCATGAATGAGGCACCGAATCATAGGCCTTCTTGTAGTCAATCCAGGCAGTAGAGAGGGCGCCCCTACTCCGCTTGACTTGTTGGCTAATGGCCATATCAATGAGGAGTAGCTCCTTAGTACCACGAGACCCAGCCCTACATCCATTCTGAGCGTTATCTAAGATATTATTAGATACTATGTGCGAGTTTATTTTACTTCTCAGAATAGATGTAAGGAGCTTGTAGATGGTAGGTAAGCAAGTTATGGGTCTATAGTTTTTAGGTTCCGTGGTACTACCTGATTTATGGAGCAGGAAGGTGATGCCAGTGGTCATGAAAGCGGGTAAGGAACCAGACTCAAGGGCTTCTTGATACTGTGTTGCCAAGCGTTCATGCGAGCTCTGAACCCACTTTATCCAAAAGTTGTGCAATCCATCCGGCCCAGGACTTTTCCAGTTCGGGGCCGTACGCATTGCACAACTAACGTCTTCGGAGTCTATGGTAATAGACTCCATGGGTTCGATGATACTGCATTCACGCTCGACGACACGGATCCAGTCGCCCTCCGAATGTTTGACGGGCACCGACCATATGTCACGCACGCAATACAATGTGACATGACCGTTCTCAAGAACTGGGTCGGGCACATACTTGTAATAAGGTACCTCCACGTCGACAAGATTATACAGACCCTTACTTGGCGCACAAGTTGTATTTTAGCTCTCTTTAGTGGTAAAGCGGGACGCGAGGGACGCGGTAGCGGTGCCTTCTCGGACGTATAATTGTTGCGTCAGTCGACCTTTGCCTCTCTCATTGGTTCTACGTTCCATTCGCTCCCGGACCTTTGCCTCTCTCATTGGTTCTACGTTCCGTTCGCTCCCGGTTACACTTGCGTGCACGAAATTTTTCACCACTATTTTTGTTGAGTTTTTGTTATTGTTTTTGTTGAGTTTTTGTTATTGTTTTAAATTTTGCTTTTGTTTCGTTACGTTGTTATAGTTATAGTTAGATTTGTTACATTATTACAATGCCAAGACCTAATACCGTGTTACGCAGACATGCCAGAAAAATGGTATACGACGTGTACTGTTTCATGGAAAAAGAAGCAAAAACTGAAAAAGAGACAGTAAAACAGACTGCAGAAGCTACTAAAACGTCAGAAAGAACTGTAAGACGTATAGTCAAGGAAGGTAGAAGTTCCGAATCCTTACTGTCTTTAGGACACCGGGCAAAAAGAGGAATAGAACAAAGCCGATCACAGATATCGACACTTTTGACCAGTCGGTGGAAAGAACCTGTGTGCACAATTACCACATCACAAATAAAGAGCTGCCTACAGTTGAGAAGCTAAGAAAAAAACTAAAAGATGACATCAATTTGCATAATTTAGGCTTACGGTGGGAAAAAGCCGAAAACAATAGAAAAAAATTGGTTGAAAAATCTAAAATTAGGTTATTAAGGATAGAGTTCCTTCAAACTCTGATTAAATATAGGGAAGAAGGAAGACCGATTATTTACACAGATGAGTCGTATGTTGATTCATCTCATTCAGGTATGTTACAATTATTATACTTTATTCTTGCATTGTATTTATGTAGGTATGTACGCAAATATTTATTTATTTCATTTAGTATTTATTTATTTTACAAGTTAAGTACTTATGTAAGATACCGTGAAATATCTTATTTAGTTATTTCTGTCGTGTTATTCATCTCTTCAGGGGTCGCCTGGAAGTGATTTCGTATAGTAACAAGACCGCCCCTTGTACTATTTTATTTCCTGTCAAATAATCTAGACGTTAAGAGCTTATGAAATATGAAACTGCCTCGGTGGCTCAGTGGTATGAGTATGCGACTGCCGCCCCTGAGGTCCCAGGTTCGATTCCGGGTTGATTCAAATTATTTGTGTGATCCACAAATGTTCGTTTCGGAGTTTGGGTATTTTCTATGTATAATATGTGTGTATTTAAAAATATATAAGTATGTTTATCAGTCGTCTAGATCCCATAACACAAGCTTATATTAGCTTAATTTGGGCTAGATGACGTTGTGTGAGAATTACCAAAAAAAAAATATATATATATTTTTAATTACAGGTTCTAAAACGTGGTCGGATGGATCATCAAAAGGGCTTAAAAACCCATTTCGAAAGGGCAACGTATTGTAATAGTGCATGCTGGATCTGAAGCTGGATTTGTTCCCAATGCGCTGCTCTTATTTAAAGCTGGAACAAAGTCGGGGGAATTTCATGATAATATAAATTTTAATAATTATAGTAAGTGCGGTGTTAGTAATAGATAACGCATCATATCACAACAAACAGTATGATCCTGCACCTACCTCGAATGCCAAGAAAGCGGACATGCAGAGCTGGTTGGCAGAAAAGGGCATAGAATTTGAGGAAAATGCGCTCAAACCTCAATTGTACAATTTGATAAAAATGTATAAATCTAAACATAAAAAATACAGTATTGATCAAATACTTGCAGAACACAACCATAGTGTTCTGCGATTGCCACCTTATAATCCGGATCTAAATCATATAGAAATGGCATGGGCGGCAATCAAAGGATATGTAGCCAGCAAAAATACTGCGTGGAATGCGACAAGTGTTTTGGAGCTAGTGAAAGAAAAAGTAACGTTAATGGGTGCCAATGAATGGTCAAAATTATGTGAAAAAGTAAAAACTATAGAGGCTGATTACATAAAAAGTGATCATATAATGAATAAAATAATGACGAGCAAGAAAATGACCCACTTTTTTGTGCCTCTAAGTGTACGATGCGCGAACTTGCCTCCACTACTCCAAATCCTTGCCAAGTTAGATGCCGGGGGTTATACTTTAGAGCAAGTTGCTGGTGGATTATCCTGGCTACTTGGTTGTGTCTGTGCAAATACTCACCGTTCGCAAGACGGGAACAACCAGAGAGATCTTAAAGATTCTCCGGGACGATAACATGCCCGACAGATGTCTAGCGTCCCATCTTTGACAAATCTCCGATAGTTATTCGTCATCACGACTTCGTCAGTGATTGCACAGATAAAACCCTCAGTTTCTCCGAAGAGATCACCAAATCGTAACTAGGATACCGATGCTATTGAATCAACATCGGACCCATTTAGAGCCCGATAAAATCGACCATGCAGTTCCTTGCTCTTCCATATTTCCTTCCGATCAGATACACTTAATATTACAGGTTTGCGCCAGTTCTCTTTCGCAAGGGACAGCGGGGTCAGTCCGTTGTCTATTGCCACAACATCTCGATGCACATCCACATCCATCTGCAGGAAATACTCTCTAAGGATGCATATCTCACGGTTATGGAGACTTGGTATTTAAAAATCCTCGACCCCCGCATTTCCGTGGTATATACAACCTCATTACTGACGAACGTGGGTGGTGCATTCGATATGAAGTCAATAGACAACGCACCTTCCTATCCAGAGCTTCTAACTCCGTCTGAGTCCATCTAAGTATGCCAAAAGAGTATACTAAGACTGGCATGGCCCAGCCGTTGACAGCACGCACCTTGTTACTGCCTGATAAAAGACTTTTCAGTATTTTTTTCAGGCGGCCAAAGAAACGATCCTGCTACTTCTGTTTCATGTCAGTCTCAGCATTAATTACACAGAGCTTGAGACATACCTAGATATTTGTAGGTTTCGGTTGCGGAGAGCGACCCAAATCGTGTGAAATCTGAAAGATTGACTCCTTCAGAGTCCACAATCCCGCCCCTTTTTACGTGCATGACCGCACACTTATCTACCCCAAACTCCATACTGATGGCCTTACTAAAAGTTTCAGTAACTTTTAGCAAAGCCATCAAATCGGGGCCATTAGGGGCAAATAACTTTAGGTCATCCATGTAAAAAAGGTGGGACAAAATTTGACCCCCTCTGCGCATCCGATAGCCTAACCCTGAACCCTCTAGTAACGTACTGAGAGGATTCAGTGCTAGACAAAACCACAACGGACTCAGACTATCACCCTGGAATATACCTCTCTCAATCCCTATTGGTACACCACCTCCTAGAACCTGACGACACCCTGGATAAACAAGAACCTACTCCATTGTCTCATACATGACCCCAAAAAGGTGCATAGAGTTGCATCAACTTTAAACAGCTCCAGCACCCTCCGAAGCCGTGTATGAGGCACAGAATCGTACGCTTTCTTATAGTCAATCCAGCATGTCGCAAGGTTCTTTCGGTTGCGGCGTACCTGCTGGCAAACAGCCATGTCAATAATAAGGAGCTCTTTCATACCACGTGCCCCACTTTTACATCCATTCTGAGAGATTGACAAGATGTTATTGTTTTGTACATGTGAATTTATTTTTACTCTCAGGATGGATGTAAAAAGTTTGTATATTGTAGGTAGACAAGTTATAGGTCTATAATTTTTGGGGTCTGTGGTACTACCAGACTTGTATAGGAGGTGGGTTACTCCGTTAGTCATAAAAGCTGGAAGCGACGCTGACTCAAGGGATGACTGGAAACAAGATGCCAAGCAAGCGTGTGAGCTACGGAACCATTTTAACCAAAAGTTGTGCAGTCCCTCCGGTCCAGCAGATTTCCAATTTGGCAACGAACGAACTGCACAACCAATATCTTCTTCAGATATGGTTATAGGTTCCATAGCTGGAATTGGTTCACACGCCCGCTCAACATCCCTAATCCACTCATCCTGCGTATGACTGACGGGCGTCGACCAGATGCTTTTCCAGAAGTTAACTGTAGAAACAGCACCTCCCACTTCTGCTCTGCAGCTCCCACCCTCTATATACCCACCTCTCATTTTTTTGGAACAAGCGATTCTGAGTGTATCTGTCCACTCTTTTTTTGTACCGCCTTATGCGGTTCGCCCACGCATAAACTTTCTGCTTCAGGTAATCGATGCGCTCTGTGACCCGAACAGAGTATTCACAGGGCCTAATATTAGTTCCCATGAATGCACGGGTCACAAAGCGCATGACTCTCGGGCGTGTATTGCCCGTCCTGAAGCAGTGTAGCTTGCCAATGAGCACCCTAGCCTCGTTGATGCGCCGTTCAATTCTGCACTGCCAAGCTGGTACAGCAGGCTTTGGTCGAATAGCTATTTCTTGTTTAAAAAAATTAACACCAGCTATTCGACATACTGCAATAGCTGCACAGTATAGAATGGAATGGGCATCAGTAATGTTTTTGCAGTTGTTAAAAAACGATGTTAACATCGAGTCTAGGGCACACACTAGCGCTACATTTTTTTTATGTGTGGGCAAACGCGGAAGCCGCGGTCTACACTCAATAGGGACAGATTGAAACTCACCAATCGCTCGCTCCAAAGCGCTCCTTAAATCCTCATTGTATTGAACACTTACAGGTATAGCAGCATCACTCACTTCTTCACCAACATGTGAGATGTTGTTTTCTTGTGTTAAACGATTATTATTATTATTATTGTTTGTCCTCGACGTTTGTTTGTCCTTTTTAATTTTGCGAAAAATTAATGCTACTATATTTTGAAAGTTTTTAAAATCTTACTTACCATTACTTTGTCATGGATTTTCGCCAGGTAACGCCTGTGGTCCCGCTCCAGAGCCTCCTTGTGCCATTAAATCAATGACACAAGGGCCATCGCTTCCAGGTTATATCCTAGATGAATTGCTCCACTTGCAGCTCATCATCGTTGCGAATACCCAGCTTCGCGTTGAAGTCCCCTTTTGCAACAGTGTAACAGTGTAACAGTGAGTATGCATGCACCATGATGAGGTAGAGGCAATGTATGAGACATTAACACAGCCATGCATCCCTCCCATACCTACTACACCGTAACCATGGGGGACTTAACGCGAATATTATGACCGCTAATACCAAATAATATGACCTTCAACGAATACGCATCAGATATTCTGAGTATAAGGTATTCGATCCTGCTCGACGCACACTTGATCTTGACAACGTTCTTCACAAGGCACTTGTGGACAATAAACCCGACATCGCTCTGGGACAGTTGGTAGCCCTACCGGAAATAGAGCAAATTACCTAACTTTAGGATGATCGTATCCTCACCGGACTTCCGACAACCTAACGATATGCAAGTGTAATCTGCTCAATTCTTCTTCCAGTTAAACACGCTTTTAGTCTGTCCGCAGTGTATTTGCGTTGTATGTTGCCAGGACCAGTCGTCGTTGATAATTCAGAGAGTCAGTTTCCTTTAGTCATTTTGCCAGGTTCATTTAACAGAGGGTCGATGTTATCCCGAGATGTTTTGCACCCCTAGCTTCGCCATCACGCCAACACCCGCCACAGTTATCGTTTGTTTCGAGACCACCGGTGACTTGGGGATTTTTCTAGCCTTCTCTTCATACTGTTTGTTTTTTTAGGGGATTCGGAGCTAATCCATCGCACTGGTCGTGTGTGTTGGCGGTTGCCAGAGCATCCTTCGTCAATCAGCAGGATTTAACACGGGCAGGTGAGGCTAGCAAAATAGATAATAGGGACCCCTTTCACACCTAAATAATTTTAAATAATAATAGCTACTTATTGAAATAACATAATGTACATATCACGTACATATTCGGCTTATTGATTTCGCTGTACGGTTTATCATCTAAATGATTTTTTATTAATAATAATAAAAATAGGTACCTATTAATTCAATCATCAAGCAAAATGTCCAAGTTGTTGGCTTCTTATGAATATACAGCAAATCTTGATCACATCATTTCAGAATCACGAGTGTTACCAAATGCAAGTCGATAATTTGTTCCTCCAATAGCTTCTTTGCATTCAGGACACTTAGCAGCTTGCGCTGCTCTTCCACAGTTAGCGATGCAGTATGTATGTCCATTAGGACACTTGAACCAACTACCAGCTGCTACGTCTGGTAAGGCCCTAACAATCATCTGGCGTTCCGATTTAGTAATAATAACGCTTGAATTAATTGTTGACTGCAGCAATTTCAGAGATTCGACAGCTATGCTCTCATCGAATATAGACGATGAGAGCACGACCATTTTTGTAGATACCATCTGAGCCTTGACCTTTTTATCGTTCATTGTTTCTGCGTTCTGTAATAATTTCTCAAATTGCACAATAGTGTGCATTCGCCTAATTTCATTGTAAATGTCTTTTTGTTGTTGTTCACTTATTTTTATAACAGCTTTGGACTTTATGTCAAACTTCAATGCCTTTAATATTATTGTCACCAGACCACTCATTTCAGCCCCCAATATGATGGATTTTATCTTTTGATAGTTCGTCCAGCAATCTACCAGCATGTCTAATATCTCTATAAAAATGAGGAGCATCTCCACTTGTAAAAGAGACATTTTGTTTTTACTCTGTGTCATTAATTTTACTAAATCCTTCAGAACCAAGGTCACGTCTGCATTTTTGTCTATAAATAAATAATAAAAATTGGACAAAAATTTGGACATTCTCACATGTCATCTAGCCCAAATTAAGCTTGTGCTGTGGGATCTAGACGGGTACACTACATAAATACGATTAACTTTATTCCGTTAGTCACAAATGCGAATTTAAAAATAGTGATTTTCATAATTCCGACTAGTTCAAAATTCCGAATATAACAACTCCGATTGATCATTATTCCTATTTTTATAATTCCTAAATTTCAATATTCCTAACGTTTATAATAAAATTACTACTCTCAAAATACCGAGCTTCAATAGATCGAATAACAAAAAGTATGTTTCCCAAATTTTTTATATAATACAGCGGCACGCTCGCTACGCTCGCTCGGCTCGCGCTGTTGTGGTCACAGTTCTAACCCAACCCACTTCTACCCATTCCAGATACCCAGACCAGACTGCGTGAAGTTGGAAGCGATTTCTTACTGTCACTAAATTCTGTAGAACAAACATGTTTACTTTTAGTTTATTCGAAGTATTGAAAATCGGAATGTCGTGTTTCGGACCGAGAACCATTCGAGCATTTGACTCTTTGAACGTATGAAAATCGGAAAACTAACAAATCGCATTAATGACTTTCGGTATAGTAAGTTCCGTGATTTTTAATAATAGACATTACAATTCTTAGTTATTATGAAATTCGGACTTTTGAAGATCGGAACATCGAAATTCGGAATAAAGTTTTTCGGAGTATTTGGGTGTTTCCGATCGACACTCCTGATAAACATACTTATAATAATATGTCGATTAAATTGATTAATAGAAAAATACTTATATGATTCGTCACTGTTCGCATCTGTTATCTCGCTCAATTTAGTCTACTAATATTTTATACAGGCTGAATTTTTGAAAAGGGCTTGGATGGCCAAATCCGAAACTATAAGGAATAGCGAAAAATGCTCAATGGAGTCGCAGCCCGATCTTGATGAAACTTAAAACCTCATCATTAGATTTTTGGAAAACCAATAATCCTAGCTGGGAATCGAACCTGTTGATTTTGAAAAAAAAAACACACCCTTTATTATTACACCATACGATGGTGTCGCTGTTAAGCATCAAATTCTGGGAAGTTTAGAAGACGAAATAGTCAGTTCTGTGATTACGAACAAAATTGACTCAAAATTGACATAAAATATGAATTTTATTAAAATTCTAAGTTTTCCTTAAATTTGCCGTATATCATTACTTCCCAGAATTTGATAACAGCGACACTATAAAGGGTGTGTTTCAATTCAAAAATCAACGGGTTCGATTCCCAGCTAGGATTATTTAGGATTATCTAGGATATTTTCCAAAAATCTAATGATGAGGTTTTAAGTTTCATCAAAATCGGGCTCGTGACTCCTTTGAGCATTTTTCGCTATTCCTTATAGTTTCGGATTTGGTCATCCAAGCCCACTTGAAAAATTCACCCTGTATACTAAATACATAGGTACATATTATACATAGAAGAGACCCAAACTCCGAAACAAATATTTGTGGATCTTGTGTGATCCACATCATATTGATTCGAGCCGGAATCAAACCTGTGACCTTAGGGACGGCAGTCGCATACTCATACATACTAAATACACACAATTTACAGTTAATTATGGAAGGAAGATAAATAATAGTTTTCATCACTTCTATTCAAAAAGTAGAGATTTGTTCCTACATAAGTGCGCCTGTAGGTAGCTCTTTTTTGTTCAGAGACTTTTTAACGGGTAATAATGATATTTGAATTTGGAATACGAATCTCTCATAGTAATCCAACCGAAAAAAAACAACACTATGAAAGATTTAAGTTCCAAATTCAAATCTCATTCAATTTCAATTTCATTTCATTCAATCGTACCAGTACCTGAGGAACAAAACGCCACTTTTTGAATAGAAGTGATAAAATAGTAATTTTGTAAACCAAGGGTTAAAAGCCATCCATTTCTGACGAGATATTTTGCCAATAGTTCGAGGCAGAAATGGGTGGTTTCATCCGAGTAAAACACTCTAATTTTCATTTGGAATAGATAAAGGAAAGCAAATAAAAAATTATAACAATACAGATTGATCAAGTTTCAAAAGTATTGTAATTCTCGCCTTTTTAATATTTTTACGCTCATATTTTTTGAAGTGCCATAGAGTATTTTTATATAATTGGCGACCACTCGTAGGATATAGATGGCCGATGGGGCAAAAAGTCCTTGAGGGGCGACGCGTACTGGCGAGACGCAGCGTAGGTAGGCCCTGCTACAAGGTGGACCGGTGACATCGAACGCGTCGTGGGAAGCCGCTGGATGCGGGTAGGTCACGACCGAATGTTGTGGCTTTCGTTTGGGGAGTCTATTGCCCAGCCATGGGCGTTAATTGGCTGATGATAATGAGATACAAGATACAAGTAAAGAGTCTATTTAAATGTGCATTTGAGAAAAGTTATTGACATTACAATACAGTGAAGTTATTGGCATTTTAAATTATTTAGAATTTGGTCACCATGCATCCTACAATCATAGGTCTAACGGGGAATGAGCGAGCGATCTATGAGATTTGGGAAATGTTTTACCTATTCTAAATGTTAATCTCGATTGTCATCAAAGATCTGTACGGTTGCGAATCATCTGTGAATTTCATTATATTAATTCTAAATAAATCATTTCAAGTTATTAGATATTGACTTACGGATTTTCAATTTGTCGTTTAGGATAACCATTTTCGTTTGCAGTTCTATAAACTTAGTGCCAATTTCCCTGCTTTTTCCGTAGACTTTTTCCTTTATTGGGTTTATATCATTCTTGAACATTTTGTTTACTAAATCCTTGTATCTGTACGTGTTGATGACTGGTTTACGGCACAATGGGCACGACCGTATCATAATGCTCTCCTGTTCTAGCCGCATTATAGTATCCATGTCATCTAATTCCACCACGTGACCACAATCTTGCAGTAGTATAAACCTGAAATTAAATGAAGTTTCTTGTGAAGACTATCGAGAAAAAATTAAGACTCACGCTGTAGGACCTTGAAATACATATTAGCCAACAAATAATTTAATACCAATTGAAATATTAGTAAATAAGTATAATGTACCTATAGTTTCGCCTCTCCACTTGATGTGCTGGTTCATCATCCTCCTGTTTGGCCAAGCGGCCAGCACATACCTACATCATTATAAGTGCCTACCTACAAGTGGACAATATGACAAACAGGGTTCGAGGAACTCGGGCCTCGACTGAGGGGGCTCTTCAGCGCATGCCTCGAAAGGGGCCACTTTCCCAAGGTGTGGAGGACGGGAAAACTGGTCCTGATCCGGAAAGTGGGGCGGCCGGCGGACTCACGACCGGTTACCGGCCGATCGTGTTGCTCGAGGAGGTGTGTAAGCTCTTCGAGCGAATTATTGCGGAACGCCTCATCGAGCATATCACGCGTGTGGGCCCAGACGGTACCTCTTGTGGGTACGATTTCCATCGGGGACGATCCACGGTGAGCGCGATCATTCACGTGAAGACTCTGGCGGAGGAAGCAGTCTCCCCGCCGAGGTGGTGTTGGCGGTGTCTCTTGCCATCGCCAACGCCTTTAACTACTTACCCTGGAGCTGCGTTAGGGAGGCACTGGTCTACCACGGAGTGCCTTTCTACCTCCGTCGTATTATCGGGGCATATTTATCCAAGAGGGCCATAATTTACCCTAGCTGGCTCGGGCCAGCTCGGCGAGATGTGTCGTGCGGTGTTCCTGAGAGTCGGTCTTAGGACCTCTCCTGTGGAACATTGGATACGACTGGGTGTTGTGGGGTGCGTTGCCTGCGGGCGCACCCTCGTCACGGCGAGGGGAGCAACGCACCAGGAGGCAACACTCCAGGTCACGACTGGGGTTGCTGAATTCGTGGGTCGGATACGGCGGTTGGGACTGGACGTGGCACTGAATAAGTCCGAGGATCTGTGTTTTCACGGACCTAGGCGCGGGCCACCTCCAGGACCCAGCATAAACGGAGGGAGCGTCAGCAACGGAATCGAGCCCTCAATGAAGTATCTGGGGCTCGTACTCGTTAGCCGGTGGAACTTCGGACCACACTTCCGAAATTTGGTCCCTAAAGTAACGGGGGCAACAGCCGCGCTTTCGCGACTGATGCCAAACTTAAAGGGACCCTACACTTCCTGCAGCATGGCCGTAGACGTATGGACGGCGAGACTGACGGTCAACAACGTTTCTATACTACACAGATCGTTGAGGACCTTGGCCGTCAGGGCAATAAGAGGGTACCTACCGCACGATCTCCCTAGAGGCTGCATGTCTTCTAGCCGCAACCCCTCCATGGGACCTGGAAGCTAGAGCCCTTGCTTCATTGTTCCAATGGCACAAGCAGGCGCTGGAGCGGGACCACAGGTTTGCGTCTCGAGAAATCGAGGCTGAAACTCCGCCAGGATCTCATGGAGACATGGAAGGTGCGACTTGAGCAACCAAAGAGGGGAACCACCAACATCGCAGCATCTGTTTCACAAGCATCATGAGTATGCGTGAGGTCACACCCGCGTGTCAACACTGCGAGGCTTCCGGCGAAGACACAGCATTCCACACGTTCGGTGGAATGCTCAGCGTGGGCAGTCAGTGCCGGGACGTCGTTGTGGGCCTGGGCGTAGACAGTTAGACACCCTCTCGCTGGATACCATGCTACGAGCCATGGTATCTAGCGGGAGCCAGTAGAACGCAGCCGTTTCCTTCTGCGAGTAGGTTATGCACGTAAAGAAGGCGGTCGGTAGGGTAATGGAGCGGACCCTCCCCGCCGAGTTCCGAAATGGGCGGCGAGGGCGCCGCAGACGTGACTACGCGCAGGACCATCGACCTCCATGATCGGGGTCAGAGGACGATAGATTAGCAACGGCACCGTCCTTATAGAAGCAGGCTAGAAGGGCTGCGTGCTGTGGGGCTTCACCCTACGCACGCCTTCACTCACCGACGCGGGATAAAGCCCGAGCCCAAAGATGCGGGGTAACATCCGACCACCACGCAGCGGCCACACGGGTGGCCAAGGTCCGCCGGGCGCCATTGGTATTTATTTCAGTGCTTACCGAAGGCGCTCGGCAATGGACATAGGTGCGGCCGCGGCCCAGGGCCGCGAATTAAAAAAATACATTTTGTGGGGATGACACAAGTCTGCGTTTTGGAAGTCTGTAAGACGACCAGCACTATAATCGTCACGTCTACGAGATGATTGGAGATCGATCTCATCAAGTAAAAACTGCGCTTCAAACTTCAACAAATTATGAGAATGTTCTTGCAAAGAAAAAAGATCGACTAGAAAAACAGAATTAGTCACCAGAAGTATAGTTAACCTATCTATCTTTTTTTCATTTCATTTGGGAGTCACACAGGTTCAAGAGGTTCAATGAGAGTAATACTGACTTCTCATCGTCGCCGTACTCCTCCCCTATGAAGCCTGTAGGGAAGTCCTCAGGGCGGCAGCGGCGGCACACCGGGGGACAGGGCTCGCCGCACAGCCCGCGGCACGGGTGTCCGCACGGCAGCGCGCGCGGGCACGCCTCCTCGCAACCCGCGTGCGAGCACTCCTCGGAGCACAGCCGAGTGCAGGCGCCGTGTACGCACTTGCGGCTGCACTTCTCCTGTGGCGAAAAGTACTCTTTCGTGAATAAATGCCATAGCGATGCTGTAAAATTAGTATTAACAGTAGACGGACCAGGGACTGGTGACCACCGAACCTTGTAATCTTCTTTTCATTTTACCATAATGAGAAAAAGCTACAAATCAAAGCTATGCCAAAAACTTCTGTAATCAATAGCGATTGGATTGAATTTACGGTACCTACCTTGCATTCAACGCACGGCTGACCACAAACGCGCCCACAGCGAGAGTGCGGACACTGAACTTCGCACGGCATGCTGCATGGCGGACATAACTGGTTGCAAGGCTCGACACATCTTAAAACAAAAATGCACGTGCGTTGTCAACGAAGTTATGGACCGGCAAATATCATCATCAGTCGTTACCCCGCATGCGCGTGTTTCCCCGCATGCGCGTGTTTCCCCGCATGCGGGCTATCGACAAAGTTGTGAAACGGCGAATTACATTAAGGTGCCTACCAATCAGTGCAGCACACAACACATGCACGCAGCAACCGCACCGTCGACGGTCATTGTGTGCGTCATTACGTGTGCTATGTGGCGACACTGACAATCGACAATCTGCAGTATGTGTTGCTGCCGTCGCGTTCGGAATGATTTTAGCAGAAATACATGCTGGGGTAACGACTGAGTTATCGACCAATGTAAAGGTTATTATGCAAGGAAGTAATCTATCACAAAAATCAATTAAATCATTAGACATCTAAGTAGTTAAGAAGGCCAGACTGACAAATTACAGAAGCTGTACCATTCATTATTGTGGATATTGTATTAGTATTATGTTATTTATTTCAAGATCTTAAAATATTTCTCACTTGTGACCGCAAATGTTCGGACGATTGCAAATCTGCTTGCAGGGCGCGTGAATCCGGCCCTGGTGACACAGCGAGCAGGAGCCACTGCACAGGTGACCGCAAGCTAACTCATACCCACAAGGGCTCTTGCAGTATTCTAACAACTTCTGTGCTTGTATTTCACCTTGAATCATGCAAGTACTTATTTTAGTTATGAAAACATTTATTTATTAATTTATCATCACCTTTACAACATCTTTACAGTTTCCCAATACGATATTGCAAGTTATAATTTTTTTAAGTTATAAATTATTTAATACAATTAATCAAAATAAAAAAAATCTAACTTAAATTAAGTTAAATACAATATAATATAAATAAAATATAATAAAATCCAGTATAATCAAATAAGTCAAATAAAATCAAATAAGTTAAATAAAATTCTAATAAAAATCACATAAAAATCAAATAAAATCAGATTAAATTAAATGAAGTCATATTACATTTAAACAACTTGAGTCACCGTAAATTAGAACAACAACGTCATAAAAAATAAGCCAGATATTATAACTAGGTAGGTACTTGTATTTTTGTTTTGGAGCAACACTAAAAAATGATGGCTTAAAGATCCCACCATAATCTTAACCTGTAGCGTGGTGTAACATTTCTGTCACAGACAGATTATTTGTCCACTAAATTTTAAATAATTTGTGGAACCCATTTTATGTCAATGTATTTTATTTGTGACAAACCGATGTATCGATTTAGTTTAAGAAATAAAAATAACGACGGTATTAGTGCCGCGTGACAGCCGTTGTTCGTCAACTGATCATGTCAAACTACCTACAGGGTTTTGAAAAACACACACACACATATGACGCCCATATATCCCGAAGGGGTAGGCAGAGGCGCATTACACACCCACAATTTGCCAGTATTTTTAATCCCACGTAATAGGGGGCAAGCCTATTGCCGTCACCGGGCACTCTAGAAAGTGGGTTATGTCCAAAATGGCCGAATTAATTCATTAAAATAAGCAGCTATATTATAATTTTGAAAACTAAATTTAAAACCCGTTGCCTTGCGAAAAATATTAGACAAAAAATTTAAAACCTAGTAAATAATTTTTTTTTATAATTGCAATTTTGTGTTACTATTGTTTGTTAAATGTTTGTTCTTTGTTTGTATTGTGTTAATTCATAAAGGGGGTTGAAGGATGAACATTTGAACTAAGCTGATTTTCGGTTTGAAGTTGCAATAACTTTATGTTAGCATGGTGTGTCATCGAATATGAAGAACCGTCGTCCTATCGAAAAAGCAGAGCAAGAAAATTACAAGCGAAACGCCACAGAGGTTCCACTCAGTCCAGCACATGTTCCCGAATTGGAAATCAGGCAAGATAAGAAAGAACACTGGCCTGTTTAGACAGAAAAGAGAATACGCTGTAAATTTCCTAAATGCTCTGGTGTCTCACAGACAATGTGTAAGAAATGTTGCGTTACTCGTTACAATTAACATAACAATTTTATCCGACTATTCCACCTAAGTTAGGTTAGCCGAGTTACCCCTTTTGAAGCAGTGTGACATTTCTGTCACACTTCCTTTAATCTGCTATTTTTTTAAATTGTCAAACAATTAGAGATTTTCCAGAAAAAAATATATTTTTATAACCAGTGTTTTTTTATGTAATTTTAATAATCACTTCACTAATTATTTTTAAAATTTGAAATCTTGAGCTACAAAGGGTTAATTAAGGGTCCTAGCCAATCTCACCTGCACTTACTCATCAGCGAACAAAGTTATGGCAAAATAATTCGGTTAACGGCAACAGGCTCGCCCATAGAGAAGTCTATGCAATAGGGCTGGACCATATTACAAAGTAAGTGACGAAAAGAGACATCATTCGTGCTCGGAAAAGCATGACTCAAATTTCAGGCTTTTAATAACAAACCCTGAGATTTTGCTAGGATTATTTACCTTTGACGAATGCTATATAGATGCTGCAGGGAAGTTTAACTTTGTGCCCGCACGGAGAGTCGACCTCGGTTGTCACTAAGGTCCTACATTTGCTTGCATCACACTCGGCGCTGCAGACCGACTTACAAGGATGACCACACGATAGGGTTCTCTTACATTGCTCGCTACAGTGTCGTCTGCTCGCAGTTACGTGACACTCAATCTTAACTTTGTGATTGCAATCCGGAATGACTTTGGTCACCTAAAAGTAGGTTAAGGTATCTTTTATCTGAGCTAATTTCATTAAAATCAGTCCTGCCATTTTTACACAATACTGTAACAAAGAGACCTCCGAAAAAAAACTTAGTCGCAAGAATACAATAGAACCGAATACAATAAAAGTAAATTATTGTGTCTGTCAAATAATTACACCATTTTAGGTAGGATATGTCTGTCTACACAAAGGAATTTTACATTATTAAGTCGCTAGGGACATAAGGAATACTAACCGGTGCCTTTTGATTTTCGCGAAACATTTATTACCTTTACAGATATAATTAAGCAAGTTCAATAACACAGTGAACATACCATCGTGTTACAGTCTCCGCACGGTTCAGCGCACTTCTTCTTACAGAAGTGTCCACATCCTGGCAGACTGCGTGCGCATTTTTGTTTACAAGGCGTATCGTCTATATTAACACAACAGCCGACTCGGGCCATGTGCTTGCAATTTGATCTTTTCTTCATCACCTATAAAATATCAGTTTAGCAATAAGCTAGGTTGCTGCAGGGTCTTATCAACATCTCCAGGGCCCAGGTCACCCTCTTCTGCACGCGAATCTCCTGCTGACAGACTGACGATGCGTTGACCCGAAAGTGCCCGAAATGGGCAATGCCTGTCTATTATGTGGGACTAACAGTAACCGGATAAATGCGAATAAGCGCCTTTGAAAACCTCTTCGGCGACTAAAGCTGTAGTTTTTGTTTTTATATGAATCCGACATATATCTGTCCCGCAGCGAACGGGATGAAAGCCATGCTATTACATGTCCAAGAGTTCTTTGTTTCAGATCGCCAAAGTGACGCTGGCATGGCCGTCTGAAGGAAAGCCGGATTCGCTTGTTGTTGTCCGCGTTCCAAAAAGGCCCCTAATCATCTTTACAAGATTGTTTAAGTTCCGCATCGTTATTCCCTACAACCACAGAATACAACTTACTTGGACATTGCAGTCGATACATTGCTCGTTACACTGCTTCTTGCATAAGTGCGGCTCAAGATCTTTAGCGCTTAGAGATGACTCAGCCGTGCAGCCTTTATTTTTTCTTGAACAATCCTTCTTACAGACGAACTGCGAAGACAAAATTAATATTATTATTTATTAATAAACCTAATAATATGTGTTCCATGGATACCTCATTTATTTTTAGAAAATAATGTAACGAATTTAGCATATTATTATATTAAAGGAAGCTCTTTATTTGAAGCAACTATTGATTCGCTTGATCAAAACAAGCTTACATCTTGGTGATCCGGGTAGTCCACGTGGCACTTTCTTACGCATGAGTGGCCGCAGTTTTCTAAACGCTGTTTGCATATTTCTGTACATTTCACTTTATCAATATCCATGTAACAATCTTTCTGCCCCTGTAAATAAAGCAAAGTACAATTCAATTGAATCCTATTATTGTTTTTTTTTTTTTTTAGTTACGCGGCCCAGGGCCGCGGCCGCTCTAACGTCCGTTGCCGGGCGTCTCTGGTTACAAGCAGAACGTATTTCCAGTGGCGCCCGGCGGACTTTGATCACCTCTGTGGTCTCTGCGGGGGTTGGGTCGGGATGAGAATCCCGCGTCGTTGGGGTAGGGTTTTATCCAATCCAACAATCGCCCTCGCCGCTGACTACGGAACTCGGCGGGGAGGGTACGCTCCCTCTCCCTCTCGGCCGCCTCCTTCGCGAGCACGACTTGCTCGCAGAAGGACACGGCCGCGTTCCACCTACTCCCGCTGGAGACCATGGCTTGAAGCATGGTCTCCAGCGAGAGGGTATCCACGCCCAGACCCACTACGAGGTCCCGGCGCTGACTCGCCCACGCTGAGCACTCCACCAACGTGTGGAGTGCGGTGTCGTCGTCGGAAACCTCGCGGTGTTGACACCGGGGTGTGACCTCACGACGGATGCGAAACAGATAGCTACCGAAGCATCCATTCCCGGTAACGATCTGCGTCGCACGATACGTGAGGTCACCATGCTGCCTCTGCAGCCAATCGTCCATGATCGGTCTCACCGCCGCGATGATGGTGGCACCCCACTTGGGTTGCTCAAGTCGCACCCTCCATGACTCCATGAGATCCTGGTGGAGTTGGGACCGCTGGTCATCGATTTCTCGAGACGCAGGCCTGTGGTCCCGCTCCAGCGCCATTGGAACAATGACGCAAGGGCTCTCGCTTCCAGGTCCCATGGAGGGGTCCTGGCTAGGAGACATGCAGCCTCTCCGGAGATCGTGCGATAGCCCCTTATTGTTTTGACGGCCAAGGTCCTCAACGGTCTGTTAAGGAGCGTTGAGTTGTTGGCCGTCAAACGCGCCGCCCATACGGGATCCCCGTATAGGACCATACTCCGCACGATCCCCAGGTACAGTCTCCTGCAGGAAGCGTTGGGTCCCTTTAGGTTGGGCATCTGTCGCGAAAGCGCGACCGATGCCTGTGTCACCTTGGGGACCAAACTTCGGAAATGTGGTCCGAAGTTCCATCGGCTATCAAGTACGATCCCTAGATACTTCATCGAGGGTTTGATGCCGATGCTAACGCCTCCCACATTTATGCTGGAACCTTCAGGTGGACCGTTCCGAGGTCTGTGAAAACACAGAACCTCGAACTTGTGCAAGGCCACCTCCAGTCCCAGCCGCCGTATCCGACCCACGACTTGAGCAACACCCGTCGTGACCTTGAGTGCTGCATCCTATTATTGTGAAAGTTAGCAAAGATATTAGGATATTTTTAATCAATGCTTAAGCCGTTGAACAGATTAGGGATGCTCAATATAAGGGGGTACCGCACGATCTCCGTAGAGCCTTCATGTCTAAATAGACAACCTAGGGCCCCTTGATGGTACCCGACAGTGAGGGTCCTTCCGTAATTGTTTCAATGGCTCAAGGAGGCGTCATGGGCTCACAGGCCTGTGCCTAGGGCGGGAAGAAAAGGGCTAGTTGTGAAATGGAAGTTACGTATTGAGCACCAAACGCCACCATCGCAACAGTGAGACCGGTCATGGGGCGTGGATGATTTACCGTGCCTCGCAGGTGATTTGGTACAAGTCACACCTGGCACAAGGGATTTGGTAAAGTATCTGTGGCGCATTAACCGTGAGGTCACGCCCCCGTGTCAGTGATTAGATATGGTACCCATGACGCTGGTGACGTTCACAACGTCAGCGATTCAACGCGGAGCCGTCGTTGTGCGTCTGGACGTGGACAGTCTCGTTGGAGACCCAGTATACCATGATTTCCAGCGGTTACAAGTGGAACGTGGCAACGTCCTCAATTCGAGCAAGTCATTCGCTCGAAACAGGCGACCGAGAGGGAGTGGGGAAAGTTCGCCCCTTTGAGTTCTGAAGTCGGCGACGGAGGCACCGCAGACAGACAGGCGGGCTAGGAGGGCGGGCAGCGTGCTTTGGACTTGCCCGCGCAAGGTCTTATTCGCCCACGAGGGATTAAACCCGACCCTCAAACATCGATCCTGTCATTTAGAATCTATGTTCGGATTACAGAATGGTGATCCTTCTATTGTGCCCGGTAAGGGCAATAGGCTTGCCTATTACGTTTGAGCAACTAGACTACTAACAATATGCGGGCGTGTAATACTCTTCTACCTTTGGAGATAGAGGCTAGAATATAAATATGGCCCACCACGACAAGATCTGTACTTTTGGGCGCCGCGTCGTCTTAAGTTGAAATTGAGCCTATAATGTTCATGTAGCATGAAACGTGTAAAGGATGGACCAGAAATATGTACAATAAATAATAAAATACATAAATAAATGTCCAATAATAAATATTGTTGGACATGCTCACACAACGTCATCTAGCCCAAACTAAGCTATAATACTAGAGCTCCACCACACCGACATACCTTATGGCCGCATTTAGGTAGAACAACGTCAAATTTAGTTTGACATTTGTTTTCGGGGTCCTCAGGCTCGCGATGGCAATATACTTCCATTTCGTGGCCACATGGCAATGTTTTACGTACGTAAACTTTGCAATCTCCACAAATCTGGCGACACATTTTTGGGCATACGTGGCCATCGTCGCATAGAATCCTTAAATTTTGAATGAAATAATAATTATTATAGCCTTTTTCATATAGGAGTCCTGATGTTTGCCGTATGTTCGGGGAGCGCGCTGACGCGCTACAAGGTGCCTCGGGTAGGCTAGGTTTAAAATATATGACGTCATGCCTTTCATGACGCGTCTTGGTAACACGGCCTTGGTATTTGACGTTACTTACGTTATGCCTTAGCTACACTTCTGCTCGTCACATCATGTTATAGTCCTGGAGAAATCACTGGTGAAATCACATTTACTGTACATAAATATTTAGTCATAGATTTCTAATTATTTTAGAGAAGCAATCATTTCCAGGCCTAGAAGAGAGCTCTTCTCAACGCGAGTGTGTGGCCGCAGTAACACGACTAATCCCAATGTTATAATAGTCTCTATACTTGATTGGTTAAAAGGTATCCCAGATTTTTAGATGTCCAAGACAAGCTAAACTGCATGCATTTAGTGCATCTGCCGATCCGGACGATACCGAACGGACAAGGCTCTGGCAAACATAAAAGTTCGTGGTTAATTACAATAGGCTCGCTCCTTATTACAAGGGACCTACATATTTACTAGTGAAAAATGAGGATACCTTCATAATGCGTTCGCCTACCACTTGGGGAGACTGGGTGATCATATGTATCAAAATCGATTCCGTTTAATTATACTTCGTGAGTTTTACCTTTCACACCGCTCAGAACATTTAGTTTCAATGTGCTCGCGGTCATATCCATGGCAGTAGAGTAAGCAGTGATGACCGCATTTATACTGGTAATTACACTTTCTTAAGCAACCTCCTTCGGGAACATTAAGAAAATCTTCTGCATTCACAATCTGCGGATATATTTTAGTGAATGAAACATGATCGTTAGGATACATGATCGTTAAAGGCTGCCGCACACAAAAGACGGCGGGAATGCTGGGATCCGCGCGGCAACTCGAACTTGGCTTTCTCGGAATAGTTCTGATGTGTGCGGCATTTTGCAACATATACCGGTGGCATAAGCCGGCGGCACGGACCGCTGTGTGTTTAATTTACAATTGAAAACCAATGTTTTTAAATTGTTAGCATAATAACAAAAATGTTTTAAACTACTATTTAAGAGCCATTTCACGTTTTCGCACAAATTTCTAATATTTTGAGCTCCTAAATTACCATAGTCTGTAATAACTAGAAGTTATTGAATATGCGCAAAAAATGAGCCAAGCTTTCGTGTTGACGTTTAATGTAACACATTTACTAAAAATAACTTATTTGATCTATAGTAATCAATTTCCCACAAGCATTTTATTGAAAAACGGGCGCAGAGTTGATTTCAGAGTCGTATTTCAATCAAAAATACTTATTAATTGAGTTTAAAAAAATACATAAAGCATTGGATATATATTTTAATCGTCATTTAATGTAACAGATGATTGAATTATATTACAATTATTTAGTAAAAAAATAAACCATTCGGCCAATTTTTGAGTTTAACATCGCAATTTGATCGTGATTTTTGGCTCACAGCACAAGCATCATTGGATCAACTGCCTGAGGCGATTTCCGCCTTAAATCTGGATCTTGATCGTATTTGCCAATGGAGTGTCAATTATGGGCTTCGGGTGAACCCGGCCAAGTCGCAAGCCATCATTGTCGGTAGCCCCTGGATGGTGTCGCGAATTGAATTTGAACAACTCCCTCAGGTTATTTTTAACGGTTTTCTCATCGAATTAAGTGATAACATCAACCTGGGTATATATGTCGACAGAACTCTTTCATGGGATTTTCAGATGAAAGAGGTTGGACGCAAGTTGTATGCATCCATGGGATCACTACGCAGTTTGCGAAATCTTCTACCGATTACCACTAAGATTGCGCTCGCACAGTCACTTTTGCTGCCGATCCTTGATTATGCCGATGTCAGCTATCTCGATCTCACTGAGGAGCACCTAAATAAGCTTGAGCGCCTTCAAAATGTCTGTATTAGATTTATATTTGGCCTACGCAAATATGATCACGTGTCTGAATTTCGGCAGAGGCTCGAGTGGCTCCCGATTCGCCTTCGAAGGAATACTCACATCCTATCTTTGTTATACAGTATACTGTTTAATCCACGTACTCCCAGATACCTCAAAGAACGGTTTACGTTCCTGCATGACACACATTCGAGGTCCTTACGGTCATCAGAGAATCTGAGACTAAAGATGCCAGCGCACTCCACAACTTTTGCGGATAAGTCTTTTTCTGTGCAAGCAGTTCGCCTATGGAACGGCCTACCACTGGAAATAAGGCGTGCCCAATCAATCACAACTTTTAAAAAAAGGGTCAAGGCACACTATCTGTCTAGTTCTAATTAGATAATGTTATTATATTTCTGTTTTTTACATTTTATTTCCATATTTATTTAATATCACAATAATAATATTTAATACGTCTCTATATAGAATTATTATATAAGGTATATGTGTAGTATGTTAATTAAGTTATTATGTATATATGTGTATGTATTTTGACTGCTCTTGAGTTACTTATCAAGTTATGGAAGCTTCCATGGCTTGGTGATTGATTTAAGAGTTATAGATAGGTCATTGGACTTTCTTTTTGTACACTACCCCTCTATATTTCATATTATTTCTTCTATCCATCCTAAGGTTGCCTGGAAGAAATCGCTCTACGCGATAAGGCCGCCCTTTGTACATAGTTTTTTTTGTTTAAACTTGTTTGTACTTAATATTAAGATTTGTATTTAAAATGTACAATAAAGAATATTTATTATTATTTCGTTTATTCCTTTACATTCTTATTTTATACATTTTTAAATACATTTATAAAAAAAAAACAAATACATTTAAAAATATAAAAAATAGTGACCCACCAGTAGCGGAGTAGGACCCAAACTACCGGCGGTGGAGGCTACAGACTAAGAAACCTCCTAACAATACGGCACGTGTCGAGGATAACAACCTTCTGAATCTGACTCTTGATCCAACAATCTAACGAGAGTCTCTTGAGATGTTGATCGAGACTCTTCGCTATTAATCCGTTTGCCGAAACAACCACCGGGACAATGATCGTCGAGTCTACGTCCCACATGGCGGTTATCTCGAAGGACAGATCAAGGTATTTACTAAGTTTGTCCTTCTCTGCCTTCACGAGATTTTCGTCATGCGGGACGGCGATATCGACGAGCACTGCCCGACGCTGGGTCCGATCAACCAACACGATATCGGGCCTATTTGCAACAATAGTCCTGTCCGTGATGATTGATCGGTCCCAGTAGAGCAATGCACGACCATTCTCAAGAACTGGCACTGGTGTATACTTATAGTACGGTACTTCAAACTCAATAAGGCCATATTGAAGAGCAAGTTGCTGGTGGATGATCCTGGCTACTTGATTGTGCCTATGCAAGTACTCGGTGTTAGCAAGATACGAACAACCGGAAATAATATGGCGAAGTGATTCACCAGGACGGTGGCATGCTCGACAAATGTCGACCGTACCGTCCTTCATGATGTATTTCCGATAGTTGTTCGTCTTGATAACCTCATCTGCAATTGCACAGGCAAAACCTTCAGTTTCCCCAAAGAGGTCCCCAAAACGCAGCCAGTTCACCGAAGCGAGCAGGTCTACGTCGGGTCCTGTTAAGACCCGGTAGAACCGCCCGTGTAGCTCCTTACTCTTCCATACGTCCCTACGGTCTTCAGTACCTAGCACCTTTGGTTTACGCCAGTTCTCGTTAGCCAAGGAAAGAGGTGTCAGGCCCTTGTCAACCATCACGACATCGCAATGAATGTCAGACCCGTTCTGTAGAAAGTAATCTCTCAGACTGCACACTTCACGGTTGTGGAGGTTCTTGGCATTCAAAAAGCCTCGACCCCCCCACTTCCGCGGAATGTACAGTCTCATGACAGAAGATCGTGGGTGTAACATTCGATGCAATGTCAGTTGTTGACGGACTCGCCTATCCAGGGCGTCTAGTTCCGTTTGAGTCCACCTAAGTATGCCAAAGGAGTATAACAATAAAGGTATCACCCAACCGTTGAAAGCCCGTATTTTGTTACCGCCGGACAAAAAACTGTTAAGAACTTTTGTCAGGCGGCCAAAAAAACGTTCTTTCACCGATTTCTTAATGTCCTCTACCGCTATACCCAATGACTCTGACATACCTAGGTATCTGTATGTTTCGGTCTCGGAGAGAGATCTGAGAGTTATTATCTCAGAAAGTTGTAAATTCGGTGAATTTACAACCTTCCCCCGCTGTACATGCATAATCGCACACTTATCAACACCGAACTCCATCTTAATGGCATTACTAAAAACTTCCGTAGTTTTTAGTAATGTCACTAAATCTTGGTGCTTCAGTGTGAACAGTTTGAGGTCATCCATATACATCAGGTGAGAAATAACCTCACCCCCTCTACGAAACCGATAGCCTAGCCCTGAATCCTTCAGCAATGTGCTAAGTGGATTCAGTGCTAAACAGAACCACAATGGACTCAAACTGTCGCCCTGAAATATACCACGCTCAATCCTTATCAAGTCATGCGGACCAGAAGCGCACTCACCACTACCTGGTTGACGAAGTACTGTGGTCCACTGCCCCATACATGAGACTAAGAAGGATTTAAGAGTCGGATTAATTTTATACAACTCTAAAATCCTCCCCAGCCATGAATGAGGCACCGAATCATAAGCCTTCTTGTAGTCAATCCAGGCAGTAGAGAGGGCGCCCCTACTCCGTCTAACTTGTTGGCTAATGGTCATGTCAAAAAGGAGTAGCTCCTTAGTACCACGTGACCCAGCCCTACATCCATTCTGAGCACTATCTAAGATGTTATTTGACATTATATGTGAATTTATTTTAGTTCTCAGAATAGATGTAAGGAGCTTGTAGATAGTAGGTAAGCAAGTGATAGGTCTATAGTTTTTAGGTTCCGTGGTACTACCTGATTTATGGAGCAGGAAGGTGATGCCAGTGGTCATAAAAGCGGGTAAGGAACCAGACTCGAGGGCTTCTTGATACTGTGTTGCCAAGCGTTCATGCGAGCTTCGAACCCATTTGATCCAAAAGTTGTGCAATCCGTCCGGCCCAGGACTTTTCCAGTTCTGTGCCGTACGTATTGCGCAACTAACGTCTTCGGAGTTTATTGTAATAGACTCCATGGGCTCGATGTTATCGCATTCACGCTCGACAACACGGATCCAATCACCCTCCGAATGTTCGACGGGCATCGACCATATGTCACGCCAAAATTGATTCATGGCGCGAGCATCGGGCAGTTGTCCGTCGCTCAAACGTTGTCCAGTTCCCTCCCACTCTCGGTACACCTTCCTTTGGTCACTTTGGAAGATACGATTCTGCCAGTATCTGTCTACACGCTCTCTATAGCGACGAATACGACTCGCCCATGCATATACTTTCTGCTTTAGAAAGTCAATACGTTCCGTGACATTAGCTAAGTATTGCTGGGAGCTAATACCGGTCCCAGCGAATGCCTGAGTCACGAAACGCATGACCCGTGGACGATTATTTCCCCGGCTAAAACAGATAAGCTTCGCAATGAGAGTCCTAAATGTGCCGATACGTCGCTCGATTCTTGCCTGCCATACGGGCACACCACCCGATCGTGGTGTACGGTTAAATTCAGGGAATTTAACGCGTGCAACACGACAAGCGGTAATAGCTCCACAGTAAAGAATCGAGTGGGTATCTAGCAAATCATTGCTAGTCCGTAAGTACGGATCTAGCAACGCATTCAGGGCTCCCATCAACGCCAGATTTCGTCTATGCATGGGCAAGCGTGGTAGCCGTGGCCTAGAATTAGGTGCAAACCTATACTGAGAGATCACATCCTCCAAAGTACTCCTTAATTGCTCGCTTACCTGGATAGATATATTACTCGTATCATCTCCCGCGTCGAGCACGGTCTCAACTAAAGTGGCACTAGTTGCAACCGTGTGTGTAGCAGATGATGGTGCACTCGTTAACGCTGGAGCTGGTCGAGTAGATAACACTTCCAGGCGAAGTCGATCAAGCACAGGTTGATCCAGCAACTTGCATCGTTGGATAGCCCGCACTTGATCCGATAGTCGTTGTACGGCAACGGTTATTGTTGGTTCAAGAGCCTGAAACAAAGGGAGCATCCTTGAACGGTATGCAGTCAGGTTGGTTTCCCCATCTGTAGCCTCATAATATGCCCGCATGACATTTTCATTGATGGATGAAGTCCATCGCATGCGGTGCACAATACCACCGGTAGTGGGGACCCTACTCGAAGCTGGTAGGCTTCGGGGTCCCAAACTGCTCGGCGGCCGGCCTCTCCCTCGCCGGCGTACAGGTGTTGGCGACGTCGGCGGGGAAAAATACTCGTCACTTGACGATGAGCTCGACGCCTCAGCAAGCACTTGTGTCGCAGGTGTGCGGTCCGGCGCTTGCGAGGCGGAGCTAAGTGATGAGTCCGGGGGTGTTGGGTGTGCATTCTTACTCCTGGCTCTTGTTATCATCTTTATACATTATTCATAATTCATCCTGTTAATTTTTTCGAAACAATTTTTGATATTTTGATGGTTGACGTTTGTCAAAGCTTCGTTTCATATTTGTAGATTTTGTTGTTGTTGTGATTCTTGTAATAAATTTTGAAATATAATATATAATGAACTTTTTGGTAATAATATTTTGAAATCTGTATGAATTTTATAAATTGAGGCAAGATTATTTTAGATAAAAATATTAAAATATTTTATAGATGAAAATGACGTATGTACAGATGTCTAGAGTTGCCAGTTTTATTAATATTATTATTATTAAATACACAGTAATTACGAAAATAAAATTATTCCAAAATAAACTACATTCATTAGAGAACCGATTTCTGCAGTAATATAGGAAATTCTTGCATATACTTTGTCAAAATATTGATATAACTTCAATCGAAATTACAATAAATTACGATACACAAGTGGGCACCGCTTAGTACGGCGCGAGCGCCCATTGGTGAAGGACCTGTGTCATTTTTTCCCGCGTCCCGATTATCGAGCATTCGTAGAGTGAAACCATTATTGTACTGCGACCACATTGCTTTGATCTGCTTTGTATTTTTTCACAAGGTAAATTTTGGTTTATTATCAAGTATACTGTATGATTTTCATTGTTTGTAGAAAAAATATATATTTTTGTTTTATTAGTTTTAGCAATAGGGCGCAAGGATTGTGTATACCGTTGTGTTAAAAAAAGGAAACGTGATAATTCTGCAGCCTTAGAGAAAGCAACAGAAGTGAGGTAAATATCTATTTATTTTTATTTACAATATTTATTTACATAGTAACTGATTATTTATTGATTAAACATACAAATTTTTTTTTTATATTTAGTTCGACAAATTGACGCCACCCGCCTGATGGTAAGCTGTGGCGACGTCTGGCGATTGTGGGCAACTCTCACAGTACACAGGAATACTATAGAGTGTGACCCTCAACTTGACGACCCAGTAATGTGCCTCTTCACGCTTCGCTTAAAGAACCCAGGGTTATATGTTGTAGGAAACACGTGCGCGGGCAGGGCGTTCCAAGCCACCATCGTTCGGCAGAGAAACGAACGTTTAAAACGCTCACTTCTCGCGAAGACGGTTTCCACGGTACGAGCGTGACATCTCTGCCCGGCACGCGTTGTTCGGGATCGGAAGGGAGAGGGTGGGATCAGATTGAAGAGCTCTTCATAACACTCACCGTGGTAAATACGGTTGAACGCGGCCAAGGAAGCAATTGTTCGGCGCTGGGCTAGCGGCTCAAGGCTTCCCGTTACCTCCGGACAATCTATAATGCGAACAGCGCGTCGCTGCATAGCGTCGAGTGCGTCCAGCAAATACTTCGCGGAGCCGTCCCAGAGGTGAGAGCAGTATTCGACGCAGGGTCTAATCTGCGTTTTGTACAGCAGACACCTCTGGTGCGGTGTAAAGAATCGCTTTACCTTGTTCAGTATTCCTAGTTTCCGCGAAGCTAGCCCAATACATCTCTCAATGTATTTAGTGTTATTGAGCTCTCGACGTACGTCTATGCCAAGGATGTCTAGATTATCCTTCATTGGTAATGTTGCATTCTGAAGAGTGGGTAGGGGAAGGAAAGGGATTTTTTCGCTGTAAATGCACACGCCTGTGTTTTGCGGGCATTGAACTCGACCAAGTTCTCGGCACCCCATTGGGAGATACTATCGAGGTTACGGTCGAGATCAGCCACGAGTCGTCATCTCTCCTCCTCAATCTCAGATCGCCCCGCCGCCGCCGTCGGACGAACCGAGTAACTACCGTGCAGTGTGCTGTCATCTGCATAGCAATGAATGTTCCCGAGGGATAGCATATCATTAATATGCAGAAGAAAGAGAGTTGGTGATAGTACGGACCCCTGCGGTACCCCGGCATTCACTTGCAAGAAGCGAGAAGCCTGGCCATCGCAGAGGACCCGCACTCGGCGCTCGTTTAAAAAGCTGGCAATCCAGCTGCACAGTTGAGGAGGTAGACCATATGCCGGAAGCTTGGAAAAGAGCGAAGCATGCCAGACCCTATCGAAAGCTTTGGCGATGTCCAGGCTAATAGCCAAGGACTCGCCTTACTTTTCCATAGCCCCACCCCATACATGCGTGACGAATGCCAGGAGGTCACCCGTTGATCGTTTTGGCCTGAAGCCATATTGCCGATCATTGATTAGCGAGTGATCCTCCAGGTATCGCATGAGCTGCTTATTGATAAGGAGCTCAAGCACCTTGCAAATGACTGAGGTGACAGCTATGGGTCGATAGTTGCCTGGATCGGAGCGATCCCCTTTCTTAGGGATCGGTTGTACGTTCGCCTCTTTCCAGACCTCCGGCACGAGCCCTGTAGAGTATGACAGGTAGTACAGACGCGTTAATACTGGAGACAACTCAGCAGCACATTTTCGTAACACCACCGCCGGAATGCCGTCAGGGCCACTGGCTTTCCGCGTGTCGAGCGACCGCAGCACTGCCCGTACATCACATTGCCTGATAACAATATCAGGAATAGTGTGGCCACAGTTGGCGATGGCAGGGGGCTGCAGGCCACGGTCATCGACGCGGGAATTAGCCGCAAAGAGGTCTGCGAGCATGTCCGCCTTCTCTTGGGCTTTGTGAGCCAGTGATCCATCAGGAAAACGCTGTGGTGGCAGCGAGGGTTGGCAAAAATTAGACTGTACGGCTTTGGCCAGTTGCCAGTATCCACGGCTGCCCGTGGGGTGGGATGTGAGCTCCTGACCAAGCCGCGCGACGCGCTGGGCATCCGCTCTCTTGAAGGCCCTCTTGCTGGACCTAGTTCGCTGCTTTGAGGCGGTTCACATTCGGGTCACGTGCCGCCCGAGCCCTGACCCAGGCGCGATACGCCGACTGTTTTTTCTGGACAGCCTCGGCACATTCACGCCCGAACCAGGGGCGAGCTTTGCGGATGCTGGCGACATGAGTGAAAAGGATATAATATTCTATCCCTAGACTGATCTCGCCAGCAACGGCAGCTGCGCTATCCGAAGGCGCCTTCCCTACAAAGCAGCGTTGGCTCCACGGGACAGACGCAAAGTAATCGCGGAGACCGTCCCAGTCTGCCGACGAGTAGTGCCATAGTCGTCGAGTCATTTGCTCAGCACGAGCAGGCGGTGGCACTTGGAAGCTGGCGTGCACCACACAGTGGTCGGAAGTGCCCAGTGGGGCGCGTACCGACAACTGTACTCGGCTGGGCGACTCGTCAGCAGTAGATCCAGCAAGGCGGGCGTGTGGTCTGACCTGTCAGGTATCCGGGTGATCCCCTGTACCATCTGGGTCAGCCCGTGGGAGAGAGCGAATGCATGGGCGGATCGTCCCGCATGATCGGTCCTAAGGGACCCCAGCCACTCAACGTGATGACCGTTAAAGTCCCCCAGGAAAACCAGGTCAGCGTTCAGGAACCGCACCTGCGCATCGTCAGCCATTTCGCTGAGGTATTCGAAAAGCCTTGTTGTCCCAGTGTCCCCTGTGTGGGAGCGGTAGACGCACACGTAGATCTGGCTCATAGAGCCATGATCCACGTGCAGCCAAAGGACGGAGTAGGAGGGGTTCTCTAGACAGCGCAACCGGCGGAAGCAGACATCCGCCCTAACGAACACGCACACTCCGGCTTTGTCGCGGAATTGTTCCTCAATGACATAACCCGGGTAACTGAGGTAAGACGTGTAGTCAGGGCGGCGTATCTGTGTCTCCGTAAGGAACATCACAGACATCAACATATGTGTATTTGCTGTATGGACTGGGCCTGATTTTTCCTTGAAAGTAGTAAGAGTACAGAAAGACGACGTTTTTTGGCAGGAGAAAATGCTACCCAAATTGACTCGATTTTACCAAGACTGCGTATTACCCGAAATCATAGACCCAAGAAAGGCAAATTCAATGCCTTTACGCCAATTATTCATAAAGCATTAATGAGTATTTTATTGTTAATCGACAATAATATGTGATTGTTTTTATCCTAATTGTTATTATATTATTTTACATACCTAACTTCTTGTTTTTCTATTTACCTAACCTGAAAATTTCATTAGACTAAATAAAATATCGTTCCCGCCTAGACCAATTCAACTTTTTTAAATTTAAATCGATTTAAATATATAACTTTCATAAATCTCATATAAAATCACATTACGGCTCAAGATTGCTTCGTCCGTCTCGTCTCTCGCGTTACACTGTTTATGTTACGTTTGAGTGAGTAGTTAGTAGCACACATAAACAATTATACAGTATTTTACCTAAACTCAAGCGCAATCATTTTGTGAAATGGCTCTTAATATTCAATTACAAAATATTAACAAAACATACGGGCGATGGTGAAAAACTCGACAGATCGCATTACACGCATGCGCGCAAGTCATGAGCTTAATAGAGGAATATAGTAAAGTAACTACTTACAGGTGTTATTTGGTCAGGGTGCACTTGACATTTCAAATTTAACACTGTCCCTAAAGAACCATCCATCTCTAATGTTGTGGCAATTTTTCTCCATAATTCAGATTTTAGTTTCAGCATATTCATGTTACCAAACATAAAAAATCCTGTAAAAATAAAATATGTAATTAACTACATAATAATGATCATCTATTTTCAGGCTACACGAAAAAAGTTACAGGATGATAATATTAACTCTTTTCTACGGCCCATAGATGGATACCTTATAAAGATACCTTAACAAAACCAGTTACTTTCATAGTCTCTGGTTTTATTAGTTAAAGAACATGACGTGGAGATGATAAGTCGATTCACGAACGACTTGAAGTCGGTGTTGTGGCGCAGCTCCAACTTCATACTTGACTTTCAAAGTCCAGTTAGTTTTCTTCCGGATGTACCTACTCCACGATCTACACGACAAGGAAGCTTCCTCTATTTTTCTTAAAACCATCCTTATCATACGGGTCCTTCGGGTTTTTCAGCTTCGACACTAATGGGTGCTGTCGTTTATCACATTCCATTTATTACGATCCGACGCCTCCATTTTGAACTCTTGCGTTGCTTGGCTTGCGTTTGTGATATTATGGTGACTCGATATCCTATAGCAAACTGGTGACGTCGACGTGATCAAACAAAGAACGCGTTCCAGGTCAGCCTCCAGGGTGACGATGTCAGTGCCATCCCTCATTCGAGATGGCATATCGTCGAGCTTACCCAGCGTCTGGAACAGCAGTCTTTTGCTCTACCACTCACATACCCTTCTTATAAAGTAATGAGGTTCCACATTGCGCATTCCCTATGATCAAAAGGGCTAAAGTGTAGGTACCTTTACGCTTCTGTGTGCTCTTTCGAAGATATAGACGAGACCTGTATGGTGTATGTGTGTAAAAATGTTTATTACTAGAAGGTATTACGCTACAAACCTTGCTTCGCTCTCGAGAGCGCCACACAAATTCTGTTCTCCGTTCCAAGAAATCCGATTATGTTCTCTGGATTATTTCTTACCAGGGATAGTAATATGATTTCAGATTCTTCTCCCTGATAATTGTCAACGACAGTAATTTTGACATCTCTAAGGCAAGAATATTTTTGCCGTTCCTGAGAAGTGAAAGCTCCGGTTATATGATCATCAGAAAATAGACAGATTTGGACGAGCAAGTTTTCTCGGATAATAAAATATAATTCTTACACACAAAGTTTCGTTAGATTTCAGCATGAGATTCCATGTTCTAATTCCCACGGGAATACGGAATCATACTGGGATTTAAAAAGCATTAACGGTTTACGCGCTTCCTGATTATTAATTTACTTAAAACTGTTTGCATTTTTTGCTCTATATCTTAGTATGATTTTATCTTTATCACCTAGCTTGGAGACCAGTCTCCCAATTCCTCATATTGTGTTATTAAAAATTATTGAATGGGAGAAATATATATTTATTCTATAAAATCTCATTCAGAAACCTAATGCACTGTAGACATGAAGACTAGTGTACCTACGTCGCTATGCTTCTATCCTTGGTTGCGGACATACTTACGGACGGATAATCTTCGCGAAAGTAGGTAGGTACATAATATTATGCGGTTTCTGTTGCATAGGAACTATAAAAAGTTTGTTACGTACTTTTCTCATGTAAAACATTTGTCCAGAGTAGGCGGCGAGAATGGTCACTTCATGGCTCTTGTATCCCTGCTGCATGATATAGTTGGCTAAACCCAACGTCAGGTCACCTTCTTTATGGTTTGCTCGGCTGTTACCCTCGTTCACATTCACCTGGAAGCAAAGAAGAAAATGATCATATTATGAAAGTTTGTTAATTACTATTTTCATTAAAATTGATTTTAAATCAAATTGTGTATTGTTTCTCAAAATGATAGGCACGTTCAATGGCTTAACAGGACTCTTATCAAGAGAGCGTCCTTTTAGCAAGCCAGTCATCCAGTTACATAATCGAGGACCATAATAATATGAAGTTTAGAAATTAGCGATGCATGTTCAAACTTTATCGGAGGCATTGCCAATGTCTAGGCTTATAGCCAAGGTGTCGCCGTATCTTCCTTTCCATAACCTCACCCTTGATAGTGTTAATAAAGTCAGGAGATCAGCCGTTAAAGCCATATTGTTAATCATTGGTTGCGCGAGTGATTCTGTAGGTATCGCACAAGCAGTTGTTGATAATAAGCTCAAACACCTTGCCGGTGACTGAAGTAATAGGTTGATAGGTGCTTATATCGGACCGATCCCTATCTTGGGGACCCCTTGTATGTTTGCTTCTTTCCTGGCCTCCGGCACGTCCCACAAAGAATATAATAGGCGGGTACAGAGCGTTGAGACGCCGCACATTTGCCTCTTCGCTTGGTCGTGTTCGGCACGCACATGTTCTGCCTCCCGTAACCCGTACAATAGCAAAGTCTTTGAGAAGCTACATTGCCACGTTGCTTTTGATGTTGAATTTTGACTTTCGGCTTGACAAAATATTAACAAACTGGTTCATGATGAGTATTCTAGTTTAGAGTGACTAACACGCATAACAAAGAGATTCGCAGGGAGGCAGTAATACCCCATGCACCCCCTTGCTCGCCATTGGGTACTCTATTTCTAGATCAACCCATTGTGTTAATAGTTGTTAAAAATAACGGCTTATCACATTACATACCTGTTCAGGATACTCGTGAGAAAAAAAGAAAACATTCTTTTCGACACCCAGGACGTCGCCTAAATTCTCAACAGACGGATGATTTTCTAAATCCGGATATATGTGTGGGGAGAGGAGAGCTGAGATCTCTGGGCGCATGCGATGTTG
Organism: Nudaria mundana; assembly: GCA_963556515.1. Classification (NCBI taxonomy): domain Eukaryota; kingdom Metazoa; phylum Arthropoda; class Insecta; order Lepidoptera; family Erebidae; genus Nudaria; species Nudaria mundana. Next base: position 14,072,549 of record OY748296.1, read on the forward strand.
CACTTTCAGTCTGCGACTGTGTATACCGTTAGTTATCATCCGTTCGAACAACGAAACTTCGATTTTATATTGCCTCGCTAACTTTATATACGAGGCTGATGGCTTCAACTGCTGATGATCACCTGTAAAATATTAGTTAAACTTAGATAACATTGTGATAATTCCAAATAAGTGTATAATAAGTACAAGCCCAGGATAATAAGTAAGTACAGCGAAGACGAACGGACTTAATATACCTGCAGGGTGAAATTGAAATCGTGAGCAATATTTGAAACTTAGCTAAATATCCACCTACTTTAGCCTACTTAGATAGGTACCTAATATTAAAGAGTATTACTTTCACAATATTCATGGCTAAAGTATTGTGATCGTAAAAAAAACGCTTCAAATGCTTTGTTGACGTCATAATTCAAGCCAGCCCAGCCGTGATGCGCTAGTAGCGTGCTCCCCGAACATAGGGTAAAAGTCCCCGAGCACTTCCTATCCTATGTTAAAAATACTATAGTTGCGCATCGCACTATAGAGAGGTAGGTACGCGAGTGACCGTACGGGTTGTCATGTATTTTGTCGCTAGGTAGGTACTACCTTTTGATGCGCGCCAGGTCAATGATAATATCAGTTAAGTCTGCATACCGACTAACGGCTACCTCCGGATTCAATCTCAATCCCAATCCATAATTTACTATCTACTACGTGAAATAGAATATCCCTACATTTTAAAATTTAGATTAACAGATGCGTACCTAGGTAGGTCGGTTCTATCACTACTACTTGTGGGTACTACTATTATAATATGTGGCACTATACTAACCAACGAGTATAAGATGTTGGCAGTCTTTTGTGAGCGACGTTATGATATGCTGTTCCAGCACTTCAGCAGCTTCTTCCACGATTACTGCAATGAGACCGGACAACAATTAGCTTGATGCAATTCTGTTCCATATATGATTGAAGGTGAACGCGTAGGTACTTATCCGAACGAGTCGAACGAAAATACACTCATCCGTATCGAACCTTCTTCCATATTCGGACAATTAGACTTTGATAAGTGTGCGAAGTTACATGAGATTTCATTTAGGTACAGAATCTTCGATCAAACAAATTCAGGCTCGGATAAGTGTGCGTTCACCATAACGGCGCTTTTCCTGTCCGTATCCGGCACGCATGAGTGTGCTAAATCAATTCGCGACCCGCGTGCGTGGAGCTCGCGTGACAGAAAAAGCATAACTATACCAGAGGCGCTCGGCAATGGACGTAGGAGCGGCGGGTACACGGGCCGCGGAATCTAAAAAAAATCAAATAAAAATAAGGACAGGCTTTGGGCTGCAATCTATCAATTAAAACTACCGGTTCCGGTCCGCATAATCGAACTTTAGGCTCCGCGCGAACGGGCCACCGCCACTGTGTCTTGTGCAGTGCTGGAAGGCGAAAATGGAGGGAATGGCCGCCACTGACTGTGAATTGTGCGTTGTGTTCTAACAAAATGTATGAACAATCGTGTGAACTGCTTGTCGCTTGCCACCAGTGGCGGTGGTCAGTGGCCTCTATGACTTAGGATCCTGCGTAACCTACTACCTACTTCTAAGGTCATACCCACCAATTTTGGGTGAAACAGCGCTTATGAGCTTCCTCATCTTAGCAGCTCCAGAAGTAGTCAGCCCCAAAACTTTAATGTTTCTGTTTTGTATCAGTTCCATATCCATCATCATCCTACTTTCATCGTATGCAGTTACCAAAGGTGTTACGGTTGTCTGAACAGAAAAATAAACAAGTTAGGTAACCTAACATAATTATTGCGGGTTCTCTCTTTAAACCTTCTTGTACTTAACAGTGTCACAATAATGCAAGACAAAATCACGTCTTTATCTCCGAACAAACAGTAGCTCTAGTTACACCCACAGCGCGTTTGGATAAGGATGACCTGGGGCCTAGAGATGTTGACAAGGCCCTTAATCGTAACGGTATTCCTTTTTTTTAATTCCGCGAGACCGCGGCCGCTCCCATGTCCATTACTGCGGGCGTCTCTGTTGACACCAGAACGTATTTCCAGTGGCAACCGGCGGACTTTGGCCACCGATGTGGCCTTTTCGGGGGTTTGGTCAGAATGAAAATCCCGCGTCGTTGGGGTTGAGTTTTATCCCGCGTCGGTAGGTGAATCTGGTATCGCAACACGCAATCCTTCTAGCCTGCTTCTGTAAGGACGGCGGGTAACGGTATCCCTAAACTATTATAAACGACACCTTCACGTTAATTTCCATACAGGTCCCCGACTCACCGGTCGCCTCGTACGTACCTGCCGTACCTACCTGGTGTAAATGTAGTCTCCAATTTAAAAACAAACAAGGCTATTAGTAAAAATACTCACATGGAAGTCGGCTATCTTGTCCTTAGTTTTATTTATTAAAGGCTTTATCCAATTAAAATATAACCTCCATCGGTTTTGTGGAAGTATTCTAGAAAAATCTGTTTTATCTGTGACAGTTACGCGAATATCTCGAGATCGTTGTTTGTACATCTCCTGCAAAAAGTAAGTATAATAATGATTATTCCTCATAAAGACACGTTTCCATGGAAAGTAATTACTGTGTGTTATTCAAGTGTTTGTAGTTTTGAGTCATATCCAAAATTTATATATGTATGAAACCTTCCTAATATGTTGACTATTAGAGTTTGCATAATAAATTTTCTGAGATAATGTGTAACATAACAATATCAAACTTGCAACGTGTAAGTACCTATTTGCACTGCTTAAGAAATTTCCGTTTAGAATAAACTTTAGATTGAGGAGCCACTTTTCGTATCTTAATGAAATTAATACACGTATTTAGAAGTAAGTTTAAAAATTTTGTAGGTCGAATATGGAGCAGAATTGCATCAGTCCCTGATTTTGTAGTACCTATAATACTTCAAAAGTTATAAGAACATACCTAAAGGTGGCTTCTCAATCTAAATGTTTGAATTGAGGAGTCACGTCAGAACTAGGAACATCATGGATGAATATTTACCAAAATTAGGGATGATTTTGTAGCATTCGAGAGTAGTTAGTAGACAAAATCTGAGTTTGGTAGTATTCAAATTAAAAAGTTACCATACATTATATGTGGCTCCTCAAACCATTACTTACGAGTCGTCATTTAAGCAGTAGTTCAATTAATGTGCAATTTCTTCAGCATTTAGTACTTAGTCTGTATATTAGTTTTGTAGGATAAGATTCAGTAATGAATAATGAGAGGTTTGGGAGATATACACATATAATGTATACATCTACTTATACTTGTAACGAAATTTGAAACAAACACATGATATTTTGTACGTAGGTCACACTATAAGTTTTGCGTAACTTAAAAAAACAACATGTTAAAACAAAAATATTATGTTTATTGCTTTTCAAAATACTCTCCTTTACATTTTAAACCCTTTTTCATGCGATCGAACCATTTTTTAAAACAGGAGGACCACAGATCTGAACGCATGTTTTCTACGTGCTGATTAAACGCTATCACTGCCTCTTCGGAGTTGGTAAAAGTGAAACCTCTCATCAAATCTTTGATTTTGGGGAAAATACAGAAATCACAGGGTGCTAGGTCGGGGCTATGCGCAGGATGGGTGACGAGTTGTACTTTTTTGGAAGCTAAAAATGACTTTGTTTTGTTGGCCGTGTGTGAAGAAGCGTTGTCATGATGAAGGAGAACGCGGCTTTTGGGTCGTCTTTGCTAACTTTTTCTAACACCCTGGGTAAACAAATGGTAGAATACCACTCGGCATTAACACTCTTTTGATCTTCAAGTAAAATTGTACAGATGGGACCCGTAGCTGAGAAAAAAAACGCGATCATTTTTTTACCAACGTTTCTCGCCTGCCTCACTTTTGTTGGCTTGTTCTCATTTTCAAACACCCATTCACAAGATTGCTGTTTTTTTTCGGGTTCAAAACAATAAATCCACGTTTCGTCCGGAGCGGTAACATTTATACTTGTATTTTTTTTTAACTTTACATATCGTAGCCTGAGGCACTTGAATGGTTTCAGCTGCGTTTCGGGTGGAATTAGCGGGTAATGACTCAAAATAGCTATTTCTAAATCTTCGTCACAAATACGTGGCTTTAATAGTTTAGTTTTGCGATAGCTACCTCCTTGTTTAAGGTTATTAACCATTATTTGGAAGCACTAAGAGTGGTGAAATTACGATGACGATATTTGTTTCTGTACCATACCAACGCGCGTGTGGCACTTCTTCCATTAATAAAATATGCTTCTATTAAATCAAATCGATCATAATTTGTTAAATCCATTTTCAAATCACAGAATTTATAATTACAAAATATTTCTTTTAATAAATTACTAAACAAAGTACGAACAGAATCGAACAGAATCTAAATTATTGGCGCCAATATGCATATAGCTCTAATTTCATTTTTTTTTCTTTTACACTTTAGAAAAAAAAAATGGAAATTAGAACGAAATTAAAAGCAAGATTCTACTTTAAAATTTTACCAGCCTGCCAGAATAATTCAGAACATAATTTAAAACACGGAATAGTACGATCTTTTTTGGGATTTCGAACGAAACAAATTATGATACAAAATTGAGGTACATGAAATATGAATTTTATTAAAATTTGCCGTATATCATTACTTCGCAGAATTTGATCCTCAGCGACACTATCGTATGGTGTAATAATAAAGGTGTTTTTTTTCAAAATCAACGGGTTCGATTCGCTGCTAGGATTATTGGTTTTCCAAAAATCTAATGATGAGGTTTTAAGTTTTATCAAAATCGGGCTCGTGACTCCTTTGAGCATTTTTCGCTATTCTAATTTCGGTTTGGCCATCCAAGCCCTTTTCAAAAATTCAAATTATAATAATTATTTTTATTATTTATTTTTTTAAATAAAAAAGACAGACGGACAGCGTAGTTTCAGTAATAGGGTTACGTAATCAGTAATAGGTACGTCATGCGACGGCAGTACCCAATTTCACTTAGAAAATTCAAAATGTAAAAAATTCAAACATTCATACATAACCCCAGATGTCATCTAGGTGCCTATATATATATGTAGTTTTAGTGCGGGGATGTGCTTGTGGACCAATGAAAAGGATTGTGTAATGACGTGCTGTGTAGAAAAATAAATACAATTGGTGGATGTCAAACTTATCCATGGTAACATTGCATAGCACATCTCTGGTCGAAAATCACCGTTCATATACTGGGAAAACTGGCACTTAAAATATAGGTATCAATAGTCCCATGGGACAACTGGGACAACGAGACACTACCATTTGTCCCGTACTGGGACAAGTGGGATATACCCGATGCTTCGACCATTTTTATAAAATAGGTTAGAAACTTGAGTTATGAGAGTTTCCCCGTCAGCTGTCTCACTATTCAAATACCTACCTACACCTTCGTGCTAAATTTGAGCCAAATCTGCCGAATAGTACGGGCTGTAGATTTTTAATACACATAGGTATATACACTTTCCAGAAATCACTATTTTCGACTCAGGAAACCTTATCAAAATCTCAATGCATCTTTTTTTTTACGAACCCAATACTTTCACTATGAATTAAATGTCACATACGTGTAAAAATAAATCGGTGGTACTTACCGTATAAAGATTGATTTTTGAATTTAATTCTTTTATCCTCACTTCTGTATTTATCTTTTCTTTGGGAGGGGTTTTGGGATCTAAGTATTGTAAGATAAAATTCTTAAGCACCAACTTTGCCTCTGTGATTAAAAATGAAGCATTGGCTTTTATAATATTATTTCTTAAAACACGTTCTTTTTTCCCGTCATCCGATGTTATATTGTTGTCGGTTCTCATTTTGTTGTATTCATTTTCATTGTTACTAATTGTTATATTTTCATATTCCAATAAGCAGTCGTTAAAACTACTATAGTACTCTGCACTATTTGCAAACAACCAATGCATCAAAGGATTTTCAATCGATGGATATTGTTCATAGTATTCAGAGAGTGATGCATATTGCGGAATAACATTTATAGCTAGCTCGTCACTTATAACACCATTATTTAAAATATCAAGAACTATTAAAGATTCCTGAAACCTTCCAACAGATTCTTTTAAATTCGATTTTGTTTCAAAGAAATAACTATTTAACTTTGATATCCGGCTATCAGCTCTCCGCAGATTAGTCAAATTGAATTTTTCTACTTCTTTATTGCGTGATTGTCCACCAATGCGCACTATTTTGTCGGTGATATGTGATATTTCTACAAGTAACTGATCTAACGCATGGTTGGTATAGCATACAACAAGCATAATACATTTTCCGTTCGATTTAATATTTTGTAACAGAGTTTTCGCCACATTTAAACTCACGTATGTTTTACCCGTGCCGGGTGGTCCTTGTATTACGGTAAACTCGTGTGTTAGTGCGAATCTGAAAGCCTCGTATTGACTTTCGTTAAATTTCAGCTCTTCTTTCGTGGGCCATGTCTCAGGGTTTAATACTGTGAAATTTACGACTGGGTTGTCGAACCAAGATTCGATGGAACCATCGGATGAATAACCTGATGGTTTTCTTTCGTAGATGTTAAATTTTGTGTCAGCAGTTAAATATGCGGGAGCATGAGTAGCTGGCTGAAAAATGAAAATGATATTGATGATTCTATAGCTTTTCGAAAACTAAAACTATATTTGATATTCATTCTGAGTACTCTGTAATCTAATAATGTTATTTGCACCAATTCGTAAGGTCAGTCGCCTATTTATTTACAGTAGATATGTAGGTATCTAAGTAGTTTCGACTAAAATGATAGATGAGTAATTGGTACTTACGGTAACTTTGACAATGTATTGTTGCATCGGTAATTGAATCGAAAACGTAGGACTTTGAAGAGCTTTTAGAAGGTGAAAATATGGTTCAAAATATACTTCACTCTCTACCATGGTATACCCATCTCCATCTAGGATATTACCTCCAAAATTTGATTCTATTATTGTTACGACCAACTGTAAAATAAGATTTTACATTAACACGTATTTTTTCAGGTACTATTGGCGTATTTTACAGACATCAAGCCAGTCCTGAGTTTGATTTCCTATCCAAATTTTTTTTTTTTAAATATGTTAGGACAATCCACACAACGCCATCTAGTCTCAAACTAAGCAGAGCTTGTGATATGAGTACTAGATAAACTGATATAAATACTTATATACATTTTTTTTTTGTAAATACATACATATTATACATAGGAAACATCCAGACTTCGGTACAAACGTATGTGTCATCACACAAAGTTTGTCCCGACCGGGAATCGAACCCGAGACTCCGGCGTCGAAAGCGGATACACTACCGACCACGCCACCGAAGCAGTCAAATTGTTTTCCTTCCTTTTTTAAATTAACCGCCAATATCGCCGGTCAGACAGACCGGCCTATGAACATTCCGCGCGCCGCTCGCGCCTCTAGCGGCAAGAAAATAAAATAAGTTCGGTTTAAATCTTCGTAATGGGCACGTCTGGGCTCCGTTTCTGAAGTGATAAATTTATGCTGTTCTCACCAAAACTATACTCGTTAGAAGTTCAATGACTGTTCTTAACCTACGATCAATCTACTGATTCCGTGAAAGTGCAAATTGGGTGAACTTTCGTGATAGCTGGCCGATTAATCATTATAAGGGTTTCGCCGCCGGTTCCCGACAAAGTTCATCCAAGTATCCAGGTGAGTTGTTTGTGCTTTTCCACCCTTGAAGGTAACTGGATTTCGTCTAAGTTCACTAGCAAAAGAACAAAAGTAATGCAGAGGCTACTTCAACGAGTCCCATACAGGTATCATATCTGCATACCTAAACGCGATGCACCTGCTGAATATCAGCCGACGAATCAAACAATGTTTGGTGGAATGTGGTTGTATTGAACGCTTCAGTGTACGCCTTCGGTAATAAAGAGATGGTGCTGTGTTGTGTAATAAATCTTACCTTGCCTGTTGATAACATAATACTGTCTCGTTCCAGAACGGTAGCGACAATAAAATCACTAAAGTTGTTCTTTGTAAACAACAGGAGTGAACCGAAAATTAGACGTTTACTGTTTGCCCAGTTGATCCTTTTGAATAATTTGTTGCTTGTCGTATCTATTTGAACAAGCGTTCCAACTCTCATATTTGCTATATAAGGTCCAATAAATATTACGTCTTGATAAATACTGAAATATTAAAGGTTAATTAACAGTAGGACGAACAGAAAACCATTCAATACATAAGAAGTGTCCCTTCGTCCAGCATACTCACCATGAAATCCAGATATTTCATGAATGCCAAAAAATTGTGCTGAAATAGTGCTAATTAGTGCCCAAGGGAAAAAAATAGTGCTCTTATACTTAAGAAATTACAGCCATAGTTCGATGAGTATGCTGGACGAAGGTTTCGCCCAGCATACTCACCTCCGTTTGTGGAATCTGTGTACGCTTCAACCATAATTCATACTTCAAAAAATTGTGCCCAAATAGTGCCAAATGGTGCCCAAAAGAAAAAACGGTGCTCTAATAACTCCGGAGTTATAGGCTTCGTTCAGTGAGTATGCTGGGCGTAGGTTCTACGCCCAGCTTACTCACTTTACTACGCGAATACCGAACGAGCTATAGGTACAATTTACGGCTTAAAAAATTGTGCTTGAAATAGTGCCCAATATCAGTCCAATTTTCGCTTGACTTTTGACCTAGAAAACCATTAAATTTAATTGTAAACTTCTACATACTAACGTTAAATGAGGTACAGTCGTTCACACATGTTTTTGGATATAAATATTAAAAATTCTAATTGTGGGCGGTTATGGGATTGGGAATAATTGTGGTATTTTCTCATATATCAAAAACTGTCGATTAAATCCTAATTTAATTTATTTTAATTTTTATTAATTTTTTTTTATAAATAAATGAAATTGTAAGCGTAAATGAAATCTACTCTTATTACTTCATTGCTTGTAGGGTGAATTATTTCACAAAAAAATGTCTGGGCACTCATAGTCTATTGCAGCCAAAAAATAAAATAAAATAGGTAGGTACAATTTGTAAAAAGGAAATATATTATACAGTTTTTTTTAGTGTACAATTTTCTATATTTACAAGATCCAATAGATCGATTAATAGAAGGTTTAACAATAAAAAAACATTTTTAATTACTTACATTATTTATTACTAATGAAATGAAATGATTTATTTATTAGTATAGGTCACTAAATGGCTCTTACAAACGTCAGTAGGTACTTAAAATAAAAAAAAATGTCATTGCTTCTATATTTACATGTACTGCCAGATTCGCAAAGCAATAAGTAGAACCGAGAGAAAGAACTTGGCAATAAAACTCTCGATCACTCTTTTTGAATAATTAACTCCTTTATACATTTTCTTAAGACTAAATGTGGACGAATGTACATTGGTCCCGTGTCAAAGTTAAAAAAGGGCGTGTATAAAGCACCAAAAAAAAAGTATATATTCACCAAAGCACAAAATATGCTACAATTACGGCATTTTAGGAGGCGCCTGCACCATGCTCAAGCCAGACACTTTTATCGTTAAGGTAATCAATTGTCTTATAATATGCTTTTTGACATAAAGTGGTCTTTATAAAGGTTTTAAATTTATTGTCGGACATACAAAGGACCGATTCAGGCAATTTATTACAAAAGCGTGTACCTTCCCCCTTGAAAGAATGACTAACCTTGCTAAGCCGATAACACGGAAGGAGTAGTTTATTTTTATTACGTAGATTTCTGTCTGTAACGTCACTTACTTTAGTATAGCTAGATATATTTTTCCTGACATACAGTATGTTATCAAATATATATTGGGAACCTACAGTTAAAATATTAATATCTTTAAATCGCTCCCTAAGAGAATCTCTCTTACCTAAACAATAAATGGCACGGACTGCACTCTTTTTGTAATATTTGTTGTAAAAATTGTTTCTATCTGTCGCATTTCCCCAAAGTAGTATTCCATAGGACATCAAGCTATGGAAGTAACCAAAGTAAACTAGCCTAGCAGTAGCTACATCTGTCAACTGCCTAATCCGTCTCACAGCATATGCAGCAGAGCTAAGCTTATTAGGTAAAATGGTAATATGGTCACCCAATTGTAATTTAGAATCTATTGTTATTCCTAAAAAGGTAGTGTGTAACAAGACTACCACCGAAGATCAACAGATCGCGTCACTCGTTATTCTAGTACGTTCTACTACATTAGTACCGAAGACGTAACTAGATGGCGCTACCGGTAACTTTAGAAGTCGGTGTAAAGATTCTCGAAGGGTCAATGACCTCCTCGTCACTTTACTGATATTGTGTGAATTCCTTGCTACGAGTAGAGACTAGGAGCGTGTGCTGGATACCTCAACCACTGCTTGAGTATCCATGTGACCTCTTAGGACTGACTCAAGGATTACTATTATACTTCGTTAAACCACTCTCCGAGTACTTCTTTGTGTACCCCGCTCCACTACCCCGTTCTACAGTGGTGCTCTCTGTGAGGCGATTATGGTACCAGAGAAAAGTCCCCGTGCTTAAAAGTGTTATTTACAAATTCTAACCTTTGGCTATCCAGCACTATTTAAAGTTACCCCCTAGGGCTAAAGTAATCAGTCTTCACGGCAATTAAAAACTATTTTACAGCTTTTGTTAACAGTCATTATCTTCAAATATATTATTTATATTGTTATACCTACCATTGAAAATAAGACTAACATTAGTACAACAATCTAATAAAATCAATTTTAAATAGAAAAAATAGTCGTTTCAAATATATAAAAAAATGTATTCCAAATATTAGTAAAAATTTCTCAAAAATAACACTTATCTAGTTTTGTAAATTTACTGCTACAATGTTATACATGGGGCACACTAAAAGTTTTGCACTTCTAGCTAATCGGAACTATTTGAATTTCGAATGTAATATTTTTTTAAACGTTGCAACCTTCTTAGTAATAAAAAAAAACAATTGGCGGGAAATCATTTGTCAATTGTTTCTTATCACACATCAAAGTTCTACGTATGCAACGAAAATGGAATTAAGTCGAAAAGATTTTAGAATGATGATTTTTTATGATTTTAAAAGTTCTCTCTCTCCGCAGGACTGTGCCGCTCGTCTTCAAAACGCTTTTGGGAAGAAGCACCTTGTTTGAGCACCGTGAGGCGATGGTTTGCTGAATTTGAGAGAGGTCGAGTTTCTTTACATGACGAATTTCGTAAAGGGCGGCCTTCAACTACCGTCAACGAAAATAATGTGGCTACTGTTAAGCGGTTAATTGAAGAAAACCCGCGGATTACCTATGAGACAATTCGAGGACTATTGGGGATTGGTATGAGTCAAATCCAGAAAATGTTACACGAAGAATTGAAAGTTCGGAAACTTTGTTGTCGTTGGATCCCTCATGAACTGACAGCGGAGCAGAAGCGGGCTCTCGTGGAATGGTGCTCACAGATGCTACTGAAGTACGACCACGGACATTCTAATGCTGTTTATGACAGGAGACGAAACGTGGATTTATTGTTTGAACCCAAAAAAAACACCAATCTTGTGAATGGGTGTTTGAAAATGAGAACAAGCCAACAAAAGTGAGGCAGGCGAGAAACGTTGGTAAAAAAATCATCGCGTTTTTTTTCTCAGCTACGGGTCCTATCTGTACAATTCCACTTGAAGATCAAAAGAGTGTTAATGCCGAGTGGTATTCTAGCATTTGTTTACCCAGGGTGAAAGACGACCCAAAAGCCGCGTTCTTCTACAACATGACAACGCTTCTTCACACACGGCCAACAAAACAAAGTCATTTTTAGCTTCCGAAAAAGTACAACTCGTCACCCATCCTGCGCATAACCCGACCTAGCACCCTGTGATTTCTGTATTTTCCTCAAAATCAAAGATTTGATGAGAGGTTTCACTTTTACCAACTCCGAAGAGGCAGTGATAGCGTTCAATCAGCACGTAGAAAACATGCCTTCAGATCTGTGGTCCTCCTGTTTTAAAAATGGTTCGATCGCATGAAAACGTGTTTAAAATGTAAAGGAGAGTATTTTGAAAAGCAATTAACATAATATTTTGGTTTTAACATGTTGTTGTTAATATGTTGTATATGTTAATATGTTAATGTTAACATGTGTAATTAGCACTATTTCAGCACAATTTTTTGGCATTCATGAAATATCAGGATTCCATGGTGAGTATGCTGGACGAAGGGACACCATAAGAATGGGTCATCAATTTGGGCTGGGGGCCAATCTTAATAGTGTTGTGTATTAAGAGTGGCCCTCAATCGTTAGATGTCGCCACTCGCCACGGATTTCTATCATGCGGGTGGCATCACTTTCGAGAAGGTTACCTACTATAAAACTCAAAACTACTTAGGTATATAGTCCAAGTAACTTACCGGAGATGATCGTATTTGCGTTTAGTGGAATCGGCCAAAATTTGATCTATGAATAGAGTAAACAAATTCCATAAGTCATGTTCCAGTTAAGTCTGTCTTTTATAATATATGTAATATTAAATTTAGGTATCGTACATCCAACTAGATCTATGATTGTGGAATATGTCACATAAATATTTAAATATTTATCTTTAAAAAAAATATTGGGTGCAAAGGGGCCCTTCTTACATCTATCGGGCCCCAGCGACCTCACCTGCTAGTGGCGCACCTGCTGATTAACGGACGAGGTTCGTATATTACGGTACCCATGTGGTGGCTTTGGCCCCTACGTGGATACCAGGTGGTACAACAGTGTTGGTCCGGGGGGGTACCACCGTGCAGCTATGCTAAAGCCCCCCAAGTAACCCAGCCCAGGCTGGGTTGCGTTAGGGGTTCAGCAGCGGCACTGCCGGGCCCGGGGCGGTGTATGGTGCGGCAGGCAGGGGTCCAGTGGGGGCGAAGCGGAGTCTAGTGTGGGTGGTGTGGGTCGATTCGCCGGCCAGGGAGACCCTTAGCAACGGCGTTGCCGCGGCCGCCCGCAACATAGTCATGGGGCCCGCCTGGGACCAACCACCCCAGTAGGCTGCCCCACATGTTGCGCATAATCCTGTTGTGGGGTCGCCGCTCCGGGTGGTAACCGGTGTGGGGTAGCGGCGGCCTTGCATCAGGGGGGTTTGGGAGCCCTTCCGTCCGGCGGGTCGGCTCCGACCTAACCACACGGTTCTAGACGAAGCTAGCCTCTGCACTTTGTCACTTACTGCCGCACCAAATATCGCCCTGTCTTCACGCTTCCCCATATTTCACTATGACAGTGCAACAAGAGAATAGACGGTACACAGCGGCCCCTAGAAACCCCACAAAGTTGACTTCGTTTGAGGTGGAGTTCGCGAATATCCGCGGACTCCATGCAAACCTCGATACCGTCCACCATCACCTGGAGTCGGCACGGCCTTCTGTGATGTTCCTAACGGAGACACAGATACGCCGCCCTGACGACACGTCGTACCTCTGTTACCCGGGCTATATCATTGAGGAACAATTCCGCGATAAAGCCGGGGTGTGCATGTTCGTTAGGGCGGATGTTTGCTGCCGCCGGTTGCGCTGTCTGGAGAACCCCTCCTACTCCGTCCTTTGGCTGCACGTGGATCATGGCTCCATGAACCAGATCTACGTGTGCGTCTACCGCTCCCACACAGGGGACACTGGGACAACAAGGCTTTTCGAATACCTCAGCGAGATGGCTGACGATGCGCAGGTGCGGTTCCCGAACGCTGACCTGGTTTTCCTGGGGGACTTTAACGGTCATCACGTTGAGTGGCTGGGGTCCCTTAGGACCGATCATGCGGGACGAACCGCCCATGCATTCGTTCTCTCCCACGGGCTGACCCAGATGGTACGGGGGATCACCCGGATACCTGACAGGTCAGACCACACGCCCGCCTTGCTGGATCTACTGCTGACGAGTCGCCCAGCCGAGTACAGTGTGTCGGTACGCGCCCCACTGGGCACATCCGACCACTGTGTGGTGCACGCCAGCTTCCAAGTGCCACCGTCTGCTCGTGCTGAACAAATGACTCGACGACTATGGCACTACTCGTCGGCAGACTGGGAAGGTCTCCGCGATTACTTTGCGTCCGTCCCGTGGAGCCAGCGCTGCTTTGTAGGGAAGGCGCCTTCGGATAGCGCTGCTGCCATTGCTGGCGAGATCAGTCTAGGGATAGAATATTATATCCCTTTCACTGATGTCGCCAGCATCCGCAAAGCTCGCCCCTGGTTCGGGCGTGAATGTGCCGAGGCTGTCCAGAAAAAACAGTCGGCATATCGCGCCTGGGTCAGGGCTCGGGCGGCACGTGACCCGAACGTGAACCGCCTCAAAGCAGCGTACAATCGGGCCACTAGGTTCAGCAAGAGGGCCTTCAAGAGAGCGGATGCCCAGCGCGTCGCGCGGCTTGGTCAGGAGCTCACATCCCATCCCACGGGCAGCCGTGGATACTGGCAACTGGCCAAAGCCGTACAGTCAATTTTTTGTCAACCCTCGCTGCCACCACTGCGTTTTCCTGATGGATCACTGGCTCACAAAGCCCAAGAGAAGGCGGACATGCTCGCAGACCTCTTTGCGGCTAATTCCCGGGTCGATGACCGTGGCCTGCAGCCCCCCGCCATCGCCAACTGTGGCCACACTATGCCTGATATTGTTATCAGGCAATGTGATGTACGGGCAGTATTGCGGTCACTCGACACGCGGAAAGCCAGTGGCCCTGACGGCATTCCGGCGGTGGTGCTACGAAAATGTGCTGCTGAGTTGTCTCCAGTATTAACGCATCTGTACCGCCTGTCATACTCTACAGGCCTCGTGCCGTAGGCCTGGAAGGAGGCAAACGTACAACCGATCCCCAAGAAAGGGGATCGATCCGATCCAGGCAACTATCGACCCATAGCTGTCACCTCAGTCATTTGCAAGGTGCTCGAGCTTCTTATTAATAAGCAGCTCATGCGATACCTGGAGGATCACTCGCTAATCAATGATCGGCAATATGGCTTCAGGCCAAAACGATCAACGGGTGACCTCCTGGCATTCGTCACGCATGTATGGGGTGAGGCTATGGAAAAGTTCGGCGAGTCCTTGGCTGTTAGACTGGACATCGCCAAAGCTTTCGATAGGGTCTGGCATGCTTCGCTCCTTTCCAAGCTTCCGGCATATGGTCTACCTCCTTAACTGTGCAGCTGGATTGCCAGTTTTTTAAACGAGCGCCGAGTGCGGGTCCTCTGCGATGGCCAGGCTTCTCGCTTTTTGCAAGTGAATGCCGGGGTACCGCAGGGGTCCGTACTGTCACCAACTCTCTTTCTTCTGCATATCAATGATATGCTTTCCCTCGGGAACATTCATTGCTATGCAGATGACAGTACATTGCACGGGAGTTACTCGGTTCGTCCGACGGCGGGGCGATCTGTGATAGAGGAGGAGAGACGACATCTCGTGGGTGATCTCGACCGAAACCTCGACAGTATCTCCCAATGGGGTGCCGAGAACTTGGTCGAGTTCAATGCCCACAAAACACAGGCGTGTGCATTTACAGCGAAAAAATCCCCTTTCCTTCCCCTACCCACTCTTCAGAATGCAATATTACCAATGAAGGACAATCTAGACATCCTTGGCATAGACGTTCGTCGAGAGCTCAATAACACAAAATACATTGAGAGATGTATTGGGCTAGCTTCGCGGAAACTAGGAATACTGAACAAGGTAAAGCGATTCTTTACACCGCACCAGAGGTGTCTGCTGTACAAAACGCAGATTAGACCCTGCGTTGAATACTGCTCTCACCTCTGGGACGGCTCCGCGAAGTATTTGCTGGACGCACTCGACGCTATGCAGCGACGCGCTGTTCGCATTATAGACTGTCCGGAGGTAACGGGAAGCCTTGAGCCGCTAGCCCAGCGCCGAACAATTGCTTCCTTGGCCGCGTTCTACCGTATTTACCACGGTGAGTGTTCTGAAGAGCTCTTCAAGCTGATCCCACCCTCTCCCTTCCGATCCCGAACAACGCGTGCCGGGCAGAGATGTCACCCTCATACCGTGGAAACCGTCTTCGCGAGAACCGAGCGTTTTAAACTATCGTTTCTCTGCCGAACGATGGTGGCTTGGAACGCCCTGCCTGCGCACGTGTTTCGTCCAACATATAACCCTGGGCTCTTTAAGCGAAGCGTGAAGAGGCACATTACAGGGTCGTCAAGTTGAGGGCCACTCTCTATAGTATTCCTGTGTACTGTGAGAGTCGCCCTCAATTGCCAGACGTCGCCTCAGCTTACCATCAGGAGAGTGGCGTCAATTTGTCGACCTAAATATAAAAAAAAAAAATATAAAAAAATCTCATCAAAAACATAAATTATGTGAAATGAGAATCCAAGTGAAACAATAACGTAGTGTTAAAAATGAATGAAATAATAAAAACACGTCCTCAAAAGCTGACTTCAAATTACCGGATTGGAATCAAATAATTTCCGGGATAGAAAAAAAATCAAAATCGGTCCGGTCCACCCAGTCGAAAGAAATGTGCGAAACAAAAAAAATACAGTCGAAATGAGAACCTCCTCCTTTTTTGAAGTATATATTATACTAATATCTGTAGATATAGGTACTTACTGACTCCGTCTCTAATAGGTCCAAAACAATCTTCTCTTAAGAGCCTGAATTGTACGTCTAAATAATGTTCAACATCTGAGTACGCGCCATCAACTACATTGGGACGCAAGAAAGGCTGAGTATCCAGTAAATCTTCACGAGTTGGTATCACACTCAGCTCACGAAAATCTTCGGGCGGTTTCAAGTCCGCATAACCCTCAAGTGAGACATCGGCAATACTTGGCATTTTGACTTCCCTCTACGGTAACACAATTTAGAAATTAGGTACATGATACAATGATATAGGCCGTCATAAGATAATATTAGCAGTCGCGAGCAAGAATCTCATTCGCGATGCTCTTCCTACAGAGGGGTCCTGTAGGAAGAGCATCGCAGGTAATCTCGATCATTTAATTTTTGTCATTTTTTTTAAATTTTCTGCGTTATCATTGGTTATCGATTGAAGTCGTCGCGACGACGGCTGTGCTTTTCGGAATCTGCCGTTCAGACTTACTAGAAATAGAGAAACGTACTACGTTACGTAAGTAGGTACCTACCTAACCTACTCAATTATTGTATTAAGGATTTTTTTGCGATTTGTGCTTCTCTCAAGTGTTCGTGTTTTAAAATAAGTGGAACTTACATGACAACTTTCCATGACTGTGGTATTCGGGGCAAATCTGCAGGCGCAGAGTAATGTCCTAATGGCTGAAATACCTACACGTAACGGTATATCTACTTGCGCAAACCTAGTACAAATTAGGCTTGCGCAAATATACCGTAATTGTCGTGACTTACCTTGTCAGCAATGTCAACCAGTTTATTCGTTAACTCTTCCAATCTCACTTTATCCTCCTCTGATAGAATAAACCCATGTTTGTTCTTTAACTGTTCCAAACACGTGGTCGAGACACTTTCTATTAACGCTCTGCACGTCCTGACCGCAGTGCCTGGAGATATATCTAGTATCTCCCGGCAGAATGTAATAAAATTCTTCCAAAACTCTTTTTGATGTCCCCAATACTTATTATTTTGTAGTTTATTTTGTGTATAAGGCAAGTCAGTCAAATAATTTCTTAGACTATTAATAAAATTGGAATTGCACACGTCTAAAAACAATTTTGATTTTATTTCTTCAAATGAAGACTGGGATATCTTAGATAATACTTCCAGTATCAGTGCAATCATATCAGGCTTGTTAATAGACGAATTCACAATAGACATGAAACCTTCTCTATGCTCATTTAGACGTGGTAACACATCTGCTGTGTTAGCGTTAGCAATTTTTTCAAGGGTTACAAAACCCATGTAATGATATTGACTGTGGTGTTTTTGAGTACTACCACGACCTCTGTTGTTCAAAGAAGACCTATTATTTCTCGGTTGATGAATCTGTCTTTGTGATGAATCTGAAAGGGATGAAATAAATTATGTATGAGTTATTAATTGATGAAGGACAATAAGCAGGGTATCTACCTCGTTAGACGATGAGAAATAAACATTGCTGACCTCTTTTAAAAAGTAGCTCTATTCGTTTTAACATCCGATGAAGAGAGAGAAGATAACCTAATCTTGGCTCCTTTCCCCTCTATATTGAATGTTAACAAGACAAACGAACAGCAATTCATTTTTATTAGGGTTCCGTAGGTAGTAAAAAAACTCGGAACCCTTATAGTTTCGTCATGTCCGTCCGTCTTCGGCTTTCCTCCTAAACCGTTAGTGCTAGAAACACGAAACTTTACATGGATAAGTATATTTACTTCGCCGAAAAAGAGCTAATATAAAATTTTGAAAAATATTTTTTTTTGTGGTACCTCCCCTACGTGTATACTGGGGACCTGGGGATGATATTAATTCTCGCGTCTACCCCATCGTGTGGGGTGTTTAAAAACATTCGGAGGTTGCTAAGATGATTTTTTGATTTAAGTATCCGTTTGCGAGATATTCAGCTTTGAAGAGCATATTTTTGCGAAAAGAAATCGTTTGGCGTGAAGAACCTGAAAAATATCATGATGGTTGTCCATGTAAAGTAAAATGTTTAAAGGACAACTATAACAGATGGTATGATTTTGTTAGTTCCGGAGTTATAGAGGATTTTATGGGTAACTACGGAACCCTGGCTGAAACTACGGTTGGTATTTTTATATAGATACTAAATATTATGCAACCTTCTCGTATATTATCAAACACAAATACTTTTTATTGCTAAAACTATCCGCCAGGAAACCGGAGGTGGATAGCGAGTATAAGCAATTAAAAGGTCCTCGGCGGAGGCAGTGTAGGCGATAGTTGATATTAGGAATGAGTCTTTTAAGAGGAAATGAAAGTTAATGTAAATAGTATTAGTTGTTGAAATAAACATAAACATGACGGACTATTTGATCGTGATTGAAGGAGAAAGGGTGGAGCAAGTGAAACAGTCCGCGTAGGTACTTAGGGTCCAAATTTACAAGAGATGAAAGATAAATATGACAATAATGTTGAACTAAGATTTATGACAGGGAACCAAGCCAAGTCCAGTCAGAAAGTGTATCTGAGGGCCAGGCTGGCTGTGCAACAGTGCATGGAGTAGTGCTTGCCCTTACACTTATTAACGGTAGTGAATGTTGGGTGTGGCAGAAGAAGCATAAAAGTAAAATAATGCAGTGGAAATGAGAAGTTTAGGAAGTATGGCTGGAGTAACGTTATAACTGGATAAAGTGAGACATAGCGTGATATGGGAACATTGTGGTGTGTCAGAAGATGCAGTGAGGGCCATATACGATCCGATGGATGAAAGGAGATTGACGAAACAGGTACATAAGGAGAATGTGAAGGGACAGGCTGGTAAGAGTCGACCTAGGGTGGCCGTACTTTGATCAAATCGGATGTTTTGTCACAAGGCCAGTTAACCAGAGAGCGTGTATGAAAATAGTTTTTAAAGTGGAAGAAGCAAATAAGTATGCCAAGATCGTAGCAAGTGGAATTCCATAGTCTCTGTCTACCCTTACGGAAAAGAGGCGTGATTGTATGTATGTTTGTACAGACCTACATAGGAGCATGTATCTAGTCACCAGTTTGTGGTGGCCTTGAATCCTTACCTTCATTGGCATTTGATGCCGCTTGGTGTACTCTCGGATTGTTGCCATAGTTTTTCCTTCTTTGAGGCATATAGGTGTGCCTTAAATCTGAAAATAATCATATTCGGTATATTCATAGAGCTTCGATCGCTTATTTTTCCGACCTCATGGAATAGGAAGTATAAGGGAAGGTTCCCAGAATGCTGGCTGTGTTGCCACGTTGGATGGCGATACTTACCTATTCTTTGGACCAGTAAAATAGCCAACCTTCTGGACCTGAGAAGCATCGATTAGGCGTTTAGCAATGTCTCTATAAAGGCGGCAAGCACTCGGACCCCATGACCCCAGTGTCTCAACCCCAAACAGCTCAAATATGTAATCACCTGCTAGGTTAGCATATTTACGCCGTTTGAGGTTGCTTAATAAAATGGTAAAACCCAAACCAAACATTGCTGTTCTATTAAGGTCACTTCAAAAAGATTCACGTCATTATTTTGGTAGGTGTACTAAAAAGAAACGGGTACATATCGAAAAAAAAACAACTGATAGTAAACGATTACAAAAAAAAATTGAGCGTGTTCTGCGAGAATTAATAGATAATGAAATAATATACATTGCATTGAAAAACTAACTAACTAGAATTGTTATTTATCAATGTAGTGTTTTTATTTTGTAATTAATAATTAAAGTTGATTATTAAACTGTTGATTTGACTAAACATACTTGTTTTTCTACATGGCAATATATTTATATCGATACGGGAAATTTCAATTGTCGTAAAGGACAAAACAGGAGTTTTAAGGAGAGCCAAAAAACGACAAAAAATTTTTTTGCTTATAACTTTTTTAATGAAAGTGATTCATGATGTTAAAGGAGACCCTAACTATTTTTTTGTGTTCTATCCGTTGTAATTAAGAAAATAAACAAAACTTAATAATTGACAAAATTGAGTGTCCGTTACGACCCATAAAATTTGAACTAAAGTACTTTACAACCACGAAAAATTGGTTGTGATAAAGTCAGATATGTGGTAAAGGACTAATCTTGATCATCAATGGGTCGTACGAGTCAATTAAAAAGGAGACTAAGGGGGTACAAGGAACAAAAGAAGCTAAAGATCTAGTTAAGAAATACCTACAACAGGTAGTAAAATTAAGTGAAATAAAAGGGTTTTTTATTATTTTGTATTTTTTTTATCAAAAAATTCAGTTAAAAAAGTTACAAAAATGTTAGGAACTCAAAATAGAAAAAATATGTTTTCTTTTTTTTATTCAAATGGCAAACCATCGTTAAACTGCTGAAAAACAACTGAATGTTTGGAATAATCAGTTAATAAACTATTCTAATAACAAGTTTTCTTAAATAATTATATCAGTCTTGAACTAAATAAAGTTAAAATTTCCAAAATAATAACAAACCTCGCCCACAAGAATTCAAAACTCTAACAAAATGACACTATAAAGTATTAAGTAAGTAATGACAGGTAACTTTAGTCTTTAAAAAAATATTAGTATTTAAACTTATACATTGTTTTTTTTTTAATATTATAGTCGTTTACTATAAAATATAAAGTCCAACATAAGAACAAAGTAAAATATCCAAAATAATAACAAATTTCGAACACGAGAACTCAAACAAATGACATTATAAAATATTAAGTAATTAAATGACAGGTAACTTTAGTCTTTTAAAATTATTAGTATCTAAACTTAGACATTAAGTGTTTATTTTTTTTTTCAAAACAGTATATATAGTCTTTTACTATAAAATATAAAGTCCACAAAAAGAACAAAGTAAAGTAAAATTAAAAAATGAAATCTTAAAGATTAATGGTGTCGATATCATCTTCCTCATCAGTTTCAGGATATCTTTAACTGTTCCTAAAGACGGTAGATCTAAATACTCCTTATGAAAACGCTTTGGTATAGTTCCATTAGTAAGTACATAAACGCTTTAAATCGTTATACTTGGCTACTGTTATAGGGTTACAACTGTCATAAAGTGTTGGATCTTGTTTTTGTCTTTTAGTCTTTTTTCCTTTGCCTTTTCCTTTTGATTCTCTTCCTTTATATTCATCATATTTATAATGTAACTATTTGAGCTTCTTCGTTGTCATTCTTCTCATAATCACTGGTGTCAGTTCGTGGATCAAATAAAGATGTATCAAAAACACTGATAAGTGAAGGAGAACCCTTATTTTCTTCTATATCCTTAGACTCGTGCTCGAAGACCACTGATTTTAAAGAAGTGTACACCTGAGGCTGTTCAAATAATGTAGATTGGTAAACGTTGATGTTACTATTTGAGTACAAGAAATTTCCAGAGAATAATACACCTGTGGTTCATGTATAACGTCATAAGGAGTAGTCTCAGTCTTGAAGATAACATTGCTCTGAGGCATGGCCTGGATAACGTCTGCGGAAAGTACCTCGTCCATAGGAGTAGTCTGAGTGCTCTTCTGTGTTTCAGGTTCGGGCGCAAAGACAACATAGCTCTGAGACATGGCCTGGATAATGTCTGCGGTAAGTATCTCGTCCATAGGAGTAGTCTGAGTGATTTTCTGTGTTTCAGGTTCGGGCGCAAAGACAACATTGCTCTGAGACATGGCCTGGATAACGCCAGCGGTAAGTACCTCGTCCGTAGGAGTAGTCCGAGTGATCTTCTGTGTTACAGGTTCGGGCGCAAAGATAACATTGCTCTGAGACATGGCCTGGATAACGCCAGCGGTAAGTACCTCGTCCGTAGGAGTAGTCTGAGTGATCTTCTGTGTTTCAGGTTCGGGCGCAAAGACAACATTGCTCTGAGACATGGCCTGGATAACGTCAACGGTAAGTACCTCGTCCATAGGAGTAGTCTGAGTGATCTTCTGTGTTTCAGGTTCGGGCGCAAAGACAACATCGCTCTGAGACATGGCCTGGATAACGTCAACGGTAAGTACCTCGTCCGTAGGAGTAGTCTGAGTGCTCTTCTGTGTTTCAGGTTCGGGCGTAAAGACAACATTGCTCTGAGACATGGCCTGGATAACGTCAACGGTAAGTACCTCGTCCATAGGAGTAGTCTGAGTGCTCTTCTGTGTTTCAGGTTCGGGCGCAAAGACAACATTGCTCTGAGACATGGCCTGGATAACGTCAACGGTAAGTACCTCGTCCATAGGAGTAGTCTGAGTGATCTTCTGTGTTTCAGGTTCGGGCGCAAAGACAACATCGCTCTGAGACATGGCCTGGATAACGTCTGCGGTAAGTATCTCGTCCATAGGAGTAGTCTGAGTGCTCTTCTGTGTTTCAGGTTCGGGTGAAAAGATAACATTGCTCTGAACAACATTGTAAAATTTTGACATTCATATGTGCTCTTTATGTGCCTAAACTGAATAAATGAAATTGATTCTTTGATTCTTGATTCTTTGATTCTTTGAACAACATTGCTCTGAGACATGGCCTGGATAACGTCAACAGTAAGTACCTCGTCCATAGGAGTAGTCTGAGTTATCTTCTGTGTTTCAGGTTCGGGCGCCAAGCCATCATCACTCTCACTCACTCACATCCGTGCGACCTTTACGCCGTAATTACATAAGATAAAGCAAAGCATAGATTAGGTCGTAAGGGTATCGATTATCAAATAAAACGTTTACGACCTTTTCATTTGTAATAATATTATTGTTTAAAATGTCGTATAGAAGATTCAATGCAAAAAAAGCGTACCTATACAACCTTATAAATAATAAAAATATGACTTTACGCTCCCTGATGCAAATTATTTTTACGATACACCCCAATTATTAAGAAAAATCAAGCTAGAGCTGTTGAAAATCTAGGTAGTAAAGGACATTTTTATGAAGATAGGGCCATTTCAAGTATACCAATCGATAGAGCTCGCGACGCTGATTCCGAATATAATTATAACTCATTTTCGTCAAAATGTCCTTTACGACAATTGAAATTTCCGGGGTCGATATGTATGTAGATATTAATATATATCTATGTAATAAAGAAATTATATAGATATAAATGCTTAAACATGTACACTATCTACTGTATAATAATATAATATATAAGCCACCCTTCGCTTGGTTGAAACCAAAACAGATGTGGGCCCAGTTAACCATTATCAAATTTTGAGAGGGGCAACTGGTCCTCGGGCCAGTTCCATAGTGGGCCGAATGTCCCCTAACCCGAATTTGTACGACTATTTCAACACAAAAATGAACCAAATCAGTCAAGCAGTTCCGAGTTTTAGCAAGACAAACGAATGGCAAATAGATAGATCTTCTTCTTGCTTCTTCATCCTCATCCTCAAAAAAAAATCCTCATCCTCATCCTCCAACTGTTTGATTTGTTCTTCCTCTTCCGCTTCCTCTTCCTCATAACCACTTCCTCATCAACTCTAGTTAGGACAATTCACACAACGCCATCTAGTATCAAATTAAGCAGAGCTTGTGATAAGAGTACTAGATAAACTGATATACACCTGCTGACAGACGGACGAGGCTCTGGCAAAAATACTTGATTCTGTGAACCGTATACTTCGGGAGCGGCTTTGCTAAGAAAATTTCTTCTTCAATTTTCTTTATTACTCTTTCATTTGTCATCCAATACAAAAAAATATCATTCAAATGTTATTCATTGTAAGCGTGTGTGTAAAGTTTCGTGCAAATCGGTTGATAAATACGGCCTCAAACATGATCTGACAGAACCCGTAGATGGGTACAGACGAAAGAAATTCTCACCAGTCTGCACGTTGAAACGGAGCCTTCGGTCGCTTCGCTCCCTCAGTCAATTAAGTAAATAAATAACCATTTGAAAATGATTCTTTCGCTGATTCGGTAACTTGGTTCTCCTGAGAAGATACCAGCAAGAAACTCAGGTACATTATCCATTTTCTATTTTATATAGAATTTAGAATAAACATAGGTAGATTGAAAGTTTATAAAGCTAAAAACAGACTGGTCATTTACATACGACGCGACGTACGAATTATGTATGGAGCCTATTGACATACCATTCTCACATAAAAATATTATATTATTCATTTGTACTTAACTTAAACTGTATCTATTAATACGAGTATATGTTTCTAATAACTCTGTATAATTGATATAAAACACTTGTTCGTTAGACCCGATCAATAAATAAATAACTCAGGCCTGGAACTACGATACGCGGACCCCGCGCGGGCGTTTTGTATGGACCCGCGCGTGCGCCCGCATAACGTAGTTCCAGGCCTAATACACACAAAACTTTGAATTAAGTCATTACTGTTTTAGTTGTATAATAGCTCTGCAACCTTCAAATAAAGTTTTATTTAAAAACTTAGTTGCCGTTAACTTAATTTACGCCACTCGACGTGGGATACAGCGACACACTGGTACGACGTCTTACAACGTCTGACGTTTACGTTATCTTACGCACTATGACACTTTAAATGATGATTAATGACAACGTGGTTAATGACCAGTGTGTTAGTTACCATACAAATTGTATAGGCCAGATTCTGTTCAGATGTCATAATGCGTGGTGGCGCATGTGAAGGGTGAGTTTGCCCGTCCCTTAAATCTTGTAAAGAATTGCCAAATTCAGCAGCACGTGATTGGCGTTGAAATCTTACCTTCATTGGTACTTGGACCCGGTTGGGTTGCTCGTTCAGTTCTTTGAGGCATATTTGTGTGCCTAGAAGCTGAAAAATATAATAAACATATGTGCAACAGTGAATTTATCTATCGTACGTCCCAGAAGACTACCGGCAGGAGTCCTTCGGTAAGGATCTATGGTGCATCCACCGTGACGAACCAAGTCTAGATAGTTAGGTAGGTACACGTGTGTAATACTTGACCATGAATTCTTACCTTCATTGGCACTTGACGCCGCTTGGGTTACTCTCCACTTGTTTCCAGAGAGATAACGTTTTTGAGACATATTTATGTGCCTAGAATCTGAAAATAAGTTATTAATTATATTTATTTAATAATTTTTTGATAATTTACATGTTACCCCGAGCTAAGTTGCCAAATTTTTCTGTCTTTCTGTTTGTTCCGTCTAATCTTAGAAACAGCTGGACCTACTTTAACGAGATAGCTGATGTTATAAGGAGTAACTTAGGCAATTGAAATTGAAATTTGAAATTGAAATTATTTATTTATTTGTATAGGTCAATAAATGGCTCTTACAAACGTCAGTAAGTACTTAAAATAAAAAATGTCATTGCTTCTATATTTACATGTACTGCCAGATTCGCAAAGCAATAAGTAGAACCGAGAGAAAGAACCTGGCAATAAAACTCTCGGTCACTCTTTTCAAATAATTGACTCATTTACATATTTTCTTAAGACTAAATGTGGACGAATGTACACTGGTCTGGTGTCAAAATCAAAAAGAGTGTATAATACAACAAAAAAATTATTATAGTCGCCTAAGTACAATATGCTACAATTACGGCATTTTAGGAGGCGCCTGCACCATGCTCAAGCCAGACACTTTTATCATTAAGGTAATCAACTGTCTTATAATATGCTTTTTGACATAAAGTGGTCTTTATAAAGTTTTTAAATTTATTGTCGGGCATACAAAGGACCGATTCAGGCAATTTATTATAAAAGCGTATACCTTCCCCCTTGAAAGAATGACTAACCTTGCCAAGCCGATAACACGGAGGGAGTAGTTTATTTTTATTACGTAGATTTCTGTCTGTAACGTCACTTACTTTAGTATAGCTAGATATATTTTTCCTGACATACAGTATGTTATCAAATATATATTGGGAAGCTACAGTTAAAATATTAATATCTTTAAATCGCTCCCTAAGAGAATCTCTTTTACCTAAACAATAAATGGCACGGACTGCCCTCTTTTGTAATATAAAAATTGTTGTTGTTACTATGCCGATTTACTTTGAATATAAGTGATGTATCATCCGCGAACATTACTATTCCAGCTTGTGCCTCGATCATGCAAGGCAAGTCATTAACATAAACCAAGAAGAGAAAAGGCCCAGAATTGATCCCTGAGGTACGCCTATTTTGACGTTAGTTCCGTTTCACTTAACGTTGTTCACATGAACAGTCTGCAGCCTATCTGTCAGGTAAGATCCTAATAGTTCTAAGGATTTTTTGTCAAAACCATACCGACGTAACTTTAGCAAAAGTGTCTGATGGTCAACACAATCAAATGCTTTAGACAGATCGCAGAATACCCCAATGGCATCCTGCGATCCCTCCCATGCGTCGTAAATCAAGCTAACAAGGGTTACTCCCGCATCGGTGGTAGATTTTCCGCGAGTAAAGCCAAATTGCTGGCTGTGGAAAAGATTGTTGGTCGTGAAGTGGACTTGCATTTGATTTAGCATCACTCTCTCAAACACCTTACTCAGAGCTGGCAAAATAGAAATGGGGCGGTAGTTACCAAGTTCAGACTTAGATCCCTTCTTAAATAATGGTATTAGTCTACTATTTTTCATTAGGTTAGGGAATATACCTTCATCTACACATTCATTAAAAATTAGTGCCAAGTCAGGTGCAATGATATCAATTACATTACTTATTAAGCTAACTGATATGCCCCAGTGATCTTCAGACTTTTTAATTTTGAGATTTTTAAATGCTTTCAAGATGTCACTATGTGGGTCTATATGTTTGAAGTTAAATTTAGATGAAGAACCAATATTACTTTCGAGAAAGGCCACAGCACTGTGGGCACATGAATTAACAGAAGAAGTTACTTTAAATGGAATGTTGGTAAAATAATCTTCAAATGCATTTACAATACCTTTCGGAGAGGTTATATTCTTGTTTTCTAATTTAATTTTAGTAACAGTATCCCTCACTTTACATTTACCTGACTCTTTGTTTATAACTTTCCATGTTTCTTTTATTTTGTTAGGAGCCTCAATTATTTTCCTTTTGATGTGAATGGATTTAGCCTGTCTACATACTTTTTTGAATACTTTGGAGTAATTCCTAACATACTACTTTTTTATTCAGGTAATGTATTCCCGTTGTAATTAAGAACAAGAATCTTTTCGCAAGATTTAAGTTAAAGTTTAACCTAAATTAAATTCGTTAGAAAATTTTAAAAATTACAATATTTCTGATCATGTTAAGTAAGTAAGTATTTAACTTCCTTGTTAATTTACACTAAGGTGGTAACTATGTGGGACCAATGTTACTGGCGAAATGTGGGCGTAATGAACGCATCTGTCTACCCCTTCGACGATAAAGACGTTATCGTGTTTGTAACTCGTAAATCTGCTTTTAACCGGGAAGTGAAGTGGGAAACATGTAATGCAAGTTGAATAAAATCTTGGAATATCTACCTATAACGCCAATATCACCAGCACGTGATTCTTCTTGGCCTTGAATTCTACTTTTACTGGTACTTGACCCGGCTTGGATTGTTATTCTACCTTCACTGGTACTTGGCCCGGCTTGGATTGTTATTCTACCTTCACTGGTACTTAGCCCCGCTGGGATTGTTCTCTCAGTGTTATTAAGTCTGCGAGACATATTGGTATGCCTAGAATCTGAAATTAATCATAGGTAAATAGAATAAGTATATGCTGCTATGGTTGCAGATGAGTACGATGAGGCACGAGTGGTCACGCACCAGCGTCAGCACTGCGATAATCTTGACTATGTGACACGGGCGGCGCCTCACCGCAGAATTATCTACGCTCAAGACTTCCGTAATCAATGATCGGGGCCTGAATACGGCGGGTTGACATACCGTATTTAAACAAGTAGGCCAGGAGAGTGACATGGTGTGAGATTTCCACCCAAGCACAGCCTCACCTAAGTCCGCCGGTGCGGCGCGCGCCCTCTGGTTATCATTCCGAAGTTGTATGTATTCCCGGGATGCCCAACAATGGATATTATACATACCTATAGAGCTAAGTATAGAAAATAAATAGAAAGGTACATATATTCATAAAGCTCCCATGTTTAGGGTTCCGTTGTTCAAGTCTCGGTTCAGTTTTGTCATATCCGTCCGTCTGTCTGTCTGTTATTCCGTCCTCGGATTTCCTTCCAAAAGGCTATTGCTAGAAATAAGAAACTTTGCATGGATATGTACATTTACTACGCCGACATAGTGCTAAAATAAAATTTTAAAATAGAAATAGGTATATTATTGGGTTATATTTATTTTATTTTTTTATTTAAACTTTTATTTCAGGCAACTTAGACTAGTTACAGATCTTATAAACTAATCTACGGCCCATAGATATATACCTTAAAACTAAGAATACATAATAATAAAAATATTGATTAGGCATCAAGGCCCATAATAATAAATACCTAAACCTAAAATACATATCTATACATAAAACTTAAATCTATGTCGACACATTCCTTTGTGCCTTTTGTTCGGCGTTGTCTCTCGGCCTGCCCCGGAACCGCCGGAACACCACACCCCTCGGCCACAAGTCTTCTTTGGTGAAGGTTTCCAGAGCCGTCGACGGCACACGCACCACGAACGACTTGAAGTTCACGTTGTGACGCGACTCCAAAGGCTCCACCCTCACGACGTACTTGGTCTTGGCTGTGATGTACTCCACGATGTCCTTGGTCTTTGTGGAGTGATGCAGGCGCGAGACATACAGCAGCGTGGTGGGTACAGCAGGTCTCAACAGGAAGTTGGGCCCTGTGTGTGCAGTACCACACTTGTTTCGGCAGGGTTGAGTCCTGCGTTTCTTCTGGACTCTAAGAAATCCATCAGCATCCGGATCCAGATGTTTAGCGGCGGGCAAACTCGCGGCAGCCGCATAGCTAACTCGTGGAGGTGACGTCAACGTGACACGTGCCTGCGCAGCGGGGATCGTGGCGGGGCGCGCGGGGACAATGGGGTCACTGCGCGACGATGCAACTGCCAGCGACGAAGTTTCAAATTTCGCTGAATCAGTCGTCGCCGGTGAACGTACTAATGCTTCATGTTTGTTGATATTGTTTGAAGCCTCGCTTGACCTCGATACCGATGTGGCATCCCGTAACTCTCTTACCTCGTTACGTAGGTCGGTGATGGTGGATTGTGAGGCTTCAAACTTGAGCATCACATCGGCCAGACTTGCCTTAAGAGACACTATGTCTTTTAGGAGTCTGGTGACGTCAACGTGGTCAAACGTGACCGGGGGTAGTCGCCCCAACCTTTTAGCCACGAAAGTGGGCACGTCATCGGGGTCGGTCACCTTCAGCACGCTGATGATGTCCTGAAGGCTTCGGGCTCCTTTTTCATCTCTCCGGCGAGACGGCATTCGGTCACTTATGTTCAGTGACGCGTACAGCAGCTCCTTGGCACTGCGAATCTCCTCTTCCATGAAGTTTGAAGTACAGATCTGCATGACGCTGACTTCATCCATCACATCCAGCTGGTACTGCAGGAATGCCAGCAGCTCATTCGCTATGAGATTTGCGCTCATAGTGAATATAGTGCTGTGTAGCGAGCGCCACACAATACGTAAACAATAACTTGTGCCGTAGCCTTAACACGTCCGCACTGTAACGCGCATGATGCAAGACTGATCATATACGAGTATAAAGAAACATAGCTACTATGTTTCTTTATACTCGTATAACTAGGTGCCTAAAGAAATAGATTTATTTATTTATTTATTCATCACTGCAAATATGGGTTACATAATGATGTTATAGGTTAGTACATAGGTATAGATTCGCCATATTTCACCATATTAGGCATGCAATAATGTATGTATCTATGTCGCAGTCAAATGTACAAAAAAATACAAATCAAAATTACTTATTTTGTTAAAAGTTTGAAACTAAACGGTCATTATTTTACTTTAAATTTAGACACTTCTTTAGGGTTGCCTTGTATCCATCTCAACAGTCAAGTGCACACTGAACACATAACAGCTTAGGCATTTTGTAATACTGCAATGTTTTATCCGACAAGAAATCATTTAACGTATAGTAGCATTTGCTTACTAGCAAGTCGCGGAGTTGTTTTTTAAATAGTTTTAGTGATGGAATATTTTTTATACACTCCGGGATATTATTGTAAATTCGTGGGGCTAGGCAAAATATGCTCTCATGCATTATTTGTGTTTTGCTAGGGACTATGCGTAATTTAGTCAAATAAGTACTGCTGTTTCAAACATGTAGATGCATGGGAATGTTAACAAATTCATTTTCCTAAATTTTTATGCACCTGACTCCTGTGAACCGTTTCACAGGAGTCAGGTGCATAAAAATTAAACATAGCTCTGCTACAGCGCTTTTGAGCAATGAACGCACGTTCGCGGTCTGTACTGTTGCCCCAGAATATCACGCCGTATCTGAGAGCTGAGCCAACATAGCCGTAGTAGGCTGTTATTAAAGGACTTAGTAGATTATAGGTATGGTCATTTAATAATTGACCGAGCGAGTGAAGCATCTACATTTCGAGATTGGACAATTTTGCTCACGTCTGTCTGTACATATGTGTTCCGGACCAGTGTGTATCGGATCTTCACGAAACTTGGCACAAGTGTTCCTTGCGTTCATACAAGTTTTACACTGTGAGCTTTTTTGGATTGGGGGAAAATGGGGTAAATAATGGGAATGGGGGGAAAATCCCAAAAGAAATATTTAAATGTTCGCGAAGTCTACTGTTCATAAGTATAAAGAGGGTATTAAGACTTTTTTAAATCCCTACATTTTAAAACACGTCAATCATTGACACAAACCCCATTTCAAATTACCGGAATGGGAACAAAATTAAATAATTTTCGGATAGGGACCATTTTAAAATGGAACCACTCGGGAAGCTGTAGCTTTCAATTAAAAAAAACCAAATGAGTTCACCCAATCGAAAGATATCGAGGTTGTAAACACTAAAAACAAATTTAGAAAAACATAGTTTAGTTGAGAATTTCCCCCATTTTGAAATCGGTTAAAAACTATAGGTATACCCACTTAATGGTTTCAGTTCCTGCGATCGTATCGTGTAGGTACAAGTACTACGTCAAAGGCTTCCGCGAAATAAAAATTAAAAGCAGTCCGAAATAAAAGGCGCCACAGAGAAAATTCAAGAGCATAACAATAAAATACAAACAGAAAAAGTGCAAATTAACATGACTCAACCGAAAACTGTGATTCATAATACTTTTCACATCAGCCATAAAATCCCAAAAAAAGTGACACAGTCTGTCACCTGTGACACCCAGTGTTGCCAACAAATAAATTAAAAAAATGAAAATTTATAGATAAATAAAGATTTAAATAAATAAGTAAATAATACCCGCGTAATAACTTCCTTTTAAACTATAGACTAGGAATCTACACAAGTATTATGTTGCTGGGGATCGTGCGGAGTATGGCCTTATACGGGATAGATTGGCGGTCAGGGTGAACGCGACTCTGTTAAACAGACCATTGCGAACCTTGGCCGTCAAAACCATACGGGGGTACCGCACGATCTCCGGAGAGGCTGCATGTCTCTTAGCCGGAACCCCTCCATGGGACCTGGAAGCGAGAGCCCTTGCGTTATTGTTTCAATGGCACAAGGAGGCGCTGGAGAGGGACCACAGAACCATACGGGGGTACCGCACGATCTCCGGAGAGGCTGCATGTCTCTTAGCCGGAACCCCTCCATGGGACCTGGAAGCGAGAGCCCTTGCGTCATTGTTTCAATGGCACAAGGAGGCGCTGGAGAGGGACCACAGGCCTGCGATTAGAGAAATCGAGGACCAGCGGTCCCAACTCCGCCAGGATCTCATGGAGACTTGGAGGCGTACTTGAGCAACCCATGTGGGGAACAACCGTCATCGCGGCGGTGAGACCGATCATGGACGAGTGGCTGCAGAGGTGGCATGGTGACCTCACGTATCGTGCGACGCAGATCGTTACCGGGCATGGATGCTTCGGTAGCTATCTGTTTCGCATCCATCGTGAGGTCACACCCCGGTGTCAACACTGCGAGGTTTCCGTCGACAACACCGCACTCCACACGTTGGTGGAGTGCTCAGCGTGGGCGAGTCAGCGCCGGGACCTCGTAGTGGGTCTGGGCGTGGATATCCTCTCGCTGGAAACCATGCTCCAAGCCATGGTCTCCAGTGCGAGTAGGTGGAACGCGGCTGTGTCCTTCTGCGAGCAAGTCATGCTCGCGAAGGAGGCGGCCGAGAGGGAGCGTACCCTCCCCGCTGAGTTTCGCAGTCAGCGGCCAGGGCGCCGCAGACTCATCTACGCCCAGGAACATCGACCTCCATGATCGGGGCCTGAGGACGGCGGGATAGCCACACGCCAACCTTACAGAGGAAGGCTAGAAGGGTTGCGTGCTGCGGGGCCTTTGCCTCACAGCACGCAACCAGATTCACTCACCGACGCGGGATAAAACCCAACCCCAACGACGAGGGATTTTCTTTCTGACCAAACCCCCGAAGAGGCGTGTATGTGTGTACTGAGAGCCCACTTTTATTTTTGCGGATTTTTGCAGTTTAACTAACAATAGTGCTTAGTAAAAGTTGTGGAAATATTTGTAAAACGAATATTAGAGTTTGTAAAGACATAATTCAAAAGATATATCGCCTTAAGTAGGTCCCTCAGTTCACACACGTAAGTTCCGAAATGTAGATATATAATGAGTTCATAATTAATAGATTATAACATGAACATTAAATATTATTTATAAGCCAATCTTTAGTAAAAATTACATTATAGTATGTGAACTGAGGGACCCACTTAAGGCGTATTATCTTTTGAATTATGTCTTTACAAACTCTAATATTCGTTTTACAAATATTTCGACAACTTTTACTAAGCACTATTGTTAGTTAAACTGCATAAATCCGCAAAAATAAAAGTGGGCTCTCAGTACACACATACACGAAGAGGCCACACCGGTGGCCAAAGTCCGCCGGGCGCTACTGGAAATACCTGCTTGTAACCAGAGACGCCCGGACACGGACGTTAGAGTGGCCGCGGGATTAAAAAAAAATAGTATTATTTTGCAAATGTCGGATAGTTAACAGAGTGGGGAGCGCAGGAACGGTATAATATTTACCTGAATTTGTGGTCGGCCCTCCCTGGATTGACCTCAATGAGTTGAGCGTGATGTTGATGCCTTTTTTTAACATAGAGCCAAAGAAGCCGCTATTCGAAGGACCTTATAATAATAAAGAAAAGATAATTAACTAACGTAGTCACTGGGAGTTCTTCGCTTCGGGGACATTACAAAACCGAAGGGTTCCGTACCATTATCTAAAACCGGCTAAGGGCGAGTCGGACTTGCGCCCAATGGTTCCGTACCAGTATTCATAAAAACGGCAAAAAAAATCACGTACCCATATTGTATGGGAGCCCCCTTAAATATTTATATTACATTAGGTATATTGTGTTTTAGTATTTGTTCTTATAGCGGCAACAGAAATACATCATCTGAGAAAATTTAACTACGAGCATGAGAATGATACAGCCTGGTGACAGAAGGACAGACGGACGGATGGACAGCGCAGCCTTAGTAACAGGTTACCGTTTTACCCTTTTGGTACCTACGGAGGGTCCGTGTAAAGTGGGACAGTAAATTATCGTGTCTAAAAATAATTGTTAGTTCTAGTCCTGCCGATCATAGATTCGTTGTTGTGATTTATAATTTCCATCTAAATATTTAAAAATAGTAGAATCAAACTCAATTTACGTTTTATATAATTGCTTATCTTAATTAATTCTGCAGGACAAAGAAGCGACTGTTAGGCCTTAATGGTTTGTTTACTGTGTAGGTACTGAGATGATAACTCTTACGAACTCTGAAGACACATTGCTTACGTGGAAACATCTTATTTTTAATGTGTGTTTATCACATTAAACCAATCTATACTAATATTATAAAGCAGAAGAGTTTCTTTGTTTGAACGCACATTGAAGTGTACTTGTTAGTGTTGTAACGTTAATTAATTTCGGTTATACCTGATATGTTTCGTGGAATCACGTGGAACCCAGGCACAAAGTAGATTTCAATCCCCTGTGTCCCAAAGGACCAAATCTCCTAATTTACTTCAATGAAGTTTTTAGGGTTCCTTACTGAAAGGGTAAAACGGAACCCTATTACTAAGGTTCCGCTGTCCGTCCGTCCGTCTGTCACCAGGCTGTATATCTCATGAACGTAATAGTAACACCGTTGAAGTTTTCGGGAAAGGCCGTGGGTTCGAGTCCCGCCGATGACATCAGTTTTTGTGATCTATTTATAATTTATTTTTTAATATTTTAAGAATAGTTTAAGCAAACTCATTGCTTTAAAATACAAAAATATATGTATACATATTCTAAGCAGGTTACGCTAATACCCAGTTGCCACAATGAAAAGAAAGTAAGAACAATTAATACAGAATCGCATTTTTATACCCGAAGGGATAGACACACGCATTAATTACGCCCATATTTAGTCAGTCAATTGTTGTTCCCACTTATACAGACGTAATAGAGGGCGAGCTTATCGTTGTTGCTAAACGCGACTGGCGGCAGGCAAATATACCTACGCTATAAAAGCACTTCACTCTCAGAGTAACTGACTATGGAACTATGCTGCGATCCTGGCATACTTCTTTCACTTCTTCCACTTTCATAACTATATTCATGCAAGATCTCCGGTTATGGGTACTCTTGACCTGGCCTTTGGTCAAAACATCTCCGATTTGATCGAAGTACGTTCGCCTAGGTCGACCCTTACCTGCCTGTCCATTCACACCCGCCTTATGTATCTGTTTCCTCAATCTTCTTTCATCCTTTCTACGTGCCCGAACCATCTAAGCATCCCTTTTTGTATCTTACTTACTGCATCTTCTGACACATCGCAACGTTCTCGTACGAGTATCACGCTGTTCCTCACTTTATCAACCAATGTCACCCCAGTTATACTTCTGGACCAAAAATGCAATAATACATAGTCCTATAATAACAATATTTAGTACGCGGATGTGCGTCACATCCTCGCCGAACAGAGACGGCTGTCAGCCGCCACTTAATGGGTTTCTACCTACAGTATACAAAGTTGGGGGGGGGGACCCTTATAGTTTCGTCATGTCTGTGCTTCCGTCTGTCCTCTGCTTTCCTCCTAAACGGTGAGTCCAAGCCCAACTAGCAAAATTTTGTCTTAAAAATATCCCAAGACCAAAAGTTATAGATACTTATAATACACTTACAGATATCTGTAAGTGTGGCTTTGGGCGCACTTCATAAGGGAATTTACTCTTATGAATATTGTACAGTGGTTTTCTTTAAGATTATTTCATCTTACAGCAATTTTACTCATTCCACTGTAAAAAAAAAATCTTACTTAGGAGAGCCTTGCTTAAGGATGTCTTAAGGGCGGTCAGTCTTTGAAAGCTCTTACTAAATCCATCTTAAGTGTGATTTCACTTATGATACTCTCGGTAAGTTTATCGCAAGTGTATTATTTACTAAACGGTCGACAGAAAGCGTGCTGTGTTGGTGCTATAAATTTAATTGAAAATGTAAATATTTTCTACTTATAACAATAAAACTTTCATCTCCATTTTAATAATAATTGTATCTATGTCCTGCATGCTTTTAATTATTTATGTCCTTACTATTACAACTAATGAGCTTGCGGAGCAAATTTTTTCGAGTAGTAATAGAAAATTGTTGTTAAAATTTTCACGGGCCCTCTTCGTAATGTATCTAGTGGAATAATAATTTATAAGATTTGTTGAAAAATTTTATTGTAAAGAAAAAGAAAATATGGCCGAACATTATATAAGACTTACTGTTCTTCTCTAAGATAAGCATTAAGGTTAATAGATCTTTTGAGATACTTATTAAGTCGCCTCAAAGAATGTTGCTTGCACAACACTTGGATTAGACAAATTCTTGTAGCCATTTTAATAATTTTAGGGTTCCGCTTTTTTATGCTATCACTGTCATCAATGTCATTATTGTTATTATTGTCATTATTGTTTTTTTATCGTTTTAATGTGGTTTTGACAGTGAATACTGCCAAGCCGAGTCAAGATTATTATAATGGTTATGAACGAATTCACAAGACTATTGCTAGTGAGGATATTCTCAAAAAACTCTTATGAAAGAATTTACAAGAATTTAGCTAGATAAAAAGTTCTCATGCAACGCAAAATAAAGAATTCCAGAGACTCTTTCTAGACAAACTGTCCTTAACAAATTCTATTTACATACCTTAGTTCTTAAATATGACTTTGGTGAGACTAATTGAACTTACTGTTTGTTGCCCTTATAACAGTTTTAAGCAGGAATTTAATAAGAATAAAAGTATTATGAGGTACGTAGTGGAGACTTTACTAAGAATATATTCCCTTCTTAAATGCTTAATTAAGTGTACACTAATCCTGAAGAGCAAGGAGTCATATTTAAGGTACTTGTAAATACTCTCTTCTGATAAATATCTTTAAATGACTTCCTATACCTATACCTACATCTATAAAAGTAGCTTGAAAGTTCGAATGTTCTTTGAGTGCAAAATGTTTTAATCTATGCATTTATAAGATTTAATCTCATAGTCAAGATACCCATAAGCTTTTTATAATACTGTAGCACTTAAAAGGCCTCGTTTGCAAGACAAATTTGCTAGTTGGGAGAAACATGAAACTTTGCATGGAGATGTACTTTTACTAAGTTGGTAAAGTGCTAAAAGAAAATTATGAAAAATATATTTTTTGGGGTCCAACCTCTCCTACGTAACCAGAATTTGTTTTTTATTTCTAGGTACTGTGGCGTAAAGTATAAAATTAGATGATGCTTGGTTGGTACATACCACGTTTCCGAATTTCGTCTTCATCCATTATCACAAGTCCGCTGCGTCTCTGAAATCATAAATCATAATCATCATCCTGCCCTTATGCTAATTATTTGGGGTTGGCGCAACATGTTTTCATTTTCCAGACATCCCTGTCACCCGTCATCTCCACAGTTACTCCCTTCCTGTTCATATCCTCTTTCACGCATTCCATACATATTGTCTTGGGCCTACCTCGTCTTTTCAAGCACTCTACATTCATACTATGCACCTTTCTTACCACGTTACTTTCCTCTCTTTTCATAACATGTCCATACCATGATAGCCGTTCGCTTCTCACTTTTTCATTTACTGGTGCAGCTTTCAAACTTCCTCTAATATACTCGTTTTTTACTCTATCCATTCTTGTTACGCACCTCACATCCATTTTTCGCTACATGCAGTTTTCTTTCATCCGTCGCTGTGAATGTGTGCTTTAAATTACATATTGCTAGATAGGTAGGTCACCAACTTGACCTTCTTCGAATGGCCTTGACCTGCCTAACTGTTCAGTGGGTAGCTCCAGTATATGTATTTATTTAAAATAAAAAAATATACATACCTAATACTTACTGAAAATATTAGGTACAATAACTACAATGTTACTGTTTACAAGGTGTATTATTATTTATGTTAATTTAATATTGACGACCAGTGGAGACGAATTTTAAAAATTAATCGCGAATTCCGACGACCATATTCATACTTGTATCGCGGCCGGCTTAACAGGATACGCATATCCTGGTAAGCCGGCCGCTGCAGCATTGCCATTTCGTTTACTTATGTAAGTAGGTAGGAACCTAAACCTACCTATAATTTAATGGAGTTGGTAAAATAAATACAAGGGCTAGGTAGATAGGGAGTTTGATAAATATCATGGCGATACGGTTTATGATAATATAGGCGTTTTTGGAGCTTCTTAAGTCTTTTGGTACTGATATTGTAATGGATATTATACTTAAATAAAATAAAATAAATAAATTACGGATACCTCAGCAATCGGATCGGAGAAGTAAAGGTACTACCTATACCTACCACAGAATAGGGAATAGTATGTAAGTACATACATACCTATACTGAGTCAGAGTCAGCCAACAATGTACAATTCGTGTAAGCGTTGAAGACGGGCGGGGTGTCACAAACAAAGCTAGGGTTCCATGTTATAATAAGTAAGTATATACAATACATACCTATGTCTCTGGTTCCATGCAAAAATCTAGGTAAGTACCCCTAAACCATACTTTTAAAAAACTTCAATTAAAACACCGTATTCCATGGAGTGGACCGTGTTGCTCTTTGTTCGTTATACAGGACCTACCATAAGGTACCTACTATACTATAATATTCCCCATTCTCTGCTCTTTGTTGTACTTAATACTAAATAACAATGAGTCAAACAACGGTAGGTACCTACGAAATCAATGCTCGAGTTTAGTATTCACGTTCCAATCAGTTGACAGCTTAAAATAGGCACCTATTGCATCATTCACTTCGGTATAATATAGGTGCTATGCTTTGTCCTGTGCAAACTAATTAATAGGTAGGTACTTACTCTAATATAACTAAATAAAATGCTAGTGAAATAATGTGCAAAGACTTATACATACAATGGTAGGTACCTATATCCTGATAAATAATGTGTTGTGTAGTTTTTATTTATTTATAGTTTATAGACGCACATATATTTTATACATCTGTCTCATTATATTATTAACATCTCTTATTTTACATCTGATGGGCTGTTTGAATTACAGAATTAAAGGTGGTTATGGTTTTTGTTTTTCAATAGTGCCCGGTAACGACAATAGGCTTGCCAGCAATTAGGTACGCGGCACCTACGAAATTAAGGGCAAAGATTGCGTGTATAATGCCTACCCCTTCGGGGATATAGGCGTGATCGTTGTGCGTCTGTCTATATTTTATAACAATGACTTCGTTGAATTAATGAATACAGACTCTAGGAGGAAAATAAATACCTACTCGAAATAGCTCCAATAGCTTTCCAAACCATACCGACCCCGCTACAATTTAGTAAATATTGACTATTTTACGAATCTATAAAAAATTACAACAGAATGTAGGTATAGTACTTACTCAAGTATACTTACTTTCTCAAATTATCACACACAATATACACTTCAAAGTAAAATAAATATACTCGTTCTTTCACGTTGGCCACTTTCTCTATGAAAAATTTCAACGCATTTATAACAGCACGGAAAAGAGAACCAATGTACAGACAGCGTTCATGAATGACTGGCAGACTGCAGCCAATAAAATAACCACACCCAAACAGGGTCGAGAACAAAAAGTCATGTGTTAGTGTTACTGTTACACGTTGATTTGTTTTATTCAGTGGTCGATCGATGACTGGGGAAGTCCCGAACACAGAGTACATTTAATATATGAGTCCGGATTGGCAGATAGGTAATTGCCCTATGTTCGGAGAGCGGACATTTGCATTATAGGCTGGCACCTGGCACCCACGCTTTGCTTTAAAATAATGCAAATAGGCTTATTGACACTTTTTAGAAATAGGTAGTAAATGGTTTATAAA
Organism: Nudaria mundana; assembly: GCA_963556515.1. NCBI lineage: Eukaryota > Metazoa > Arthropoda > Insecta > Lepidoptera > Erebidae > Nudaria > Nudaria mundana. The sequence goes on from OY748296.1 coordinate 14,112,448, forward strand.
ATAATAATTGGTCTAAGTATGTAACTCAATTTTTTTTTCAGTTTCCGTGATTTATATTTTGATTGTGACTTATAAATACATACATTGTAAAATGTATTTCTGTATTTTGAGAGGAATTAATTTGCGGAGACTGTTCTTAAATATTTAAATAGAAATTATAAATCACAAAAACTGAAAATAGCATCAACAAACTGGAATGCTCTATGGAGGTACAATTTTTATACCATGGCCGATATCGAGAACGGTAACCTTGATAGCGCTGGCTAGAAATTATAATATGAACCAAATATTGGATGTTCTATTCTACCTCTGCTCGCATAGATTCTATTAAATATTCTAAGAATGCTCGTTGTTCGTTTGGCCTTCTAAACAGGTCTAAACTCTAAACCCACCTTTAGATAACGACACACGGTACCAAAAATCCTCCTCAATCAGTACTTTCGTGCCCGCGACCCATAGAGTATAAGTTATAAATATACCGCCTAGCCGCGTCCCGACTCGCAAAAGATATTCCAACTCTACCTTAGTCTATGGTCCGTGTTTATATACCGCCGGCTCGACACGTTGGCCCTGCCTGACACACATTGGTCCAATGTGTAGATCTAGAAAATGGCATTGGCGAGCCTGTTGCCTTTTCCGGGGACTGAGTATATTTGCCAGAGCCTCGTCAATTTGTTAGCAAGTATTATATGATGTGCACTCAGTACTATAAAGCACATTGAGCAATTTCGCCTATCCGACTCCACATTGGCCGTCGATATATGAAATTAGAATTGGGAATTTCAAGAATGACTGTCGCGTAAGGCGCGCGCCGTCCGTATTTAATCTTTTTTCTGTAAGTAACCCAGAAATAACCGTCATTTACAAGAACGAGAAAATACATAATCATGGACGTCTGCTAAGTGTGAATGTAGCTAAAAGTCTAAAACACCATGCCAGAAATATTATAAAAAAAAACATCTGTCAAACTACAATGACATGAGTGACTTCAGTGACATTATGTCAATGTCAGTCATTGTCAGTCATCTTATCTTGTCTCACGAAAAGCATAGTGTAGATTTATGGGATTATTAAATTTTGATAGTATCGCTGCGTATTACATTGTTATCTGTCTGTAATAAAATGCTGGATCAAGATGCAGACGAAGACGGCAAAATCTCAAGCCCAGTAGATAACGCATGGGCTATGAAAATACCAAAATTCACACAAGATGATAACCCGCATGGTCTTTTAGAAGAGAGTAAATTCGCGACATTATTTCCAAAGTATAGAGAACAGTATTTGAAAGAATGTTGGCCCCTTGTGCAAAAAGTTTTAAAGGAATACTACATAGTCGCAGAACTAGACCTTATTGAAGGAAGTTTAACTGTAAAAACTACAAGAAAAACGTGGGATCCATACATTATTATCAAAGCTAGAGACCTCATGAAACTATTGTCACGTAGTGTTCCCTTTGAACAAGCTGTACGTGTGCTTGAAGATGAAATAGGTTGTGATATAATTAAAATAAATTCTTTTGTTTCAAAAAAAGAAACTTTTCTAAAAAGGCGTCAGCGTTTAATCGGTCCGAATGGAGTCACTCTCAAATCTATTGAATTATTAACAGAATGCTATGTGCTCGTACAAGGGAATACTGTGTCAGCTGCAGGACCATATAAAGGTTTGATTCAGGTTAGACGAATAGTAGAGGATACTATGAAAAATATACACCCAATGTATAACATAAAAAGTTTGATGATAAAACGAGAATTAATGAAAGACCCCAAACTAAAAAATGAAAACTGGGAGAGGTTTTTACCTAAATTTAAAAGCAAAAATGTGCCAAGAAAAGAGCCAAAAAAGAAAAATAAGAAAAAACCTTACACACCTTTCCCTCCTCCACAAACAGAGAGTAAAATTGATAAGGCACTTGCTACTGGTGAATATTTCCTTAAGAATGAACAAAAGAGAGCAAAAAGACATCATGAAAAGGAAGAAAAGCAAGCACAGGTTAAACTTGCTAAACAAGAGCAACGTCAAAAAGCTTATATACCACCAGTGGAGAAATGATAAAATCCGATGATCTACAAGTCATATCAATCACATATTTATTAAGCTTTTATTTCAGAGTACAGATTATCAAAATTTTTCTCAACTTTTTTCAATGTAGAGTAAAGAGAGAGAGTAAACAGGATGTTAACGTTCCGTTTACTCTTAGATATACTATAGATAGATAGTCAATCAAAGTATAAATCGGGCTTTAGTCTATGTCCACTTTGGTATGTGCTGTACTTATATTGTGTAATTTACACTTCCATTTAGTTGATATTGAATAGTTTAAACTTAATAGGCTTGCCCCCTATTATGTGGGATTAAAATTACTGGCAAATTGTGGGTGTGTAATGCACCTCTGCCTACCCCTTCGGGATATAGGCGTGATATGTGTCTGTCTGTGTCTTAAACTTTTACACAGAAAAATACTACTTACCTATATTTTCAGTGACACCGCAATGTTAAGTACTAGGCTTATTTTCAAGGTTGCCTGAAAGTTCTTTATTTTAAATGTTAAATAAATATTAGTGCACATTTTATGTTACTAATAATCATTAATGGTGCCATGTAATGATGGAAAAGTATTCTTACTTTAAATGGCAGCATTAAAATATACTCTATAGAATCTGCATCACTCTGTAAAGAAATAAAAGTAATAAAACCTTATTTACGTTTCCTGAACATGTATTATTGTTATTTGTAATTTTCAAACCCCTTCCGTTTCTACAGCATGAACTTGCATTCAGTAGAGATGTATGCTTTATCTCGGACAACCTTGGGCATAAATCACATTGTACTATACCAAGGATGTACTATTGATGGTATGCAACTAGAAAATGGTCCAGTATTTCTTGTCAAGCTGGTTATTTCTTCTTAATCATGGTCCTATTCAAACGCTAGCCGTTTAGCTATCTTCTCCGAAAGAGGATATCGCCTCAACAAGATTTCAGCTGTTTTCTGTGTTCTTTTAATAATTTTAAATAACTTAAAAAAGAATGTATTTTCATCTATTATGTAGTTTAGCTTGTTATGGATTAACGGAGCGAGATCTTCAAAAAATTGCCTTCAGAACCACTTTTTATCTAGGACCATGTCTATATTTAGAAATCGTTCACTAATTCCAACTCTTATAATTCTACCATAACATAATTTATCTCTTCATTTTTAAAAGTTTCAATTCTGGCACTGAATTATTTCTAGTAATATACTTCTTATTGTTCATATATGGCTGCAGTACTTCTGGAATATATATTTTACCTAAAGGATCTTGATGGGTTTCTACCAGAGTCAGTAGCATTCTTGGAATTGCACAGGCTGTACCATTCAATGTATGAACATAGTTGGTTTCACCATCATGAATATACTTGATGTTCAATCTCCGTGATTGGTAGTCCGTACAATTGCTGCAGCTAGATATTTCACCATAATTATTGCGTCCTGGCATCCAAGCTTCTATGTCGTACTTTCTGTGAAATAAAAAGTAAATAAGTATGTAGTTATTGTTTAATTTACAATTGGATTAAATACAGAATGACTTTTTTCTAGTATGTTAATCTGGGGCTAGCTAGACTTTAGAATAACTTTAAAGAAAAAAAAATCCGACTTCAACCGTAAACTAAAAAGTTGGGATATAACTAGGAGCTGCGGTCATTGCCTTGGTACTGCGGTGCAGCATGTAATTGAGCGAAACGACTATTATCATATTCAATATATCAAAATTCGGTCTCGAACAAAACCTGCTCCTGAGAATGCTTGATTTTTGAGTGAAAAAATCATGAAAAACGGGTGGGTAGTTGTTGAGAATCACATTGAGTTGCATTTGAGTCACCTGATAAGGAGATCCACTCGGTTTGCTCAATAAATAATTAGAGTTAGGAGAGGCTGGTTAATCTGTAATACAGGTACTCATATCCTAGTATGGAAACCAGACTCTCACATAGATTGTAATACCTAATGTTATGTTTTTGTACTCAATATCTCATCACTATGTGAGAGAGAAAAATAAAGAAATTTTATTTATTATTTATTCGGCGCAATTCTTTTGCCAGACCCGTGTTCGGTGCGAGTAATAGCATTCATTATAAACCAGTGTATGGTGGTGTACACCATGAATCCGGTGAAAAACAACGGTCTGTTGTCCTGTGAAAAAAATACTTGTCTAAAAGAGCCCTAACAGGTTAACAAATTGTTACAACGAAAGAAATACCTATAAGCAGGTGCACCCAATTCATGTGGAGGCATGTCTAAGATCTTCATATGAAAACCCAGTGGTGTGAAGAGTTCCTCTTGCATATTTCTTAAGTATTCAAGCATTTCATCCGATTGTGTTTTATTTGTAACTACAAACATTTCAACTTTGGTGAACTGATGAACCCTGTTTGATTGTTTAACAAAAAGTTAGAATGAAAAACTAGGTAAGTAAGTAGTAACTAACTAACTAACTAACTAAAATACTGATTGAGAAATATAAAAGCTTAAAATGACCCCAACAATTTACATAAGCTACCAATGATAGAGTTGAGAAACTACAAGTCAATAAATAACTGCCTTAGTGGGGCAGTGGTATGTGTATGGGACTGCCGCCCTTAAGGTCCCAGGTTCGGTTTGATTTCCGAATGTATTAAATATTTGTGTTATCCACAAATGTGTGTTTCGGAGTTTGGATGTTTTCTATGTATAATATGTATGTATGTTAAATTAAGTATGTTTATAAGTTGTCTATGCTAACATCGCTAAACAAATAAATCTTCAGAGTTGGTTTAGAAATTGATGCCAAAAAAAACAAAAACACCATCTGCATTACAGGGAAAATAATAGACTAAAATATATAGAATAAAATAAAATACCTGTAGATCCCTCTTTCTTCAATAATGCTTGATGTTTCAGCTCTATAACATCTGCTAACCGCTGCCAACTTGAGAGGTAAATCTTTTTCAGAGTGGATTGTCTTAGCCAATAGGCCAGCGAGGGACATCTCTGAAGTACCAGATAAACAAATGTCAGGACCATGCTGTACTGGATCTAATGAATATATCTATAAATGTAAAGTATATGTAAATTTCCAGTTACAGCAAAATTAATATAAACTTGTGTAACATTATGAATATAAACCTACTAAACCAAATTTTTTTTGTTTAAACTTTTTATTGCATATATTTGATCTTAATATTAATTCCTGTTTACCATAGCTGTGACAAAATTTGAAGCAAGCAAAGCAAAGGACTTTAGCTAATGGTGCCACCCTACGAAAAAAATTCAATTCAATAAACAAATTTGGATAAAATTCAGAATATAAATAAATTATTATTTGAATTACATAACCTACTGTCTTGTATAAATTCATGAATAAGAATGCCGGGTAAACCCAAGGCTAATGTTAATAATCAATTTAAATAAATATAAAATTAACCTGAGTGCGATCAGTATTGACAGTCATGCCACAACATTCCAACACATTACTAGGTAAAATATCAGGGACAGATATTAGCTGGAAGTTATTCGAAAGTAATTTCTTAACAGTATATTTAATTAGTGCCTCTTCTAGCTCTGCCAATTGTCCTAGAAAGTAATAACTCTTGTGACCACATGTATTACCTAGTTTATCCGTTCTTATTAGATTTAATCGTCTTGCTATTTCACTAAATTCTAAAGGCTTATGCTCCTTATAATCTTTCTTATGGTTAATCACTGCTAGAACTTGTGGATCAGTATTGTTCTTCACTAAAGTATGTGTTTTATTGGGTAACACACTAAGTTCCTTATATAAATCATCTTTCATAGTTTGGTACTCTTTCCCAGTACAAGTCGTGGCTTGAAACACTTTAAACAAATTTGAAACTCTGCTGTAGTCACCAACTCCTTTCCTGATTCTGATGTTATATTCAATTTCTGCTGCATGACTAGGATTACAATAGTAATTTAAGTCAATATCAGGATAATATCTCATCGAAAGTAGCCGGAATTTTATAACACCAGGTTTTATAAACCTGACACATTTTATTAACATTTCATAAATTTCTAAATTATATTTTTCTTGTGTTTTTTTGTTACAGAAAGAAAGATCCTACATACAATAATATATTATATTTAATATTAAAGCCTGTGTACATATTGAAGTGAAGTGAAAATAAATAAATGTCTTCCATCCAGTCTAATATGTCATTGTCATCACTAAGCGCTATGTCCCAAAATCTTAGCCTAGAAAAATACAGATGTCACATCTTTAGACACTATTACCCTTGACTTTAATTCTCCACAAAGAATAGAAACCAAGCCAAGCAATAATCCAACAAAAAAAAACTTATTGATTTGATTGAATTTGAAGTTTTGACTTTTATTTTAGCGCCAAAAAAACTGGCCTGTCGGCTCTCGGCTCACGGCTGGCTGTTTTCGCGCAAGATTTTTCAGATTTATATAGTAATATTTAACAAAATACTGAAGAAGTTCATTTTATACATTGCATTCTTGTCGTCGTAGGATGCTAGTGTTTTAAATACAATCCTTACAGGACTCTCAGGTTGTTGTTGACTACAGTTAATCATTTACTAACAATATGCCTGTAAAAAATGGTTTATGTAATCCAATTCCTACATCTTCTAGTAGTACTTCTGCTACGGATATATCTAATTGTCAACCGTAAGTAATAAATACATATTTTTTAAATAAGAACCTAATCTCTAAGTTACAGATTTTATGTCGTTTATACTTTCGATTGTTGGCACTTGATGGAACCTATAGTAATACAAACATAGTAGAACAAACACACTTGTACACTATTCCACAACAACAGATTTTAACAAACAAATTAGTTTGACAAACCTTTAGTTATTTGCTTTGATCATTTAACAGCTGTAATAATTACCAATTACTAGCAAACTATAGGTGCCCATGACTAAATTACACAGCATAACTAAGAGACAATAACCATACAAACACATTTTTTGGTAAAAGTACACAACAAGTCTTTGTTCTTACATACTTTACATGACAAGAGCTACATTTTCATCTATCACTTAATATGGTATCAACATTTATGGGTATTACTTAATGCCTTCTGTTCCTTCTCTGCCACTTAATAGGCACATTTGCAATCTTCGTAGTCCAGGCACTGGTGTAGACAATCATCAACAAGACAGTCCAGGTATTAAAAAGAAACACTAAACATTAACATGCACAGTTCATCTAAACCTCTTATAGGGTAGACAGATCTGTATCTTGATAGCACTTATGGCACTTAATATGGCGTTTCAGGTCCATGCGGCGGTCTCCACGCATTGGTAAACAATTGAAACTCACCAGTATGCTTTCATCGAAGAGGACCAGGAGTCCAGAAGAACCTACAGACATAGTACCCGTGAGTTTTTTTCCTTTCTTTTGTAGCTTCACTTAAAGTAAACCATTATGGACTTTACTTTACTCCACTAATATTTAAACGAGAATTATGGCAAAAGTGGACAAGTTAATGGCTAAATAGGCTATAATATGGCTCAGTTACGCATTGGGAGCAAACAAATGTGATTATATTATGTTAGTTATGTCACAGATAAAAGAACACAAGGTTATATTAATATTACACTGGCTTGCAAAACTAAGTACTAAACTTTAAATTTTTTTTTTTTTATATTAAAAGTTAAGAGATTTAGAAAAAAGTTTTATGTACAGCAAATAAAGAAGCTATATACCTATATAGCATACATTGGGGGTACCCTAGGGTGTAATTATTGTCAGACACATTAACTGTTCTATTTTTAATATTTCCAAAAAACTTCCAGTGGAAATGTGGCCTCAAATTAGCCCAATGGGAAAGTATTATACATACATACATACATTAAGTCACATCTCTTTCCCATTTGGGTAGGCAGAGACTATGAAATTCCACTTGCTACAATCTTAGAAATGTGATCTCCAATGGATGCATATTTTGCAAACAAAAGATTTTTATTGTTTTCACAGAAAAAACTTAAGTATACCAATGAAGAAACTAATACCAGTTATGATACTGATTTTGGACAATCCAAAAATGGCACATATAAGTCAGATAAAGTTGATGATGATGAAGATAAACTGAAATCGATGGATAAAAGCGATATAGCATCTACTATAAGCAAAGTTGAAGAAACCAACACTAACAATTCACAGAACAACTCAAAGAAAGACATAATAAAATCTGTAGCTGAAAGTTATAATGAAGGTAAAGAAAGCTGTCTAAAAAATATTAAAGGTGAGGATGAATCTGAAGCATCACAGAGTAATAATAAGGAAAGGAAATCAAAGAAAAATAATAGTAATAATGAAGAAATTGAATCAAAGAATAATAATTGTAATAATACAGATGAAAGCAATGAAACTGATGTAAATGGTAATAGTTGTCCTACTGCTAACAATAATGAAGAAATTCAATCAAAGGAAAAGGAGACAACTAAAATTCCTGATACAGAAAAGTGTAACATTTGTGGTCAATTTATTAATAATTCTGATATAATATATTATCAAGGACATCCACAAGATTCTGTAGAGGAATACATAGCTTTGACTAATGAAAAACTTGTTCTGGCATCAGGTATGAACACTCCATAACTTCTTGGCCAAAGTAAACATTAAATGACTTTATAACCCTTTGAAATACTTACACATGAACTGTACTGATTACTATAAATGTGCGGAGCATACACATGACAGTCTGTCTGTATGTGTTCCGGGCTACCAGCTACAGATATTAACCGATCTTCACGAAACTTGGCACAAGTGTTCCTTGATTTAATAATGATAAAAAAATACAATATTTTTATGGTGAGCTTTTTTGGATTAGAGGGAAAACGCTCAAATGTTTTTCCGACCCAGCAGCCTTATTTATTAGCCAATCTTCACAAAACTTGACACAAGTATTCTTTTAGTTTAAACCTTTTTAGGCCTTTTTTGATTGGGGTAGTTTTATTTTGATTGGCATGGGGGGAAAATTCCAAAAAAAATAATTGAAAAAATGTTGACGAGGTCTACTGTTTGACCATAGGGCGACCACTAGTTATAATTATATCAGTGCAACCCAATATATACTACGGTTTGTACAACCTGACTGAAACGTGGGGAACGGGACCAAAACTACTACTTCCCGAGTTGTCTCGTTTCAATTTGGTCTTATTCTGACAATTATATGGTCCCATTTCAATAATTTAAAGTCTTTGTTTCAATGTTTGACGTGTTTTATTTTATCTTTTAGGCGATGAAGGTGATATAATGGAGAGACCACAAACAAACATAACAAGTTTCTCAATATTTGACGAACAAGGCCACTTGTGTCCAATTGATGGTGGACTTGTAGAAAATGATATGCGCATATACATGTCGGGGTATTTGAAATCTATTTGTTCTGATACCATAGACATTGATGAGGAATCTGTGCCAGTAAAAGATATTGGTCCTATTATTGAATGGTAAGTAGTAAATACCACAGGTTGAGGTCTTTTGTCCCATTTTGGAATTGGAAGAGACCAGTTGCCTCTTCTTAAAAAATTATAGTGATCAATAACTGGGACCACAGACCACATGATTTTTTTAAAGAGCACTATTTCAATTTCTCCAGGGCACAAATTATTTATTTACACTATTAGTTTTAAGTGATTGCTCTTATCTGTTAACTCTGTGTACAATAAAGAGTATTTGATTGATTGATTGATTATAAATTAATTTTAAACCATGTGTGATAAATCTTTATTATTTATTAATTTATTTGTACTTTCACTGTAACGTAATTGTGGCTCTCCCCATTACAGGTACATACATGGCTTCGATGGTGGAGACAGAAATTGCATAACATTATCTACTGAATTCGGTGAATACAATTTACTAAGGCCAAGTGAGCAGTACACACCTTTGATGAATAATCTATATGAAAAAATATGGTTAAGTAAAGTAGTAGTGGAATATTTGGAAGAATATCATTACTTACAACCAGGATACGAGGATTTGTTAGAAGTTGTCAAAGAAGCTACAATACCAGAACTCAATGATATGAAAATGACTGAAGAAATGCTTCACAAGCATGCCCAGTTTGTTTGCGACCAAGTTCTAAGTCTAGAACCTGAGGCAGATGAAGACGAAGTACCGTTGATCACTTTACCTTGTATCAGAGAGCTTATAAAGCTAATGGGTATTAAATTTGGCAAACGTAAACATCGTACCAAAATAGATTATAAAAAAATCGACAAAAAAGCTTGGACAAAAGCGACTACAACTCCGCTAGTTCAGAAAACGTTTGAAAGCTTTTTTACGAATCAGTTAGATAAAACTAATCATGAATTAGTGTTGAGAAGAAAACGGTGTGGGATATGCGAGGCTTGTCAGTTACCAGATTGTGGGGAATGTAATGCTTGTCGGGCTATGGCCAAGTTTGGTGGACACGGAAGGACTAAAAAGGCTTGTGTCGGAAGATTCTGCCCTAACATGGCAGTAGAACAGGCAGAAGACTCTGAACCTGATGATGAAGAAGAATTCAATCAAATGGTTGAGAAAAAACAACATGATAAAATTGAAGATACATTGCCAGTAAAGTTGACCGGTTCTAATAAAATGATTAAATTTATCGGGGAACCCGTCAAAGCTGATGCCACCAAGATCTATTATGAAAAAGTTGAAATTGATGGCTCCGAACTTTGTAACGGTGACTTTGTCATGGTAGAAACATCTCAGACTAACATTCCTGCGCTAGTCGCTAGGATTGTTTATATTTGGAGAGAAATTAAGGATTTAAATGCTGGCTATTTCCATGCGGAGGTGTTCATTAGATCATCTGATACTGTTTTGGGTGAAGTTGGTGACCCCAGAGAAGTGTTTATAGGCGATAGGTGTTGCCATGGTGCTCCACTCTCATCTATAATAAGAAAAGCTAATGTGGCAAAGAAAGAAATACCTACGGACTGGTTCAAGTTAGGTGGCAAAGAGGTAGATGATAAACACGTCGTAGACAACGGCAGAACTTACTTTTACAGTAAATATTATGAGAGATTTACTGCACGATTCGAAGACGTACCTAAAGACCCAGTGTGTCCTAATCCATTAAGAAAACATAGATTCTGCCCGTCTTGCGAGCGAAAAACAAAAAAAGATGCCAAAAATATTCCTAAAGTCTCTGGAAAGTTATTAGAAAAATCTGACGTTGTAAGTGAATCAAATAGAACCGAATGGACTCTCGTCAAATGGCAAGACTTCGATTATAAGAAAGGCTGTGGAGTGTTCCTCAAACCGGGCACTTTTAATTTAAAAAATAATTACAACATAAATGTAAATAATAATCCTAATCAAAAGTTAGAAAATATTGATGAAAATGTTTATCCTGAATATTATAGAAAAAGTGACAATAATTTACGTGGATCGAACGTAGATACCGGTGAGCCTTTCTGTGTGGGATATATAGCAGCCGTTACCGCAGTAGGAGAAGGGCCACTCATAGTACCACAAGACATTTACCTTAAGGTCAATGTTATGTACAGACCAGAAAATACTAAGAGCCGATTCCCACATCAGGAAGATGTGAACCTCGTTTATTGGAGTGAAGAGATACGTGATATATCGTTTTCTGCGGTTGTAGGGCCATGTCACTTGATTTACGAACAAAACATTCCACAACCTTATACACTATACGACTGGTTGGAGAAAGATCCAAGTAGATTTTACTTCAAAATGGCTTTTGACAAAGCTACTGGTCAATTTGTTGATGTACCGCAACGAATCGTAGGTGTGGGACGCGTTGATAAAGGCAAAGATAAAGGAAAAGGTAAAGGGAAGTCCAGCAAACCTGTGGAACTTGCAGAATCCAAATGTGATAATCCCATTAGACCCTTGAGAACGTTAGATGTGTTTGCGGGTTGTGGTGGGTTATCTGAAGGGTTGCATAGTGCGGGTATAGCAGATTGTAAGTGGGCTATTGAGAATGTTGAAGCTGCTGCACACGCTTATGCACTTAATAACAAAAACTGTGTAGTGTTTAATGAGGACTGTAACGCGCTTCTTAGAAATGTTATGTCCGGATCAACACACAACAGTTGCGGACAGAGACTCCCAATGCAAGGTGAAGTAGAGTTACTGTGTGGTGGACCACCCTGTCAAGGTTTCTCTGGAATGAACCGATTCAATTCTAGAGAGTATTCCAACTTTAAAAACTCTCTAGTAGCCTCGTATCTATCGTACTGTGACTATTATCGTCCAAAATATTTTATATTAGAAAACGTGCGGAACTTTGTGGCTTTTAAAAAAGGTATGGTGCTGAAATTAACCTTGAGGGCTTTACTGGATATGGGGTATCAGTGCACGTTTGGTATACTACAGGCTGGAAATTACGGTGTGCCACAGACTAGAAGAAGACTTATCATACTAGCTGCGGCACCAGGGTACACTCTACCGTTGTACCCTGAGCCGACTCACGTATTCAGTAGACGTGCTTGTTCGTTGACTACTACGATAGATGGGAAAAGATTTGTTACCAACATTCATTGGGACGAATCAGCTCCTAGACGTACTTGTACTATACGGGATGCCATGAGTGATTTACCACATATAAGCAATGGGGCAAATAAAATTGAAATCGATTACGGTTCGATGCCAGAAAGTCATTTCCAAAGATTAGTGCGCAGTAAAGATGAAAGTGCTAAACTTAGAGATCATATATGCAAGAATATGGCGCCTCTGATTCAAGCGAGAATGTGTCGTATACCGACTACACCTGGTTCAGACTGGAGAGACTTGCCGAACATATCTGTCAATCTATCTGATGGAACTAAATGCAAGGTATAGTAACTAGTTAAATATTCATACAACTTTGTGTATATGTTCAATAACTTTGATTTCGAGATCTTTAATAATAATAAAAACTAAAAAAAAAAATCATACAAATTAAGGTTCTGGTCTAGCTAGTATTTTAAATTAAAAATATGAATAGCTAACTCCCACGAATTTGCATGCGTGGAATAGTTTTCTAGTTCCAAATGAACAAATTCCCGGGATACAAAGTAGCCTCAGCCATTTCAAAGATTATTCAGAATCAAGACACAGAGAAAAGTTTTTAAACCATTGCCCCTCAAAAAGTGAACTTTATTCATCAATAACAGTGAATAAAACGCTCATTTACTCACAAGTGAATAATGACAATTGAATTTGGAACGAGCTTCAATAGACGAATTAAGTATACTACAAAAAAAAAGCTGCACGTAACTACTGGCAGGTTGAATGAAGTCATTCGATTGACAAAAAAACAAAAGGGGCAATGGTTTTCTCACAGTCAATGGTATAAAGTAGAGTAGACTACTCGTGAAAAAAATATCTCGTTCTTTGTATCCCTCGCTCCACTCAGGATTTCACTTTTCTAGAGGATCTCAGGATTCTAGAATCCTTCTCTACTCTCGGGATCCAACTTCGTAAGTCGAATATAATTTTCTTTTTTTTTCACTTGTATAATCTACTATTAAAATTGATTTTATGTACAGTCCAGATTCAAAAATGCATTCCCATTATTACAATGCAATAACTTGACTGTATGCTGATGCTTACCCTTAACCATTAACCCAAACCAACTAACCCAGTAAAGACCTAATATTGCGATCACTATTGTATCAATGTGCAACTTATGGCGTCGCCAGAGCGCCATCTACTAGCAGTTGAGGAACTAACCACTATTGTATGCTGTTCGTAATGTTGCAATTACGTTTAAATACAGCTAGAGTTATGGTGTCTTGGTCAGTTGCAGTTGCTATAACGTTTCTCCTTGAAGGGAACAGTCGCTGGATCGGGCCCAGCCCAAGACTAAACATTCAGTCAACAAAGTATCGGGAATGGATGATTTGTTTATGTTTCCAAAATCAAATTTTTGTTTTTTTTTTGTTGTTGTTAGATTGGCACAACTGTTTTCCATTTTGGCGCGGACTTTGAGTTGCATCCGTTATTTATATTAAATCCAGTCACAGATTAATAAATAGTTACTACGTAACAGATACATCACTCCCATACAAAAGCGAAAATACCTACTCTATATTAACCTACAAAATTTTAATAATAATACCTGCTGCACAGAACGAGGAGAACTGTACCTTAAACTCGCGTTCATAGAGTCGAGACTGTTGCCCGCCGTGCGAGTGACACCATCGTAAGAATGCGCTAGGGTTGTACCTATGATGATTATTGTAATATAACGAATGTTACGAATCAACCATTTTTTTATTAGTTAATCCAATATGTTTTAGTTTTATATAATGATTTATATTTTTTTAAAAGCAATGGTAAGTATGATGTTCAAACTTTTTTTAAATAATAGCATTATTTTCGCTAAAAATAGAAGACATTAAAACGTCGACCATTTTTATGTCATTCGAGGCATTCTCAAGACTGTCTCGTTTAGAGGTGAAACATATGTCGACGTTTTAATGTCTTCTATTTTTAGCGAAAATAATGCAATTATTTAAAAAAAAAAGTTTGAACATCATACTTACCATTGCTTTGTCATGGACTTTCGCCAGGTAACGCCTGATTCTATACAATATTTACATTTTTTTATTGAACAATAAATAAAAACGGCAAAAAAATCACGTTTGTTGTACCCTAAAATATTAATTTTATTCTGGTTTGTATTTGTTGTTATAGCGGCAACATAAATACATTATTTACTATGTCACGGTTCAAGGTATACTAATTATCACGTTTCATGAAATACAGCCTGGTGACAGACGGACGGACGGACAGACAGACAGACAGACAGACAGACAGACAGACGGACAGTGAAGTCTTAGTAATAGGGTTCTGTATTTCCCCTTTGGGTACGGAGCCCTAAAAAGAAAATAAATAATATCCATAGATAGGTCATCAAAAATTAAATTGAGGTTTCTAATATCATTTTTTTTCTAAACTGAATAGTTTGCGCGAGAGACCCTTCCAAAGTGGTAAAATTTGTCCTACTACGTGTCTAACTTCTAAAATAAGAGAATGATAAAACAAAAAATATATATGTTGTACATTACCATGCAAACTTCTACCGAAAATTGGTTTGAACGAGATCTAGTAAGTAGTTTTTTTTAATTCGCCATAAATCGTAAAAATTAAAATATTATGTTACTTATTTTTGTATTTTTAAAGCAATGAGTTTGCTTAAACTATATCGTGTTACAACGATATTTAAACACTGAATTTTTAGATGAATCCTTACCAAATCCATATATTTTTGTATTTTTAAAGAAATTATAAATAGATCACAAAAACTGATGTCATCGGCGGGTGATGACATCAGATTTGGTAAGGATTCATCTAAAAATTCAGTGTTTAAATATCGTTGTAACACGATACACTGGTACCGTTAGTTCGGTAGAACTGCGGTAGATGGATCCAACGCTAACCTTAATAGCGCGATCTAGAAGTTATGAATATGATATGAAGCAAAAATTCGATGTTGTCGGTAGTGGTCATCGTAGCTCAGTTGGCCAGAGCACTCCCCCTGTTAGGGAGAGGCCGTGGGTTCGAGTCCCGCCGATGACATCAGTTTTTGTGATCTATTTATAATTTCTTTTTTAATATTTTAAGAATAGTTTAAGCAAACTCATTGCTTTAAAAATACAAAAATATATGGATTTGGTAAGGATTCATCTAAAAAATCAGTGTTTAAATATCGTTGTAACACGATACACTGGTACCGTTAGTTCGGTAGAACTGCGGTAGGTGGATCCAACGCTAACCTTAATAGCGCGATCTAGAAGTTATGAATATGATATGAAGCAAAAATTTGATGTTGTCGGTAGTGGTCATCATAGCTCAGTTGGCCAGAGCACTCCCCCTGTTAGGGAAAGGCCGTGGGTTCGAGTCCCGCCGATGACATCAGTTTTTGTGATCTATTTATAATTTCTTTCTTAATATTATGTTACTTGCTGCTACGGAACCCTTCATGGGCGAGTCCGACTCGCACTTGGGCGCTTTTTTTGTTAGCCAAACCTAATGTAATCTCGATGCACGAAAAACAAAAGGAAATGAAAGTAAATGTAACCCAAGTTAAAAATGCATTTTGTTATTAAAAAAATAGTGCATACCATTTGCATACCTGCTATAATCCGCACAATAATTACGTGGTTTCTGCATTTCGAAGCGTAAGCGCGGGAAACATGCAGTGCGGTGCGATGCGAGCGTTCAGGCGGGCATTCGGCAGCCCTCTGCCAGTTTGTACTCTCGAAAGTACGCCGAGCGGTAGGTATATAGCGCGCGGCCTTGAGCGAGTGACGGAGGCCTGATACAGTGCTGTTTTTAGTTATATCATATCTTGTGTGTATTGCGAATTTCTTAATGGACAAAAACATCGAACAGTTTGTCTTAAATTTTGCATCGCCAATGGAATTTCGTGTTCGGAGACACTGAAAATGTTACAGAAGGCTTACGGTGAATCGACTTTATCAAAAACACGTGCTTATGAGTGGTACAAAGCGGTCGAGATGTGATGGAAGATTTGCCTCGCTCTGGTAGGCCATCAACATCTGCAACTAACTGAAGTTAACATCGCAAAAGTGAAGGAAATAGTGACTGAAAATCCTCATTCAAGTTTGAGGGAGATAGCCGCCGAACTTTCTGTGTCTCACGAGTCGATCCGTACCATTTTAACTAATCATTTGGCTATGAAACGAGTTGCCGCTCGGCTAGGCCCAAAAGACCTAAATTTTCTTCAAAAACTCAATCGCATGAGAGTCGCTGAGGACATGCTAGAACGAGTCAGTTCCGGCCCAACATTCATGAAACGCATTGTTACTGGTGACGAGACGTGGGTTTACTAGTTTGACATGCAAACTAGTCAACAAGCTTCGGAGTGGCGCCTTCCAACTAAACCAAAACCGAAAAAACCACGCCAAAGTCGATCTAAAGTCAAAGTCATGTTGACTGTTTTCTTTGAATATCGCGGTGTTGTGCACTCGGAATTATTGCCGGAAGGTCAAACAAAAAAGAATATTATTTGAGCTTTATGCGGCGTTTAAGCGAGCAAATTCGACGAAAAAGGCCAGATTTGTGGAAAGAAAATTCTTGGATTTTGCACCACGATAATGCGCCTTCGTTGTGCGAAGGCGCATTATCGCCATTAATTTGAAGGAATTTTTGTCCAAACATTCAACAAATACCATCGAGCAACCACCATATTCACCAGATATGGCTCCAGCTGACTTCTATCTTTTTCCTAAGCTCAAATTACCACTTCGTGGCACCCGTTTTCAATCGGTAGAAGACATAGAGGAGCACTTTCCCGGTACTTTCTTGACAGAGTAGTATGTATAGTTTTTGCGATTTATACAGCACTATTTTTTAACTACTGCGATAATTTTAAGGGTAGGTACAACCAAGTCATACCTATCACGATACCTAATCTTTTCTTTTTACGACTTGAATTGACAAAATTATGACCTTTTTAAAAAACGAAAATGTCCTGCCTAGTTTTGAGACACCATGTTACCATTTAACTACATTGTATTGTGCATCAATTACTACTTTTTAATAGATTTTATCACCGAGCCTAAATCAAATACCTAACATAGTTTTAATTACTTATAGCAGGATATACTTGAAAAATAACCGTGTGTAGTAAAAAGCTGTTAATTTGTTTCTAAATATCCTCAGGTGTTACAATACCGGTACGACGATAAGAAGAACGGCAAATCGGTGCAGGGCGCTCTCCGTGGCGTGTGCGCATGCGCGGCGGGGGGCGCGTGCTCGCCGCAGGACAAGCAGGAGAGCACGCTCATACCGTGGTGTCTGCCGCACACCGGCAACAGGCATAACAACTGGGCTGGACTCTATGGTGAGCACCCTGGGTTGGCAGATCGCTTAGATCTCTTCTTAGTCGCCTCGGTGGCGCAGTGCCATGGGTATGCCACTGCCGTCACTGAGCTCCCAGGTTCGATTCCGGGTCAAATCAAATATTTATGTGATCCACAAATTTTTGTTTCGGAATTTCGGTGTTTATCTACCTATTTAATTTAATTTATACTATTCCCAGCGACACAGTAGGTATACCGTCTAAAAAAAATTTTTAAGGCGGTACCTACGAATGTCGCTGGGACAGCTAGTATAAATTAAACTAGTTATCCCGGCGAACTTTGTATCGCCTCAAATATAAAAAAAAAAAAAAAATATATTTCATGCAAATGTATGTATTATTAATTATAATTGAAAAACGCGACGGACGGACAGACAGACAAATTGTCGTATTAAATATATAGATAATCGTTTTAGCTAACCCTAACTGGGTTGGAAAAAGGCTCATTGGATGATGATGTAGAAAAACACCCGAACTGCGAAACAAAATTTTCGTAATAAATATGAGGGTGGATTGAAAAGTAATCGGCCTAACCAAGAAAATACAAAATTAAAACTAATTATCGCACACGTTTCAAACTTCACACAGTTAACAGGTCTGAACTGAACTAAATAATGTGACTAGATTTGATTTTTAGAACTAAATGGATCAGTGTTAGGCCGACTACTTTTCAATCCACCCTCGTACATACTCGTATTTATTACAAATTGGTCAAACTATTCCGGAGTTTTAGTGAAAAAAACAAACAGCAATTTATTTGTAATAATATAGGATGTGTATTTACAATGCGTATGTAATTATATCGTATCATTTAGTTTACACAGCAAACACAAATCACGTCTTTATCCCTAAAAGAGTAGACAGAGGCAACTATTATGTTAACCCTCACATGAGTTTGAGTATATTTGCCAGAGCCTTGTCCGTTTGTTAGCTGAGCAGGTGCATGTTCATTAGTTCATTTAAGACTCAAATAATGTCGTCTGCAATGACCTTACCATGTGATACTGATGGTTAGGTCGTGTATCCTGGGACGGCTACTTCAGTACAACAGTGACGGACCCCGAGCCCATGGGCAAGCAGGGCCGCGTGCTGCACCCCGAGCAGAACCGCGTCGTGTCGGTACGCGAGTGTGCGCGGTCGCAGGCCTTCCGCGACACGTACGTGCTCGCCGGCTCCGTGCAGGACAAGCATAGACAGGTAACACTACTTACCAAACTACCCTCTCCTACGGCATTTATTGACCGAGCGAGCGAGATTTTGTAAGTCTGTCTGTCTGTCTGTATGTCTGTATGTGTGTTCCGGACCAGTAGCCACAGTTTTTATCCGATCTTCACGAAACTTGGCACTAGTGTTCCTTGATTTAATTTAAATTTTTCATCATGGGCTTTTTGGATTAGAGGGTAAAAGCTCAAATAATGTTTCTAATGTTTTCTCGGGCTAGTGGCACCATTTATTATCCGATCTCCACGAAACTTGGCACAAGTATTCCTTTACTTGAAACAATTTTTTTCATCCTGAGTTTTTTTATGGGGAGGGGGAGAATCCAAGGTCTACTGTTTGACCATAGTGCGACCATCGACCACTAGTCAAATTGATCGCTTTACACGTCGTACGTGCCGCAATAAACTGATAAAATAAGGATAAAAAAATGTGATCAAAATAAAAAAAATCCTTTGTCATATCGTCACTCTGTGCCGCCCCTAAATTTAAACTTTCAACCCATTTTATTGCAGGTTGGTAATGCTGTGCCGCCACCACTAGGGGCAGCACTGGGCAGGGAAATAAAGAAGGCATATAGTAGCAGTATCACTACATCATAGTTTTCTATAAGTGAACTTGTAATATAACAAATAAATAAGCTAAATTAAGTCCATACTAACAGACCATATTGTATTAAGTCTATTTTTATAAATTTATATAACTTATTTATAAGTCAACATAAAAAAGTTTTTTTTAAAGAAGTTTTTATTTGCCCAATACTTTCGTTTTTCGCTTTACATTTTTTACCAGAATACTTAGTTCGGTATCTTCCTTACATTTTTTCGCTACATTTTCCTGTGACGGTGTTTCGGCTGGCCTACGTTTCAATTTCTCTTGAATTAGTTTATCCATATTATTAGTTTTCTTGAAATTCGGGTCACTTGGATCTATATTGTAAAGGTGTGAATTATAAAGAGCGGAAAATCTTTCATCATTAACATTAATATCGAAATCGGGCAGAGCATGTTTTTGTTCAATCGCTTTTGCTTTTAATTTCTTTTTCCTTCTAGATTTCTTGTCCAATTCAGATTCTTGAATATGTTTTAGACTGAAATGTGATTTTCCATCGTCCTCATCCAGAAGTAGTTCAAGTTCAGCTTTTTTCTTTTCGTCATCTTCATTGATGATTGGTTCGCTCTTATCTTTTTTAATTTTTGAACCAGCTTTTTGTTTTTTAAACTCTGGCTTATCAAATTCTTCAGCGAAGTATGGATCATTCATATCTATATCTGAAGGTACATCATCATCTGACATACTGCCTTCAGAATCTGACCCATCATCTATGGCCTGCTCCCGTTTTTCTTTCTTTTTCAGTTTCTTCTCTTTTTGCTTTTCCTTCTTCTTATGGATAAGTTGTTCAAATGGTGTCAAGTTCTTGGTTTCTGAAAATAAAATTTTACTATAGTAGAATATAGAGCTTAAAATGGTTCCATGTTATCTATTGTGTTATTTGGTTCAATCAAAAAACAAAAAACACGTCAAAAATTACATAATAGTTACCAAATAATTGTCGGATTGGGACTAAATTGAAATGCGAAGTAGTACTTTTCTATTAACTTCATAAATTTAGACATAAAAAAACCGGCCAAGTGTGTGTAGTGTCACGTATAGAATAGGGTTCGGTCACCCATATTAACATCTATAACTCCTGAACAAACGAAGTTGTCTAATTCGTTATAGTTTTCCTTGAAAGTTTATAACATGGACTACCATCATAAATATTTTCAGATTTGTCGACCCTCCCGTTTAGATTTTAGAGGGATTTTACCAAAAAAATTAGCTATAAAATTAAATATCTCTCAAACGAATACTTAAATAAAAAAGTTGCGTCAGCAACCTCTCAATGACTGCTTCGGTGGCGTGGTCGGTAGTGCATCGGCTTTCGACGCCGGAGTCTCGGGTTCGATTCCCGGTCGGGACTAACTTTGTGTGATGACATATGCGTTTGTACCGAAGTCTGGATGTTTCCTATGTATAATATGTATGTATTTACAAAAAAAAAATGTATATAAGTATTTATATCAGTTTATCTAGTACTCATATCACAAGCTCTGCTTAGTTTGAGACTAGATGGCGTTGTGTGCATTGTCCTAATATATCTATATCTATATTTAATGTTTTTAAAAGACCTATCTAATGAATCCAAATTCTGGTTACGTTTAGCGGAGGTACCTCAAAAAAATAAATTCATAATTTTCTTTGTCAACTTAGTAAATACTACATATTCATGCAAAGTTTCATGTTTTTAGCACTCGCCGTTTAGGAGGAAAACCGAAGACAGACGGACGGACAGATATGACGAAACTATAAGGGTTCCGAAACGTGAATAGCGGAACCCAAAAATCCCACCCAATGCTGGGCATAGTCCTCCCCCAACGAACGCCACAACACTCGGTCCTGCGCTTTCCGGATCCAGTGGCTTCCCGCGACCTTTACAATGTCGGTGCACCTTTTGGCGCCTACCCACGCTGCGTCTCCAAGTACGCGGTGGCCACTCGAGGACTTTTTGTCCCTATCGAGGCCATACACACATACCTTGGTTTAATTTCTTCTTAACCAATTCTTCCGCTTTACTCTTGATGCCAATGCCCCAGGTAATTTCCATTTCCATGTCCTTATTGCTTCGTTTGTCCTCTTGCTTTTCTATATCTTGTAGCAGTTTCTTGTATTTCTGTATTGGGTCATCTTCTTCATCTGATTGAGTGTCAACCATATTTGGTGGACCTTCCCCTATAAAAGAAATGTTAATAAGTATTATTATTAAGTACTATTTTTTTTTTTTAATTCCGCGGGCCAGGGCCGCGGCCGCTCTAACGTCCGTTGCCGGGCGTCTCTGGTTAATATTAAGTACTTCAAATAATCTAGTTTTAGAATATCGGGGAAGATGTTTATTACTGCATCATGTGTAAACTGTTAAATCTGATAAAGGTTAAAAAAAGCCAAGTGCGAATCTGACTCGCGCACAAAGGGTTCCGAACCGAACGGCAAATAAATCACGTTTGTTGTATGAGAGCCCCTTAAATATTTAATACATTCTGTTTTGTTAGAGGCAACAGAAATACATTTTCTGTGAAAATTTCATCTTTCTAACTATCACGGTTCATTAGACATAGCCTAAGACAGACGAACGGACAGCCAATTCTCAGTAATAGGGTTCCTGTTTACGGAACCCTAAAAAGACTGCATGATATACATAGACTAATAATCTAAATTGATACATGTTTTTGTCGGTATTGAGGAGAAAACCCACGAAATCTTATTGTAAAACCTAACTCTGAAAGTGGGTTTGAATATTATATTGTCACCTCCTAAGAATGAAATGGTTTATGCTACGAGTTCCCAAGGTCTCCCGCTTTACAAATTATATACACAAAAACCTTCCTCGAGAACCACTCTATCCATTGGTGAAAACCGCATCAAAATCCGTTGTGTAGTTTTAAAATCTAAGCGTACATACGGACGGAAGCGACTTTGTTTTATAATATGCAGTCAAGTACAAATAAATTCTAAAAACAAAGAAGTACCTTCACTCTCGCTACTCGATGCTAAGTAGTCTTTTAGATCAAGATCATCAATTTTCCCGTCGAGTGCGCCTTTTATAGTGTCTGTGCGGTTAGGATTTGTGGCGTCCCAAGTGAGTTCCACCTTCGCTTGTTGAAGGGCCGTGGTGGTGAACAGACGTGGCTTATACTTTGTCAAATCCGGCACTTTGGTGCTTACTTCACGAGGTTCCTGTTCAAGTAAAATTGTCTGTGTTAACCTTTCATCTGTCCAAAACCTCTAGGAGGCCGCAACTTTGCCTTTTCGGATATGTCCAGTGCCTCATTTCCGTAGGTTATTTTGAGGTTAGAACAGACGCAACATTTGACGTTCGCGCGTCATGTCCAAATGACGGGTTTTAAACGACTACTCAAAATGACAAAGTAATGGTAAGTAAGATGTTAAAAACTTTCAAAATATATTATCAAGACTGTCTCAGAGAGAACTGTTCTCTCTGAGACAGTCTTGATAATGCCTCGTTTAGAGGCGAAACAATTGTCGACGTTTGTTTGTCCTTTTTAATTTTGCGAAATATTAATGCTATTATATTTTGAAAGTTTTTAACATCTTACTTACCATTACTTTGTCATAGATTTTCGCCAAGTAACGCCTGCTTCAATCCGGTACTCAAAATGATTTTTTCAATTCAGAAAGGAATATATTTTATTGTTCGTGCACAACATTTCGACGCTAAATATTACTTCCTTGATTATGATATAAATAAACAATTACTAAATGACTGCTTGGGCTAGATTCCAACCAGCGTCAACTCATTTACAACAAGCATGCTCTGACCAACTAAGCTACCAAAGCTACAGCCGAAGACTTGCGATCTATCTCTAAAGGGCCCCATATACGGTACGATTCATCGTGGGTGGAACCTTAATTCACTTAAAATGTTTACATGTTAATACTGATTTCGCTTTAATAGCCATTTCTTAACCCACACTTTTCTAGGTTTTCTTCTGTAACATAATCAAAGTTACCGCCACAGACGAGAAAAAAAAGTTCGTTTTCCACTTTACAGGGCACGTATTGAATTTTTGAGCATGTCTTTATCATTCCATTTCAAATGAATAAATGATCGATCGTAACGACCAATCGCTTCGTGTATGAGCGGCAACACTACAGATCAGTCGTTTCGATCGGTCTGAAGCGACGGATCGTAACGATGAATCGTACCGTATATGGGGCCCTTTAGTCGACGTGTTTGGTGTGTTTCGAAGCCACAGCGATATTATACCTATTTTTCAAAATAAATGAACCAATATGCTCGTATATCGTATCTCGATCACTAGTTTCATGAAAATATCAGGATAACTTTAAAACTAATATCAACATTACCTGATCGAAAGTAACATCGTCTGGTATGAACCTCATGTCAAGTCGGGTAGCACTACTCTCATACTCCATTCCATCACATTCGTGGTACAACTTATCCGCTGTAGATACCGAGTCGCACATCACCACCGCGTAGAAATATTTAAGCCTGTTCAACTGATAACGCCGTAACTTTTCCATATGGTAAGCTGACCCTGAAATTAGATTAGAATGATTATGTCTTGGGTACATAGGAGTTATTTTATTATTATTCCGAGGGCGTTATATCAAGGGTACCCCCAAGTTAGAAAAAAAAGTGTTCATATGAGTCCCGCCAACATTTTGACACCTTCTTACTTAAAAAACACCTGTGAGTGGTGCATCTTCCCACAAACGATCGTGACCCTGGCAAATATGTATATAAAAATTTCGCCAAAATAGCAATAGGCTTGTTCCATACCGAGAGTTTTATTGCCAGATTCTTTCTTTTGGTTCTACTTATTGCTTTGCGAATCTGGCAGTACATGTAAATATAGCGTGCCCCAAGGTGGCGTACTCTCTCCTCTTTTGTTCTCCATTTTTATCAACTCCGCAGTTAGAGTCATTTCTTCCAACTTCCATCTGTATGCAGACGACCTACAGCTGTATAGGCACTTTACCCTCAACGAGTATCGGACTGCCATCGCTGTCATGAATCATGACTTGAGTGCCATCAGCCTATGGGCAAGGTCATACGGCCTCCACATAAATCCCACTAAATCTCAGGCCATGGTAATTGGCAGTCGGCAGATGTTGGCAGGGCTGGATATGGCATCTCTTCCAGCTATCGTGCTGGATGATATCCCTATCAAATACACCAATGCCGCTAAGAACTTGGGAGTTATTATCGACAACAACTTGTCCTGGGGCTCTCATATTAACAAGGTCAGCAAGAAGGTCCACTTCACCTTTCATACACTTAAATGTCTCCAGAGTTTCTTGCCCCACGATACTAAAATCTCGCTGGCCCAAACACTAATCGTGCCGATCTTGGACTACGCGGACGCTTGCTGCCTGGATGCTACAGAGGAGCTCTTAAACAAACTTGAGCGGTTGCAAAACTTAGGTATCCGATTTATTTTTAACTTACGTAAGTATGATCACGTCTCAAAATTTCGCAAGGAACTCAAGTGGCTCCCAATCCGCCTTCGTAGAAATACTCGGTTATTATGTCTCCTCTTCAATGTCCTACACAATCCCTCATATCCTTCCTACCTGCGGGAGCGGTTCACACTGATGCGTGCATCAGATGAATCGTGCCGGCCTCACCTCTCCTACCGCCTCAATTGTCCTTCCCACAAATCTGACTTCTTCTCCTACTCTTTCTCCGTTCATGCCGTCAGACTGTGGAACGCTCTTCCAACCGATATAAGGAACTGCAGAACTGTGTCTGGCTTCAAGAAGAGTCAAGGAACACTATCTCGCTTCCTTACCTTAGTTATTGTACGTCTATGTATGTTTATATATCTTTTTATGTATGTATTTGTGTATTTATGTAAATATAGTTTATGTAAGTTTATTAACCTGCACACACATCAGGACCTGTTTGCATCACGATCTCCTCTCTTAGGCCCACTGGAAGAGATCTCTTTAGAGATAAGTGGCGCCATTGTATACATGTTTAGTTTGTATCCATTTACTGTTTTATTTACTGTGTGTGTACAAAAAAAATAAATAAAAAAATAAAAATAAATAAATAAATAAATAGAAGCAATGACATTTTTTTTATTTTAAGTACTTACTGACGTTTGTAAGAGCCATTTAGTGACCTATACAAATAAATAAATCATTTCATTTCATTCCATATTTTGTGGACTTTCGACAGTACTGTGTGCTATTATTCAAGTGGCATTCAATCGCTAGACTCCGAAATAAAAACGGGCTTTTTATGGCAGCTACTTTTCGCCAGTAATTTAATAGGTCCCAAGTAATAGGGGGCAGGACATATCGCTCGTAGAACCGAGGGCCGATGGTGCCAAATAGTCAGTGGCGTCCGCGTACTGGAAAACGCAACGTGGGTAGACCTGCTACAGGTGGACCGACATCGTTAAGGTCGCGGCAAGCCACTGGCCGAATGGCCCGAATGTTGTGGCGTTCGTTGGGGAGGACTATGTCCAGCTGTGGGTCTCAACCAGCTGAATGATGATGATGGTGATGATGAATAGGGGGGCAAGTCAATTCCAGCTACCTTTGAACTTGTATGTATACCAGAGTCTTGTATGTTGATGCATGACTTGCAGGTTAAGTAGGCTCTAAGATATTGATGGGACGTCTATGCAAATATGAGTGGAATGTAACAAACAATTTTAGTAATCAAACCTTCTTCATTCTCTTCCCTAGCAGATTGGGCATCAACTTTCTCCTCTGTAAGTTCTATAGGGCCTCGAGTTTCCTCTTCCTTCATTCGTTCCAAACCATATTCCGATGGGTATATCTGAAAAGTTGTAATTATATTATAATCATAGGTATTATAATCATAGGTATAGATGGGTATATCTGTCCACATATCATTAAGAAAGACGTCATATGACTATATTGACTTGTTGCTGTAGCAAGGAGCAGATTAGAACAACCAACAACTTGGAAGGTTGGCACAGCCGAATTAATCGGTTCATTGGAAAGAAAAATATATCAGTAGCCAATGTACTGGAGCTATTAATTAAGGAAACCAAAGTCAGTAATATTTTTAAAACTAACTGTAAAAAAAGTAAACGCTACATAGAGATTGATACCGAAATTGATAATGCCATAAAGGATTTGCAAAACGGCCAAATTACTGTGGGGAAATAATTTCCCAATTTTCATTTTATTTTTGATATTTATAATTTTTAGTTTATATTTTAAATAAAACAAAATATAAAATTAGTATGTACAACTATTTTTAATTCAATTTAATATTCACTATTTCTCTCCGGCAGTAGGTATAGAGTGACAAAAGAAAACCTACTAAATTTTTTCGCTTTCTTCACTCTTAATTACGTAGGCGGCTTATGGGACATTGGATAAATACTCCTTCGAAACCAGTTACGTAGAAGTATGAAAAAATACTTCATGGAAACCAGTTACGTAGACGTATTAAAAACGCCGTCTAGGAAACCGGTTACGAAACTCCGGTTTCCTAGACTGCCGAAGGGGAACCAAGCCATCTTATTGTACCGCTATCCTAGGATCCTAAACGTTCACGGGAAACTTAGTTTCCTGAGGTAACATTTGCCCCTAAGAGGTCTTGGTGCGACTCCATTGTCACTTTGATTAACTAAATATAAATATGATTCCGAATTCAAAAGTTTGCAATTTGAAGTAAATTTGCAAGTACCTAACTAATTGGTCTATTACCTATTAGCAGATTGAAGTTGAAACGCAGTTCGTATGTCTAAAGCCTAAAAGTTGTTGTTTTGATACAGACCGTTATCGTTTGAATAACTCCTCCCGGAGGCAGAAATGAATTGAGAAGAACCATTAGGTCTTCAGCTTTTATATTATCCCAGTCCATGTTACAGATGGCTATCCTGTAAAAAATAAACAAATAAATAAACAATAACAAATATTTTTGGACATTTTACACGTCATCTATATAGCCCAAATTAAACGATAAGCTTGTGCTATGGGATCTAGACAAGTGATAAACATACTTATACATGATGAATTTTTGAAAAGGGCTTGGATGGCCAAATCCGAAACTATAAGGAATAGCGAAAAATGCTCAAAGGAGCCACGAGCCCGATTTTGATGAAACTTAAAACCTCATCATTAGATTTTTTAAAAACCTATAATCTTAGCTGGGAATCGAACCCATTGATTTAGAAAAAAAACGACATCCTTTATTATTACACCATACGATAGAGTTGCTGTTAAGGATCAAATTCTGGGAAGTAATGATATACGGCAAATTTAAGGAAAACTTAGAATTTTAATAAAATTCATATTTCTTGTCTATACGTAGGTCACACTATAAGTTTTGCGTAACTTAAAAAAACAACATGTTGAAACCAAAATATTATGTTTATTGCTTTTCAAAATACTCTCCTTTACATTTTAAACATTTTTTCATGCTATCGAACCAATTTTTAGAACAGGAGGACCACAGATCTGAAGGCATGTTTTCTACGTCCTGAATGAACGTTATCACTGCCTCTTCGGAGTTGGTAAAAGTGAAACCTCTCATCAAATCTTTGATTTTGGGGAAAATACAGAAATCACAGGGTGCTAGGTCGGGGCTATGAGCAGGATGGGTGACGAGTTGTACTTTTTCAGAAGCTAAAAATGACTTTGTTTTGTTGGCCGTGTGTGAAGAAGCGTTGTCATGATATAGGAGAACGCGGCTTTTGGGTCGTCTTTCGCGAACTTTTTCCAACACCCTGGGTAAACAAATGGTAGAATACCACTCGGCATTAACACTCTTTTGATCTTCAAGTGGAATTGTACAGATGGGACCCTAGCTGAGAAAAAAAACGCGATCATTTTTTTACCAACGTTTCTCGCCTGCCTCACTTTTGTTGGCTTGTTCTCATTTTCAAACACCCATTCACAAGTTTGCTGTTTTTTTTCGGGTTCAAAACAATAAATCCACGTTTCGTGTCCTGTGACAATGTCATAAACAGCATTAGAATGTCCGTGGTCGTACTTCAGTAGCATCTGTGAGCACCATTGTCAGTTGTGTCTCCACTGTCAGTTCACGAGGGATCCAACGACAACAAAGTTTCCGAACTTTCAATTCTTCGTGTAAAAATTTCTGGATTTGACTCATACCAATCCCCAATCGTCCTCGAATTATTTCATAGGTAATCCGCGGGTTTTCTTCAATTAACCACTTAACAGTAGCCACATTATTTTCGTTGACGGCAGTTGAAGGCCGCCCTTCACGAAATTCGTCATGTAAAGAAACTCGACCTCTCTCAAATTCAGCAAACAATCGCCTCACGGTGCTCAACCAAGGTGCTTCTCTCCCAAAAGCATTTTGAAGACGAGCGGCACAGTCTTGCGGAGAGAGAGAACTTTTAAAATCATAAAAAATCATCGCTCTAAAATCTTTTCGACTTAATTCCATTTTCGTTGCATACCTACGTAGAACTTTGATGTGTGATAAAAAAAAATTGACAAATGATTTCCCGCCAATTGTTTTTTTATATTACTAAGAAGGTTGCAACGTTTAAAAAAATATAACATTCGAAATTCAAATAGTTCCGATTAGTTAGAAGTGCAAAACTTTTAGTGTGCCCCATGTATCTTAGTTTAGTCTCTTATCACACTGGGCAGAGGCGCGCGCTACCACCCGCCTCCGCCCAGTGTGATAAGAGACAGACATGTACTTGCCAGCTTGTTTCTTATAGTATATTAAACGTTAGATTACGGTACTACTTACTAATTCAATACGCGAGATACAACATTATGTTCTACTTTCAAATTTTACCTGCCCACGAGCATCATTTAGAAGACGAAATAGTCAGTTCTGTGATTACGAACAAAATTGACATAAAATATGAATTTTATGAAAATTCTAAGTTTTCCTTAAATTTGCCGTATATCATTACCTCCCGCAATTTGATCCTTAACAGCAACACTATCGTATGGTGTAATAATAAAGGGTGCGATTTTTTTTTAAATCAATGGGTTCGATTCCCAGCTAGGATTAAGGGTTTCAAAAATCTAATGATAGGGTTTTAAGTTTCATCAAAATCGGGCTCGTGACTCCTTTGAGCATATTTCGCTATTCCTTATAGTTCCGGATTAGGCCATCCAAGTCCACTTGAAAAATTCATCCTGTATTGTCTCTAAATACATACATAATATTAAAAAAAACACCCAAACTTGGAAACAAACATTTGCACAAATATTTGATTCGACCCGGGAATCGAACCCGAGACTCCGTAGTCGAAAGTCGATTCACTACCGACCACGCCACCGAAGCAGTTAAGTTGAGATAACAATTCAGTAATTTCTTGTATAAGTTAATAACAAGCAATCAACATACAATGCAGTCCGTTTAGAATGACTTCGCATTTAACAACCAACCGTTTTTAGCGACGTAAGTATAGGCATATGTTTGGAACCACCATGAAAGTACTTCCGTTTATTACGACTGCGCTTTTTACGACCGCTTTTAACAACAGGACTTCAATTATAAATGTCCGGTTATAAGTAGGAGTGTTGACGTGTTTACAAATAAATCGTAGGTAAGAAGCTATCTCCGCCCCGCGCAACCCAAAGGGGTTGCGCGGGGCATTGCGGTGGCATTTCGGCATTTCAATCAATGCAGGCAAAGGCCTGCATTGATTGAAATGCCGAAATGCCACTGTTTATTTTACGGTAGTACCTGCGCAATTTGCGGGTAACAAGTTGGTACGCGTACTAAAACGTAATAGAAAAACTTGAAACCATATTTGGTTTCAAGTTTTTCTATTGAAGAAAAAAATGTAATAATACAACTTTTAGAAGTTGGTGAGTCGGATGTAACAATTGCAAAGCAATTCGGTGTAAATAATTCGACAATATCCAGAATTATGAAAAATATACACAATATTGTTTTAGCAACAGTGGTTTAAGCTGCAACGTAATCCAGGAGAATACCCATAAATGGGCCTATAACAAAAGGCTTTTTTTCCTTATATCCGGGCTTATGATTATTCGGCGAGTTGGATATATTGCTGAGGGAGTCGTTTTCGGTTGCACAGAGCAAACTTTTGTTTTTTTATATAGTTCTGTTCTTTTACTACGGCGTCCGGTTGGTACGACGTAATACCACCGGTCCGTTGGCCCTCCTGATAAACGGATTCTACTGTAGTTTATTCCTAACATCCAAACTTACAAACTTTATTGGAATTAATATTACTCCACATAGCAATTTTTTTTGGGTTGTATTTAACTGCTAATCAAAAAACCTTCATTTTGTACTATAAAAAGAAACCATTTCCAAAGCAAAACTACTGATTGTAAAGCAAATAATTACCATAAAATATAAAATAAAATATTATAATATTAGCAACAATTTAAATAGCAATTTTTTATGTACACACAAGATGTTAAAAGAGTGAGACGAATAATAGTAAGAAAAGAGTATTTTTATATTGAATAAATTGATTTATCGAGGAAGGCTATCGGCTATATTATAACATCAAGCTGCTTTGGGTTACTTTTATTACTCGGTAATGGTGTTTTCATGGGAATTAGGAAAAACTATTCTGAGGTTTTTGAAGTGTGGGCATCTGCTAGGTATTTAGTAATTTAAAAAATAAGAAAATCAAATATAAGTTCCATTACCGCTTTGTAGACTCTTCAGTGGTGCCAGCGTCAGCATCAAGTTCACCCCATTCATGTTCCAATTCACTATCCTCCTCAAAAGCACTACTTTCTTCATCGGATGAGCTGTCAGTCTGTAACACACCTATAAAAAAAATTTTAATGGTTTATGGTCCACATTATAATAACTCTGTTAAGAAAACTTTAAGAGAAAGCTAAATACTTACCTTCTCCACGAGCATAGTCTGTATCAAGATCTAATAACCTAAATTTTACTTTCTTATTTAGTTTTCCACGAGTTAACAAATCATTTTCAGCAGCTGGTGCAGTATCTTTTTCGATTTCTTGGTCGTCATCACTTGGAGGGCGCCTTACAAAACGACCAGGTACTAAATTATCACTGTCTTTCACACTACTTGGTTCTTCGGTTTTATCTATGTCAGAACCACTAGTTTCCTCATCGACATCGTAGTATTTTCGAAGGTTTTCTGTAGTAGTTTCATTAACAGGTCGACCACGTTTATCAACCGTGTATTTAACTTTGAATTTCTCATCTTTAAACATAGACTGAAAACGTTTATCAATCTTAACCTTTCTCTCATGTTTAGGTATTTGTCTGTACCGAGGATCTTCCAGATATTTTGTAAAGCGACTGTCTTTTAGTATGTCGCCCATAGTTTAAGCAATATAACAAAGCACTGATATATAATGGTTTAATGAATAAATACCATATATCAACGTAAAACTTTAAAAACATAGGATTGAGGTTATTTTATTGTTTAGGACAGGAGGCCGGACCACGGACAATGTGACACCTGACAGTGACAATGACATAAGTTGAAAGTTGCAAGAATTTGATGCTGGGTGTAGACACTCGTCTCGTGGTCCACCTCCCGTCTCGTCGAATGCTGGGTGTAGACACTCGTCTCGCGGTTCGCCTTTATCAGGATTGCGTGAAGGTAATTTATTTAAACTTCAATACATAATAGAGTTTCCTCATTACTTCATTGAGCAAAGTGAGCGAAGCTCAATCTTAGACGACTCGTGTATTTCGTTTGTCCGCATACTCCTCCTAAACGCCTGAACCGATCTCCTTCAAACTTACCACAGTGATAACGTGGTGTGAGGGTGGTTTAGAACAAAAAAAAAGCAAAAAAGTTTCAACATAAAAAATAAATCGTTGTCGTTTGAAAATTTAACACTTCGCCCAGTTTTTTGCAACAGCAGCATGATTTGCGTACCTAGTTGTATTGTACTGTGTTCGTAATTTCGGATTCGCAATTCGCATCCGGAGTGAAAAGTACGTACCTACGTCACACTTCTTCGCCAGCGAGTGCGCAACTGAATCAACGGGAGTGTCTAAACAGCTACTTCGCGTTGACCGCGAATCCTTCGACTCGTGTCCCAAAGAACGCCACTGAGGCGAGCGCCACTCGCGAGCTACGACGAGCGGCGAGCCTCCACCTGCGCCCAGACACCACCTTGACACGCTCGTGCTCGTCTTAGTTCGCCTATGTTCGTCTCGTAACTCTTGGCGTCTCGGACTTATATCCGAAATATATTAAACTAGGAGCTGCAGTCGCTGTCGTGGTACTGCGCTGCAGCATGCAATTGAGCGAAGCGACTGAAATAAAGACAAAACCTACAGAATATAGTTTTAATTAACATAAAATTGTACGTTTTAGGAGACAAAACGCAGAGACATTGCAAATGTCATTGTTCTATCAATTACATAGATCTAACATATTACCAAGAAGGTCGCTAATGAAAACATGACGAGGAAATAGATCGCATATCACGTCATTCTCCCACACTATAGTCTTGTAGATATCGAGGTGGGTTTCGGGCTCTGCCTGATCTTCTCAAAATAGGAGGTGAGGCGACATGAGGAGGAGTAGAGCTTGGAGTAGGGACCTCCGCATCAGGCAAGTCATCAGCAGATGGAGGTGGAGCGGATACTGGTGAAATAGGAGATGGAGAGCGTATTGGCAAACTCGGAGATGGCGAGCTAGGTGGAGTCGTATATTCTTCTTCCATCTCTGGTTCTGAATCTAATAGTCTTTCACCGACATTATCACCAATAGGGGCAAGGTGTCGATTTGATACTGTCGTCTCTCGTCCATCTTGTAATCTGACAAACGAGTAGTCCGGATTTGATTGAATTAGCTCGACTTCCTCTACTACTGGCTGGTATTTGTTCTTTCGATCGAATCGTTTCATCAGCACCTGTCCCGAGCCTGCGAGCCACGACGGTATCGTGTTACCGTTAAGTGATCGGCGAGTATGCCCAAACATTCTTTCGTGCGGAGTGCAGTTGCTCGCTGTACAGAGTAGCGATCCAATTGAGTGAAGTGCCACCGATAAGTATTGTTCCCAATGTTCGATCGGAGCATTATGTGTTCCACAAGCTAATTGTATAGCTTTTCACACAGTGGCGTTCAACTTTTCGACCTGGCCATTGCACTGTGGATTGTATGCGGTAGTGTTGCTTGTAGCTATCCCTTTTAAATGGAGGTAGTCTCTTACTTCGGCCGATAGGAATTGGGTGCCTCTGTCTGAATGGATATAAGCGGGCATACCGAATATCATAAAATATGCTGTTAAGATGTTTGATGACAGTTTTGACAGTCATGTCGCTGCATAGGAAGGCAAAAGGGAATCGTGAATACTCGTCAATGACGGTGAGAATGTACTTGTTTTTGAAGATTGATGGGAGCGGCCTTTGAAGTCAATACTTAAACGTTTGAAAGCAGATGTTGCCTTTATAAGCTTTGGAAGAGGAGTGGGATTGTTAAAGTATCTTGGTTTCATTTCAGCACACAAGCGGCAATTTCGAGTCATCGTTCTGACTTCATCGATGGAGTAGGGTAGATTCTTACTTTTGACCCAATGGTACATTCTTGTTACTCCTGGGTGGCACAGTGACGCGTGGAGCGATTCGAGTTTAGTCGTTGAATTCCTAATGCAAGCACATATGCGCGATAGAGCGTCAGCTGCTCTGTTGTCCTTCCCCGGTCTTTACACAATATGATATTTAAATGGCGCTAGTTCTAGACGCCATCTTTGAATCTTCTCATTTTTAACTTTACTAGCGTGTTTGGCATTAAACATAAATGAGACAGATCTCTGGTCCGTAATTAGCTTGAAGGGTTTGCCGATGAGGAAGTGACGCCACTTTTTTAATGATTCTACTATGGCGTATGCTTCTTTCTCGATGGCTGAATGATTTAGTTCGCTGTGGTTCAAAGTTCTGGAGTAAAAAGCGACGGGACGTGAGTCTTGGGTCAGCGTAGCGGCAATCGAATGTTCAGATGCGTCAGTTTCCACTGTGAAGGGCATGTTGTCAACAATAGCATGGACGGAGGACTTGGCGATTGTAATTTTTAAACTTTCTAAACAATCTTTAGTTTCCTCACTTAGCGGGAAAGAGTTGGCGTGAGCGAGGACATGAATTCTTTCAGAAAAGTTAGGGATCCATCTGGAGTAGTGGGCAAACATACCCAATGTCCTTCTCAAGGTCGCTAGATCGTTTGGCGGTGGCATTTTCAACAGGGGCTGTAAGCGGTCACCATCAGGCTTAATGACGTGGTCCTTTATAGTAAATCCAAGTAAATTGATAGTCCTTTGACTGAACATGCTTTTGATCTTATTTAGAGTTAGGTTAAATTTGTCAGCTGCCTTCATGAATCTTTCCAAATTCTGGTCGTGTTCGCCTTGGGTATTGCCACATACGGTGATATCGTCGAGATAAGCACAAGTTCCAGAAAGATTTTCTTTTCTGATGAGCCAGTCTACGGTTCTTTGAAAACTGGCTACCCCGTTAGTAATACCAAACGGAATTCTGCAGAATTGGTACAAGTTGCCGCAAGCCTCGAAGGCTGTAAAAGGTTTCTCGTGAGGGAGTATAGGCACTTGGTGATAGGCGCTTTGTAGATCGATTGTACTAAATATTGCATATTTAGACACTCTCGACACCATTTCTTCCATATTAAGCAGTGGATATGCATCTAATTGGGTGTACCGGTTGATAGTTTGAGAGTAATCGATGACTAAACGCTTTTTATGAGTAGCATTTTTAGTTATAAGTACTTGTGCCCTCCAAGGCGAATGACTTTCTTCAATTATTCCATTGTCCAGGAGTTTCTTTACTTCGTCATATATAAAACTCTGGTCTTCAGGGTATTTACGTGATCGTATTGCTATGGGCTTGCAGTCCGGAGAAACATTTGCGAATAGTGGTACAGCAGGTACTGAGGCCTCTGCGACGCTGCACACTTTGAATGTATCTTTGGGACCACCGAAGTCAAACTGTAGAGCCGAGTGGAACGCTAGTAAGTCATGGCCGATTATCAAGTCAGCACAAAGATTCTTTACTATCAGTAGTTTGGCGTTCTCATAAAAGTGGTCACCTATTTGAATGTTCTGAAAGGTCGAACCGCTAATGTACTTGAGATGTGTGTGACAAGGAAGCCATTGAGACTGTCTGAGTACATGGTTTTCTCTTGAGACGACAAAGGTTGGCGAAATTCTCATTGATGAAGCTAATCGAGCTACCGGTGTCTATAAGTGCTTGCGTTTTGATACCTTTAATGACAGCAGGAATCATCGCTTTAGAGAGAGAGGCAGGTGCGGCTGCAAGGATGGCTGAGCAGTGGCTGCACTCTTCGGGCGAGGACATCGAAGCACTGGTGCTGGGTTTCGAGCGACATACCTTGCTATAATGTCCTTGTTTACCACAAGATTTGCAAGCAGTGTCTCTTGCTGGACAATTCTTTCTGACATGTTGTGCTCCTCCACAGTACCAGCATTTGCCAGTGGGAGATTTATTTATGAGTGATATTGTAGCGGCTGCAGTAGGAGTTTTAGGATCAGCGATGATGTTTTGCGTTTCAGGTACAGCACTGACAACTGGGTTGATGAAGTCTTGTGAGTTCGTTTCCGCCACCTCCATAGAGAGCGCTATATTGTATGTTTCATCCAGTGTCAGTGACAAATTTTCCAGAAGGCGTGATCGTATTTTGTTGGATACCATACTAGCAATGAACGCGCCACGAATGCTGTAATTTTTATTGGTTTCAGCATCTACACTCTTGAACTCACAGTTTTTGGCTAATTGTTTAAGAGATTGCAGATAAATGTCGACTGTCTCATCATGTTGCTGTCTTCTTGTTGTTAATAGGTGTCGAGCGTGGATTATATTGGTCTCCTTGACGTATAATTTGTCAAGTTCAGCTATTGCGGATTCATATGTGTTGCACTCACTCACGTGCGCGTAAACTTTGGGCGAGACATGGTTTATCAAGAGCTGCAGCTTAGTTTCTTGCCATTTCGCAGCCTCGCCGCTTTTACTTGCGGGTTCTAACTGAGCGAGGAAGTTGACAAACGTTTGTTTCCAGTGCAGCCATCCTTTGGTAGCTTTCGGTGATGGGTCCTCGTAGAACCGCTCTGGTCGTAGGTACTTTTCCATTTATGTTAATTAAATTGAAATAAAGACAAAACCTACAAAATATACGTTTTAAATAACATAAAATTGTACGTTATTTTAGGAGAGAAAACGCAGAGACATTGCAAATGTCATTGTTCTATCAATTACATAGATCTAACATATTACCAAGAAGGTCGCTAATGAAAACATGACGAGGAAATAGATCGCATGTCACGTCAGCGACTATTGTTATATTTTTGGTCAATAACTCTTTTTGAGGGTCCTAAATCAAAATTCGGTCTCGAACAAAACCTGCTCCTGAGAATGCTTGATTTTTGAGTGAGAAAATCATGAAAATCGGTTGGGTAGTTGTCGAGAAACAATTTCACATCGAGTTGCATTTGAGTCGCCTGATAAGGAGCTCCGCACGCTGCGCTCGCTTCGCTCAATAAATTTACAAAGTAATCTGTGGATCTCAACTACATTGTATAGTTATCTGTGGATCTATATCTATTTGGAAATCAGAAATGTTTCGACAACCATCAAAAATAGGAGATTGGTCATATAATGATAAATATTTTGAGACCGCATCTGTAGCCACCTCTAGCAACTTTTTAATGTAAAAAAGAAAACTATCTACTGGGTAAAGCTAGCAGTTGGCAACACTGGTTCGTCTTTCCTTATTTCCTGCCTTTGAAGCCATGCCAAAAATTCTCAAAAAAAAAAAATCCTTATTTCCTTTTTCTGCCGTTGCGAACAGAGTACCTATATAGGTAGGTAACCACTACGTTTAAAAGCTGCTACACACCGTGCCGCCGGCAATACAAGCCGTCGGCTTAGGCCGCGTATAGCCGCTAAGCATCATTCCGGTTGTACAGTCATGTATGTATGAAATGCCGCCGGCACCCCGCGAAACCCGCCGGCACAGCCCGGCGGCCATGCCGGCGGCTCTGGAAGCCGCCGGGTTAGCGGCGGCATGGCCGGCGGATCTGCCGCCGGCACTGTGTGTAGCAGCTTTAAGAGACGGGACTCTGAACAAAAAATTGGTCATATGAAGTGTAATGATATAATTAATACCAACCTAACCTCGAAAATAAAAATGGCAGGTCGTCAATGCAGCCAACATAGGAGAAAAATAACTAGGGATGTTCTGCATTCCATCGTCTTAAAGGTAGGTACTATTATCGATAAAATTTTATTTTGAGGTAAAAGAAAATTAAACAAAATATTTTTAATTAATAACACTTCTCTTTTATTACCATATATCTAAAAGTAGACTACCTACATAACTTTTAAAGTACCTGTTGGGGCCTGGGTTCTTGATAATTGATTTGAGACTCCCCAACGGTTAAAAATATTATAATAAAATAATTTAAGGTACAAAAGGTTGTGAGAACTTGTGTGTCTTGGTAGATGCTCGTAGGCTAGGTGTCCGTAGGCTAGGTGTGTAGGTTGCTATTCCTATCGTTAGTCTTGCTGCGAGGTATAGTTCCCTGTCTAGGTGAACGCCTTCTTCATATTCAGCCTTGACACCATAAGCGCCAGCTTCCAAAAAAAAAATTCTAGCATTTTTGAAACTGAAATGAAAATAATACATTTTGTCATATAGGTCATTAAATGACGCCTATAAACGCCAGCACTATTTTACTAGGTAACAACAAACCTTTTTTAATGTGGGCCAATGTACATTAGTCTGGTGTCAGCCAGATATGGACCCCTGTCTGGGTAAAGGCCTCCGTCATCTTCACCAGTAACTCCGAGCGCCAGCTTCCATCCATTTATTGCCAGGAAATTTGATTATGAAGTTTTAGTAGAATTACAAGCGGCAAATGGTAAGTTTATAAAATACACACTTGGGCTGAAGGGCCTTATTCTTTTGTGAAGTGAGGCCTCACTCGATGAAGAAGGTACTGCAATACTTATATGACTGATGCCAGATCCAGACACTTGCAGTAGTTGTGTTCCCATGCAATTTGTGAACATAAATCTGAAAATGTTAAACCTGGGCGCTTTAATTATACCATATTATAGATAACCAGTACGTAATCCGAACCTAATTTCTTACAGGTAAGTAATAGATGATATACAACAAAATCTCTAATATTTACAACATAGAGGTCATTCTACACTATAAACAAAACTTACCAATATTCACACTGCAAAGTGGAGCTAGCACGTTTGTAGCTTTTTTAATGTGTAGTGGGAATTCTTGCATAATTTCTTCGGACAATGGCTCAGCAGTAATTCCAATACACGGTATGGCTTTTAGCCTAAGCCGTGTTTTCTTATTGCAAAAATCATTGGGTCTAAAATGTTTTCCACAGATGTACTTTAACTGCTGATGCAGTTTCTCTATTGGCAAATAAGCCAAGTTTTCTTTACCAGTTAATTTGACCCATTGTCTACATCTA
This sequence comes from Nudaria mundana, assembly GCA_963556515.1. Classification (NCBI taxonomy): domain Eukaryota; kingdom Metazoa; phylum Arthropoda; class Insecta; order Lepidoptera; family Erebidae; genus Nudaria; species Nudaria mundana. The sequence continues at coordinate 14,151,527 of OY748296.1, forward strand.
AAAATAAATAAATTAAGTACTTATTAAAATTATACAATGTTTACAAAACAGGGTTTCAATTAGAATTGGCGAGGAAAAAAACTATCGATACAGAACAGACTAAACAATTTGTTCAACAATTTTATCCAAAATTGAACAAAATTTGTCTTAATTATGATATAAGGGACTCAGAACAGATGAAAATTATGTTATTAATTACTTACCGGGCTTCATTCAATGGAAATTGGGCCATAAATAGTCTTTTGTGCTTCTGCGCTCGACTTCTTGAAATACACATATTTCGCACTTGATTGATTGATTGATTGAGTAAGAAAAATAAACAATGATCATCAAATGACCAAGAGTTTATGTGATGACTGATGAGCCGCCATTTATGAAAGAGAATACAATACCATTTATTTTGAAATGTAACATAAGTTAGATTGTACCCTCTCATAACCTCTCGTGTTGGCTGCATTGACGGCTGCCATTTGTAATTTTCGATGTTAGGAGGTTGGTAATGATTATATCATTACACTTCATACAAACGATTTTTTGTACAGGAGTTTCGCCAGCCTGCAAAGACTTGCGAGAGTTTAGAGTAGATTGCATTATCTTTTATAATATTGCGTAAATATTATATATTTATTTGGTCTGAAAATTTACTGCCGACATACATTTTGGTGTATGTTCAAGCAGATTTTAAACTATGAATAGTATAGGAGAAGAATGTACAGATTTAAAAAAGAAATACGATGATTGCTTCAATGTCTGGTTTTCCGATAAATTTTTAAAAGGTGATAACGATGAATCTATGTGCGCTGGAATATTTAAGGTGTATCAGGATTGCGTGAAGGTAATTTATTAACTTATTATATTGTCGCAAACATACCAGCATTGATTCTAAAAGATCACAATAATTCTTAACCTATACTGTTATCACTATAGTTTGATGTAATCACATAAAAACTTTATCAGTGAATAAATTATCAGATATGTTTTCTATTTTTTAATTTTCAGAATGCCATGAAAATACAAAATATAGATTTTACAGAAATTGATAAAGATGTACTGGGCACTGAAAGCGAGTTCAAACCTCCTCCTTCAGGGAGCAGCAGTTGACAGATTATGTGGATTTGGGGCTCAACCAATGATGGTTGCAAGTTAAACACAAGTAGGACATTGGTTTAAATGTTGTTAAAGATGGGACATTATTTTCAGAATACACATTTGTTTTATGTTATAACTTGTTTTCACATAAGTCTTTAGTGTTCACATGCACAGCGTAATGTTAGAATATGTGTAGAGTATGTGAAGAGAGTTGATGTATTATTTGTTAATGATATTTATGTTACAAATATCTTTTAAGTTTATCTCAGTGCCTTTAATTTCTTCAAACAATATAGCAATATTCTCCTCCGTAATGTTTCAAAACCTGGTAACTGAATACTGCAGTCGATACCTCCCCGAGTTCCGGCACCGTCAAAAATTGGCTCTTAAAGTGAATTAAAATATGTGTTATCGGCTCATCCAGCTAGCTTAGAAATCAGCATGAATTCCTAGATTCAGGAAAGAGACATTGCATCCCCAGGACAATTCAGTGAAATTTCTGAAACTTTTATAAACCAAGTTCCTCACAAATTTTTCAAGATTAAATTTAAAGAGATTAAACCTAATAATAACACAATTTACGAAATTATTAGTTTATTAAAAATTATTTAGAGCACATACATATTCCTTAAATAAATTGGCTTGAATAGTTTATCTCTGACTTGTGTCTCTTGGTCTGTATACATAACCTCTGCTTTTCATCTCCCTGATGACACCTGCTGGTAATCTTCCAGATACCGAAATGGCATACACACCCTTGCAGAACCTACCTGTATAAAATGAAACATAAAATTTTACAATCATGGAATTGCAAGCTAATCATCACTTTTTTTATGAATTTGAAATGCTGTGTGCTTTTAAACTTGAGTGAGGAACAGTAAACAATCAAAATTTATTACATTGTTATATGGGAACGGATTTTATCCTGTGTCGGTGAGTGAAGGCGTGCGTGGGGTGAAGCCCCACAGCACGCTCCCGCACCCTACCGGATGCCTCCTTCATGGGCATAGCCTACTCGCAGAAGGAAACGGACGCGTTCCACTGTCTCCAGCTAGAGACCATGGCTCGTAGCATGGTCTCCAGCGAGAAGGAATCTACGCCCAGGCCTACAACAAGGTACCGACGCTGACTCGCCTACGCTGAGCATTCCACCAACGTGGAATGCCGTGCCGTGTATTCAACAATCTGTGTAATAAAGAAGCGTTGTTGACCTTCCGTCTAGCTGCCCATATGGGAGCCACGTATACAGCCATGCTCCACACGATCCCCAGGTACAGTCTCCTGCAGGAAGCATTGGGTCCCTTGAAGTTGGGCATAAGGAGCATTGGAAGTATTGTATCATTTCCAGGGAAAGGGAACAGTTGCTGGTTTAGAGTCCAGCCCAAGACTACAGCTTTTGTGATTCATATTGTAAAAATTATATGAGAAAAAGTTACCATACTTCATTGCTTATAAATATATATTCACAATTACAGACTTGTGTATATTGCCTGGTATTAGCAATAGACTTGCCTCCTATTACATGGGGTCCAACAAAACTTTTGACAAACAGTAGGTGTGCAAAACATCTCTGCAACCCCTCAGGGAGATAGGCGTGATTTATGTTGGTAGAGGTAGATATGTAGATAATATTAGGTTATATTAATATTTGTAAAAAAACTTACTTATTCTTTGCCACTTGCACACCCAACTATCTTCAGGACTCATAACAGCTATCATTCTGAAAAATTAAATTGTTCAAAAAATCCCAGTAAGTGCTAGTTGGACTCTCGCACACAAAGGTTTCCGTACCAAAACAGCAAAAAAAATTGTTGTATGGGAGCCCCCTTAAATATTTATTATATTCTGTTTTTTAGTATTTGTTGTTATAGAGAGGCAACGTAAATACATAATCTGTGAAATTTCAACTTTCTAACTATCACGGTTCATGAGATACAGCCCAAGACAGACGGACTAAGTCTTAGTAATAGGGTTCCCGTTCTATTCTTTGGGTACGGGAAACTAAAAATGTAGGCACGGTTGCTTGAAAAATTTTGTAGTTATTCGGAAGTAATCAGGGGCCTAGGCATCGGCGAGTGACAGAGAGGGGACTTGTACTTGTAGTCACAGGCTGATCTCCGCAAGTCCATGTCTAGTGCGCGGGTTTGCGTGTGACAGAGAGGGGCAGCATGATTACAATGTTCATTCAGAAGCAGCTGATTACAATGTTGCGCTTGTTGTAAAGTTTTAGTGGTGTCTTTAAATTATGCAGGGGATTTCAAATTTTTAAAAAGGGTCATAACTGTTTCAATTCAAATTGTGGAAAGAAAGATTAAGTACCTTGATGGGTAAGATTTTGCTTTATCTACCTTTAAAATTATCGCATTAATTAAAATTTTGACCCAGGAATCGAACACCCGGAGTCCAAAGCCGATATTCTACTAACCACCCCACCGAAGCAGTCACAGCTGTATAATACCTTTGAGATGTGCTATGTTTCTATAGATATTGTTACTAACTCACCCATCAAAATTATTACTAGTGCAGTCGTAAACATTGTCTTTATTATTTTTCATGTGTAGAAACTCATCACAATTATCACATCCCTCGTACTCGAATTGATCAAAAGTCTACAACAATAAAATTGTATATTACTTCAATAGCTCCAAACGAGTGACGTACAATAAATAAGACGAAATTGTATGTATCTAGGAGTTCGTTTTATTAAAGATACAACATACCTTTATAAGTGAGCAGACCAGGCAGGCACGTAGACCTCTTAGTTCTTTTGGAACAGTCTCTAAAGACATTTTAATGGAACAGCTTCTCTTTCGTTTTCCAAAATATGCGAAGAGTCAAAATTTAGATGTCTGATAATCAAAATAAATACATTGTGGTATTTATTGTGACGGTGTCTGATAAATAGGATCACTTCGAACTTATATTATACATAATTAAACAGGTTTTCTAAATGAAAGCATAAGCATATCAACCAAAGTGAACTGACTGACTGACTGATTACTGACTGATTGACCACGATAGGTACTAAACGTAGTGCTTATATTCTCTTTGCACGATACCTACGTTAAAATTCGTTTCGTCGGGCAAGTATTCCACAAATGCCAAGTAGAAATACCGGCAGGCGGGCGGCATTAATTCGGCAAGTTGGGCTATCTTGTGTCACTGTCAAATGTCAATTTTGAGCTTGGTTTTTTTTTTGGGAGTTTATGTCTACAATAAGAATTACAATGGTTACAATTACAATTACATGTTACAATTACATGGTTCTTTAAGAATCGGGGCTTTGGAAAAAACTCGACATCGGTAGTTTCTCGTCTCCGCTTAGGTCATGCATGTACGCCAGTTCACTTGGCAAAGATTAAGGTTAGGGATCATTCTCTTTGTGAATGCGGTTTGGATGAAGGTGACGCGGATCACATCTTCTTCTCCTGTCCAAATCAACGAATTTCTCTTTACGATGTGCTTTCCTCTAATATTCCTCTACCTACATCTTTCAAAACTCTTCTAGCCCTGGTCCATACCCCTTTTATCAAGACCCTTTGTAAATATATTGAATATAATAAATTAAAACTATAGGTTTTTTGTGGTCTCTTATCTATTTATATCTTAATGTATTGTGTAGTTAGTAGTTACTGTAGATAGAATATTCTTTATCTATGGTAGTTTTAATTGTATTCTTTTATCTTTTATGGTATTTTTTTTTGTTAAGACTCTGACTGAGTTATGGAATTACTCGGCCATCGATCATAATTTCGACCCACAGTTAAAATCTCCTACGTTATTAGCTTTACTCACTGGTCATTGGCAAGTTGCTGCAAGTGCAAGCAGAGGCCATAACAAAGAATTGAATTGAAGAATTACAATATACAAAATAAACATAATTATAGACTAAAAATATTTACATTACAAAATATCGTTTAAAAAATCCTCCACGTCATTGCCGACTGGGAAGGTTCCCAGAATGCTGGCTGTGTTGCCACGTTGGATGGCGATACTTATTCTTTGGGCCAGAAAATAGCCAGCCTTCTGGTCCTGAGAAGCATCGATTAGGCGTTTAGCAATGTCTCTATAAAGGCGGCGAGCACTCGGACCCCACGACCCCAGTGTCTCCACCCCAAACGGCTCAAATATGTAATCACCTGCTAGGTTAGCATATTTACGCCGTTTAAAGCCTTCAGCCGTTGCAGCAGCAGCGCCGGCACATCCGGATGTGCTTGGAAGGTGTGAAGGTGCTAAGGTGTCAACGCATGTAGCGTCCCACACCAAAGGCCTTCCCATCTTCCACGGTAGCAACGACATACCGTCCGGTCTCTTTCCATCGCTTCGTGCTAAACCATTTGGTTCACGTACGGCCGGAAGACCTGCGGTGGAAAGAGCCCTACGAATTATGTCGTTTAGAATAGCGTGCCGAGGTATACGACCTGCGCTTCTGCTACAAGAAAGGCCATGGTGTCCCAGATTATCGACGGCTACTCCACAGGTGCAATGATGCGGGGATACACAAGGTGTACCCAGCCGAAGGCAAGTGGCAAGTTTATGTATTGGTTTCAAGACCCACCATAGCGCTGGGAAGAGCTTGTCGGGAACCAATGATATACAGCAGAGCGAGCATGGCGGTAGGAAGAATTTGTCGATAATGTATTGCATAGGTTACGTTATCAAGATTTTGCTCTACTGCCATGCTCACCCTGCTAGCTTCAAAAATTTTTACTAATTTACTTCTTACTTCTTATCATTGGTTATCGACTGAAGTAGACATTGCTATGCTTATAGGTTTATTACATAAAAAACCGTTTATAGGTTTTTATAGGTAGGTAGCACAAAATAATGCCAGGCAGTATGGTCCTAGGACTCTAGCCTGTCCCTTAAATTGCCAAATCTCAGATCAACTATCTATAGATAGATGGCAGTTGTTGGGAAGTTTCTTTGACCTTTAATCATTGTTTAAATCGTTAAAATTGTTGCTATTAAACATTTTTCTTTATCTTTTCCTTTTTTTTTGGTTGTTACAGTTTACATAGTTTATGGTTATAAACTTCCTACAAAGATATAAAAATATTTTTATATAAATATTATCTACATAATACCTACTTTGACATTTTAAAACCCCATGAAAATAACTTTCATCTTGCTTTTAAAATCTACTTCCTCATCATCATCTACCTGCCCTTATCCCAATTATTTGGGGTCGGCGCAACAAGTTTTTCTCCTCCACACATCCCTGTCAGACGTCATCTCTTCAGTCACTCCTCTCCTTGTCATGTCCTCTTTCACACATTCCATCCATCTTTTCTTTGGCCTACCTCTACTTCTTAAACCCTCTACAGTCATACTTTGCACCTTTCTTATGACATTGCTTTCCTCTCTTCTCTTAACATGTCCATACCATGACAGCCGCTCGCTTCTCAATTTTTCGTTCACTGGTGCAACTTTCAAACTTCCTCTCTAATATACTCGTTCCTTACCCTATCCATTCTTGTCAGACCACACATCCATCTTAACATTCGCATCTCCGCTACATGCAGTTGTCTTTCATCCGTCGCTTTTAAGGCCAAACATGACAGTCCATACAGGACGGCAGGTCTGACGACAGTCTTGTAAATTTTCTCTTTAAGTTTTGGGGGAAATAGAGGGTCGCAAATAGTGCCTTTGACCTGCCGCCATTTGATCCAACCTGCGTCAATTCTGTGCTTCACTGACCGATCGATTTCCCCATCGTCCTGGATAAGAGAGCCGAGGTACCGAAAACTGGAGCAAACTGGTATTGGTGCGCCGTCTAGCACTATAGGTGTAGAACTGGAGAGACCGCCGAAATCAGAGAACATGTACTCAGTTTTGGTTCTACTGATTTTCAAGCCTACACTCTCCAGTTTACACTGCCATTTTTCCAATCTACTCTGTACCTCAGGCCCGTCTTCACCGACGAGTACAATGTCATCGGCAAATAGCATACACCAGGGGGTCTCTTCCTGTATCTTCGATGTCAAAGCATCCATTATCAACAGGAAGAGATATGGGCTTAGCGCCGAGCCCTGATGCAAGCCTACCGCCACACTGAACTCGTCGGTGTTGCCAGCAGCAGTTCGTACGTAGGTTTTCGATCGACAATACATCGCACAGATTAACTCTATATACTTCCCAGGCACACCTTTCTCTTTCAAGGCCCACCACAAAACCGTTCTGGGTACCCGGTCGTATGCCTTCTCGAGGTCCACAAACACCATGTGCAAGTTTTTATGTGCACGCCTATACTTTTCACACAGCTGGCGTAGTGCAAATATGGCGTCTGTAGTCCCGCGACCAGGCATAAACCCGAACTGGTTTTGGGTAATCTCGCTTTCCTCTCGCACTCGTTTCTCTATAACTTTCTCCCAAACTTTCATACTGTGTGACATCAACTTAATTCCTCGATAGTTGCCGCAGTCCTGCACATCACCCTTATTTTTAAAAATGGGCACTAGAGAACTATTGCACCATTCATCGGGGATCGTCACCTCATACAACAACTTATTGAAGAACAAGGTCAGCCACGCATATCCATCTTCTTCCATTATTTTCCACGCTTCCACTGGAATGCCGTCGGGCCTTACGGCTTTCCCATTTTCATATTTCGTACTGCCTTTCTTATTTCATCTCTATCAATCTCCTTCACTAAACCTATATTCACTCGTCCCGCTTCTAAATTTCCACTCCATGCATTCTCTTCATTCAGAAGTTTTTCGAAATACAACTTCCATCGATTTTTTACTTCATCTTCTATTATTAAAATCTTACCATTCTCATCTTTTATACGTCTCACATGTCTTACGTCTTTCGTTCTATCATCTCTGTCTTTCGCTAAGCGGTAGATTTCTTTTTGGCCGTTTTAGTTCCATCAAGAGCATTGTATAGTTGCTCTTGGGCCTGAGATTTAGCTATTGCTACCGCTTTCTTCGCCTTTTTGCTCCATTCCTTATACTTCTCCTTTTTTTCTTCTTTTTCACTTTCATTCCCTTTTTCTTTCTGCCATTCCTTAAAAGCATTCTTTTTTTCTTTAATTACCTTTTGTACTTCTCTGTTCCACCACCATGTATCCTTATCAAGTACACCTTTAGCTTTCGTTTCTCCAAACACTTCTTTTGCTACTTTCCTGATGCAACTTGCCATTTCATTCCAACATTCATTCACTGATTTATCCACCATATCTCTCATTCATCGTTCTTTAAACTTACTTGCATATTCTTTCTTCTCTATCAACCACCACTTAATTCGAGGAGAGGGGCGCTTTTTGCCTTTTTGTGAGACTACTATGATCTTTAAGTCCATTATTAGCAGCTTATGTGCTTCACTACCCCTTCTCCCGGCAGCACCTTGCAGTCTCTGACACAGACCAACCTACTCCCCCGGATTAGGAAATAGTCGATCTGTGTCAAATGAATACCACTTTTATAAGTGATTAGGTGTGAGTCCTGTTTACAAAACCACGTGTTCACTATGGCAAGGTTAAGGGAGGAAGCAACCTGCAGTAGTGTTTCACCGTCACTGTTACGGGTTCCGTATCCCCACCCTCCATGCACTCTTTCATAATCATCATTTACTCTTCCTACATGTCCATTAAAATCACCTCCTATACATATTTCTGGTTACTAATCATGACTTTATCAAATTCCTCCCAAAAAAAATCTTTCTCTCTGTCATCACACCCGCTCTGTGGTACATACACGCTGATCACATTTAGCACCATACTCTCCCATACTACTTTCACAACTATTATCCTGTCGTTTACTCTTTTCACATCCGTCACGCATTCTTTCAAGTTACCATCCAGTACTACGCCAACTCCATTCCTTTTCCCATCACTCCCAATGTAGTATAACTTATATCCTTCATCAATCTCTCTAGCACTTGCACCCTTCCACTTAGTCTCCTGTAAACATGCCACATTTATTCTTCTTCTCTTAAACACATCGGCCAATTCTCTCCCTTTCCCAGTCATAGAGCCAACATTCCAACTTGCATACCTCAGTCTTACTTCTCTTTCGCAATGGGCTTGCGTCTTACGTCTCATCCACCCCCGATGCGACAACCCTTGTCCATTTCCCACAGGTACCGGGTGCCTGTGGGAAATGGACAAGGGTTGTCGCTACTTCCTAACCCTAAGAAAAATCAACATCAAAGTCTTGCTTCCAACTCACCTAATTCTAAACATTCAAAGTCTCACACAAGTGACAAGCAAATTACAAACGATTCCTAACATTACATTTAAGTTTGAATCTGAACACTACCTATTACTTTTTTATTTACATTCAACTTTTTAAACCAGCCAGTAAGCCTGTATACAACCTTTTAAAATTCTATCTCCAACTAATTGAATCGAAACACAGACCGGTTGAAACCAGACACAAAACAGATCTCAGAACAATAATTAGTTTTTTTTTTTTCTACAGGACAATTTAAACTGGGAAGCTGTGGTTGTCAGAAGTGTACGTGCTTGGGTTTTAGTTCCAAGATTGCCCGGTAACCAGCATATTAAAAAATCTGCCATTCATCACATATAGAAGTACACGACGCGTAGATGATTGAGGACGTACAGCATAAATTCATTATCTGAAATGAAAGTATCTGTTGATTCCAAATGAACGGAATCAATTAAGTCTCTCTTGTACTTGCATGTAAATCGTTTGCAGAGAAACAATTTAGATGAGGTCCATAGCGTAGGTTGTTATTCAGTCACACGCCTATTCGGGCCATATGGCGGTCCTACTATACAGTGGGCATCGCACTGCTTGTTGCTACCCCAGGGAATTATGCCAACATAACTTCTATGATATAGCTATACCATAGAACAACAGAAAGTACCAGCTCTACGTAATATGAGGACAATGATGCACGCTTCACACAGTTAGAAGCAGCCCACCGCTTCACTTGGTGGAATCCATTTGACACGGGGCTATGAATACACTTTCACACAGACTCAGGCCTTAGAGAATCATGAAAGGTGCTTACACACAAATTAGCCAGAGATTGTGTGAAAGTGCATTTATAGCCCTATGCCAAAAGGGACCGCTGGTAAAGACGCCTAGTGAAGCGGTCGGCTGCTTCTACCATTGTGAAACGTGCATCACTGCTCTCATATTACGTAGAGCGGGTACTTTCTGTTGTTCTATGGTCCTGCGACACCATAGAAGTTATGTTGGCATAATTCCCTTGGGTTGCAACAAGCAATGTGATGCCCATTGTATAGTAGGACCAGCATATGGCCAGAATAGCTGGCGTATGACTGATTAACAACCTACGCTACGGAATGTACCTCATCTAAATTGTTTCTCTGCATACGATTTAAATGCAGATACAAGGAAGACCCAGCTGATTCCATTCATTTGGAATCAACAGATACTTTAATTTCAGCTGGTGAATTTATGCTGTACGTCCTCGGTTGTCTACGCGTCGTGTACCTCGATCTGTGATGAATAGCAGATGTTTAATATGCTGGTTACCAGGCAATCTTGGAACTAAAAACCAAGTATGTATATTTTCCCGACAGTATTAGAGAAATCTTGAACGCAAGATATTTGGTGGAATTACAACGCGACACTGAAATTTCCCACGTGACATTAGGAAACGGATTTGAATTTACATTAAGAATAAAGAATTTATTAGTGGTCAAAGATCTTACCATTGAGTCTTCAAAACTGAGTTTATATCTCGGGATGGAAAGATACGCGACAGCAGTGGTGATATTACATTATCCTCGACTGTTTGACTGTTCTGACGTGCTTAGTGGTTCAGAGTTCAGACCAGTTTTCAACGCTCTATATATACGTAGATAGTTGCCCTAAGGCCCCTGACCCCCTGAGGGCAAATTTACAAACAAAAAAACAAAATAATGTTATGTCATTATAAACAATAATAAACTTATAAACATAACCTCGCTCGAATCCGCTCCATCTCATCGTCAAGAGTTTTTGGCTTTATCAAAACGGCCAAACAATTGAAGATTTTAGAAAGTGCTTTGTTCCTACTTGCAAGAACGACACCAATAATAGTCCAAACAAAATTTTTGTTCGTATTCAAGAACACCTGCGAAAAAAGTGGTGTAGTGAAGTTAAGGCGGAATATTTTAAGAATCAGACAGAGTATTGTTGCGAAGATCATTTGGAGGTTTTTGTTTTTGTCAGATTTATTTGTTATGTGCTATGTACCATTAATTGTTTACCCGAGTTTTGATACAATTTCTGGGTTAGGTTACCTATGGATACCTACTGGTTATTCTTATGGCCTGGCAGTAATACAATAATTTGGTTTTTCTTTTGTAGCCCAGAGAGGATTTAATAAATTATTACCGGTGTAAATTAATGCATCAAGAACCCAGGCTGATACATACGGCTTCACTGCTTAATATTACTCAGGATACAAGTGAAGATTTGTTAGTGTTAAATAAGTTACTGGTTCAACATACAAGAACTAGCAAATCATTAAAAAGAAAATATGAGGAGATTATAGTGACTAGTACATCTGATGCAATGATGCCCAGTAAATCTTCACCTTCCACGTCACCTAAGGTACATTTTAACTAACCAACTTAAATCTAGATCTCACACCTTTATACCATGGGCTAGGCTAACAATAGCCTGCCATCAGATAACAGAGCAGATTCTTCTTCTGTCCTTATACATAAAAAATAAAATAAAATATTCATGCGAGTGCACCAGATTCAATTCAAGTGTGTTTAACGTGCCCTTTTTACAATACATAATTAATTTCATCAGTTTATACTCTACGAGATCGACACCTGCCCGCCCATTTACATTATGCATAATACTTGATATGACATTCACTCAACACGGGTACAAGGGGGTCTTGAAAAGTTAAACCTAACCTTTTTAAATATGGAATATCATTATATAATGCCATAATAGATTATTAAAATAAAACAGTAAACAAATAAAAAAACATTCTGAATGAAATGAAGCAAACATAATATCTACTTCACAAAACTTATTGGCGGATTCGAAGATGATGTTCAATGTCGCGAGATTTTATTGGTGGAATACGGGGCGCGCGACTGCGGCAGGCAACCAATAATATGATCATAGTTTGACAGTGACATTAGAAATGGCGTGAGGAGACGCCATTTTAATTAATGTCACTGTCAAATGGTTACTGTTTACAATTTTTATCAAATTTTAATATTTTTTCTCAAAAACTACGCTCGCCCTCAATTTGAAACTTTATTTGTGTGCTACCAAGTACCAATGTAACCTTTATATAAAAACATAACCTCTAACCCGGTTAAAGGAAAGCTGAGCCAAAATTTGTCTTTGGTTTAGGTACGATTTTATGATACAGATTTTCTATGAGATTTTCGCCAAAACTGTATCATAAAGTTACTTTTTAATCATTATAGTACAGTGTATAAAGTTGTACTTGCTACTATTGCAAGTACAACTTTATGCTACAGTCGGTTGGAGTAATTGTGTTCTATTTTGTCTCAGACTAAAAGAATAACATAGACGGAACGAATAGACCTACCGAGTGAAGCCGCCAAAAGGGATACTCTATAGCAATGGGATACCATTCGCTCGCTACTCCCAAAGAGAATATAAGCACTACGTTTAGCTACTCCTTTGTGAACAGCGAATGTGTGCGCACGTGCGATCACGGTTGAACAAAATATTATAAAAATGCCGTATTGTGTGGTGAAAAGGTGTAAAAACACTTCAACTATTCATAGGAAGAATGCTGGATTATCGTTTCATAAGTAAGTAACTATTTCTTATTAGATTTCATAACATTTTTCTAAATATTTTAGTTGCACAAACTAGGAACACAAAACCTCCGCCATATCATACAGAGTTGCCATAATTTTTTCATCATTTCCATAAAATATTTTGCAGTATTTATGGGAAATTATAAAGTACTGACTAAAAAAAAATCAATGTCATCAATGTACCATCTCGATGTTTCTAATCATCATCATCATCATTCGTGCGTTAGTCCCGAACTCCCGATCACATCTGTGTCCGGGATCTACTTAATACGTGGCTTGGGTATTTCGGCAATCTTGGAATTGACCGCTGTCTGACCTCCCAGCCTGTGTTCTGATCCAATATATTTATGTTACTGTGTCAGTAGTTTAATTTCAGTCTAACACTACAAAGGCCTGCCTTAACCTAACGACTATTGATATCTAGGACCGACGTTTTAAGTGTTGTCCGAGGCACTGAATGGAAGGCTCGGATGGAATACCACTTAGTGGTCACCCATCCAAATTACGATCGCGTCTATGTAGCTTAACCCACTGATTGTTTAGCGAAAAGTGAGCGCACCTGGCCATGAGAACTTCAACTGTTGTTGTGCGTTGTGATACATGAATTGTTTTAACTGACTTAAAATAAGGAGGAGGATTCGGATGTTCACATTTTTATGTTTGTTTTTTTTATTTAATTTTAACAGACCCACGCACGTCAAACTTATAATACCCTGAGGTTTTCTAAAACGTTTACTGTTTGTTCTAAGCTTAGCTGTTGACATTATTTTCCAGGTTTCCAATGGAGCCTAATTTGCGACAGCAATGGACGAAAATATTAAGGAAGAATAGAGAGGATGACTCTTGGACTCCGTCTGCTTTTTCTTTAGTCTGCTCCGCACACTTTCAAGAAAAGGATTTATATATAACTAAAGACGGTCTCCGTCGGTTACGCAAAAATGCTATACCAACACTGGATTTAATATTTTGTGCACCTACAGTTATTGATTCTCCAAATTCATCGTGTCCCACTGAATCCATAGTTAATCCTACACACTCTAGACCAAGTTCTACCGTCGAGTTACCTGGCACATCCACTAATCAAAATTCTCCAAGTCTGGCAGTAGCGAGCTCAGACCTTGATTCTATTTTCGACACACCTAGAAAAAATAAACTTAGAACTCAGTTAAGAAAACATCAAATATTGACAACAACAGCTAAAAAGAAAATTAAATCTTTACAACAACAAGTTCGACGTTTAAAAAAAAAGAATCTATCACTAATGTCAATCCTGAACGAATTAAAACGTAAAAATTTAATTAACCTTGATGTACATCAGAATTTGACAGATAATGTGGTATCAACTGAAATATTCCACAGAACGTACCTGCGCTCTAAAGGCAAGAAAAAGCTAAAATTTAGCCCGGCTATTAAAAAATTTTGTTTAACGTTAGATTTTTACTCCCCTAAAGCCTATGAATATGTGAGAAAAACTTTTAATACCTGCTTACCCCATAGAAAAACACTAGCCAAGTGGTATACCCATATAAATGGTGTGCCGGGATTCACTGAGGAATCTTTTACAGCTTCGTCTCCCACAATACCCATCAGCCTTAATGTTTGACGAAATGGCCATCAGGCAGCAGAAGCTATGGGATGGAAAGAAGTACATAGGGGTCGTTGATATGGGTGACGAAATTATTAATTCTTCCCATTTGGCCTCACAGGCATTTGTATTTATGCTTGTGGACATAAATTATAATTTTAAAATTCCTTTGGGTTATTTTTTAACAACAACTCTCACAGGGGAACATAAGGCAAATTTAATAAAGACATGCCTAGTCAAATGTCATGAGGTGGGCGTAAAAGTTGTATCGCTAACATTCGATGGTCATGCAACTAATATTAGTGCCATGGAGCTCTTAGGTTGCAAAATCAGTGACGTTAAAAAATTAAAAACTATTTTTAAGCATCCCTCAGAGGACAGTCAAGTTGCCTGTTTCTTGGACCCCTGCCACGTTATCAAAATGATTCGGAACCAATTAGAAGCAAAAAAAAATTTTATACACGAAGAAGGTTCTGTGCGATGGGAGTATTTTGTAAAACTTAACAAGTTACAAGAAAGTGAAGGCTTACACTTAGCGAATAAAATATCAAAAAAGCATATACTTTTTAGAACACAAATAATGAAAGTAAAACTTGCAACACAACTTCTAAGTAGGAGTGTTGCCACGGCTTTAAAATTGTGTAGAGAAGATTTAAAGCTCCCTGAGTTCCAGCAATCAGCTCCAACTGAAAAGTTTGTCGAGTTAATTAATAACATGTTTGATGTTTTCAATACACGGGCTATAGTACATCGTGGGTTTAAAAAACCAATTTATAGCGGTAATAAAAATGAAATTTACTCCGTTTTAGATCAGGTTGAACGTTATATATCGAATTTATATATAAAAACATCCACAAAACGTCTTGTTAAAACCAATGATACACAAAAACATTTAATTACTAGTCTAAATAAGAAAGTTACTGAAACACGGAGTAAGACTGGGTTCTTGGGTATCCTTATTAATGTCAAAAGTTTAAAATTTTTATATGAATACGTAGTCGAAACTGAAAAAATCTTAGCGTTTATACCTGTATATAAATTAAGTCAGTACCATCTTGAAATTTTTTTTGGGTCTATTAGAATGCACGGTGGTCACAACGACAACCCAAACGCTAAACAATTTAAAGGAATATACCGTAAATTACTTACACATCTGGAGTTAAAATGCCTGGACACTGGCAACTGCATTGCTTTAGAAACTGTTGCCATATTAACATTTACTTCTTCAACTCCAACTACCTGTATATAAATTAAGTCAGTACCATCTTGAAATTTTTTTTGGGTCTATTAGAATGCACGGTGGTCACAACGACAACCCAAACGCTAAACAATTTAAAGGAATATACCGTAAATTACTTACACATCTGGAGTTAAAATGCCTGGACACTGGCAACTGCATTGCTTTAGAAACTGTTGCATTCGTCCCATTGCCGTAGGTAGCACGTTGCGGCGTTTGGCAGCCAAAATTTGTTGTCGTTTTTATAGTACGAAGCTTACTACCAAATTTCAGCCCTTTCAATTAGGTTTTGGTTCAAAAGGAGGTTGTGAGGCCGCAATCCATGCGCTTGCAACATACCTTGACAGTAGCGAAGATGGAGAGGTCATCTTGAAAGTTGACCTGAAAAACGCCTTCAACTCTGTAAACAGGGACACCTTGCTGACACAGGCCAAATTAGAAACCCCCAAAATATTTAATTTTCTTTGGCAATGCTATAGTCAGCCAACAAAATTAATTTATAAAGACCACCTTTTGAATTCAGCCGTTGGATGTCAGCAAGGTGATCCGTTGGGACCAGTCATCTTCAGTTTGGCAATTAACCCAATAATTCAAAAAATAAAATCCAAATTTAACATTTGGTATCTAGACGACGGGACTTTAGGGGGAAAAGTAGAGACAGTTTTACAAGATTTAGCCCTAATAAAGAACGAGTTTCAGTCAATTGGCTTAGAACTGAACGCGAATAAATGTGAGATTTTTATATCTGAAAACACAGATAAATTAACAACAATCTCCAAATTCAACTGTCTGGCCCCCAACATAAAAGTTTTGGACAAAACTTCTTTACGCCTCCTAGGGTCCCCGATTTTAGAAGATGGCTTTTCCACTTTTATCGAGGAAAAAATTCAAAATTTTGATCAGGTTATTGATAGTCTATGTAATATCAGTATTCATTCAGCTTTCACTATTCTTCGTTTTTGTCTTTTCGTACCCAAATTTACACATGCCCTCCGTTCAGGACAATTTTGGAAAAATGTAGAAATTTTGGGCAGACTAGACAACTTAATACAAAATTCTTTGTGTAAAATTTTAAATGTAAATATTAATGACCGGGCCTGGGTCCAAGCGTCTCTTCCAGTTCGCTTGGGCGGGCTAGGTATTCGTAGAGTCACAGATGTCAGTCTGCCAGCATTTCTGTCGTCGGTCCATAGCACCGAAGAATTAGACAGGAAAATTTTGTCAAATACACTGATTGATTCCGAGGTGCGATGCAAGACCGATGCCATAAATGCTTGGAGGATGTCTTGCCCCGACACTGACCTGCCCTCACGCCTAGGCTCACAGCGACTGTGGGATTCACCGCTCTGTAAATTGAGAATTAATACACTAATTGACACTTCTGTCAATATTTCAGAGCGTGCACGCATACTAGCTGTTGGAGAATGGGAGTCAGGGTTATGGATCCAGGCGCTCCCATCGCCCAACATCGGTACAATGTTGGACGACACTACCTTCCGCATTGCCACTTGCCTTCGGCTGGGTACACCTTGTGTATCCGCGCATCATTGCACCTGTGGAGTAGCCGTCGATAATCTGGGACACCATGGCCTTTCTTGTAGCAGAAGCGCAGGTCGTATACCTCGGCACACTATTCTAAACGACATAATTCGTAGGGCTCCTTCCACCGCAGGTCTTCCGGCCGTACGTGAACCAAATGGTTTAGTACGAAGCGATGGAAAGAGACCGGACGGTATGTCGTTGCTACAGTGGAAGATGGGAAGGCCTTTGGTGTGGGACGCTACATGCGTTGACACCTTAGCACCTTCACACCTTCCAAGCACATCCGGATGTGCCGGCGCTGCTGCTGCATCGGCTGAAGGCTTTAAACGGCGTAAATATGCTAACCTAGCAGGTGATTACATATTTGAGCCGTTTGGGGTTGAGACACTGGGGTCATGGGGTCCGAGTGCTCGCCGCCTTTATAGAGACATTGCTAAACGCTTAATCGATGCTTCTCAGGACCAGAAGGCTGGCTATTTTCTGGCCCAAAGAATAAGTATCGCCATCCAACGTGGCAACACAGCCAGCATTCTGGGAACCTTCCCAGTCGGCAATGACGCGAAGGATTTTTTAAACGATATTTTGTAATGTAAATATTTTTAGTCTATAATTATGTTTATTTTGTATATTGTAATTCTTATTGTAAATAAATACTTCTTCAACTCAAATAATAAATTACACATATTCTTCTTACCGACATGAAGAAATTGAGCTGTCACCAGAATTAGATTTTTTGACGGTCGTATCAAAAGATGCTTCTGATTTAGCACGTAAATTAGATCTGCCCGATTTTAATGATATGCCCAGATTAATCGTGGGATACATTGCCGGAAGCGTTATCCATTATTTAACGAAAACTATCAAATGTGACGATTGCTTGACACATTTAGCCTCAATAGATAAACATGATCTCAATTTTCATAAATTGATTAATTTAAGATATAAAGGTGGCCTGAGTAAACGTCACCGGATACTTTTGAAATTTGTTTAGTAGCGGAAACAGTCATTCGTAAAATTATATAGGAAAACATTGTGATAGTAACGGAAAATCAATATCGCTATATTACATCACAAATTCTAAAAAGATTTTTATACAATGCTACGATTTTTAAAAATATTGAAAATGATCATAATGATTACGGTCCTAGCCATAGAGTACATCTTTTAAAATGTGTTATAAAAAAATAACTTTTTTTTTTTTTTTTATATATTTAGGTCGACAAATTGACGCCACCCGCCTGATGGTAAGCCGTGGCGACGTCTGGCGATTGTGGGCAACTCTCACAGTACACAGGAATACTAGAGAGTGACCCTCAACTTGACGACCCAGTAATGTGCCTCTTCACGCTTAACTTAAAGAACCCAGGGTTATATATTGGAGGAAACACGTGCGCGGGCAGGGCGTTCCAAGCCAAGCAGAGAAACGAACGTCTAAAACGCTCAGTTCTCGCGAAGACGGTTTCCACGGTACGAGAGTGACATCTCTGCCCGGCACGCGTTGTTCGGGATCGGAAGGGTGAGGGTGGGATCAGATTGAAGAGCTCTTCAGAATACTCACCGTGGTAAATACGGTAGAACGCGGCCAAGGAAGCAATTGTTCGGCGCTGGGCTAGCGGCTCAAGGCTTCCCGTTACCTCCGGAGAATCTATAATGCGAACAGCGCGTCGCTGCATAGCGTCGAGTGCGTCCAGCAAATACTTCGCGGAGCCGTCCCAGAGGTGAGAGCAGTATTCGACGCAGGGTCTAATCTGCGTTTTGTACAGCAGACACCTCTGGTGCGGTGTAAAGAATCGCTTTACCTTGTTCAGTATTCCTAGTTTCCGCGAAGCTAGCCCAATACATCTCTCAATGTATTTAGTGTTATTAAGCTCTCGACGTACGTCTATGCCAAGGATGTCTAGATTATCCTTCATTGGTAATGTTGCATTCTGAAGAGTGGGTAGGGGAAGGAAAGGGGATTTTTTCGCTGTAAATGCACACGCCTGTGTTTTGCGGGTATTGAACTCGACCAAGTTCTCGGCACCCCATTGGGAGATACTGTCGAGGTTACGGTCGAGATCAGCCACGAGTCGTCGTCTCTCCTCCTCAATCTCAGATAGCCCCGCCGTCGGACGAACCGAGTAACTCCCTAGCAGTGTGCTGTCATCTGCATAGCAATGAATGTTCCCGAGGGATAGCATATCATTGATATGCAGAAGAAAGAGAGTTGGTGATAGTACGGACCCCTGCGGTACCCCGGCATTCACTTGCAAGAAGCGAGAAGCCTGGCCATCGCAGAGGACCCGCACTCGGCGCTCGTTTAAAAAGCTGGCAATCCAGCTGCACAATTGAGGAGGTAGACCATATGCCGGAAGCTTGGAAAGGAGCGAAGCATGCCAGACCCTATCGAAAGCTTTGGCGATGTCCAGGCTAATACTTTTCCATAGCCCCACCCCATACATGCGTGACGAATGCCAGGAGGTCACCCGTTGATCGTTTTGGCCTGAAGCCATATTGCCGACCATTGATTAGCGAGTGATCCTCCAGGTATCGCATGAGCTGGTTATTGATAAGGAGCTCAAGCACCTTGCAAATGACTGAGGTGACAGCTATGGGTCGATAGTTGCCTGGATCGGAGCGATCCCCTTTCTTGGGAATCGGTTGTACGTTCGCCTCTTTCGAGACCTCCGGCACGAGCCCTGTAGAGTATGACAGGCGGTACAGACGCGTTAGTACTGGAGACAACTCAGCAGCACATTTTCGTAACACCACCGCCGGAATGCCGTCAGGGCAACTGGCTTTCCGCGTGTCGAGCGACCGCAGCACTGCCCGTACATCACATTGCCTGATAACAATATCAGGCATAGTGTGGCCACAGTTGGCGATGGCGGGGGGCTGCAGCCACGTCATCGACGCGGGAATTAGCCGCAAAGAGGTCTGCGAGCATGTCCGCCTTCTCTTGGGCTCTGTGAGCCTGTGATCCATCAGGAAAACGCAGTGGTGGCAACGAGGGTTGGCAAAAATTAGACTGTACGGCTTTGGCCAGTTGCCAGTATCCACGGCTGCCCGTGGGGTAGGATGTGAGCTCCTGACCCAGCCGCGCGATGTGCTGGGCATCCGCTCTCTTGAAGGCCCTCTTGCTGGACCTAGTGGCCCTATTGTACGCTGCTTTGAGGCGGTTCACATTCGGGTCCCGTGCCGCCCGAGCCCTGACCCAGGCGCGATACGCCGACTGTTTTTTCTGGACAGCCTCGGCACATTCACGCCCGAACCAGGGGCGAGCTTTGCGGATGTTGGCGACATCAGTGAAAGGGATATAATATTCTATCCCTAGACTGATCTCGCCAGCAACGGCAGCAGCGCTATCCGAAGGCGCCTTCCCTACACAGCGTTGGCTCCACGGGACGGACGCAAAGTAATCGCGGAGACCGTCCCAGTCTGCCGACGAGTAGTGCCATAGTCGTCGAGTCATTTGCTCAGCACGAGCAGGCGGTGGCACTTGGAAGCTGGCGTGCACCACACAGTGGTCGGAAGTGCCCAGTGGGGCGCGTACCGACACACTGTACTCGGCTGGGCGACTCGTCAGCAGTAGATCCAGCAAGGCGGGCGTGTGGTCTGACCTGTCAGGTATCCGGGTGATCCCCTATACCATCTGAGTCAGCCCGTGGGAGAGAGCGAATGCATGGGCGGATCGTCCCGCATGATCGGTCCTAAGGGACCCCAGCCACTTAACGTGATGACCGTTAAAGTCCCCCAGGAAAACCAGGTCAGCGTTCGGGAACCGCACCTGCGCATCGTCAGCCATTTCGCTGAGGTATTCGAAAAGCCTTGTTGTCCCAGTGTCCCCTGTGTGGGAGCGGTAGACGCACACGTAGATCTGGCTCATAGAGCCATGATCCACGTGCAGCCAAAGGACGGAGTAGGAGGGGTTCTCTAGACAGCGCAACCGGCGGCAGCAGACATCCGCCCTTACGAACACGCACACTCCGGCTTTGTCGCGGAATTGTTCCTCAATGACATAACCCGGGTAACTGAGGTAAGACGTAAGACTACATTACATATCAAAATTACAAACAATTTCTCGACGTGCTGAGACAAAGCGTCATTATTACCGAAAATTGACACAAAATCTAGGATTATAGTTTCATACATTTGATTTACATACATTGCATACATAAATTTTATTTTTTCTTCTTTACATGATTCATTCCGAATGTTAATTTATTGATAGTAAAGTAATGTATTTTTACTTGCATTTAATTTAAAACGACCGTAAAATTTACCCAACCATTTCGGAGATTACCCGGAACACAAAACAGACAGACAAAACTTTAAAAAATACGTTAGTACGTTCCTATGCATTCAAAACTGTTATTTTAACGTTACAAGCAGACACTTCAATTTTCTTTGCACGGTTAATTTTTTACGTTTTGTTATATTGTTCCGTATTTAAAAATACGTAAGATCATGTCATATATTTATCATGTATGTTAATTTTTGTAAATGTTTCTTTTTTTAGTTTAATTTGCATACTATTTACTGTATGTGCATCTTTATTTTGTAATTTAATTGTAATTTATACTTACTTCATGTATAGTCAACGACAAAAGTAGCTTAACCAATTCTTATCTGTTGAGCACTATAGCTGTTTAACCGATCACAAAATCATAAACAAAACACAAAATATATTAACTTTGTCCTCGGGGAATTCTAAAATTACTTGTACATTGCTGTGGCTAAAGATTAATAAATATTTTTGTGCTAATCGACTTTTGTTGTTGACTGTACCTTGTACTTACACTGGAATGAAGCTTTGTTCATTCATCTTAAAAGGATTCTTTTAATTATGAAAAAAAATTCAAAGCTAGTGATTAAAGTGTGTTTACTCAGTGTTTATCACGTTTTCATTTATTTTAACACTTCCCCATTTTAGGCACTTATTATAATAATCATTTGTGTAAATTATATAAAATAATTGCAGATAGCATTTACTATAACAAATATTAATTTTCCATATCATTCATTCACCGAGCCTTTTCCCAACTCAGTTAGGGTCGGCTTTTCCAGTCTAACTGCGATTCGGCTGAACTTTGATATTTTCCGTGAAGCGACTGCCATCTGACCTCCACAACCCATGGGCGATATCGAAGTTCTGTAGTTAGACCGGTCGGATTTTTGATTTAGGGCTCCAACTACCCCTAACGACTGGCATAGATGTTCGTATGACAACCGGGACCGACGGCTTAACGTGCTCTCCGCATTAATTTTCCATATATCCACTATATAAAGATCTTTGGGAGATTTTTTCATTTGCTGGCAACATTACGCACACGCCGTTAGTGGTATCGGTACACGGAAATCGGAGTCCCACGCACATACTGAAAGTGTCAGTTGGCTTCACGTGTTTATTCTACATGTTCCGTCTATATTCTTTTTCTAGTCTGAGTATTTTGTATGAAATGAAATGAAATGATTTATTTATTTGTATAGGTCTCTAAATGGCTCTTACAAACGTCAGTAAGTACTTACTAAAAAATGTCATTGCTTCTATATTTACTTGTAATGCCAGATTCGCAAAGCAATAAGTAGAACCGAGAGAAAGAACCTGGCAATAAAACTCTCGGTCACTCTTTTTCAATAATTTACTCATTTACACATTTTCTTAAGACTAAATGTGGACGGACATTGGTCTCGTGTCAGAATCTAAAAGCGTATATAATGCAAAAAAAATTGTTTGTCACCTAAGTACAAAATATGCTACAATTACGGCATTTTAGGAGGCGGCTGCACCATGCTCAAGCCAGACACTTTTATCATTAAGGTAATCAACTGTCTTATAATATGCTTTTTGACATAAAGTGGTCTTTATAAAGGTTTTAAATTTGCTGTCGGGCATACAAAGGACCGATTCAGGCAATTTATTATAAAAGCGTATACCTTCCCCCTTGAAAGAATGACCAACCTTGCTAAGCCGATAACACGGAGGGAGCAGTTTATTTTTATTACGTAGATTTCTGTCTGTAACGTCACTTACTTTAGTATAGCTAGATATATTTTTCCTGACATACAATATGTTATCAAATATATATTGGGAAGCTACAGTTAAAACATTAATATCTTTAAATAGCTCCCTAAGAGAATCTCTCTTACCTAAACAATAAATGGCACGGACTGCCCTCTTTTGTAATATAAAAATTGTTTCTATATCTGCTGCATTTCCCCAAAGTAGTATTCCACAGGACATCAAGCTATGGAAGTAACCAAAGTAAACTAGCCTAGCAGTAGCTACATCTGTCAACTGTCTAATCCGTCTCACAGCATATGCAGCAGAGCTAAGCTTATTAGCTAAAATGGTGATATGGCCACCCCATTGTAATTTAGAATCTATTGTTATTCCTAAAAAGGTAGTGTTATTTACAAATTCTAACCTGTGGCTACCCAGCATGACATGGACGTTTGCTTGTCTGACATTGGGCATTGTAAATTTAACACATTTGGTCTTTTCTGCATTCAACAATAGGTTGTTTGTAGAAAACCAATTTGAAATATCATTTAAAATATTATTAACATTTTTCGCATCTGTACTATGCCGGTTTACTTTGAATATAAGTGATGTATCATCCGCGAACATTACTATGCCAGCTTGTGCCTCGATCATGCAAGGCAAGTCATTAACATAAACCAAGAAGAGAAAAGGCCCCAGAATTGATCCCTGAGGTACGCCTATTTTGACGTTAGTTCCGTTTCACTTAACGTTGTTCACATGAACAGTCTGCAGCCTATCTGTCAGGTAAGATTCTAATAGTTCTAAGGATTTTTTGTCAAAACCATACCGATGTAACTTTAGCAATAGTGTTTGATGGTCAACACAATCAAATGCTTTAGACAGATCGCAGAATACCCCAATGGCATCCTGCGATCCCTCCCATGCGTCGTAAATCAAGCTAACAAGGGTTGCTCCCGCATCGGTGGTAGATTTTCCGCGAGTAAAGCCAAATTGTTGGCTGTGGAAAAGATTGTTGGTCGTGAAGTGGACTTGCATTTGATTTAGCATCACTCTCTCAAACACCTTACTCAGAGCTGGCAAAATAGAAATGGGGCGGTAGTTACCAAGTTCTGACTTGGATCCCTTCTTAAATAATGGTATTAGTCTACTATTTTTCATTAGGTTAGGGAATATGCCTTCATCTACACATTCATTAAAAATTAGTGCTAAGTCAGGTGCAATAATATCAATTACATTACTGATTAAGCTAACTGATATGCCCCAGTGATCTTCCGACTTTTTAATTTTGAGATTTTTAAATGCTTTCAAGATGTCACTGGGGTCGATATGTTTGAAGTTAAATTTAGATGAAGAACCAATATTGCTTTCGAGAAGGGCCACCGCACCGAGGGCACATGAATTAACAGAAGAAGTGACTAAATGGAATGTTGGTAAAATAATCTTCAAATGCATTTACAATATCTTTCGGAGAGGTTATATTCTTGTTTTCTAATTTAATCTTAGTAACAGTATCCCTCACTTTACATTTACCTGACTCTTTGTTTATAACTTTCCATGTTTCTTTTATTTTGTTAGGAGCCTCAACTATTTTCCTTTTGATGTGAATGGATTTAGCCTGTCTACATACTTTTTTGAATACTTTGGAGTAATTCCTAACATATTCAGTGAAACTTTTATCAAATCTGTATCGTATTTGTGCATATAGATCAAACAGCGTTCGTCTACTTTTATAAGTGCCTACTGTTGCCCACTCATAAAATTTCGTTTTAACACTACGTTTTTGGCATTTTTGTTTGAATGTGTCTGAAAAAGCATCAGATAATGTACTAAATAAACTATTATAATGGACCTTGGGATTATTACCTATATAAACTATAGAATTAAGCTTTTTCTCAAACAAGTTTTTGAATTCTTTAATTCTATTAGAGGTTATGGGCCTACACATAATTTTCTCATTACACTGACTATTATTACTCTTGGGAAAGGATACTATTTGACCACAGTGATCTGATGGCAATTTACTAATTACAGACTTGCTTAAGCACTCACAGTCCGTAAAAAAATTATCAAGGCAATTGGCTGCTGTTTCTGTGACTAGTCGGTTCACAGAAAATATTTTCCATATTGTAACTACCAAATAAATTTAAAAATAATTGAAATATGAACAACTTCGTATATATTGAGGTATTTATTTTAACTATAAACTTATTATTATAGCACAGCACACGATGTAGTTTTTAGAGTTGCCATTAGAGAGAGAGAGAACATGTGCGAGTGAATAAACCACATATTCAAAAATGTTGCCACACACACAATAATAATCCAACTCTTCACACCCTCTCCTAATTTCATAAATTTACAGGATGTAATTATGAAAATTAAATTACCTGCTTAAATATAACAGTTTACTTCTGTGCTCAACAAACTTCCTAAAATTCAACGGCTTTGTGAATACATCAGCTATTTGCTTAGCACTAGGACAATATTCAAAAATAACCATCTTACACATATACAATTCACAAATATAATGGTACCTTACATCTATATGCTTTGACCTCCTATTAAAAATGCCATTTTTAATTAAACAGATAGCACTTTAATTATCTATTTTAAATACTAGGGATAAATGCATGTTAAACTCAGACAACAGTGACTTTAGAAACATAGCCTCCTTACAACAATCTGCAGCAGCTATAAACTCAGCTTCGGTTGTAGACAGGGCAATAGGTTGACGTCTCGATGCCCATGTCAATGGACCACCACCAAGCAGAATCACAAAACCTGTGGTACTCCTCCTGGTGTTGACATCTCCTGCATAGTCTGCGTCACTGAATGCCTGTAACACAAGTTTTTCATTAAACCTATATAACAATCCCTTTCCTAAGGTTCTGGCGAGGTACTTAAAAATTCTCTTGACTGCCACAACATGCTTTTGTTCTGGTTTCTCCACGTTCCGAGATGCAATATCTACTGCATATGCAATATCTGGACGTGTCCTTGTAGATAAGTATAAAAGGCTCCCAATAGCTTCTCTATAAGGAAACTTTATGTCCTTTGTAGTGATCTGATCTTCTTTTTCAATACCTTCACTTAGACAGGGTGTGTTGACCGGTTTACAATCATGCATGCCATATTTTCTTAATATAGACATAGTGCATTCCTTTTGAGTTGCATGTAAACCTAC
Source organism: Nudaria mundana (assembly GCA_963556515.1). NCBI lineage: Eukaryota > Metazoa > Arthropoda > Insecta > Lepidoptera > Erebidae > Nudaria > Nudaria mundana. The sequence continues at coordinate 14,177,899 of OY748296.1, forward strand.
ACTATTCCATTTCAACTCTATCCCTAAAAATGAGTTTGGATTTTCATAAATCTTCAGCTGAAACTTTTTGTTGAGTTTGTTTAAAGTTTCAATTATTTCCTTTTTGTTTTTACCTATAATTAATCCATCATCAACGTATATTGCTATCATTACTGATATATCTGCATTCTTGAAAATGCATGGTTCATTTCTGGTTTATGTAAAACCTATATCCTTCATAATGCTTACAAGTTTCTCATTCCATCTTCTTGGAGCTTGTTTCAAGCCATATATTGATTTCTTTAATCTACATACTTTTCCTCTACTTTCCGACAGTCCTTCAGGTATTTTCATATATATTTCTTCATTTTCTTTTAATTCTCCATTTAGAAAAGCCGTCTTTACATCAAAAGTCATACATTCAAATCTATTAGCAGCTGCTATAGCAAGCATTGTTCTTAAAGAAGACATCCCTGCAACTGGGCTAAATATTTCATCATAATCATTATATTTCTGTTCATTGCCTCGTGCAAGTCTTGCTTTAAATGTACCATCTTCTTTTATACGAAATACCCATCTGTTGCTAAGTATTCTTTTATTTCCAGCTTCTTCGCTGTTGACTAAGTCCCAAACATAATTTTCTTTCATTGAATGTAACTCACTATGAATAGCTTCCTTCCATTTTTCCTTTTCAGGTGTTTTCATCACTTCTTCATAGGTAAGTAGTAAATAATCTTTATATTTTTCTGGCACTTTTGATGTTCTTTTTCCTCTTCCTAATTCCTCTTCAATGTCAGAACTAGAACTGGATAAGCTTTCATATATCTCAGCTTCACCTTCCCTTATGTCATCATCTTCCAATAGGACATCATTTTCTAGAAATTCCACTGTAGTATCTTCTATCGATAACTGTTTTAATCCAACATTTCTTTCTTCCAGGTTTTCTTCATGTATGTTCATCTCTGGTGGTTGCTCCAAAACATTTAATTCAATTTCAGAATTATCATCTGTTTTTTCAACCCGTCTTTTCATTTCTTTATTTACCTTTTTCTTATTCATATCCCGACCTTCCTGGGTAGATACAAGTTCCTTCACTCTCAATATTTCCTTCTGTGTAGATATATTTGATGGCTCTTCTGTCCCTACAAATATCACATCTCTTTTATAAGTTACTACTTTACTCTTCGTGAAGTAGACTCTGTACCCTTTCGTCTCTTCTCCATATCCCATTAGAAGTGCTTGTTCTCCTTTTGCATCCCACTTTTTGCGTAGTTGATCAGGTACATGTACATAGCAAGTACTTCCAAATTGTTTCAACTGTGTTATATCAAATTCTAATGGTTTTGAGCTCACTGTATTACTTCTAGGAAATGGTAACTTATGTTGCTTACCTTTTAAACAATCTGTACAGACAATATCTTCACAATCAGTAAATTTAATGTTATGAGAGTTTAGAATTTTGGTAGTTCTGGTGGGCGAGCACCTCATGCCACTCCTTTAAAGTTGTAGGTCTGACCCCAACCCCAACCAATGCCAAGTCCATAGCAGCTGCTGACCTGAAACTCATTAAGAACATTTTACCTACTCTAGTTGCCTCCGCAGCAACCAAACCATCCTGATCAATGAAACAGCTTTTGTTGTTGTCTGAGTTCAAAACATAACCCTTATCCAAAGCACATGACACAGAAAATAAATTAAATTTCAAATTAGGTAAGAACAATACATTAGTTAGTGTGGCCAAAGCCCACTCCTTACCATTAAATCTTTCAAGTTGAACAGTACCTATTCCTATGCCAAAAATTATATCCCCATTGCCTAACACAATTTCTCTCGGGGGTGACAAGTTTACATATTTTATATAAAGATTTCTATCGTTACACAAATGGTCCGAGGCACCACTGTCCATAATCCAGCAGTTCTTACTGTCTATACAATTCCCTAGAAATGCACTAGCAATAAAAGCCTTACTGTCCTTCGTATTGTCTTTGTTTTGTTTAAACCGACATTCACTTTTGATGTGACCACTTTTATTACAATAAAAACACTTTAAATTATTTTTCACATTTTCTCCTTTTACAGTACACTGATATTTATAATGACCATGTTTGCCACACTTAAAGCACCTAACTTTCTTGCTATTTACATTATTACCAGCTGTAAAGGCAGATGATGATTTTTCCACAGAACTCTTTTCCTTTAACCTCTCTTCCTCTATCAACAAACAAGCAACTAGATTATCATAAGTCTGTTTGTTCTCCGGGGCAGACTCCCATGCTGAAATGAAATGCTTATATGGGTCTGGCAAAGACATCAGCACCTTTGTAATTACAAATTTGGAGGAAATCTCTTCTCCCATCTGGTGTAATTGATTTACCATTTCTTGTAATTTTGACAAAAACGTTGACATATCTATATTTTCTGTATATTTGTAATTGAAAAACCTTTGTTGCATGATATGTACACTCGTGTCTGTCTTTTGATCATAAACACTGCTTAGTTTATGCCACATTTCAGCCGCCGTTCTACATGTAATAATGTGAATCATCATTACCTGTTCCGTCATCCTAGTGACTATCCATGTCTGCGCCTTGGCATCCAGCGTTTTATTAAGTTTTTATATTGTGGTGATATGTCAACAATATAACACTTGATTAAAGCACAGCAATAAGTAGAGTTTTATATATTTAGAGGTAAAAATACAATGAATCTTAGATCGAATATTATATCATGACAAGACGTAACAGAATTAGGTTGCCAAGGGTTACCACTACCATAGATATATCAATACAAAGAGATGATATAAGTAGGTACGAGTATATAGCCTCTTTACACCCTCAGAATTTTTAGAATTTTGAAATTCTCTTCAAACCAATCTTGGCGCTCATTTCATCCAATTTTGGTCCAAAAAGCGGCTTGGTGAACATATCAGCCAGCTGCCGCGCGGATGGTACTTGTTTTACTTCAAGTTCTGCATTGGCAACACATTCACGCACAAACAGATGCTTTAATTTTATATGTTTCGTCCGCTTGTGGTGCTCATATTTAGGATTGTGCGAAAGCTTTATAGCCGATTCGTTGTCCAAGTAGAGCACAGGTTTATCTAACTCAGTCAAATCTTTCAAAAGACTGTTCAGCCATATAATTTCTTGTGCTGTTTCGTTGGCTGCTATTATCTCCGCTTCAGTCGACGAGAGAGATACGAGAGATTGTCGTTGACTTCTCCAGCTGATGGCTGCACCCGAGAGTAGGCATGCCGTACCAGTTGTCGATCTCCCTGTTGTTTGATCTCCTGCTAGGTCGGAGTCAGAAAAACATACCAAGTTTTTCGGTGTCTCTATTGTATGTCTATAAACTAATCCTTTGTCAACTGTTCCTTTTAAGTAGCGAAACATCCGTTTCACTAGCAAGACATCACTAGTAGTGGGTATCTTTAGGGTTCTGGATGCTTTGCTAACAGCATACGCTATATCAGGCCTTGTGCCCACTGCTAGATAAGTAAGAGCTCCAACAGCCTGTCTATATGGAAAATCGAGCCCGTTTCCTTTGTTGAGTTCTATATCCGTATCATTGGTGCTCTCTTTTATTATAGGAGTTGGTGTTGGTTTGCTGTTCATCATACCAAACTTTTCAAGAACCTTCTTTGTATAAGCTTGCTGACAAAGTGATATTCTTCCTTTTTCTGCTTTTATTTCCATGCCCAGGAAGTAGGAACACGGTCTGGTCGTAATCTTGAATCTAGCCATCAGTTCATTGATAAACTCGTCTCCTGCAGCAGTTGTGTTACTCGCTACGAGTCCATCATCAACATAAAGCCCGATCAAGACCTTGGATTGTCCTCTGATTCTGGTATACAAACAAGGGTCTGCTTCACTTTGTTGAAAGCCAGTTTTTATTAGAAAGTCAGCAATGCATGTGTTCCAGCATCGCGGAGCTTGTTTGAGACCGTAGAGGCTGCGATTCAGCTTGCATACCCGTTTAGTTCCGTCTTGGAAGCCTTCGGGCTGTTTGACGTAAATCTCTTCTTCAACAGAGCCATTAAGAAAAGCTGTTGTCACGTCGAATTGTCGTAGGTTGAGATTTTCTTTAGCAGCGATCGCTATGATTGTTCTTATGGTGGTGAGACGAACCACAGGACTAAACGTCTTATCGTAGTCGACGCCTTGCCGTTGTGAATAGCCTTTAACTACAACCCTAGCTTTAAATTTATCTATTGAGCCGTCCGGGTTGGTTTTTACTTTATATATCCATTTGCATGGTAGTGCTTTACGTTCTTTAGGTAATTCAACAATATCCCAGGTTCTGTTTTCTTTTAGAGAGTTTATCTCGCTCAACATGGCCTCGAGCCATTTATTTTTATAAGGTGATTCCAGTGCTAGTTTATAAGATTCTGGTTCCTTTGGTAAATTTTCAACTTCAGCAACAGCTGCCAGTACAAAGTCATCATACCGATGTGGCGTTTGTATTCCTGATCTGTCTCTGAGACTATAGCGAACTTGTTCAGGTTCTGAAACAATTTCAGCTGCATCATCAAACTGTTCGTTATCAGTATCAGCTTCTTGATCATAAGTGGTTTCACGTTCGTGATCAACATGTTCGCTTTGATGAGTAGTATCTAGATTTACTGCGTTTTCATGAATGTCACTTTCTTCAGTGTCGTCATCAGTTTCATCTAAAAATACTTGCATTTTATGTGTTTGTTGGAGTTAAATCACAGTTGATGTTGTCTGTAGAGTTTGAGTAGTAATTTGTTTTTGTGATTCTTACATCTTTGGAAATCAGACTTTTGCGTTTAGATGGAACATAAACCCTGTACGCTTTACTGGTATCCGAGTATCCAACAAACATTCCTGGTATTGCCGTAGAAGCAAATTTATGGCATCTGGGCCCTTTCTTCAGTATGAAGGCTTTGGATCCAAAAGCATGGAGATGATTAACGCAGGGCTTTCTTAGAACCCATTTCTCGAATGGTGTCTTGTTGTCTATAGCACTGTTTACACTTCTGTTGCATAGATAATTAGCGGTATTAACAGCATCTGCCCATAGGTGCATTGGTGCTTTTGCGTCAATAAGCATAGCTCTGGCTTTCTCCACCAGTGTCCGGTTCTTTCGTTCAGCGATACCGTTTTGTTGTGGGGTATAGGGTGCTGATAATCGTCGCGCAATCCCGTTTTCCTTCAAATAGGCTTGGAATTTGGCATTGATGTATTCCGTCCCGTTGTCTGTTTGCAAATGTTTAATTTTGTTCTCTGTGAAGTTTTCCATTTCTTCTTTATACTCTTTGAACTTGTCTAGTACTTCGGATTTGTTTTTCAAGAAGTAAACCCGTCCATACCTACTGTAATCGTCAATAAAGGTCACGAAATATCTGCTTTGAGCATCAGAAGGTGTACTGATTGGGCCACATAAGTCGCTGTGGACAATCTCTAGACGTTCAGTAGTTCGAGGAGTAGCTCGTTGTGGAGGGCTTGGTACTCGAGTTATTTTCGATTGTATGCATGTTTCACAATCTAACAAAGTCTCATTTTTATTGAAATTCAATCCAACCAATGTCTCATTTTTGAGAGCTAAGTGGAGATCTTTGTTGTTCATATGTCCAAGCTTCTTGTGCCAGTCTTGTATGGAACCGTGCTTTGTGTTCGCGGAGCATTTTGCAGGCGTTGCTGCAAAGCTTCTTTCAATGTTTGGCGATCTGACATAGTAAAGGCCATTTGACTTTTCTGCGTTCATTAAAAATTTCCCCATTTTATTGCGTATGACTGCTTTGTATTTGTCAAATTTTACAGAAGCACCGTGATCTGTCATACTAGGCACTGATAGTAAATTTGTTGAAAGGGTTGGTACAAATAGCGTGTTTTCTAGATGCAATTTCACATTTTTATTGATCAGCGTAACTCTGCCTTCACCTTTAATTTCAGTGGAGTGATCTTCTGATGCAAAGTTGAGTGTTCTTGACACAGTATTCATGTCTTTGAAGTACTCATGGTGAAATGTCATATGTGAGGTACAGCCACTGTCAAGTACCCAATCGTCTTTAGTATTCCGGTTAGATGTTAGGAGGCATTCTTCTGCATAGTGAGAGTTGTCATTTTTGTACGACTTCTTCTCTTTATTTTTCTTCCAGCAGTTAGAGCATATCCTATGCGTCTTTTTCTGAAAGAGTTTGCTTCCTGTCTTCTTACAAATTTTGCAAGATGCATAGAGTGCATTTTCGTCTTTTTGTAGTAGACGAAGTTCAGCGTTGTCATTATTGTGATGACGAGCGTCACATTCTTCGATTATTTTTATTTTAAGTTCATCTGGTTTTGGCAGGACGTCACGTGATCCTATCGCAACACGAAAGTTGTCATATTCAGAGGATAGGCTGTACAGCATCATTACTGACAGTAGATCCTCATTGATTTTCACATCCATGTCTGCCAGTTTGTCAACTGTGTCCATGAACTTGCTTAGGTGTGCGCGTACATCGTTTCCTTCCAATTTTGTCAGTATCAGGTTCTTAAGAAGGGATGCTTTGCGCGCAGGACCTTTACTCGCATGTATTTCCTTTAGTTTATCCCATAGAGCTTTCGCAGTTGTGCATTTCTTTATTTCTTTTAATTGTGAAGGAGCGATTATAAGGATTAATTCAGATTTCGCCAGTCTGTCTCCTTCAAAATCGTCGGCACTTGCATCATTAGCTAAGGGACTAACCACGTACTTCCATAGCTTGCTTTTTATCAACACGGCTTCGGCCTGGATTGCCCAAGTGTCATAGTTGGTCGTATCAAGTGGATCTATGTGGTATGTTTTCGGCATTTTTGGCACACAATATCCTAACGCTCTGCTACCATATTAAGTTTTTATATTGTGGTGATATGTCAACAATATAACACTTGATTAAAGCACAGCAATAAGTAGAGTTTTATATATTTAGAGGTAAAAATACAATTAATCTAAGATCGAATATTATATCATGACAAGACGTAACAGAATTAGGTTGCCAAGGGTTACCACTACCATAGATATATCAATACAAAGAGATGATATAAGTAGGTACGAGTATATAGCCTCTTTACACGTTTCCCAGCTTTTAGCTGCAACAGCTTCTTCCGGTTTAACGGCCGTACTATCTACGACGTGTAGCAAACCATGACCTCTCAGTAAAACTGTAGTTTGGAATTTCTACACATTCCAGTTTTTAATACCTTCCAGCTTCATTGTACTGCTTTCCAGCTTAATGGTAGCTGTATTACCTTCCATCGTGATATTTGTTCAAAAATACTAACCTCCACGCCACGCGGTTTAGTGACGCAATGTGGGCACCGACCGATACTTTTAATTTACTTTCCCAAGTTGTTTACTTTCTAGTTTTCGCGAGCCTGGGCCCATAACCAATTGAAATATGAACAACTTCGTATATATTGAGGTATTTATTTTAACTATAAACTTATTATTATAGCACAGCACACGATGTAGTTTTTAGAGTTGCTATTAGAGAGAGAGAGAACATGTGCGAGTGAATAAACCACATATTTAAAAATGTTGCCACACACACAATAATAATCCAACTCTTCACAAAACTTGAGTACTTTTCTTACACTGTTTTAGGATGTTTACATTGAAGTCTCCGCACACAATTAACTTCTTCCTATTATTTGACGCAACCCCTAGAACCTGGTCCATGACCCTGGTAAATACACTAAAATCACTGTTAGGTGGACTGTATACGCAAACTACTATATACTGGTCAAGCTCGGCACAAGCCACCTCAGCACATCGCTCAACAGAAAGTAACTATGTCAGACCGCTCTTTGCTGCGGAGACCATTTTTAATTAAGACCATGGAGCCACCTTTAATCGCAGACTTACTGTTAAAGCAACTTGCAATATTGTAGTTGTTTATATTGAACATCATCTCACTCTCCTTGAGCCAAAGTTCAGTTAAACACAAAATATCTACATTTAATTCCTCTAGGAATAACTCGACTACTAATTCCTTGCCAGAAAGACCTTCTATATTTTGATGAGCCATCTTTAGCTCTGGTATTCCTGTTGTCTGGATATTTAGTTTAAATCATTTGTCATACATACTAAATTATTACTACAAGTACCTAACAAATCTGTAGGTATATAATTTTGTTTACAATGTAGACTCGTCCAAAAATTAATATTATTAGCTAACAATGTAGCCATTTTATTTTTGTCTGACTTCATAAGATAAATACTATCTTTGGTCTACTAATAAAATTATTAGTGTCAAAAAAAATAAAAGTGTCACTGTGACGACATGTCAAAGTATGAATAAAATTATTCAGAAGTTGTATTTTTTATTATAGGATAAGGACAATCAACTTTGCCAAATTGTAGAATAAATTTTTGTAAGTTCCCCCCATACAAATAGTTAAAAAAATTCAAGACCCTGGCTCATTAAAATTATTATTGTACCTATTTGTTAGTATACTTATTTTTTTTTTAATTCAAACCAACCAAAGCCACTTTTTTTTTTTTTTTTTTTTTTTTTTTTTTAATTCCGCGGCCCAAGGCCGCGGCCGCTCTAACGTCCGTTGCCGGGCGTCCCTGGTTACTAGCAGAGGGTATGTCCAGTGGCGCAACCAAAGCCACTGGAATTTTGGTGCTATTTGCAATAAATAACATTTTCAACTTTTTTAAGTGTGTTTACCATAAGAAAGACTTTTTGATCAAAGCTTTCTGGAATTTCATGCTATTATTTCTTAATGACAAAAATTTTAATGGAAAGTAGTAGTGACAGTGAATGTGAAATTGAACAAAATTTAACATCAACGGGTATTCTGAATGCGACTACATTAGTTACTCAAAATCTACCAGAAAAATCCAGAAAATTATACGATAAGGAGTATAATGAATTTTTATCCTGGAAAATGGATAAACAAGCTACTTCAAATACAGAAAATGTTCTTCTTGCATATTTCGAAGACCTGTCTACCAAATATAAGGCGTCTTGTTTGTGGTCGAAATATTCCATTATTAAGTCAACAATGAATATATACAACAGCGTTGATATTACGAAATATACAAAACTCATTGCATTCCTTAGAAGTAAATCTCATGGATACGAAGCAAAGAAATCTTTGACATTTACACCGGGTCAAATAAAAACATTTATGAATGAAGCACCAGATAAATTATATCTGTTTACAAAGGCAAGTGTGTATAAGTACATAATTAAATTGTACAACATATTCAAAAGTAAGTACATAAGTAGTTAGTCACTGAATCCAATATCTGTGTATATTGTTACAGGTGGCATTTATCTTCGGGTTAATGGGTGCATGCCGAAGACAAGAACTATATAATATAAAATTGGAAGACGTAGTGAACATTGACGAGTCTACAATTATAGTGAAATTATCTAAGACTAAAACTAAAAATGATCGATCTTTCACTATCACTGGCAATTACTACAGTATATGTCAGAAATACATAAATGTTCGGCCTAACCCCTGCACTAGCACCGCCTTTTTTTTGAACTATAATAAAGGAAAGTGCACTGTACAGAGAGTAGGTATTAATAAATTTGGGGTTTTGGCGAAAACTATAGCAAAATACTTAAACTTGTCCAATTCGTCATTGTACACGGGACACTGCTTCCGTCGCACTTCTGCAAAACTACTGATCGATGGGGGAGGAGACACATCTGCGTTAAAACGACATGGCGGATGGAAGTCGACAACAGTGGCAGAAGGATATAAAGACGAATTTCTTAGGAATAAGATCGCATTTTCCAATACGATCTTAAACACAATTGAAAATAAAACCAAGGGGGTAAATATAAATAAATATACCAACTATTATGACTTCATCGGTGGGCAACTTCGCTACCGCCATTGCTACCACTTCAGCTGGATCAATAGTTAATATTAAATTCCAAAACTACAATATAAAATGTATATGTGTACATAATGTACCTATAATAATTTATAAATAAAATGACCTTGTATATTTTCATTTACATTATGGTTTATTAAATTTATAAGCAATTGAGAAGGTAGCAAATAGGTATATACTTTCCTTTTGTCCCACTGGTTTTCTAAAATTATAGCCTAATAATCTCATGTTTAAGATTAGATAAAGTAGTTTATAAAAAAACTGCACATAACTGGGTATTAGAACACTCATAAATAAGATATAGTAGGTATATCACCAAGGCTCGTTTCTTTAAAACCTTTTTGCAACAGTTTTGTAAATTACTATTACCACCCTATTTAATATTTTTCGGATAACTCTGAATAGCTTGGCCTATCACCTGGCTTCGACTTGAGACGTCGAGTTATGGGACACCTGTATATGATTGGTGTTGTTTGAAATGTTTGCTGCGTTTTTATTAGTTGGAATAAGTCGATCGACTTAAATCTCAACTCCATGTGATGCCGCGCCGTTCTTTAATTAAAAAATAATAATATTGCTTGTAAATTCTTGGCGAAACCTACAGCAGTTGAGATGTTGATTGAAAGATTGTGATTAAACAAATTGTCTCTTTTTTTTCAGAAACCAGTATTACGGTCTAAAACTAACACTGAAAAAGAGAAGCTGTGTGTGATACCCAAAAACGTGAGTACTATAAACTTTGGAAATGTATTCGGGATATTTACCATGTATTATTTTGTTGTCGAGTTTCCGATATTTCGGCACTATTGCAAGCGCCATGGTCACGGAGGAACAGTCAGTACATCGCGAAACAGTTTTAAGGTAAACCGTATCGGTCTACCCTCCTTCTCACTCGTTTTTGTCGCGCACCACTACTATTGTCCGCATTGTTCTCACTACCAACTCGAACATGATCACGGCACACAATACTCACGGTATCCACTCGCGGTTTTTGTTTAGGTTGTTGTTTATTTTTACATAAACTGACCACTGGACGCCAGACACCCGGCAACTGAAAACCGTTTTCACGATTGAAATTTTTATATTTTGTTATTTCAATAGCTTCTCTCACCACCCTGGGTATGTAATGACGGTCTGCCGAAAGTATTTGTGGGTTATGTAACTCTATCCAATGATCAGTACCTGCCTCAAGTATATGCTCCGCAATCGCAGACTTCTGTGGTTCATTTTTTCTGACCGCCCTAATATGTTCCTTCATTCGGCATGCAACCGATCGCTTAGTTTGCCCAATGTAGGAGCTACCGCAGCTACAGTCGACTTTATACACACCCGGCTTCTCCAAGGGGAAACTGTCCTTGGGCGAGCGCAAGGACTGTGATACCTTTCTCAGAGGCGTGAAGATAGTTCTTACGGATATTTTCTTGAGAATGTTAGCGATCTTATCAGTCACACCTCTGACATATGGTAGGAATGCTGGGTGTCTTTCTACCTTGTAATTTAACTGTTTCTGCGTGCATCTAGGTGGCTTGATCCGTCCACTGTACCCATTGCGCTGTAAGACGCCGCTTATATGTGTTAGTTCAGCTTCCAAATGTTCCTCTTCACATAAGTTATATGCACGGTCAGTAAGCGACGCCACGACTGAATGCAATTGGCGTGGGTGGTGATGCGAGTCTGCATGTAGGTAGCGGTCTGTGTGAGTCGGTTTTCTATACACGGAGTGGCTGAGAGTTCCATCCGAACGAACACCAACCTTCACGTCCAGGAAAGCAATGGACCTCTCTATTTCCATTTCATAGGTGAAGCTCATTTTATTATGGATGTTGTCTAAATGAGCCACATAACCCTGTACATCACGCTCATCGCCCTCCATGATACAGAAGATGTCGTCCACATACCTTTTCCAAAGTTTGATGTTGTTTTGCGGGGCAGTAGTGATAGCCAGTTCTTCGAAATGTTCCATCCATAAGTTGGCCACCACAGGAGCCACTGGACTACCCATTGCTACTCCATCTATTTGTAGGTAGTATTCGTTACTGTACACAAAGTAATTTGTGAATAAACAATGATGCACAAGGTCAGCATAGATCTTAGAAATGCTCTTCTCTGCGATTTTGCGTTTGATTACTTTCATACAATCAGCTATAGGAACATTTGTAAATAATGACTCCACGTCAAAACTCACCATCACTTCCGTTTCCTTCACTGTGGTATGGCGCAAAATTTGTATGAAATGTCGGGAGTCTTTGACGTACGATGTTGTTCTCCCCACCAAGGGCTGCAGTATCTTAGCTACGTGTTTAGCTAGTTCATAAGTGGGTGAGCCAATTTGGTTCACACTGCATATAACTTATGTGACGAGGAACATTTGGAAGCTGAACTAACACATATAAGCGGCGTCTTACAGCGCAATGTGTACAGTGGACGGATCAAGCCACCTAGATGCACGCAGAAACAGTTAAATTACAAGGTAGAAAGACACCCAGCATTCCTACCATATGTCAGAGGTGTGACTGATAAGATCGCTAACATTCTCAAGAAAATATCCGTAAGAACTATCTTCACGCCTCTGAGAAAGGTATCACAGTCCTTGCGCTCGCCCAAGGACAGTTTCCCCTTGGAGAAGCCGGGTGTGTATAAAGTCGACTGTAGCTGCGGTAGCTCCTACATTGGGCAAACTAAGCGATCGGTTGCATGCCGAATGAAGGAACATATAAGGGCGGTCAGAAATAATGAACCACAGAAGTCTGCGATTGCGGAGCATATACTTGAGGCAGGTACTGATCATTGGATAGAGTTACATAACCCACAAATACTTTCGGCAGACCGTCATTACATACCCAGGTTGGTGAGAGAAGCCATTGAAATAACAAAATATAAAAATTTCAATCGTGAAGACGGTTTTCAGTTGCCGGGTGTCTGGCGTCCAGTGGTCAGTTTATGTAAAAATAAACAACAACCTAAACAAAAACCGCGAGTGGATACCGTGAGTATTGTGTGCCGTGATCATGTTCGAGTTGGTAGTGAGAACAATGCGGACAATAGTAGTGGTGCGCGACAAAAACGAGTGAGAAGGAGGGTAGACCGATACGGTTTACCTTAAAACTATTTCGCGATGTACTGACAGTTCCTCCGTGACCATGGCGCTTGCAATAGTGCCGAAATATCGGAAACTCGACAACAAAATAATACATGGTAAATATCCCGAATACATTTCCAAAGTTTATAATAATAACGACCATGGCAGTTTAAATAACTATAACGTGAGTACTATACAAAATTCTTTAATCCTACCAATATTGTAAAGGCGAAATCGGACCTGGTGTGTGCACCAGGTCCAGGACCAGCACCAGGACTTCAGGATTCATACCTAAGCTGTGGAGTGCCACAGCTTAGGTATGAATCCTGAAGTCCTGGGCGTCTCGGACTTAGTCTATGGGATGTTAATTGAGAGATTGTGATTGAAAAAAGTTTTCTTTTTTCCTTATTACTGTAACGCCATCTCGTAGCGAGTAATAAGACTACCAAATTCAGCGCCATCTAGTAGCAAATCGCAGTACTACTACGTAACGTATTTCTCGAATGTTCTCTCAAGGTAACTCCTACGTAACGCATTTCTCGACACATCTAGAAGGTTCGGAAGAGTGACAGTGTTCGCGATGATTCTCGGCTGAAACTTCTAGACCAATGAACGCCCTATATATGCCGAGCGCTTGGGCGGGAGAGGATCAGTATTTTTATTTTTTTATATTGGGTTCGCCAAATTGACGCCGCCCGCCTGGTGGTAAGTCGTGACGACGTCTAGCGATTGTGGGCCACTCTCACAGCACACGCTCCGCTTAAAGAACCCAGGATTATATGTGGGAGGAAACACGTGCTCAGCAGGGCGTTCCAGGCCACTATCGTTCGGCAGAAAAACGAACGTTTAAAACGCTCGGTTCTCGCGAACATTCTATCCACTTTGGAAATGTATTCGGGATATTTACCATGTATTATTATTTTGTTGTCGAGTTTCCGATATTTCGGCACTATTGCAAGCGCCATGGTCACGGAGGAACCAGTTCCTAAAATAATAATACATGGTAAATATCCCGAATACATTTCCAAAGTTTATAATAATAACGACCATGGCAGTTTAAATAACTATATTCTATCCACTGTGTGGGAGTGGCATCTCTGCCCGGCACGCGTTGTTCGGGATCGGAAGGAAGAGGGTGGGATCAGATTGAAGAGCTCTTCAGAACACTCGCCGTGGTAAATACGGTAGAATGCGGCCAAGGAAGCTATTGTTCGGCGCTGAGCTAGCGGCTCAAGGCTTCCCGTTACCTCCGGACAATCTATAATACGGATAGCCCGTCGCTGCATAGCGTCGAGAGCGTCCAGCAGATACTTCGCGGAGCCGTCCCAGAGGTGAGAGCAGTATTCGACGCAGGGTCTAATCTGCGTCTTGTACAGCAGACACCTCTGGTCCGGTGTAAAGAATCTCTTTACCTTATTCAGTATTCCTAGTTTCCGCGAAGCTAGCCCTATACATCTTTCGATGTAGTTTTTATTATTGAGCTCTCGACGAACGTCTATGCCAAGGATGTCAAGGTTGTCCTTCATTGGTAATAATGCATTCTGAAGAGAGGGTAGGGGAAGGAAAGGGGATTTCTTCGCTGTAAATGCACACGCCTGTGTTTTGCGGGCATTGAACTCGACCAGGTTCTCGGTACCCCA